>JAAGEH010002528.1:42171107-42224985 GCA_011751065.1 Lasiurus cinereus | reverse complement strand
TGGCAGGGGAGGGCAGTTAGGTGTTGATCAGGCTGGCAGGGGAGGGCAGTTAGGTGTTGATCAGGCTGGCAGGGGAGGGCAGTTAGGTGTTGATCAGGCTGGCAGGGGAGTGGATAGGTGGTGATCAGGGTGATGGCAGAAGTGGTTAGGGGCAATCAGCCAGAGGCTGGTGAGTGGTTGGGAGCTAACAGTCCTGGATTGTGAGAGGGATGTCCGACCGCCCGTTTAGGCCCCATCCCAACAGGGTCAGGCCTAAACAGGCGGTCCCAGATTGGAGAGGGTGAGGGTTGGCTGAGGGACACCCCCCACCCCATGCATAAATTTTGTGCACCAGGACTCTAATCATATCATAACTCTGGATTGTGTTTTATCATTTCAAAGCACTATTGTGTAACTTGATCCATTGAATACTTATAGCAACTTCTTTAGGTGATCATGTTTCTTTTTAAAGACGAGTAAAGTGAGGGCCAGGAAAGCTAAGTTACTTGCCCGAGGTCACATAGCTTATAAAGAGTGCATTTGACATGAAACATGTCTATTTTTACTCCAAGCCCTATAGTGTCTGGGATAGTGTATTTGGCTACACTCAACAGGCTTGCCTAAAATTAAAAGAAAAAGATAACATAGGAATTACAACCCTAAAGCAACAGAAACATAGCAAAGAACATTTAAAAACAAGACTTTAGACAAATCTCATAAATCTCTAAGATAAAATGCAGTTTGAGACAGAAAAGGACATAATGACTAGATGCATGAATGTCTGAGGGATGAAAAAATGCATTGATGTAAGAGCAAATTCAGACTCAGATGCCCAGGACAGAGTGTTCTGCACATTGGTCTGCCAAGTTAGAAAAGCCTCCTGTGAAGGCAGCAAAGATTTGTTACTTCCATCCTACAGATCAAGATACACAAGTTCTCTTGTGTGGGAAAGTCATTAGAAAAGCGGGGAGAAACAGTGCTCAGATTTAGCAGAGAGTCTGCCTCGATTTGTTTCATTGAAGCACCCAGGACGGGTGAGGGATGGACGGACTCCTGGGATAGGCCACGCAGGAGAATACCGACTCCACAGCTCTTTGGATCAAGACGTTTGCTACTTGGAAGTACATCAAAGGGAGAGATGTGGAAGAATCTGTCTGTGAGTTATTTCAGATCCAGAAAGTCTTTGGGGTTTTTGTTTTTTTCCAAAGATTGATAGAAAGTCTCTCATTATGTGTCTCCAATCACATTGTGGTTTTACTGAAAGGAAACAAATATTTCTTAAATTGTGTTCCCTACGTAAGAGAGAGTGCCTTGGAAATAAATATTGGCTTTAAGCAAAAGCGGGATTCTTATTGATGCTAGGATCTATTTGGCATGCAACTTCATCATGTTACTTGAACAAAAGCTATTTCTAAGAGCATTGATAGACTCATAAGCTTAGTTTGTGTCTAAAACACCCAATACTTTAAGCAGAGTTTAATGGGTAACTTCTAAAGGTTAAATTAAAACATGAACTCCCTTTCCCCCCCAATCTAATTCAACAGGCATTTACCTAACATTAAATGTGTGCAAGACATCATTATATTGAAAGTCAAGCTCAACTTAGCTGCCTTATTTTTGTTGCTCGTTGTGGCATTTTTTTTGCATGTATGTATGGATTACATCCCTAGAAAAAGAATTTCAGGATTTTCTCTCCTGTGTGTTTTCTTCTTGTTTCTTCATGACCCATGATGCCTGCCAAGTTTGCTAATACAGTGAGACCAAACAGTGAAACCAAGCAGGTTGTTCTGCCACTTTTCTAGATCTTTGAGTTGCACATCAAATCTTGGGATGATTACTCCACACTTGTTTAAGCTGCCAGTGAGGTTCACAACAATTTTTCCAGGTCTGTGGTCATCAATTATTTCAAATTCGCTAGTGTAACATACTTTATCATCATAGTTAGAAATCACATGATGACTTTGGAGCATGGCCTAATAAGAATCTGGTGTTTGCCTCTCTTTTCCAAATTGTTGATACGCTTGAGAGCATCAGCCAGGACATCCATACACAACATTATGGTGGTCTGGAAGGGTGGGGGAAAGAGCTTGCCTTATTTTTTTAAACAGGTTTGACCAGTATTGTGTTTGCATACTTCCCTCAACATCTTTCTCACAGAGATTTTAAAGAAAATCCCTTATAATATTTATTTATATTGTTATTTATTCATTAACTCATTTTTATTTTCATCATTGCTATACATAGTTTTAGCACTGTGGGTAACAGAAAAAAAGAAGGAAGGGAGGAAGAGAGGAGAAAGAAAAGGTCCTTAGCTTCTAGAGCAGTGGTTCTCAACCTTTCTAATGCCGCAACCCTTTAATACAGTTCCTCATGTTGTGGTGACCCCCAACCATAAAATTATTTTCGTTGCCACTTCATAACTGTAATTTTGCTACTGTTATGAATGGTAATGTAAATATCTTTGTTTTCCGATGGTGTTAGGCGATGCTGCTAGTGGTTCTTAACCTGTGGGTCTTGACTGTAGAGCCTAAGACCATGAGGCACTGTATTAAAGGGTCACAGCATTAGAAAGGTTGAGAACCACTGTTCTAGAGGCTAACAGCCTAACAGGGGAGCTAGCATTCATACAAAACTATGAATGGTACAACTAGAAAGCAATTATGCCCTCACCAGCTGAGCTTTACAGCCACACACACAATTTGCTTGCTAAGGCAGAAACTGTCTTGGCAAATAAATTAACTTTATTGGATCTCAGTTTTCTCTTTGTATAATGAGGAAGCTGGATTAGAGGATTGCTGAGATTCTTTTACTTATTTGTTTCTCGCCATATTTGACATCTCCTAGTATATATACTAAAAGTGTCAGACTAAAATGTCTTTTGTAAATTATTGTTTCCTTTTGAAGTTAAGATATATAAGTAGTATCAAACATTAATCTAGAATGGGACAGGCCCTGACAGTCTAAGGGTGAGATTCTTTATAGCTCTACAATTCTATAAGTCAAAAAAATAAACATATATAAACACAAAATAAACAAACAAATAAACAAATGATAAAATCCTATAAGGTGTTTAACATTTATTTAGCATTTTTTTTGTGTGTGAAATAAGAAGTATTTTGCTAGGAGAAGTAGAATATACCGGTAGAGTAATACTCATTTGATATTGGCAGGATTCCAAATGCAAACAACTACCTGTATAAAAAGAGGGCATGAATAAAGGTGCTGAGGCAATATGCAGAAGGAGAAACTAATGCAAATGCATGACAGAGAAGGATGAAACAATTAAAGAACAATAAATTAGTTCAAGGACACTAAAGACAGGAGGCTACTTGGGTGTGAAGGACAAAGGATGTTATAGGAAAAAGCAAGAAAGGTAAAGAGAGAATCTCAGAAGGGACTGACTATTGTGATAGGTCAATAATAAGCTGATCTAGCTCGGTACTTGGAAAAGATAACCTGAGGTGAATCAGCTCAAGGTCTTGGGGAACTGCCTAAAAATCAATTTTACAATGAACTCAAAGACCATGCCTGAAGAGCTGGTAAAATAAGCACTGCTTTAGTGAAGAAGAAATGGACCAAGAGAGATTGTATGGCTGTTGCTGTAGTGCTGAAACTAAGGAGCTATATGTCTGTAAAGTGCTGACTGGACAGATGAATAAGAAAATTGAGGAAATCTCCATGTGTCATCCAGACAATTTAAGTATGTTTTAAATGAATAATTCCCTAATCTATGGACTGGTTATATTTCCAAGGCTTCTCATAGGGCAATAAACAATCCATTTCATTCTAAAATGGCAGATTGATTGGGATGTTTTGGATGATTCTCTCCAGAGGAGGAATTATGAGGAGGACTCAGGTGTTAGACCATATCACCAAGGCTAGAAGAACCCAATGAAAGAATCCATTTTAAAATCTGAGTAGTGTCAGCCAACAGGAAGCCAGGGGACATATGTTTGAGGGTGCCTCTGACCTCACATAGCAGACACGCACATTACCGACCCCCTCTCCTCTTCCCGCTCCCCTTGGCCCCTCCCTTTAGATAAAACAATGAAAGATGGAGATGGGATAGGGTTAGTGAGGCCACCCTTGGCAGATAAGACCTAGAGGAAGGCTGTGATTTGTATTGATAGGAAGAGGAGGATCGAGTTATAGGTGGAAGAAGACATTTCCTGGAAAGTGGGGTGATGACGAGGAAGATGGAATCAATAGGATTTATTTAGGAAATGGCACAGAAGAGAGTCTCGTCAGAGCAGAGATACCTACTACGGGAGTGGAATCAGGAGTATGTGCTCTAAGTTTCTATAATGTAAGAGAACAGGGCAATTTTTAAAAACACAAACACAAGAAAATGTCTATACTTTTTTCTATGAATTACATATAGCAGGGCTAAGAATACAGGACCCAGGGTCCAGATGTGTAAGCACCAAGGCTCCTGTTGCAACAGGTACTACTGAGATGCTTTGTCTTCCAACCCAGCCCCCTGACATAACCAATTCTTTATGACAAACACAATCATTTCAACAATAGGGCCATTCAGAACCTCTTCATTAATGCAGAACCTCTTCCAGGGGATCTGTGTTTGGCTGTTTTAAAGGTCTCTCTGCTGGTGACAGGACATTCTCACTGCCTCCCGGCCTACTGGGTCCAGTTGCCAGTCCTCCAGAGAGGCCAGTGCATCTAAGACCTGGCAGCATCCAGACTCTGGGTGGGTTTGCTTAGGATTCCCCCCATGTAACTAAAATGGGCCTCCTTCTTTCAAGGCTGAGTTGGCCCACTCTGAGTTCTCTTTAGCTAGAATACACATTTTAGTCTTCTTCTTAAGGAATCTTAAATCACAGAAACAAACGAAGTACATGTGGAAGTTTTAATCCTTTGACGCGCACAAAAGGTGCCTCTCTCCAGGTGAGGACACCATGAAGGTACTAAAAAATGTTAAGTGCCTCTCCTTTTTGTGGTCCTTGAACTATTTAAAGGGATTACTTGAACAGTAGTCATTCCTATTTTATGGGACCTTATAGAACTAAGTGTTTAATTGTTTTCCTGTAATAAATTTTAAAACATATAAAACAAAAACTTAATCCCATATTATTTTATTTTTTTATCTTTATTTTTGAAAGTATTACATATGTCCCCTTTACCTCCATTGACCTTTTCCAGCCCACTCCCACCACCCTTCTCCCCCAGAGGCCCTCACCATCCCACTGTTTGTGTCCATGGTTTTTGCATATCTATATATATAAAAGCCCAAGTGACCATTATGACAGAATGACCAGAACGATTGGAATGACTGGACTGGATGACTGGCTGGTAGCCATGATGTGCACTGACCCATACCTTGCTGCTGAGGCCCTGACAGCCCCAAATCTGGTTCACCCACACCCCAGACCTAGACAGGAGAGAGGAAGGAGCCCAATTCCTCCCAGAATCGGCCGTTGGTTAGCTTGCTGCTGGGCCCAAACTCCCGTGGTCCCTCCCCCTATTCAGCCAGCACCCTCAATCGGCCCTGATCACTGGCCAGGCAGAGGGACCTCACCTATGCATGAATTCATGCATGAATTCCTCTACTATGCATATAAATTCATTGGTTGATCTCTTTCCACTCATAATCCCATATTTTACCCAGATAATAGCTCTAGAACCTAGTCAGGGCCAAATATTCCTATTGGTAGGCAATGATGACTGAATGGCATAGTGTGTTAAGTGCCCGGACTCTGGGGAACCAGGATGCCTGAATTTAGATTTTAGCTCCATCACTTACCACTTGTGAGAGCTTCAGAAAACCACTCGAATTCTGTCTCATGTACAAGATTAGCATATTAATATTATCTTCTTCACGAAGTTGTAGAAATTAAAGGATTTAACACATATAGGTCTTTTGGAGTAGAAATTGGCACATAGTAAGTCCTCAGTACATGCCAGCAGCAATTGTTGTTTATTGTTGTCATACTCTTACTTGAGTTATAAACCGTGGGGGCAGGTACATGCCCACTGCAGGTGAAACTGCTTTTTTTTTTCAGCCACAATGCAGAGTGAGTCATAATGAAATCAGGCTGCCTACTTCCTGAACTATTAAATTACTTGAGCTTCCACATACAAGCACTATTTTTTTTAGTTACCCTTTCTTTTTGAAGTTCGGAGATTAACCAGGCTCTTACCTCACCCCTACCCCCTTTCCTTTTTAGGGACTTTAAATCCCAAAGGAAGGAATTTGAAAATGATTTCTTTTATTGCCACCCTTTTGTAGTTCCCTTTTCCCTATTCATTCTCCTTCCTCATTTGTACCGACAGAAAAATGATACTTCATTCATTACATTGTCATCCATACCTGGCAGTTCATAACTGCTTTATATATATATGCCTTTCATATGTATGACTCAATGTGTACTGTCCCTTCCCTTCTCTTACAATGGGGGAGAGGGGTGTCACCCAAGATTGGGAGAATGGCAAACATTTGGTTAGTAGTGTATGAGGAATTGTTCATTTCTTCACTGAACATTGGAAGACCTGGGATATAAATGATCAGTCACCAAATTTCACTTTAGTCTCATCACTGTATTAATTAAATAGGCTTTCATTAGTCTTCACACACCGTGTGGGTTGGCAAAATAATGCCATTTTCCCACAAAGACATCCATGTTCTAGTCCCTGAAATCTCTGAATATGATAGGTTACATGGCAAAGCGGAACTAAGGTTGCAGATGGAATAGAGGTTGTCACTCAACTGATCTTAAAATGGAAAGATTATACAGGTGGGTCCAATCCCAAGGGTCCTTAAAATCAAAGAGGGAAGCAGAAGTTAGAAATCAGAATGATGCAATGTGAGAGGGACTCAACTTGCTATTGCCGGCTTTAAAGACAGAGAAAGGAGACCATGAGACTCTAGAAGCGGGAAAGGGCAAGGAAATGGATTCTCCCCTCCAGTCTCCGGAAGGGCATACAGCCTTGCTGATACCTTGATCTTAGCCTGGTGAGAGCCAAGTGAGACTTCTGAGCCATGTTAGAACTCCATAGTAACAAATCTGTGTTGTTTTTCAGACACTAAGTTTGTGGTAATTTTTATAGCAGCCACCGGAAACTAATACACACTCCATTATTGGAAATCTACCTCATCTCATGGGGCCCACCTCCCTACTCACTGCCACTGCTCTCGTTTGTCTTTGCTTATAGAACTGATCAAGCACCTACTCTGTGCCAGCCGCTCTGCTGGATCCTGGAAATGCACGGGAATAAGACATAGCCCTTTCATCTACTCAACTAACATCTGTGTACCTGGGCTCTGAGTTAGATGTGGTAGAGATGAAAACAAAACAAACTAAAACAGGCCCTGCCCCAAAGAGGTTCAAAAGCTTCTGAAAAGACAAGCAATGTAGATAAAAATATATCTCCATGATTCCGAGTAAAACCTCAGGCTATGGGGGCGTAGAAGAGGGACTACCTATCTCAGCAGGATGAGGTCAGGAAAACTTCAGAGGGAGGAAGAAATGGAGAGTGGATGAATATGAGTTTGCCAGACAGACAGGATGGGGAGGGATAATCTAGAGCTTTGAAGCAATATGGCATTTGAAATCTGACTAGTGCATATTAGAAACAGAATTTTAAATAGAATCTCGTTTTAGTTAGTTTTAATTGAAATGGGAATAGCCACACAATGGCTGGTGGCTACCATATTGGACAGAGCAGATTATGCCCTTGAAAGGAAATAGATTGCCTGCTTTTCCCCTTTTCCACTTATTACTGACTGGAAAGCAGAGATTGTGGCAAGTGATCTTGGACCAAGCAGATGGGACATCACCCCAGGGGATAGAAGGGACTTGAGTCCCTGACGCCATGCAGCCATCTTTCAGTTTGGCTGATGTTCAGAGTGTTACGTGGGAAAGATATAAAAGTCTATATTCTTTAAGTTGTTATTATTTTGGATCTCTGCACAGCAGCCAAATCTGCATACTAATTCAAATGTCTTCTAGAATAATAAAAAGCAATAATCACAATCTTTGCTAAGATTTTTTTGAGTTCCTTTCCTTCCGTGTACCAGGCCCTATGCTAACTGCTCTAAGTGCATGGTCTCATTTAATCCCCACACATTCTAGTAAGGAAAATAAGAGTATACCTACATTCTGCGGATAAAAATGGAGTCTTAGAGGAATGGCTCAATAGTGGTAGAATTAGATCTGAGAGCAAACTATATTCTGGTGTACAGATACATAATATCTTATTCATAAAGGCCCAGGTAAATTGAGGGTACCACCAGAGTTTTTAAATGCAGAAATAACATTTACATTTGTGGCAAACATTCTCTGTTGTCTACCCTCCTTCTGCTTGAAAACAAAATCCCAATTTGTTCAAATAGTGGGCAGAGATTCCTTGACATCAGGAAGGGTAAGTTCCTACTGCAGAATCCAGGAGATAAATCCTGACTGGTCTCAAACAGTCATGGGCATCTCATTCTCCTTGGCCAGTAAGTAATCTGAGGATAGGCATGTGGCACAGTTCTGGTCAATGAGATGTAAGCAAAAGTCTGAGAGGGAGGATGTCCCTTTACACACACACACACACACACACACACACACACACACACACACAGCTAAAACCCTGCTCAGAATGAAGATGCGATACCAGAGGTAGCACCCACCACACAACCATGAAGACAAAAGCCAACATCACTAAGAATGGTGGGGCAGAGAGATCAGTGAAGTCTTTGTTGACATTACTGAACTACTGCTCCTTGCCTGGACAGCCTACCTCCACACTTCTTGTCATATGAGAAAAACAAACCCCATTTATTTAGGCCCCTATAAATCAGGGTTTCAGTTACTTATAGCGGGAAGGCTTACTGATATGCATGCACACACATCTTTTGTTTCTTAGGAACGATGAGGGAAAGTCACTCAGCTCACAGTGGTCACCCTCAAGGCTGCCTGCTAGAAATCAGTTTCTACTGGCTCATCTACAGTAAGAGTCACTTCAGTTTTCACCTTCAAATTGAAACACTTTTCTCCTCAATTACAAATGTTCCTTGAATGAAAAGTGCTTATATTCTGCTGTTTTAGATGGTTAATATTCTGAAATTTTAAAAGAAATCTCTGTAATCTCTCTTAATCATTGTAGTTTAAGAAAAAAAGCAGAAATAGTAAGTCTAATGTATAAAATAGATTCATTCACTGGCTACACCTATCCACACCAGAGATAAATGAATTGAGGCATGTTACAGGATGACTAAAATTTAAAAATCAGTTTAAATACATAAATAAATAGAAGAGGAAAAAATGGTGTTTTGCCCTTGAATTATACTGAAAGTTAATTTAATTCTCCACTCTGAGTATGCTGAAAAGCAACAATATTTACATACTCAATTAATCCAGAATTACAAACAAATTCTAAAATTTTTTTGGAATGTTAGTTATTTTTTCTAGCCATATGTTAAATAGACGCACACATACAAAAACATATACTATGCCACCACTTTAATTATGTTCATCTTTAATCTGATTTACAACTCAAAAGATCATGTGGTAGCTGGTTTTATACTATTTCATTCACAAAAAGAGATTATTTATCAAACCGGCGCATTTTTCTCCAGGCTTTCACAGAGTAAATGAGCTAGACATATTTTTCTCTCCAACACCAAGTTATGCAAAATATGTCCAGATACAATCAGCAAGGTATGACACAACAAATTCAGCAATAGTCAGGCAATACTCAACAATTTTTTTTTTTTTGGACCAAAGTTGGAAAAGCAATGTGAATAAAGGCAATATTGGCAAAGGAAACATACCTTAGAGATGATTAATGGTTCTCCGTGCTCCAGGCCACCTTTTAAAGTAAAACCCCAGGGAGCTCCTCCCTGCAAGAATGCTTCCAGATAAATGTACCTTCCCGTGGGGGTCGTGGTAGGGTTTAGTGTGGCACAAGTCTTCTCAAAGTTCTCTGTGGTTCTCATCATGTGAGTTAAATGGTAAACCCCTGAAGCAGATTCAAGAGAGCGAAGCTTCTATTATAGCCCATTATCCCATCCTTCACGATACGTGCGGGCCAAAAGAGGGGTTTTAAGAACTGAGTTCTTTTCAGATGTAAAATCTTCTCCCAAGCTTAACTCCAAGATGCTGACCCAGGAGGATTTTTTCACTTCAACATTCTGTCAAGTCTCCTCCTGGAGTTCCAGGATCTCAATATGCAAGCCCCAAAGTGGTGTGTATGTGTATCTCTTCACTCCATTGGACAAAACTTCTTTCAATGACTCTCTAAAGACTGCTTTTATTTCACGCATATACACAATAAAACATTTTCTGTATATAGTTAGAGGAAATTAAAATAGTCTTACAATATAGTAAGAAAATTGCAAAACCTCCAACAAATACTTCATTTTTGATTGATTATCAACCCTTTCTTCCTCTCGCAGTGAAATTTACCATTACAATAGCCTCCCCTCTCCCCAGAAGTAGCTTTAAAAGAAAGAAAGCACTTACTATGCTTCAGCTGGCTTCAGAATTTTCAAACTTGTCCCCAAGAGACAGAGAAGCTGTGCTAAAACTTTTTTGCTTATGTTCTTCGGCAATAAATTCCGAGTTTATTTCTTGCAAAAGGGAAAAAAAGTGTTTGCAGGATGTAGAGAACAGGGGAAAAGGCATGGTACATTAATCTTCAATGGAAAAAAATATCCAGGAGGCAGCCCAGTTCTTTCTTTGGTCTTTTCAGTGATGATCAGCCAGGGCTGCTGCTGCTGAGGCAGCCACTTGCCTCCTCAAATGAGAGGAGAGGAAGGAAGTGAGAGGGAAATGGATTAAGGCAAATAGAGGCACCGCTACCTTTCTGCACAGTAAGCTGTGCTATGCAGAATTCAGTTCAGCACAAAGACCTGACCAATCAAAACAGCTTCGCCGTTGGTAAAATACCATACAGATGGATAATTGCCTCCGAGTAGAAAGGAGTTGATGGAACAGCCCCACCTTGGACCAATTAAACCAGAATCCCTGGGGGTGAGACACAGGCCTTGACATTTTTAAACTCTGTGCAATTTTGCTGTGCAGCCCAGTTCAGGAAGCAGTGCCCTAAGCAGTAAGTGTCAAGGTGGTAGTCCAAGGGCTTTACGTTTTGCATTACAAGAAAATACTACATATAATATATGAGCAGCCTCTCATCTTGAAATAAGATTCTCCAATCAAATGTCTGCTTGTTTGATTCAGTACAAACAGAAGGCAGGTTTCTTTGCTACTTTAATTATCTCCTCTAAGACTGTTATTCATTCTTTAAGTGAAAAGAAATAATGCCTGGCAAGGAATAGGCACTAAAGGCTGAATATTGTCCTGATTTCAGGTTATCGGTGGAATTTTGTAATAATGTTAAATAAAATGTAACATTACTACGTCTTATTAAAAATTTGTGAATAGCCTCAGCTATTAAGTTACTGGAACAAATTAGAATTATTTCCAAAGAATATGTTTGCTAAAACATTTTCTGTTTAAAAGTATGTGATAAATGTAAATTATGTTGGAAACAGGTTAAAAACTACTATGGGTTTTGATACCAATTTAATTTTGGTGTTCTAACTTATAATTAATGAAAAGGTAATATAATATAGAAGCAGACATAATACGCAATATCTAGACAAATTTAATGTACAACACACGACAAGTGTTATTTGATTTTCAATGTAACTTCAACTGAGGGGTTGAAAGACACACAAAAAAGTAAAATCTCATTTATGTGTAATAACAGTATTTCAGTGGAAATGAGGTAGGCAGTTAGACAGACATGAGCAGAGCAAGGACGATGGGCCAGGGTAGAAAGCCCCAGGTACCTAGCAAGAGGCAAAACTGGGAAAGCAAGGACCTCACCCCCAGGGTAACCTTTCCTCCCCTAGCATACTGATGGTCATGCAGTTTAGACCCCTGACCTTTCATATCGTTGGTCATGTGGTTCGGATCCTCCCCAGATCTTTCCTCCCCTGGCATGCTGCTAGTCATGTCGGTTAGACCCCTGAGAGAAGGAACAAACAAGGGAGCTGGAAAATAACCCTTAAACATTAAGCCCCAGGACAAGAAGGTTCTGATCAAAATCAAACACATCCAGGCCTCAGCTGTGTTTTGCTCTAGGCCCAGAAAAGCAGCAAAACCAGATGAGCCAGGCCAGAGCTCACCTCAGGACCAGTTGCATTGACTAATGGTGCTCCATTTCAGGCACCGACCAATCAGTGGAGACCACAACCCTGAAAGGACACACCTGGAAAATTTATGAGTATTCTATTGAGATCTTCCCCTGAGGCTGCCCCTAAAATCTCCACCCTGAAGGACTTGTTTTCTTTGCTGAGTCAGTAACTCTCTGGAGAACCACTTCTTTTATTATTTTTTAAAAAACATATTAGTATTGATTTCAAAGAGAAAGGGAGAGGGAGAAAGAGAACATCAATGAGAGAGAATCATTGACAGGCAGCCTCCTGCACCCCATCCCCAACCCCCTTACTGGGGATCAAGCCTACAACCCAAGCATATGCCCTTGACCAGAATCAAACCGGGGACCCTTCAGTCCGAAGGCCAAAGCTCTATTCACTGAGCCAAACCAGTTAGGGCTAGAGAACCACTTCTTTACCTATACTGTAGTGCTGATGGGCTGACCCTACCTCTTGGCTCAAATGATTAGTATGTGGATGGGCATGTGACTCAAGCGTGGTCAATGTAATAACTAGAAATTCTATTGGAGTTAACAAAAGGGGGCATTCTCTCCTACTGCCAAGCTGAAGGTAGGTCTCTACAAACCCAAGAAGGAAGCCTACTCCCTAAGAAATCAATCCAAGATATGGAGACAGTGTTCTGGCAATACCATTTGAGTCCTGGGTGCACTGTACCTTACTTAAACCATCAATTCTCAAAATTCTTGGTTTCAGGACTCCTTTATACTCTTAAAAATCATTGAGGGCTCCATAGAAGTGCTATCAACAGTTACTGTATTAGAAAATTTAAACAGAAAAGAACATTTAAAATGTTTATTTTTAAGTCATTTAAAAATAATAAATCTATTTTAGTATGTTAAAAAAACTAATGTATTTTAGTGAAAATCATTACATTTTCTCAAACCACAAAAATTACTGAGAAGCATGGCATTGTTTTACATTTTTGGAAATCTCCTTAATGGCCAGTTGAGTAGAAGACAGTTGGCTCCTGCTATCTACTTTCGAATTCTATTTGTTTGATATCCATATCACACTTGTTAGAGAACAAGTAGGTAGAGGACAAAAAAGCAAAGTAGGTATTATTATGAAAAAGCTTTTGATCATGGAGACCCAGGGCATCTGGGACTCCCCAATACCCCCAGACCATTCATTTTTTGAGAATTGCTGCCTTAACTAGATGCAGCTATACCTAAGGCTACTTCACTCTTATCAGTTTTGTGAGCCTGTACATACCTGTTTATTTTTTCCTTGCACCATTGGCCTTGGGTTTCTGCTGGTAGTAACTGAAAACGTTCTGAGTAATACACAATGATACCCTTCCTGGTTCTTCCTGGCTTAAGAGCAAGTTTAGGGAAGCTAGTGCTGACTCACTGATACAATTTTGAATCTTTTCTTTCTACTGCTTCCCTGCTTCCTTTTGCCCCTAACTTAGATTTACTACCACTTTCTTAATCAAATTCGTCCTTTCATGACAATTGATTGAATACAAAATTTTACTTTTTGTCTCTATATGAAACATTTCCACTGATGGCGATTGAGTTCATGTTGCTCTGTTACTGTGAATATGGCTCCATGGTAGAAAAATATTTCAATCATATTGACTTTCCCATTGTCTGGCATGCCTGTACCACTCTTTTAAATGTCATTTGACTAATCATTGTTTTGGCCTCTTAGAAATTATGCATTACTCAATTTGTTAGCATCACTTAAGGAAAAGTTAATGTGTTCTATTCAAAATTCACACTTCTTGATTTGCATTTTTTTTTGTAGTCAGCCCTAACATTCTTCTCTTTGTCTTTGTTATCACTTTAAATATGAATTTTAAATTCCTGAATTTTTTAATGCCTCTGAATTTAATAGTTCAGGTTGAAAAATGTCACTAGATTCCATCTGAAAAAAGTTATAGTGACATCTAGTGGATCTTCTGACTACAGTTTAGTTACTAAACAATCATTGAAGTAATCGTAGACAATGAATTATTAAATTGTAGGTTTGAAGGGTTATTTAGTTTTCGCAGGAAGTCTCAGAATCATCCTAAGTAGACAAAGATCTACCTTATTTTAAAGTTTGCATAATCTCTCTAGGCATCCTCTCAGATGCAAAAAGAATAATAATCTATGTGTCCCCTTCTTCAGCTGGAGGGAAATTCCCAGCAGCAGAATGTGAGTTCTGTAAACTTGAAATGCTCAAAGGGGGGTTTCGGGAGCGGGTGGAGGAAGTGTCAGAGGTGAGGCAAGGTGAAGGCTCGACTCTCAGGGAGCAGAGCGGCCGGTGCAGGTTGGGAAGCATTTGGGAAGATCCTTTGGGGAACAGCTTGGAGAACGGCCTGGGGCGCGCGGGTGGCGCGCACGAGGAAGTTGGGAGGCAGGAGCAAAAGGGAGAGGCCTGGAGGGGCCCAGAGTCCCAGAGGAGCCCGAACCCGGGGTCGTTTCTGGGCAGAGCCGCCGGGATCGGAGACGCGGCTGGCTGGGTGCAGGCAGGTACAGGGCGCTGGGGAGAAGCTGGGGCGGGACCGGCACGTGGTTGCCCCGGCGACGGCGTCTGGAGGGCGGAGCGCCTCCCGTCCCGCCCCTCCCCCCACGTGTCTTCCAGGTGCCCAACTGCCGCCCGCGCGGGGGAGGGCGGGGCGCCGGGGCGGGCGGGGTGGGCGGGGCAGAGGCCAGCGCCCCCGCTGCCGAGGAGGAGGAGGAGGAGCCGACCCCTCTGCCGCCGCCGCCGCCGCCGCCACCGCCACCTCCCGGTGGACGCAGGTGCGGCCGCCGCGCCCCCGCGCGGATGCGCCGGTCCCTTAGGATGAGGTGTTGGTTGCAGGTACACCGGCCGCCTCGGCCCCGGGACCGGGGGCGGGGCGGGGCCCCCGGAGGACCCCGGGCAGCGCGTCTCCCTTTCTGAACCTCCCAGACCTTGCTGTTTGTGGACTTTTACCGGAATGCTGTTTTCGGGCGTCGCAGGACGCCCCGGGGGCAGTGGCTCTAACTCGGGGACCACGGGGCCATGTGCCAAGTATTCGATTTGGGGGTGGGGATGTGGGGGGGGGGAGAGAGAAAGAAACCGCGGATCCCGGCACCACTTTGCTGTCCGCCCCTGTCCCTACCAGCCCCCGGCCGGTGGGGAGGACCTGGAGATCCAGAGGAACGCGGAGCCTTGGACCCTCGCCAGCCCCTCATCCCACACGGGATGGTGGTGAGGGCTGTGCGGGGGCCCTGGAGCGCGCCCCGTGCGGCGCCGAGAGTCTGGCTCTGCCCTGTTGGCAGCATCCGTCAGAAATGAGTTCCCTTGTCACAGGACTCTGCTCCCGGTCCTCCCTCTCCCAGGCTGCTGTACCTGGTTTTGTGGGTGTACCCGAAGGTTGGGGGGGAAGTAGAGGAGAATAAGGGGGGCTACCGGCAACCACTTCTTACTTTGTCTCAGCAGCTGAGTCAAGAAAGGGCCTGCACCGTCCACGTGGTGTCGCAGAGCCCAGTTAGGCGTGTCAAGTCCTGGGTGGGGGTCGGGGTGGAGAGTGGTGGGAGAGGTCTGGTCCTCCCAGCTCGGTACTATCTATCGGTTTGGGGGAGGGGGGGGAACTACTACGGATCCCTGTCATGACGCTGCTGCTGTCCGTTTTTAATCTTATCATCTATTTGTGTTGTAGATGAAATTGGTTTTCATGCCATCGAGATATTACTGTGCTCCCAAAATAAAACGAGGGGCAGAAATCAACAATGTGTTCTGTATGTGCAAAGTCCTTACTGTTTCACAAAGAAGGGCTCAATGACGTCCTGTATGTTTGGGTCACTCACTCTAAAATTCCGCAATTTATTAAAATAGGACTGCTTATGAACTGCCTGTTCCCAAACTAGATGGCCCCAAATTATATGGTGTCATAGGCTGAATAAGGGCCAAAAAACATCAGGACCTAAGCTCTGGAAACTGTAATGTTATGAGGAAAATAAGTCTTTGCATGTGTGATGAAGTCAAAGATCTTGACATGGACCAGCTGGGAGGGCTCAAAATGCAAGCACAAGTGTTCTTATACGCGAAGGGCAGAGGGAGGTCTGGTAGAAGAGGAGAGCACAGTGACCACAGAGGCAGAGATTAGAATGATGAGGCCCCAAATCGAATAATACCAGCAGCCAGCAGAAGCTGGAAGAGGAAAGAAGTGGATTTCCTACAGCCCTGCCAACACCTTGATTTCAGCCCCACGAGGCTGATTTTGCACTGTAAGAGAAAAAGTGGCTATTGTTTTAAGCCACCAAGCTTGTGGCAGTTAGTCACGGCAATTACAGCACGACCACATACATATGGTCATGCTTATAAGTCACATAGAATCAATCCTGTATTGATGAATATTTTAAAGCCATCCAGCTGGGGGCAGTGACAGGTCTGATGATGGAAAACACTAGATATTTTCTTAAGCCCTGTAAGCCGGCAGGAAAAAAATTGAACAAGGAATTTGGTAAGGAAAAAATTAGGTGCTTTAGGAAAGAGGAAGTCTGGCACTTAAAGTAAAATTTTAAACTTTCAAATGTATTTCTATTAATATATCACTGTATTTTCCCTGGTTTAGAGAACAAAGGTACAGAGTGACTTAGGCTTGGTCCTTCGCTGAGACAGTATTGGAAGCCTTCATACCAAGAGTTACAGACACTTGGGGATTGAGTCCAGGCCTGGGGGAAAGAGGCAAAGCCAAAGTGCTTCCATGAAAGGGTTGTTAACATCTGGCTAAAAGCAACCTCTGGGCATCTTGAAATGAAGACACTTTGGAGTTATCAGAGTGCACAGAGAAATCAGTGTTTCGGTTTAAGTGATTGATTTCTGGGATACAGGCTGCTAATTTGCACCTCTGCTCTTGTCCCACAAACATCACAAAGAGAATCCAATTCAATTCCTTCTTGAACTGCTTTTAAAAAAAATATATTTTATTGATTTTTTTTTACAGAGAGGAAGGGAGAGGGAGAAAGAGCCAGAAACATTGATGAGAGAGAAACATCAATCAGCTACCTCCTTCACACCCCCTTACTGGGGATGTGCCCGCAACCTGGAACCCTTGAGTCCGAAGGCTGACACTATCCACTGAGCCAAACTGGTTAGGGCTTGGACTGTTTTTTTGAGGTATAATTTATATACCATAACATTTACCAATTTTAAGTATAACAGCCAATGAATTTTAGTAAATTTAGAATTTTGCAATCATTACCACAATTCAGTTTAAAACAGTTCCATCATCCAAAAAAGCCCCTAATGCCCATTTTTATAGTCAATCCCCATTCCCACCCGCAGTTCCAATCCACTTTGGATCATGGCCTACTTCAGAGTTAAGTTTTAGTCCTTCTGCTGGGCTACTAGAGTGGCTTTATTACTGGCTTCTTCTCAGTATATTGTCCACCCCGCTGCTGGAGGATTAAATGCTCCTGGTTAAAATCCTCCAATGGCTTGCTATCGCAATGAGAATAAATCCTGAAATTCTTAGTATGGCTTTTTAAAGCCTCTGTGCACTCTACCCTCTACCAATCTCCTCAGCAACTTCTCAGGATAATTTCGGGAAGCAAGCGATAAGCACAGCATTCCTGTGGGTGTGGTATACAATTGGCTATCCATAAGTAATCCTCTCAACCTCCCTTGACTATATGCAGCCTTCTTCCTCATCCGTCAATGAACACTGAGGCCTTTTTATCCCAGGACCTTTGCTTATGGTATTTCCTCTTAGGATCTTCTCCAATCCTCTGTAAGGCTGACTCCTTTTAGTCATTCAGCTCAAATGTCACCTCTTCATAAAGTCCTTCCCTAACCTACCCTAAGTAGTTTCAACTTCATCTCTGTATATTGTGTTATTCTCATCATTGTATTTAACCGTTCTCCAAAATTATATTTTGATTAGTTTCTTTAGTGTGTCTCTTTCTCCATTAAACTAAGATTCATAAGGGTAGAAACTTGTTCTTCATCTTAGACAGCTCTATCCCTAGTATTCCTAGAAGCATTAATTATAGCAGTACAGTAAAGCATTGTGAAACATCAAAATGCCAACAACAGTAATTAATAATTATTGAATGCTGACTATGTGCCAGGCTCTGTGCCAAGTGGCTTGTATATGAATGCTTTACTTGAAGTTTACTACGTTTGATGTGGAAAGAGTAAGTGGAGCACATCCTCCAAATATTAAATGTCCTCCTCTACAGTAAATTATTTTTTTCAGAGACATTGGATAGTTTTCATTCTCTTATTATTAAGACTAGAGGCCCAATGCACGAAATTCGTGAAAGGGCCTTGGCCCCACCACAGTGGCCGCCTCTGCCTCAGCCCCCACCCGCTGCCACGGCAGGGGCCTCTGCCACCTCTACCAAAGCCCCTGCCCACTGAGGCTTTGTCCAGAAGGAAGGATGTCTGGAAGGACTATCGGTCTAATTAGCTTATTATGCTTTTATTATTATAGATTAATATAGATATTTATTTTAAAGACCAGATCAGTGTATATTGCCATTAGTAAACTGTTATTACACCTCATTTTCCACATCCCTAAAAACTAAACTATGGAGGACTTTGCTAGGAAGAAAGACTTTAGCAGAGTCTTAAAAGATCAGGACATTCTGAGGACACAGCAAGTAGACTTTGATTGGGGCACAGGATATGTTTGAATGGAGATGAAGTTGGGAGGTTGTTAGGGCTGATCATAAAGGATTGAGTGCTAGTCTTAGTTCACACCTTAATCTTTGAGGAAAATAGGACAAAATGGCTCTGATTTTAAAGGTAACTCTTAAAGACTGAGAAAGTGAAGCTAAAAAGATCATTTTGAGGTATTTTATAAGGTCTGTCATGAGTTTACTAAAGCATGAAAGAATACAAAGGACTAAAATCAACTAAATAGCATATTTCCAGGGTTTGTTCCTTATGATTTATGCGCATACTTAAGTCTTCTTTGCTGAGTTAAAAAATATTACAGAGAGACTCAACAGAGTATGGCTACTAATTGGATATGGAGTTTGAATAGATGAAGAATAGATAAAGACCCCTAGCTGGTTTGGCTCAGTGGATAGAGCATCGGCCTGCAGACTGAAGGGTCCCAGGTTCGATTCTGGTCAAGGACACATGCTTGGGTTGTGGACTCTATCCCCACTAGGGGATGTGCAGGAAGAGGCCAATCAATGATTCTCTCTCATCACTGGTGTTTCAGTCTCTCTTCCTTTCTGAAATCAATAAAAAATATTTTTTAAAAAAGGCACTGAAATGTCTAACTTGGGAAGTTAGTATTATGGTGTTATCATCTGAGAATAGCCTTGAAAGCAAGTTAGATGGGAATGTGAAGAGACCAGATATGGTATAAGATGAATTTAAGATGACTGTAAACATACATGCAGAGGCATTTAAGGAACATATATTCATTAAAATTTTCCTAAAGCCAGTTATTATTTTTTAAATAAAATAATAAAACTTGATGGAAGCAGTGGAATTGTCTCTATCTGACTTTGTTATTGACTGAATCACCTGTGAGAAGTCATCATATTTTTTTGGTCATCTTTTTGCTAAATGTTTTCCATAGTAAATTTTAGAATGTCCAAATTGGAGAAGATTTTAGAGATCTTCTAGTCCAACACTTTGCTCTAGAGAAGACAGCCAGTGACAGTTATCATCCCAACAGATACTCATCTACCCTCAGCTCGAACACCTCACAAGCCTCAGGAGGTGCTCTAGTTTTTAGTATATCCATCTCTGTCCTCACCTAGAATCTACCACCCTTTACTTCTAATCATTAGTCCTAGTTCTACACATAGAATATTGATTCTCATTTTTTCAAGGTGGCAACTGTTCACTTAGATTCCATTGAGATCTTTAAAAAATCGTAGTTGTTTATCATTTCAGCTCCACTTCTTAAACTTTATAGACCTATTTCTAACCCCATCACAGAAGTTCCTCTACCTGGTAACTTTTCTAACCAAGCACAAGATCTGTTGCATTTCCAAGAAATAAAAGCAGGTCAGAATTCAGGTGGTTATTTAATTCAGCTTGGACTGTACCTGGAGAAAGATCAGGTCTGGGAATATACATATGAAAAAGGGGGCCATGTGCCTATAGGTTTACTTGAGTTATCTTAATAATGCCAATAAGATCTATACCAACGAAATTAGATTGCATCAATAGGGAGCATATAATTGAACATGTACTGTTGTGTAAACATAGCCTAGATAAATGCCATAAAAATATACTTTCATAAACAAAATAAGCCCAAAGGAAAAAAATTTAAAGGTTTTTATTGCTGTTGTGGTATATATCTGTTTTGGGTGTTGTCAAAATCTTAAGTGTTGAACTTCTGAATTGGAATTTTTGAAAATAATAAATTTCATCTAATGAAATATTATATATTAATAAGCATATTTTAAAATACTTTGTTTTTTTCAGGTATTAATAGGATAAGTGAAAATAAGAATATCCAGATATTAAGGTATCTCATTTTATCTTTGTATCTAAAAATTGTGAACATAAACAACTGATATACTTTATTATAGCTATACTTGATCTGTCTTAGAAACTGAAGCCTTGAATTTGATGAATTTATAGGCTGGAATATCTAAGATAAAGCTACAAGGGTTATATCTGTGATTTTCAAACTCTGCTTAGTGGAACCTTCTGTATTCCATTATGGTGTCTCGGGGCAGAGAGGAGGGGTGTAATAGGGACTCTAAAGATTTAAATAAAGTCTTCTACTGCCTATAAAAGTTTGAAAAACACAACTTTAATCTTTAGTAGTGGTGGAAAGGGAGGCTCAGAGATATTAAAAGATTTGCCCCTGCTCTCACAGTTAATCAATGACAGAATTAAGTTTTCTGATTCAAAGTTCTGTACTTCTGTTCTGCCTCTCTCCAAGATGGTATTGTGTACTGATGAAGTATAATCTTAAATAGCGTAATTCTGTATTGCATTATAATAGTTCCTATGTTCACTTAATGTGTTCTAATTCTACTTTCTTTTCTATTAGTAGAACTATTTGAAACTTACATCTTCTTTATAGATAAATAGAAAGATATAGCCATTTATTAAGGAAATGAGTTAATATACTATTGTTATTCATGTTTTACTATCCTATTATATGGTATTATATACTTATTGATCGAAGTAAGGACCATATTAAGATTGCTCATGAATTATCTCAGTTAACTCTTATTCTTTTCAGTTATATGGTATCTCCATCTTATAGTCTTATGGAGGTTAAATATTGTTTTCAAGGTCACACAGCTAGTGGATCACAAAGCTAAGATTTGAACCCTAATAGTCAATGACAACATCTAGAGAGAAAGAATGAAATTGCGAAAGCAGACACTAAAATCAATGTGAAGATAATAAGCAATTAACATTAGCTCAGTGAAGTGATGTTCATTAATGTTCTCATATTTATAAGATATGTTGTATTGGGATCAATCTTGGGGAACTTTAGAATTTCCTAAGAAAAATATACCTGCAGACTGGTTCTATGAGATTATGGATCAATGTTATAAAATCCCAATAGGATGGGAATGCAGACTAGTGCAGCCACTGTGGAGAACAGTATGGAGTTTCCTCAGAAAACTAAAAATGGAACTCCCAATTGACCCAGTGATCTCACATCTAGTGATATATCCCAAGAAACCGGAGACACCAATCAGAAAGGATATATGCATCCCTATGTTCATAGGGGCACAATTCCCCATAGCTAAGATTTGGAAGTGGCCTACGTCCCCATCAGCAGATGAGTGGATTAAAAGCCTGTGGTACATCTACACAATGGAATACTATGCTGTGGTAAAAAAAGAAGGAATTCTTACTATTTGCAATAGCATGGATGGAACTGGAGAGCATTATGCCAAGCAAAATAAGCCAATCAGAGAAAGATAAATATCACATGATTTCACTCATTTATGGAATATAATGAACAATATAAATTGATGAACAAAAAACAGATCCAGAGACAGAGAAGCATTGATCAGACTGTCAAACCTTAGAGGGAAGGTAGGGGAGGGTGGAGGCAAAGGGGGAGAAATCAACCAAAGAACTTGTATGCATGAATATAAGTCTAACCAAAGGACACAGACAACAGTGGTGTGAGGAGGGTTGGGTGGTAATGGGGAGATAAGGACACATATGTAATACCTTAATAAAATAAAATAAAAATATCTCCAAAAATAGAAAAAAAAATCCCAATAGAGGATAACCACACAGCCACCTTGGTCTTTTGGAAGCCAGGAAAAGGCTTTTCTGGAAGGTAGAATGGTTTGGCACTCTATGGGCTTGAGTCATTAGCTTATTAACATAACATACATTATAAGTAATCTGTACCCAATCAAATAGAGCATAGATTCTAAATCAACTTACTATATATAGAGAGTCACATTCTATCACGGTCATAAGAAATCAGGGTGAGGACTGTTCACATTAGGGAAAGGATAGCCACACACAGCCACCTTGGTCTTTTGGAAGCCAGGAGAAGGGGTAAGAACCCAGGAGATACTTTAAAGCCCTTTAACTCAACTGTATAATAAAAACGAAAGGCTGTACACCGTTTTCCTCCCAGAGTCCTCTTGTTGTGGTCTGTGGTTTCTATGGTCTTTTCTGCAACATTCCAATAGAATAACCAAGGTAGAATCTTTACCTAGCTATTACTTGTCAGAAATATAAGGCTTCTTTCACTGGGGATCTGGTCACAATTTAAAATCGGGCAGAATTATTCATAATTAATTTTGGGCATTATCAGAAGAGGCCAAGATCTCATCTTTGTATTTTACTCAGAGATTTAAATCAAATACATGTAAATTCATGTTATGATCCCCATTACAACAAGTATAGTGTTTTAACAATTTATGATTTATTGAGGCTAAAAACTTCCTTTTACCAGAAATCCTTAATAATTTAATAAGACTCATGCCTGAAATCAGGTATAATGTTTTAGTTCTTAAAGTGTAATGAAAGTAGAGGAACACTGAATGATTTGACCAAACTGAGAATATGGTCAATCTAAAATGGTGAAAATCCAAATTTAAGTACTTTTAAAAGACAGATTTTATTACTGTAAACTTCATAAAATAACTAGTGGTATTGGCAAGTAGAAATACTAAGCATTTTCTTTATAAATAAATGTTGGTTTATAATTATTATTTAAGTAACTAAATCTAAGCTTTCGTCTTTAAACTATTAATTTTCTAAGAAAAATATTTCCCTCTGATGGTCTGCTACTCTTCAGTGGCCTGCTGTCTATAAGTGGATATTGAATTAATGAGTTGATTTCATTCATCATCTTATACCGAAGTAAATAAATGTGGTTTCCATATCAGAATATTCTAAAGTCAAAACTTCTCCTTTCTTCTTTTCTCTCTCTTCCTTCTACTACTTCCAGTTCTGCTTATCTTGCTCATAGGTTGTTTCATGCTTGATACCAAAAACTTTAGTATTAAGCAGTGTGGATTAGGGTATAATTACCCAACACTGGCTATATGATTTTGCCTGTCCTTGTTCCTTCATGCTTTTGACCTTTCTGTAATTTGTGATAACATTACTCAGTAATTTGAATTGTTTTAGTGTTTTTCATCATCGTGAAGAATCCCCAAACGCATCATTTTAGTGGGTAAGTAAAAGTACAGTATACATTCATGATAAAACTTGTTTAAATGAGGGTTTTTTTCCCAAATAACAATCTCTTTTATTTAGAACATTTAAGTTGCCTAGCAATCTTGACTAACATTATTATAATTCTTGACGGAATGTCTCCAGACCTACTACTTATTTGCTAAAGTTGATAATATGAAACATATTAAGGTAGAATTTATCTAATTGTAGTTTTATCAGATTGCATCTCAGTAATCAAAAGGGAGAAGAGAAACTGTGAGTGAAATAAAAAGGAATTTTGTTCAATAAAATTCCCTTTAGCTCGCAGGTTTAAAAAACTTTTAACACTATGCTTACAATTATGTATTAATATAAAAATGATAAGTAATATGTTATATGTGATGTTCCTCTCTCCGTCACTTTGATGATTTATGTCTATATATATATTTTGTGTTGTTTTCTTTTTTTTTTTTTAAGAATCAGGATTCTGATTTATTCCTTTTATCTATTTTTCTGTTTTCTATCTCATTAATTTCTGTTTTTTATTGTTTCCTAGCATGTGCTTTCTTTTGTTTTACTTTAAATCTACCTTTTTTGTGTTAGAAATTTAAATTAGTTATTTTCATTCTTTCATTTTTGAAATAGAAGTTTAAGACTAGAAACTTTATTTACTCTTTTTACTACTTTGTTTCTCAGATTCTGATGTGTAGGTTTTCATTGGCATTATTTTTCAGAAATTCTTTAATTTCTGATCTTATCACACAATTTATGTTTTATCTAAGTGGTTGTGTTATATCAGATAATTAGAAGTAATATCTTTATTATAGAATGTGCCTTTTAATTTGAAGTGCCCTTTGTCTTATGTACTGTTCTATGACTTGAAGTAGGATTTTAATCCATGCTTCCTTATTGTTTCTTTTATCTGGAAAATCTTTATCTATCATTGTACTAATATCAGTGCCTTTTAAGTATTCTTATGTGTACAAGATAGAGTTGAATTTTTTAAAGTGTCTATTTGAAAATCCTTTTTTTTTGAATTGGCAAGTTAAGTTTCTTCATGTTTATTGACATGACTGTTATATTTGGCCTAAATTCTGTCATATTATCTCTCTCTAAAAGCAATAAATTAAAAAGAAATAAAACTTGTCATATTAATGTTACATTATTATTTTGTGTGTAATTACTGTATTATATTCTACTTGCAGTATTTGATGTTTCTTCCTTATTTTTTAAAAAAATTCTTTTGCCACTTGAGAAGTTTTGTTTATTCTAGTGATTACCTTTGCAGTAATATTTTTTATAATGCACTTATAAACTCCTTTTTTCCTTATTTAATTTGTCAATTTTAAATGGTTTCTTTTGATAACCAATGGTCTACTTTCCCCCCTTTCCTCTCTTCTTTCCATTTGTAGTTACGTCAGTTCTCCTTTGTCACACACATATGTGTATATTATTCTTTTTTTTTAATGTATATTTATTTCAGAGAGGAATGGAGAGGGAGAGAGAGAGAGAGATGCATCAATGATGAGAGAGTCATTGAATGGCTGCCTCTTGTATGCCCCATACTGGGGATTGAGCCCACAACCTGGATATGTGCCCTGACTGGGAATTGAACTGTGACCTCTTGGTTCATAGGTCAATGCTCAACCACTGAGCCATGTCAGCTGGCTGGCCTGTCACTACTCCAGCCATGTTTTAGTGTCAATTCTACAGTTGAGTCTGAGTGTTTATCAAAAATTGTTTTATAAAGTTTCTCAGTCATCTTTTTTTAAATGCTTGTCTTTACCAAATTTTAGTTTGAAAAATTAAAAACCTACAGAAAAACCAAAAGATTTTCACCAGGAGTTAAGACTTTGCCACACTTGCCAGTTGTCTTCTGGTTGGATGAAGCTTCACACTCTCTAGTAGATTCCTCAGAAGGGCACATGTGTACAGTGTACAGGCAAAACTATTTTTCTATGGCTTCAAATCTTCAGAAGGAGATCTTGGCTGCATATAATATCTTTCCTTGGTTTGCACACACTTTTTCCTTATATTTCTTAAAAATTATGCTTTATAGTTGCTTTGCTTTGTATGTTGTTTTTGAGTAATCTGATGCTATTGTAATCCCTTGGCCTTTGTAAAGTAGTTCATCTTTTTTTGCCTGAAGGCCCTGAGGATTTTTTCATTGCCTTTAAAATCTTATTGTTTTACTAGGATATGTTTCAGAGATGACCATTCTAGGTTGATTTTCCCTCGTATGAAAAATGTGTAAATTTAGGTCTTCCTTTATTTCTTGGAAACGTTCTTGGATTATAGTTTTAAATAGTAGTTCTGTGTCATGGTTTTGATTTTCTTCTTCAGGAGCACCAATTATGCTCATTATCCTTTGCTTATCTTTCATTTCATTCACTTCTTTCACGCATTGTATGCATTTCTCATAGTTCTCATTCTCTTGGTTCTTTTCCTGATTTTCTTCATGCCTTTATTAACTTTTTATTACAATCTGTTCTCTCTCGTGTACTTTATTATTTGGTGTTCATTTCTAATATAATTTTGTCTTTTTCTACTTTGTTTCATCACTTCAACCAGGTCTCATTTAATTTCTTTATGTTTGTTTGCTAGTTTTATTTGTTTCTTATTGATTTCTCTTGTTAAGTTTTACATTTCTGACTCAAAGGTGATTTTTCATATCCCTAAATGCTTGTTTGAGAATATTCAGTTCAGTTTGGATTGTTGTGTTACTTTTCTTTGTTGGTGGGCAGCAAGTGGGTGGGGAGGTGAGGACAACTTTTAATCAGCAGAAAAGATTTTATTGGCAGATTCTTACATTTTGTAGTTTGTATGGATGGATTCTGCTTTTGTCTATTCTGTTCATTTTGTGAATAGGATTCCTAGTTTGAGAGTGCCCTCTTCTGGGGAGTTTCTTTTATGGATGGTGATGGTGGCATGGGAGAGGTAGGAGAGTTGGCATATCTTGCTTTCTTTTTGTATGTGATAGAATTTTCCCCTCATTTCCTCCTTTACCTTTCTACCATGTCTCCAGTGGAGATCACCTCTTCTCTCCATATCTGATTCTCCCCTGAAACACTGCTTCTCTGAGGCTGCTATTTCTGGTCCCTGCACATTTTCAAGCCCATGAGGCATACCCAGGGCAATGGACTTCAAGTTCCAACTTGTGCTTAGTGTCTCAGCCTTTTTTATTATTCACTTTCTTTTGTCTGTGCTTCATCTCAGCCCTCTTCTCCTTTTGAGTCTCTCCTCTCCCATCCTCCATACCCACAGGTTTACAGTGCTGGTAGGCAAACTGTGGGAGAAACTTTGGGAAAAAATTTTCCTCTGCTTATAGATAATTTGAAGGTTGTGGTATTCCCTGTCTTCAGAGATATTGAAGGAGTCCATGTAGTTTTCTTTATTTGTTCCCTTTGTTGATTTTATGGTTGTTTTCAGAAAATAAGGGGAACCTTTGGAATCAGACCACCATCATTGTTGTCCAAACTCAGACATCCCCTCTTGGCCTAACCTAAAATTATGAGCACTATTTAATATCAAAGAAATTTTTCAGTTTCTATTAATTATTTTTAGTTTTCTGGTTCATGATTTTTTTTTTTTACTAATTTGTGACTTTTTTTTTAACTTCAGGAGATATTTTCTTCCATTATTTGATAATGTAACTTTTATAAAAGAGACTTAAGAAGAGAGAAAACCTCTGTTCCCAACTTGAGTTTTAATTATTATAACAACTAAAGTGTTAGGGTATTTTATTTTTTTTAAATAAATCTTTATTGTTCTGATTATTACAAATGTTCCTCTTTTTTCCCCCCATAGTTCCCCGCCACCCGGCTCCCAATCCACCTTCTGCCCTTACCTCCCCCTCCCCATTGTCCTTATCCATAGGTATATGATTTTTGTCCCTACACTCCCCTCACCTCTTTCCCCCTGAGAATTATTAGTCCACTCCCTTTCTATGCCCCCGATTCTATTATATTCACCAGTTTATTCTGTTCAGCAGATTTTCAATTCACTTGATTTTTAGATTCACTTATTGATAGATATGTATTTGTGGTTCATAATTTTTATCTTTACTTTTTTCTTCTTTCTCTTCTTAAAGAATACCTTTCAGCATTTCATCTAATACTGGTTTGGTGCTGATGAACTCCTTTAATTTTTTCTTATCTGTGAAGCTCTTTATCTGACCTTCAATTCTGAATGATAGCTTTGCTGGGTAGAGTAATCTTGGTTGTAGGTTCTTGCTATTCATCACTTTGAATATTTCTTACCACTCCTGTCTGGCCTATATAGTTTCTGTTGAGAAATTAGCTGATAATCGTATGAGTGCTCCCCTGTAGGTAATTAACTGTTTTCTCTTGCTGCTTTTAATATTCTCTCTTTGTCTTTTGTTCTTGGTATTTTAATTATGATGTGTCTTGGTGTGGTCCTCTTTCAATTTTTTTTGTTTGGGGTTCTATATGCTTCCTGGACTTACAAGTCTATTTCTTTCACCAGGTGTAGGAAATTCAGTCATTATTTCTTCAAATAGGTTTTCAGTATCTTGCTCTCTCTCTTCTTCTGGCACCCCATAATTCTGATGTTGGTACACTTGAAGTTGTCCCAGAGGCTCCTTACACTATCTTCACATTTTTGGATTCTTTTTTCTTTTCCAGTTAAGTGTTTTTTGCTTTTTTGTATTTCAGATCTTTCACTTGATTCTTGCATTCCTCTAGTCTACTGTTAGGTCTCTGTATAATATTTTTTATTTCAGTCAGTGTATGTTTAATTTCTAGTTGGTCCTTTTTCATCTCCTCTTGGGTCTCACTAAATTTTATCTATCTTTTCTAGGAAATTCTTATAAAATCTTATAACTGTGATTTTGAACTCTATATCCAGTCATTTGTTTTCCTCAATTTCTTTTATTTGTGATCTGTTTCTTTGTCTCCACATTTTTGCTGCTTTCCATAGTTGGTAGAATAGCTTTGTGTGCTAGTTGCCCTATATGGCCCAGTAGCTCTGCCTCCCCAGTTACCTGAGGTGGACACTCTTGGACTTAGTATACAGTCTTATTGTAGTTAAATCTTGATTGTTGTTGGTATCACTGAAGGGAATTGACCTCCAAGCCAATTTGTTGTGTGGATCAGCTGTGTCTGCACCTGGAGAACTTCTGTGCTGGACTCAGTCTTAAGACTTGCAAGATTGCAACAGCCTCTGTGCTGGGCTTGCATGTGGAGGAATCTCAGGGCTGAGCAGACAGCCTTGGCTCCCCATCAGCCCTGCCCTACACGGTAGCCCCTGGGTCTCAGTGCCCCTCGGTAATCACTGCAGCCCTATCTGTGTGCATGCATGCACACCTCCAGACCTCTGCTTTTTGCATGCAAAAGAGCCTCCAGACCTCTGCCTTTCCAGCTCCCCTGAGTTTCCATGCGTTCTGGGACCTGTATGAGTCTGGGTTCCCAGGGTCTCGCCCAAAACTGGGGCTCAGTGCAGTTGGACCTGGATTTCCATGCAATTGGGAGGTTTTGTTTTCCTTCCACTAAAGAAAGCCCACGGCACAATCAGCCGTCAGTCCTCTTAGTGCGTGCCTCCAGACTCTGCCTTTTACGGCTCCCCTAAGTTTCTGTGCACTCCTTCCTTTTCACAACTCCCCCCGTATGAGTTTCACCTGTAACTGGGGTTCAGTGCAGTCAGAAGTGGGGTTCAGTGCAGTTGGGGGTTTCTGTCTCCCTCCCGCTAGAGGAAGCCAGCCAGACCCACTGCCGCCTCTCCTCTCCATGCACGTCTCCATACCTCAGCTTTTTACAGCTCCTCTGAGACTTTGTGAGCCCCTTTCTTTCCTTCTAGTTGTAGAATTCCCACTCAGCCAGCTTTCCTGTGGTTCTGGATTATGTCCATTCTGTCTTTTAGTTATAGTTTTGAAATTGTTGTACAAGGCAGCAGTTTAGGTGTTCACCTATGTCACTATCTTGGTTTCTCCTAGGATATTTTTTTTTAACGTTTTCTTTAATAATCCTGTTGGCCATCAAAATCAATACTTTTTACAATAAGATTCTATTCATTTTTTAATTTTATATAATACAATTTTTTGTATAAATATTTTCCTGGTGAAAAATTATTACTAAATTTCAAATGTGAACCAAGTCAATTTCTCTTCAATAAATATTTTCACATTATACCTTATCAACAAATATTGAATCCCTATCTTTTATAGATAAGAACTAAAAGAACCTAACAGGAAGCATTCATATTTCAAGATATCTAAGAAGAGGCAGCAATATTTAATATGGAAAAAAAACCTTGTGAATCACATAATGAAGATTTATCAAGTAGTGGCATCGCATCCAATGGAGGTATATGTTCTTTATAAAACAAAACGAGAAAAAATATAATTAAGCAGTTTAGAATTCATTCAAACTACTGCTTTTAGTATGCTTAACTATTTGACACATATCTTGGCCATGAATGTTTTTTATATTATTTATAAGTTTACTTTTTGAGAAATTGTTTACTCTTAAAACAGCATATCTTTTTTTTAAAAAAAAACATATGTTAACATTACTTTTTTTGGCTTAGAAATTGTTTCCATGTTGAGGTACTTCAACACATGCCATTTTCCCTTAAACACCTTCTCTTTCTTCTTTGATTCTAAGCCAGAATTCTATACCATTTTGACTTCTTTTCTCTTACCAATCCTCACAGCCAGTCAGTTACTAACTCTTGCTCCTTCTATTTACAGAAATGTATCTCAGATTTCGATGTGTAGTGTTTTTGTTGGTATTATTTTTCAGAAATTCTTTAATTTCTGTTCATATAACACAATTTATGTTTCATCTAAATGGTATATCAGACAATTAGAAGTAATATCTTTTTAAAAATATATTTTTTTATGGATTCTAGAGAGGAAGGGGAAGGAAGGGAGAGATAGAAACATCAATGATGAGAGAGAATCATTGACTAGCTGCCTCCTGCACATCCTCTACTGGGGATCAAGCCCACAATCCGGGCATGAACCCTTGACCAGAATCGAACCTGAGCACCTTTAATCTGCAGGCCAATGTTCTATCTACTGAGCAAAACTGGCTAGGGATAGAATTAACATATTGTGAAATGTGCCTTTTAACTTTAAGTGCACTTTGTCTTATTTAATACTAGAGGTCTGGTGCATGGATGGGGCACCAGTGGAGTCCCTCGGCCTGGCCTGTGAGGATCAGTCCGACATCTCCCGAAGAGGGATTGCAAAAGGGTACAGGCAAGGCTGAGGGAACCTACTGGTGCACAAATCCATGCACCAGGCCTCTAGAATGCATAAAGATCTTTGGTTAATCTTTTCCCGCCCTCCCTCTTCCCCCTTCCTTCTGAGATTCACCAGTCTGTTCCATGTTTCCATGCCTGTGTGTTGAGCATCTGCTCCCTAGTGGTCAGTGAATGCCATCAGTACAGGTTGAATGGTCGAACAGTCAGCTGGTTGCTTAGGCTTTTATATATATAGATTCTTTGGTCTAGAAATAATGGTTCATGGTTCTTGGCATCATTCTTTGGACTGTTGGGTCTGACTTTGAGTCCTTTCTTTTGCATGAAAGGTAGCATATATTTTCAGCTGAGTGCTTTTCTCAACCTGCTTATGGAATGGCCTCTTACTGTCGCACACTATCTCTGTCTCTTAGTGCAAACCAGCAATGTGTCTTGAATATAAATCTCTAAAACCTTTATGGGTCTTCTGTGAATCTTCCTGGTTTTACTCTTTCAGTTTTTCCTTTGACTATTGGTATTTCCGTAGAGCACTCTTATTTGTCCTCTGCCCTTTTCACTCTATATACTATCCCTAGATGATCCCACTGATGCCAAGAATTTGCTAGAATTCATATGCTGATAATTCCCAAATCCCAATCTCTGAAGCAAAAATTCACTCTGAAACTTCAGGTCCATGTTCACTATTTGCAAACCAAACATCCTCATTGGATATTCCTGAAGCCCAAAACCTAAAAGAAATACTTACCAGTTTCCTCTCTTTTACTTTTCACATGTATTTCTCAAATTCATGTTTCTGTTTCTGTCACCACTGCCTCTGCTTTAGGGCACACTCTTGCTATTTCTTGTCTGAATCATTGGAAGCCTTTTCCTATGTGGATTCTCTACCTTTAGTTGTATCCCCATCAATGCATTCTCCACACCGAAGCCAGATAACTTTTTCAAAACACAGATCTACTTATATTGACCCTCTACTTTCAAGTCATTTAATGATTCCTCAGAGCTTTCAAGATGAATCCAAACTCCCTAATATGACCCCACAAGGCCCTTCATGATCTGTCCTACATTTTCATTTTCATACCAATACTTTCTTTTCACCCGGAATATGCCATGCTGTCTTAAGCCTCCTTGCCAATAACTATGGTGCTCCCACTATCTGGAATGCCCTTCCTCTTCTCTTGTCCTCCAGACAAGGCTCATTCAGCTCAAGTATCACTTGATCACTATCAGGCAAAACTCCCTCCTTCTTCCTGATCTGCTCCTCCCTTTTACCATGTGCTCCTCTCTCAGAGGTATTTTCACTTGTCTGTTTGCCTCAGGAGACCTTGCGCTCCTTCAAAGTACAATAAAGGAATCACTTAGGATAATGATTGCCACAAAATGATTTTAGTAATAAGATAATTAATTAATTCTTTAATATTTAGGTTCTTCAAGTCCATTTTTTATGTCACCTGTACGTGGTACAATAATTGAAAACACATCAGCACCTGGGATTGTGACACAAATTCCCTTTTTCCCTAAATATGAAGTAGAACCTGATTCTCACAGGAAAGTCATCCCTTACCCTGGAAAAGAACACATCGAACGTGTTTTGGAGGAATATTCACATCAAGTCAAAGATTTGCAGAAAAGACTAAATGAAGTGAGTTGCAATCTTTTCTCTCAGTACCTGATGCTGGTTTGGGAAGATAGTGAGGCACAATGCCTTGGAATAGAACCTAAACTTTCTAGAAGAAAAACAATGGATTTATTGGTTAAACTTGCTTATTAGGCCTATGCCTTCTATTTCAGTATTAAAAGTTGGACTGATGAAAAGTCTACATACTAACTTCTGAAAATATATCCTAAGAACTTGAAACACTAATTCAAAAGAATATATGCACCCCTATGTTCATAGCAGCATTGTATACAATAGCCAAGGTCTAGAAATAGTCCAAGTGCCCATCAATAGATGAATGGATAAAAAACTGTGGTATAGACCTCTGTCAGTTGGAGTATCATCCCATACACCAGAAGGTTGTGGGTTTGATTTCTGGTCAAGGCACACACCTTGGTTGCAGGTTTGACCCCTGTCAGGGTGCATATAGGAGGCAACCAATTGAGGTTTCTCACATTTATCTCTCTTTCTTGTTCTTTCTCTCCCCTCCCCTTTCCTCCCTCCCTTCTCCTCTCTCTAAAATCAGTAAAAACATATCCTCCTCAGTGATGATTAAAAAGAAAAGTTGTGGTATATTTACACAAAGGAATACTACATGGCTGTAAAAAAAGAAGGAAATTTTACCCTTGCGAACAGCATAAATGGATCTGGAGAGTACTGAGCTAAGTGAAATAAGCCAGTCAGAGAAAGACAAATATTATATTATCTCACTTATATGTGGAATCTAAAGAACAAAATAAACTGACAAACAAAATATAAACAGAGGCATGGATATATCTAGAACAAACTGACAGATGTCAGAGGGGAGGGAGTCTGGGTAGAGGTGGATAGAGATTGTGTGTGTGTGTGTGTGTGTGTGTGTGTGTGTGTGAAATGGGGAGCATCTGTAATAGTGTAAACAATAAAAATAAAGTTAAAAAATTAATAATATGTAGATTTTGGAAATTACTGGCCATAAGGAACTATGTTCCTCTAAATGAAGACTGACAACAATAATCAGATTGTATTATAAAATTGTATACCTGAAGCCTATATAATTTTATTAACCAACTAGAGGACCAATGCACAAAATTTATGCAAGGAGCTTGGCTCTCACAGCTGTGGCAGCTTGCCTCAGCCCTTGCAGCCCTGGCTTTGTCCTGAAGGTCATCCAGAAGGTCATTTGGCTGTCTGGTCTAATTAGTATATTATGCTTTTATTATTATAAATTATATCCCAATAAATTTAATTAAAAAGACTAATTTACATGACATTTTATTTTTTCAGAGCAATGAATTGCATGAGAAACAGAAGTTTTACTTAAGGCAGTCAGTCATTGATTTACAAACAAAACTTCAAGAGATGCAAATGGAGAGAGATGCCATGGTGGACATCAGGTTGGGATCTGTTACCTGAAATGATTTTAGAGCTTTACTCTTTGTAGTATATTACTACTTAGGTGATTATGAATTTCATCAATATTACTTTTTTTTTTTATTTCATAGACGAAGGGAGAGTCAATCCCAGGAGGATTTAAGAAATCAGCTTCAAAATACAGTTCATGAACTTGAAGCTGCTAGAAGCCTGAAGGAGGACATGTTGAATGATAGCAACACACAGATAGAGCAACTAAGAAAGATGATGCTTAGTCATGAGGGAGTGCTTCATGAAATCCGATCAATCCTAGTTGACTTTGAACAAGCCTCAGGCAAGAAAATATATGAACATGACAGCCTGTCTACTATCCACTTCCGCAACATGGGCTCAGCTATTAGTAAAATCCTAAGAGAATTAGACACAGAGATTTCTTATCTTAAAGGGAGGATATTTCCAGTAAGTGGTGAGAACACTACTTCAATTTTATATTAAAATTTATTAAGACAATAGTATTAGGCATATAATTAAAAAATTTTTTAAAGTAAGTTCTCATTTTTGTACTCTAAAATAATGGAGTTGCTTCCACAATGATCTCTTATAATAAAGGGAACTATTTTGATGACATGTAAAGCTTCATGAGAGTATAGCCAAAGTAAAAGATCTAATAAAATATAGTGACAGAATGTATCCAGTTTAAGTATTACTTCTATTTGCATCTGTTTAAAGCATTCCATCAGTTGGAAAATCTCTAAATTTTCCAAGCTTTGGACTTACTGGCTTCTAAATCCATATCTCCTTTTTATAATCAGGTAGAGGATCAGCTTGAAGCATTGAAATCTGAATCACAGAACAAAATAGAACTGCTTCTTCAACAACATCAAGATAGGTAAGTGCCTGACTGAGCTAGAAAGTCACAGGGAAACCGTACCACAAGTCTCCAATCTCTCATCAGTAATGGCAAAATCTAAAAAGCTCTGGAACATAGAAATTTGTTATTCATAGGTTTGTGGTGAATTGTTAAAGAAAAAAATTATTCTGATACTTGTTAAGACAGTAGGAAGGCCCAACCAACATGGCTCAGTGGTTGAGGGTCAACCTATGAACCAGGTCATGGTTTGATTCCTGGCCAAGTTTTATGCCCGGGTTGCAGGCTCATTCCCCAGTGTGGGTCCTGCAGGAGGCAGCTAAGCAATGATTCTCTCTCTCCCTTCTTCTCTGAAATCAATTAAAACACACACACACACACACACACACACACACACACACACACACACGTGTATAATATATGCCAACACAAAACAGTAGGGAAAATTTTATTCAAAACTATTGAAGTAGGAGTTTACATTAAAGAGAGATCAGGCTCAGCTGCAAGAATAAGGACAAGCCAGGATTCATAGCAAGAAGCAGGGTGAGAGGGTCATTGGGTGGAAATTGCCAAGAGGATACATCAAAGTGAGGGTATTCTCACTAAACTAACCTAGCAAGATTCTTACTAAGCCCAGGCATATTAAGGAGGTGGAGGGAGGCAGGAAGGCCTAGATGAAAAGGGGACTCAGAGGAGCCTGACTAAAGTTTGGTCAAGGAGAAGGCCTTTGCCCCTAATTTGTTGGCAAATCTGACCTGAGCTAATGTAAAGCTTTTTATCATCTTTATAATTTAGTGAATATTTTAAAGCCTGTTATTACATTTAGTAATATGCTTGGCCTATAGGACACTTCCCCAGATCTCTCTGGGGATGTATTATAATATATAGTTCTTATAATTTATTACCTTTTGTAAAATTTTTTAAAATTCTGAATTCCAAAACCTAGCTGATCCCCAAAAGTTTTAGATAAAGGACTCTATACCTAACTTAGACACTTGTAATAAAAAGAGCAGCATAGTCAAAGCCAAAACAAAATTTGAGCGTATTGAAAATTATTTGCATAATTTACACACATAATCTTCTTTATCAAATTGCAATCACCACTTTTTTTTTTTACAGGATTGAGCAGTTAATAAGTGAACATGACATAGAAATAACAGGACTAACTGAGAAAGCTAGCAGTGCTCGAAGCCAAGCCAATAGTATCCAAAGTCAACTGGAAATCATTCAGTATGTGTGTGCTAGTAGTTTGAAATTGAATCATAATTTTCATTTTAAGCTTATTTTCTGCTTTGAGTTCTTCTTTAAATTGCTTAATAATTGATTTCACAATAAAGTAAAACTTTCCTAACATTTAAATGAACAGAAAAGATACTTAATATATAGGTAATGTTATATGACCATATCAGGAGTATTATTATAAACTAGAGGCCCGGTGCACAAAATTCGTGCACAGAGGCGTGTCCTTTAGCCCAACCTGCTCCCTTTGTGGGATGCCCAACTGCCAGGTAGGATTGGGCCTAAACGGGCAGTCAGACATCCCTCTCACAATCCAGGACTGCTGGCTCCCAAATGCTCACCTGCCTGCCTTCCTGATTGCCCCTAACCACTTCTGCCTGCCAGCCTGATCACCCCCTAATCAGTCCCCTGCCAGCCTGATTGATGCCTAACTGCTCCTCTGCCAGCCTGTTTGCCCCTAACTGCCCTACCCTGTGGGCCTGTTCACCCCCAACTGCCCTTCCCCGTAGGTCCAGTCATCCCCAACTTGCCTCCCTCACAGGCCTGGTCCCTGCCAACTGCCCTCCCCTGCTGACCATCTTGCAGTGGCCATCTTGTATCCATGAGGGCAGAATCTTGTGACCACATGGGGGCAGTCATCTTGTGTGTTGGAGTTATGGTCAATCTGCATATTACTCTTTTATCAGATAGGATAGAGGCCTGGTGCACGGGTCGGGGCCAACTGGTTTGCCCTGAAGGGTGTCTTGGATCAGGGTGGGTGTTTCCTTGGGGAGTGAGGTGGCCTGGGCAAGGGGCCTGTGATGGTTTTCAGGCCGGCCATGCCCCCCAGATACCCAAGTGGAGGCCCTGGTATCTGAGATTTATTTTTCTCCTACAATTGAAACTTTGTAGCCTGGATCAGAGCCAAGTCTTCTGCTCACACAGCCATTGAAACTTTGTTGCCTTAAGTGCCAGACAGGCTTTGTGGAAAGCTTGGCTTCCTCCATCGCCAGGGGCAACCCAAGCCTCCCTCCTGCTGTCTCTGTGGCCATAGTCATCTTGTTTGGGTTAATTTGCATACTTGCTCTGATTGGCTGGTGGGTGTGGCTTGTAAGTGTAGCAGAGGTGTGATAAATTTACATATTACTCTTTTATTAGGATATTTGGACCTTTTGAGATTGGATGTTTTAAATATTGTTTATATTGTAATTGACAGTATAAAACACATTATGTGTTTATAAATATATATAAATAAAAAGATGTATAAGCATATAAATAATTTTATAATTTGAGCTTATGTGTTGAAAATTTATATGGACATTTGCAATTATACACAAATGTAAAGAGAGAATAATTTCATGAATTCTCATCTACATATCACATAGCTTTAATAGTTAACATTTTTTAGCTTTTTTTCTTAATTTTAATTTTTTAACTTTATTATTGAGAATTTTACAAATGTCCCCCCTTTTCCCTCCTCATTGCCCCCCTTCACCTGGATGCCACCCCACCCCAGGCCTTCACCACTCTATTTAGTCTGTGTCCAAGGGTAATGCATATATGCATATAAATTCTTTAGTTAATGTCTTTCTGGTTCCCTCACTTTCCCCTTTCCTCTGAGATTTATCAGTCTGTTTCCCTGCCTCTGATTCTATTTTATTCATCAGTTTATTTGTTCATTAGATTCCTTGTTCATTTATTTTGATTTTTTAGATTCAATTGCTGATAGATACGTATATACTGCCATTTTATTGTTCATATTTTTTATTTCTTCTCCTTCTCCTTCTCCCTCTCCTCCTCCTCCTCCTCCTCCTCCTCCTCCTCCTCCTCCTCCTACTCCTACTCCTACTCCTCCTCCTGTTTCTACTCCTTCTTCTCCTTCTCCTCCTTCTCCTTTTCCTCCTCCTTCTTAAAGAAGACCTTTTAACATTTCATGTAATCATGGCTTAGTGGTGATGAAGTCCTTTAGCTTGTTCTTTTCTGTGAAGCTTTTGATCTGATCTTCAATTCTAACTGATAGCTTTTCTGGGTAGAATAATATTGGTTATAGGTCCTTGCTTTTAATCACTTTGAATATTTCTTGCCAATCCCTTCTTGCCTGCAAAGTTTCTGTTAAGAAATCAACTGACAATCATATGGGCACTCTCTTATAAGTAATTAACTGCTTTTCTCTTGTTGCTTTTAAAATTCTCTCTTTGTCTTTAACTTGTGGCATTTTAATTATGATGTGTCTTGGTGTGGGCCTCTTTAGGTTTATCTTGTTTGGGACTCTCTGTACTTCCTGGACTTATATATCTGTTTCTTTTACCAAGTAGGGGAAGTTTTCTATCATTGTTTTTTCAAATAGGTTTTCTTTTCTTTCTTTTTTTTCTTTTGCTATTTCTAATAAATCTTTATTGTTCATATTATTACAGTTGTTCCTCTTCCCCTCCACCCATAGATCCCCTCTACCCATTCCCACCTCACCATCTGCCTTTACCCTGCCACCACTATCCTCATCCATAGGTATATAATTTTTGTTCAGTCTCTTCCTGCAACCACTACACCCCTTTTCTCCCAAGAATTGTCAGTCCATTCCCTTTCTGTGCCTCTAATTCTATTATATTCACCAGTTTATTCTGTTCATCAGATTTTCAATTCACTTGATTTTTAGATTCACTTGTTGATAGATATGTATTTGTAGTTCATAATTTTTATCTTTACCCTTTTTCTTCTTCTTCCTCTTCTTAAAGAGTACCTTTCAGCATTTCATATAATACTGGTTTGACAATGATAAACTCCTTTAGCTTTTTCTTATCTGTGAAGTTCTTTATCTGACCTTCAATTCTGAATGATAGCTTTGCTGGGTAAAGTAATCTTGGTTGTAGGTTCTTGCTGTTCATCACTTTGGATATTTCTTGCCACTCCCATCTGGCCTGCATAATTTCTGTTGAGTAATCAGCTGACACTTGTATGGGTGCTCCCTTGTAGGTAATCAGCTGTTTTCCTCTTGCTGCTTTTAATATTCTCTCTTTGTCTTTTGCTCTTGATATTTTAATTATGATGTGTCTTGGTATGGTCCTCTTTGGATTTCTTTTATTTGGGGTTCTGTGCGCTTCCTGGATTTGTAAGTCTATTTCTTTCACCAGGTAGGGAAGTTTTCGGTCATTATTTCTTCAAATAGGTTTTCAGTATCTTGCTTTCTCTCTACTTCTGGCACCCACATAATTCTGATGCTGGTACGCTTGAAGATGTCCCAGATACTATCTTCATATTTTTTGTATTCTTTCTGCTTTTTGCTTTTCTGGTTGAGTATTTTTTGCTTCTTTGTACAGTGGTACCTCGAGATACGAGTTTAATTCGTTCCGTAACCTTGAGGTGTGGGAAACTATGAGACGCTCCAGTCATGGTAAACTGGTGGGTCGTGTGCAGCTGGCCGATCCATGTGATTACTCCTATCTCAACTGTTGCTCATATTTCAAAGCAAAAATCGCTCGCTCGACAGCTCGTATCTCAAAAATCTCATATGTTAGGGCACTCGTATCTCAAGGTACCACTGTATTTCAAATCTTTGACTTAATTCTTGTGATCCTCTTGTCTGCTGTTGAATCTCTGTATATTATTTTTTATTTCAGTCAGTATATGCTTAATTTCTAGTTGGTTCTTTTTCATATCCTCAAGGGTCTTGCTAAACTTATTGGCCTTTTTTAGAAAATTCTTAGAAAACCTTATAACTGTGGTTTTGAACTCTATATCCATTCATTTTCTTTCCTCCATTTCTTTCATTTGTGAGCTGTTTCTTTGTCTCCACATTTTGACTGCTTCCCTGAGTTGATAGAATGGCTTTGTGTATTTGGTGTCTTATAGGGGCCAATGGCTCAGCCTCCCCAGTTACCTGAGTTGGACACTCTTGGTGCATCCCTTTGTGGGCTGTGTGCACAGTCTTGTTGTAGTTAAGCCTTGATTGATGTTGATATCACTGGGAGGTATTGACCTCCAGGCCATTTGGCTGTGAAGATCAGCTGTGTTTACGCTGGGAGAACCTCTGTGCTTCAGACAGTCTTCTGAGACAAGACTTGAAAAAGCCTCTGTGCTCTGCTTGGATGGGGCAGAGTCTCAGGGTGGAGCAGACAGCCATGGCTCCCCATCAGCCCTACCCTAAGAGGCCCCTGGATCTTAGTGTCCCATGGTAATTGCTTTAAGCACTTCTGAGAGAAAGCCACACTTGAGTTTTGCCTGCTGCCACACAGTCCAATTTCTCCTGGATGAATCTGGATTCCCAGTCTCACCTGGAACTAGAGTTCAGATAATTCTGGAGCTTTTGTCTCCCTCCTGCTTGAGAAAGCCAGCCGCGTACTCAGTTGCCTGCCCGCTCTGCATGCACAACTTTGTACTCTGCCTTCTATAGTTCCTCTGAGTCTCAGTGTGCTTTTCTCTTTCCTTCTAGTTATAGAATTTCCACTTTGCCAACCTTCCTGTGGTTCTGGATGATGTCCGTTTTGTCTTTTAGTTGTAGTTTTGAAATTGTACAAGCTAGCAGTTTAGGTGTTTACATATGCCGCCATTTTGGTTTTTCTTTTCAAATAGATTTTCAGTTTTTTGTCCCTCTCTTCTCCTGGCATACCCACATGTTCTGAATGTTGGTACATTTGAAGTTTTCCCAGAAGCTCCTTACACTTTATATTTTTGGATTTTTTTTAAATTTTTGCTCTTCTAATTGGGTGTATTTTGCTTCCTCAGATTCCAAATCCTGATTTGACTCTTGGCTTCCTCTACTCTACTGTTGATTCCCTGAAAATTATTATTCATTTAAGTTAGTGTATGCTTCATTTCTGACTGGTCCTTTTTTATGTTGTTGAAGTTCACTAAGTTCCTTAAAGTTCTCATTAAGTTTCTTAAGCATCCTTATAACCATTTTTTAACTCTATATCTTATAATTTGCTTCCTTCCATTTCATTTAGTTCTTTTTCTGGAGATCTCTCATTTGCAACATGATTCTTTGTCTCTGCATTTTGGCTGTTTTGCTGTATTTGTTTCTATGTATTATGTGTAGTTGCTATGTCTCCTGGAATTGGTAGAGTGGCCTTGTGTTGTAGGTATCTTATATAACCCAGTTGCTCAGCTTCTTGCCACCTGAGCTGGGCAGTCTAGGAGTACCCCTCTGTGGGCTGTGTGTACTGTTTAGTTCTAATTGAATCTTGATTATTGTTGGCATCACTGGCAGGGATTGATCCCCAAGCCAATCAGCTATGTAGGCCAACTCATTACATGGAAGAGTTGCTGTGCAGGAGATATCCCTGTGGAACAGGACTTGCTTCAATGGGGCTGGGACCCCTTGTTTCTTATGGAGGGGTCTCTGTAGCCAAGATATCCATCCCAAATAAAATACTGCCACAAGCGGGTTTCAGAACAACCTGTTCTGTGCCTCCACCCCTTCTATCAGTCTCAGTGTGGCTTCATTAATTCCTAGTAATAGGACTTCCATTCAGCTAGATTTCAGGATGTTCTGAAGGATGGTTGTTCTGTGGTTAAGCTGAAATTTTGATGGGGTTGTGGAAGGTTGCAAGTACTGTGTTTACCACTGTCTTGGCCCTCTCCTATCAATGCATTTTTGAGCTTAAGCATTTTGGAAAACAAAGATAATTAGCTTAATAATGCCATATAAAACAGTTAGTGGAAGTATCTAAAATCTAGAGTGTGATTAGGTATCACACTTATTCTTAGTTTGCTCTTTGATTTTATTCCCCCTTTAAACCCTTCTTAGAGAACAAGCAAGAAACCAAAATTCAATGTATATGCGTCAACTCAGTGAGCTGGAATCTACTGTTTCTCAGCTCCGTTCTGAATTAAGGGAAGCCAAAAGGATGTATGAAGACAAGGTGAGTTTAGATTTTGCTTCTCTACTTCCAGGGGTTATTATACACAGAATCAATTATGTAGTGTTAATAGTTTATTTTAAAATGAGGAATAAAAGCAATCATTTCAAATTAAAAACACTTTATAAAATGGATGCCAACTAATTTTTATTTTGTTTGCTCACATTAATTCATTCTTAGAAAAATGTTTTTGCATACTCTAAGTTTTCTAAAAAATAATGAAGACTAAGGCCCTTTTATTTGCTTTTACAAGGCTTAGCTTTGGCATATGCTGGTACAGTACCAAGCTGCTCTCCCCTCCTACCACTTGGTACTTTAGGGACTACCTCCTCTCTTACTTTAACTCCTACTTATTCATCACTGCGGTTAGAAGACTGATTAACTTTAAGATTAGTCTAAATAAAAAATAGGAAGTTAATTCTTCATCTCTCTTTATACAACTCTTAAAAACATATTCATTAATGTTTTACTTATTTATTGACTTTTCTTCCTTTTTTCTTTTTTTATTGATGTTTTATATTGTTGTTTTCTTTCATGTTTCAAGCTAAAGAGAAGTGTTCATTATCATTAACAACCATTTTCTAGATCTTAGGTTTTTATTAGTTTCAAGCATTTATAACACAGTAGAGACTCTATAAAACGATCAAAAGTGCTGCCATTCAGAGAAGTACATGTTCTTTTTTTCTGTGAGAAGGATGACAAAATGCATGCCTGTTTTCCTGGGACAGTCCAAATTTGCACCTGTTATCCCAGTGTCCTGGGTTGTGAATTCCACCTTTGTCTCCAAAGTATCCCATTTTGGAAGATACATTCCATATATAGTGATCCTACGTGTAAGAGAACTTGTATAGTTATAACCATCACTTTTAACACTCACACCCTAGGTTATTGGGAAAATATAGAGTATAAGGAAGATGCCAGATTTCTTTTATAAAATTACCCAATTCTACAGGATAACAGTTCAAGAAAAAAAAATCTTATGGGAAGAGGCAATTTAGTATTGTAGCACTGATTATTCCATTTGCCTTCTTTTGTGCATCCCATTTATTTACCACTATCACCCCTGTGCTGGCCACAGGAGGGGGCTGTTTTCCTAGTTTCTCTGATTCAAGCATGTAATAGAAGATCTTGACCTTAATTTCCAATGGCATAGCTAAAATAAGAATGGAAAATTTAGATATGACTTTATTGAAGTCTAAACAATAAAGAGTAATATGAAACTATATCATCTCAGTTATGAGATTTGGATCCTCTACAGCAGTGCTTTCAAACATTGTGATCACTATCCACAGTAAGAAACAGCTGGCTTTCTGATCTGGTACACTCAACTGAAGCAAATTTCACAAAACAGTATTTACCCTATTACATATGCTGCTGGCTCTTTTATATTCTCTTCAGATGCTGTTTGGTGTTCCCTCCATTGATTTCCTAATTCACTGGTGGTTCCAGTGTGAATAACACTGCACTGCAAACCTCTTGGCTTCATTCTTAGCCTAAATCCTTGTGCCAAGGTCATTTACACCCCTGATACCTACAAACAGCCTTAAGGAACCTTAGACTGCTTGCGAGTTAAACCCAAGAAACAAAAGCCCCGAGAGAAGCATTTGTTTTTTCCTGCCCCTCTTAGGCCTGCTTGTGTTCTAGTCTCTTTTCTTAGGATGAGCTTTCCCCTTGAAGATTGATAGTGGGAATGTCCACTCCTTTCTGGGCGGACCAAGCCTACACAAAAGGTCTTGATCTCACCCTGCAGGTTCATGATTTCAGGGACAGCATGGGGTGGAGGATGCTTTACTACTCAGATTTAGAGGAGGGCGGCACATTGGCAGAACTGAGTGCTGACAATATGACCTCTAGGGAGGAAATAGATCCTTGTTGTGTTATATCCAGTACAATAGCTGTTATTTATCACTACTCAAAGTCATTTTGAGAAGATTAAATGTTCATTGCTTATTGACAAATGAAACCCCTTGAGAAGTCATGAAGTATTAAATAAAACTTTTTGTATCTTACATGATTTGAAATTGCTGTAGTTTTCCATTGTAATGTCTCTTGGAGAAAGTATCCCTTCATAAGTTAATATGCATACAGACTGATACATAGCATCATACTGCTCAATTCCAAAACGAGCATGGTGGAAAATTTTAGCAAATACTAACATATACATCTAAATAATCCAAAAATAGTTTCTGAGTTTTTGTAAACATTTCTTTGGCATTGTAAAAGCAAGCATTAAACATCCAGATAAATGACGGGATGAACTTGTATGAATGTTTTGAGGTCAAATAGACACAAACATGATATTAGAATTATTATCTTATTTTGTTCTAATGTAAACAGAAATTTTGACAATCTTAAACAGTCATTAGTAGAAATAAGGGAGCATATCTGATTAATTAATTTAACCCAGACCACTGAGACTTACAATGCAGCATTTTGAACCTAATTTAGTTGGCACCTAATTGATGAGTAGCTCGAATTTCTTAATAGTAACTGCCTTTAGATAGGGAACACTGAGAGAAGGTTATCTACCATGTTCATAGAGATTGTAACATATTCTGGCCTGAAAGGCATTAGTGCATGGTTTGAGCTAAGAAGATCAAACAACTTATCAATCGGTTTGCATTTTGGGGTCATGAAAAATATCATTGTTATAAACTGTTTTTGTTATAATGAATTGAATATAAAATCAAAAAAACAGATTCTTCTGTTTAATTTCTTTTCATACACCTTGATTTTACATACTAAAGCCTATTAAAACTTTAAAATATATTTTATTTTTCACTGCTTCAGTGTACATTTTAGTATATACTGTCAAATAACAATAAAGAAAAAAGCATCAAAGAAAATAATACATAAAAGTTGTGATTAAAAGTGAAACTTGTTGAAAATGAAATTTATAAGTGTGTATAGATATTATATATCAAAATATTTTATGAGAAGCAGTATTAGCATTTTTTCCTGAGGGCATGTTCCTTCAGATAAAAAGTATTTATCATTTTAAGAAATTGATGACATGACAGATCTGAACAAAACTTTTCCAACTAAAATGCATAAATTATGGTAAAACTTGTTTAGGAGGACATTGTTTCTCTTCAGATTAACAAAAGTATTTTCATATTGATAAAAATAGAAATTATATTTTGAAGAAAATTTTAAACATAGCTTTTGTAGCTTACAAAAGTGTTTTACTGTAATGCTTTTTTCTATTCTTCTCTTTCTATTTTAGGAGAGCCTCCAGAATTCCCCTTTACGAATTTGGACCAGTAGAAGCTGTCACTATTGGCTCTGTAGATTTGGCTTTACTCTTAACTTTCGCTTTTTTACAACAAAAATATCTCATAATCTTGATTATAAGCTGATTTTTCCTACTTTGGACGCATTTTGGGCTGAATTTAATACTCAAAAGTGAAGATTTAGTAGCACTGGCTGGAGCTGTATACTGGGCAGGAAGATTCTGTGCAAACCTCTTTGCATAGTTCTGCCAATGCACCTCATGCTGACTTGCAGCACCCTTTATTATCCCACATCTGTGTTGTTTTGGGCACAGAAAACAAAAGATCCAATTCAATATGATGGGTAATTATTTCTAAAATCAATGAATGATTAGAATGAGACCCCAGTACTTATTTGGCCAGTGATCAAAAACTCAGAGTAATAGATGGTGAAAGGGAAAACCAGTGCTGCTATTTAAAAAGAAAAGAAGAAAAAATAAAAACCTTTAATATATCTCAGATGTCAGTATTCATTATGGACGATTTAAAAGGCTTTCTTTATAGTGTTGTTGTTTGTTTACAGCTGTTTGTATCAGCTCAGCTGCTACATCAATGGTTTTCCCTTTCACTCTCCATTCTTCTTTTTGACTGATTGATTAATATAAATATTTTTATTCTAAAAAGTGAAAGGTAAAAGCAGAGCTATAGCAGCTGAGTCAGTACTGACAACTACTAAACAAGTTCCTGCAGGGGTCTGGAGGAACTTCCGATTTTTAACCTTAGATGGGAAGATAAGACTTGGCTCTTTTAGTTTTGGTTTCATACATTTTATCATCAGGCTTGATGTTATCAAATGGTCATCCAAAATTTTTTTTAAATGAAAACAGACATAAAACAATAAGTTTTAATTTAAGCTTTTAAAGCACATATACATACAAATACTGTGCTCAGTGATAGAAAGGGTTGTGTACCAGACTAGCTATGAGTGGAAAATGGTTTACTCATATGAATAACTTTTCAAGTCAAAAGTGTTTTTATTAAATTTATAGTTCAAAATATAGTTTCTTTGATTGTATTTTGTTCCAAAAGATAGATGGGAAATATAGAATTTTAGCTTTATCAATACTGTTCTTCTCACATGAAAAAGTATTTAGAAGCAGAATTGAAAGGAATTTAAAAGATCACCAGGAATAGCTTTTCAAATTATAGATGAAAAATAATTGAGACTCAGAGAGGTTATGTGACAGAACTTGGGTCAGAACTTAAGATGTTTGACTCTTAGCTTGATCACATTGACTCTCTGATCACATCTATTGACCCAAAGTAAAAGTTAGGTGTGTTTTTTTCTAAGTATTCCTAGTATCTTTATTAAGTATGTGCTAACTTAGTCTTTCCTAATAATAATAGAGATGAGGAGATTATATAAACTGGTATTATTCATTCATTTTCCTTAGGAGGCTATTTGTGCTACAAAGGTTAAGTTGTCGGGCTTTTTCCTACATATGCCCCTAGGAGCACAAGAGTGAAAGTACTTTATAGTATTATTAGAACCTATCAACACATTTCTATCCATAGCCTAATATTTTATATATACCTAATTTTTGTGAATAACGTACAATCAAAGTAAAAGCAAAAATTTAAAATATATCCAATGTAAATATTAACATTTACATTCCAATTCTTGTAAGCTGTGATATGACTCTGTAGGTAAATGTGGAACTTTGATAATCCTATATTAGTACTTTCTTAAGTCATATATATGTATATGTGTGTGTGTAAAGATATATAACGTCTATGTATGCATACTCATTTATCAATGACATAGTAAAATTATGTGTGTATAATATGATTTATAAGCATGTGTAGAATTAATAAATGAAGATCTTAAATGAATCTAGTCTAGGTAAAAATAGTCATCAAGAAAAAATTAGTCTTGCTCATATGTTCTCTAAGAAGGTTTAATCACAGTGTACCATCCAAACCCATCAATAAGTTTTATTCTTGACACAAGTTTGGAAGCCTGTTGAATAGATGTCTTAGAAGTATGAAGAAATATATACTACTAGTATTAGTGCAGACATGAAAAATGTCTTATCGCTGGAAAGTAGATGATGAAATAGTATTGCAGTATCACATTAAAGATCAGTTAACATTATATTACACTAAGTAGCAACATGTTCTTATCAGTTTAATATTTCAATATCTACATTATGAATTTCTGTGGCTCAACTAAAATCCAAGCTGAGACTCCATCCTCTGAGATCTTAACCTCTTAGCCTATAGGCTGTTGACAGTGATGGTCTTAGAAATACATGGTCCACAGATCAAAGAGCTGTCCTGTCTGTGTGGAAAAAATACACCTGTAACAACCCTTTAAAATTGGTATTTATCTCATAAAGGAAACTAGGATGGGAATATATAATATGTATAAAAATATATTAATATATTTATATAATATATAAAGTCACCCTTTTCTATAGAGTGACTTTATAATAATGACAGTAACTAAAAACTTGTTGCCATTCATTATTTTATACTCAAAGCCTTTTATTGCTAACATGCTAATATTTTGCAGCAAAATAGTTCTTCTAACTATAATACATTTCATTTATGAAGGCTTGATGTATTTATGCCACATCAAGCTTCCTTAAATAGCAAATGATAGAACACCTATTCACAGAAGCTAAATTTTGAATGTTTCATTTGGCTAGTTTTATTTGGCCAAATTCTACATAGATCTTAAGTTTAGAAAACTTTGCAAACCACATCACAATACAGTTTTATTTTTGCCCCCTAAATAATATTCGCTTTCTGAAGGCTCTGTTTGTTTTGTGTTGCCCACTGATGTCGTCAGAGTGTTTGATTTGTGCTTCCCTCTCAGATAGAAGAGCTGGAGAAGCAGCTGGTCCTTGCCAACTCAGAGCTAACTGAAGCGCGGACGGAGCGCGACCAGTTCAGTCAGGAATCTGGGAATTTGGACGACCAACTTCAAAAGCTGTTGGTGAGATTATGCTCTAAAATATGACTGACATTAATTCTGGGAAGTTTTTCACCAAAATATTTCATAAAACTAGTTTCATTTATAAAATTACAATTTTCACAAAATATTTGTGCATACATATAAAATTATTCAAGTTTTGCATGTAAAATCCTATCTAATAAAGAGGGAATATGCAAATTGATGATCACTCCGTCACAAAGATGGCTGCACTCATAGCTGAGGCCAAGTTCCCATAGGGAACCTTAACAAGCAATCAGCAGGGACCTGAGGCTATGCCCTCCCCCGCCCCTGTGGGGCTTGACAGGGGATATCGGCCAATGTCCCCGACCTGGCAGGGCTTGACAAGGGATCTCAGACCACACACCCCCATCTGGCAGGGCTTGCCAGGGGATCTCAGGCCGTGCCCCACACCAGGCAGGGCTTAACAGGGGCACTTCCTGTCCTGGTGCTGGGCTAGGGCACCTCAGGCTGCTACCCCAGCCCCAGCGCCAGGCCGGGGGACTTGAGGCAGTGCCCTCCACCAAGTGGGGCTTGACAGTGGACCTCAGACCGCACCCCTCACCTGGGGGGCTTGACAAGGGACTTCAGGCTGCGCCCCGCACCTTGGAACCAGGCCGGGGGACCTCAGGCTGCACCCCTGCCCCAGCACCAGGCCAGGAGACCTGAAGCTGCACCCCACTGCCTGGCAGGACTTGACAAGGGACCACAGGCCATGCTTCCTACCCAGAGGACTTGACAGGGGACCTCAGGGTGTACCCCCAGTACTGGGTTGGGGGAACTCAGGCTGAAACCCCCGCCCAGCAGGGCTTGATGGGGGACCTCAGGCCATGACCCCCACCCAGCGGGGCTTGACAGGGTCTCTCAGACCATGTTTCCCACCTGGCAGGGCTTGACAGGGACTCAAGGCACACCCCCCCTCTCTGGTCTGGGCTAGGGGACATCAGGCCACACACCTCATCTTGGTGCCGGGCCTGGGGACCTGCCGGGCAGGGCTTGACAAGGGTGGGACTGGCCGTGTCTGGATCTAGCCCTATGGGGGAGGGGCTGGCCGGTCTGGGTCTCATGATTTTGAGATGCATGTGGGTGGGTGGGGACTTGACTCTGGGTCTGGTGGTGTGCCCCAGATTCTAACAGAAGGAAGGTTTTCATATACATTTTACTAATTTTCTTTCATCTCTGACACTTGTATTATAGAGAAAGTGCAAATAGTAATATTAAATTATTTCCTCTAATTAATCTCCCTTTAATGTGCATGAACTTCATGCCCCAGGCCACTAGTAGTCTATATTTTACATTTTTCTTCTTAAGTAGAACTGTCATGGCTTAAATGTTAAGTGAAGCTGATCTTCAAAGAACCGTAGTTTTCAACTAGATACTACAGTCTGCTAAATTGAAGTAGTGTTAAGTGTTCATTTCAAAGCAAAGTAACAATTTAAACACATACAAATTATGTATATAGAAAATTTCAATGGAAATTTAGGTTAACTATTTTTTAAAGAATGGAAAGGGAATTCTGATCATTGTAAACCAGCCTCTGTTAGAGGTTCTATAGGCTGAGAAATTTGGGAGAAGGAAATGTTTGGTACCCCTTTGTGTGATCCAGCAGCACAGTAGAATACATTTCTCTTTTACTCGCTAACCCCATTCTAGGGAACAGTGCTCTCCACTGGTAGCTCCATTTTTCTTAGGCTGACATGGGACTTGAGCATCACCAAAGGTAGAGCTGGCAACTGTGTGTGCAAAGCTCTAGACCTGGGGATAATTTTTCTCTTCTTTCCCTCCTATTGCCTGTTTCCAATCCTTTATATACACCCAATGCTCCAAGCAAATGCCCCTTTCCAGTCTCTCTTCCTAATCTCTGCATCTCCAAACTGTCCCTGAGGTCCAACTCAAATGCCTTCTCGAAGCATTTTGATCTCTTTAGTGATTTCTCTCTGCTAGTCCTTAGCTCTGTCTCTAATGAAAAACTGCTTCCAGTTATTTGTGTCTCTTTTTTTTCTCTTTGGGTGATAAGTCCTTGAGGATCTATGAGTCCTTGTTTCTCCTACTCTGTGGAGTTTTTGCTACCAGTAGATAACACTCTATAGATGTATTTTTGTTAGTAACTGAAGAAGAGGGTAGTTCTATTCACAGTCCAACTGCTATTCTAATCCTAGTACAGGACACTAGTCTGCATTTCTGAATCAGTAATCCAAATTTCTATTGCTATTCCCTCAACCTTTTGAACATTTTCTTATTACAGGAACATAATATCTTTGTTAGAAAATTCAAAACTTAAAAACAGATAACTTTAAAGATCTACAGTGTGTTCCTTTTCATTACATATTATTTGGGGTCCAGTCCATTGAGATTTACTGGTAATGCTGAAAATGTCAAGTAAGCCAAATATCAACTAATTTTTTCTAGGAAATGTTCATAATCTAGCTATTAAAAAGAAATCTAATTCCAAAATTAAAGTTCCTCAAATCACATAAAAACTTCAAAGATGACATGAGGAACATAGAGTTTTATTTTTATTATTTGCTACCAAAGGGGAAGTAAACCTCACTTTTTGTAGGCTGATCTCCATAAGCGAGAGAAGGAGCTGAGCCTGGAGAAGGAGCAGAACAAGCGTCTGTGGGACCGGGACACTGGCAACAGCATCACCATTGACCACCTGCGGCGGGAGCTGGACGACAGGAACATGGAGGTGCAGCGCCTGGAAGCCCTCCTCAAGGCCATGAAGAGCGAGTGTCAGGGCCAGATGGAACGGCAGGTCAGGCAGGACACGGGACAGCTTCTCCACATGGTCTCTTGCGGGTGAGGGGAGGATGTATTTTATGTCTCATTGGTAAAACTTTAAAACACACACACACACATGTATGGGCCTAAAATAGCTTTAAAATAGAGCTATGGCTTCTATGAGCAATGCCTGTTATTTCAATATTTTTGACCACTTATTAAATTTAAAATGTTAAGCTTTTTCTCATTTTTGTCCAGTTGCCTTTTTCATCTAAAATTTGGTACCCTAATAATTGCTTATTTCAGAAAAGCAACAAGCCATAGGGAGAATTAGGAATAGCTGAGTGGAAGGTTTTTAGGAGAAATCTCTTGTTTTGTTTTTACTTTTCTCCACATGGATTGAGACTGAGCTATACATAGGACAGTGCACTCCAGGTCAGTGCACGGTGGGGAGATATGGTGCACTCTGCTCAGAGTGTGGCCCCTCAGCACTGGAAGGACATGGTTCCATTGCCACTTACTGCTGCAAAGACATAAAAAGCATTCCACAAATGTAACCTTCCCAAACGTGAAAGCAAACCAAAGGGGCCACACTTAGCTTAGACCCAGGCAAAGCTATCTTCCTATTGTCTGGCCCAATCCGGGCAAGAAGAAAGATGAAAGAAGCGATTAGAATTTAGACTCTTACTCTTTTCCTAACAAGGACTCGAGAATGTGAATGTTGGCTAAAAGCTATTATTCACTTTTCCCTAAGAGGTGGAATTAAAGAGTAGATTGATGGGAAATAGAAAAGGCAGTTATCTACAGTCCTACCACACTTCCCCCTGTAGCCAGTTTTAATTTAAACATCCTCAAAGGGATCTTCCTAAGATCCCCACACTAGAAAGCAATTTTGGAGGAACATTAATATTTAATTAAGGCCTCTCTACCTTGGTCTAATTAATAAATGTCATCTATGATCTATATAGAGTTCTAAGAGCAAAATGATTTGAGTTGGTCTAAGTAATTATTATCCGATGAATGATTGCATGTTTTTAAGCTAACTTGTTATATCTCTTGAGGTTACTGCTGCCTCTGCCCAAACCCATGAAATTCATTTTTCTATAATAATCAGATGGCAGCAATTCAAGGAAAGAATGAAAGCCTAGAAAAAGTGTCCTCCTTGACTGCTCAGCTTGAATCCACCAAAGAGATGCTCCGCAAAGTCGTAGAAGAGTTGACCGCCAAGAAAATGACCCTGGAGAGCTCCGAGAGGACCGTGTCAGACTTGACCGTCTCCCTCCAGGAAAAAGAGAGAGCCATTGAGGGCACCAATGCGGAGATCACCAAGCTGCGCTCCCGGGTCGACCTGAAGCTGCAGGAGCTGCAGCACCTGAAGAATGAAGGGGATCACCTCAGAAACGTGCAGGCAGAGTGTGAGGCCCTCAAGCTCCAGATGGCTGAAAAGGACAAGGTGATCGAGATTTTGCGACAACAGATCGAAAACATGACGCAGCTGGTGGGCCAGCATGGACGAACTGCCGGTGCCATGCAAGTAGAAAAAGCTCAGCTTGAGAAAGAGATTAATGATAGGAGGCTGGAACTACAGGAATTCAAGGTCTGTAGAGTTTTTTGTGGTGTAGCTTTTCCCCATGAATAAGTCTGACCTAATTTACTGAAAAGGGGTTTTGTAAAGACAGTGTGTAGACACTGAAATTGTTTGAAATTATTTGTGTCTCTTTGTATCTGTGTGTTTTTTGTGAGAAAGGAGCCATACTTTCATTAGATTCCAAACAGAATGGACCAATAATGTTTCAGAACTGCCTCTACAAAAGAAAAAATCCGAAAATGCACAGCTTCTTCATGAAGCTTTTCCTGGTCCCACAGTTTAACTTTTTTTCTCCCTCTTCAGACCTAAATGTGAACCACATCTCCCACCACTCAGTAACTGGAAAACACTGGACTGTTTACTGAATCTGTAAAACAAAACAAAACCAAGACAACAAAACAAACTTACTGGGTTACTTGAGGCTTAAATGAGAAATTTTATATCAAATACTTAGTTTAGTTCCTGATCTGTAGAAGATGTTTAGGAAATATTAGCTCCCTTCACCTGTTCCATTCTCTGTCTAAATCTTACTTCACTTTACTTGTACCCATTATAACCTGGATCACTTTCTATACTGCACTGTGTGTGTGTTTAAACAGCAGTGTCTCTATTCCCTCTAAGACTCAGACTTCCTTAAGCAGATACACATTTTATTCATCTTTGTTCATCTGCCCCATGTCTTAGTGCCTTTTACCCAGCAGATACTCAGTAAATAGTTATCAAAATTTTAAATTATTGAGTGAATTTTTAAAAAATTTGATTTTCTAAGTTTTGTGTCATCTGTATCTCTGCCTTGATAACTAATAGGAGACAAATCAAATACCATTAATTCTTTTTCCTTTTATTGTTATTGAGATGTAATTGATTTGTAGCACTACATAAGTTTAAGGTATATAGCATAATGACTTGACTTACATTTATTGTGCAATGATTGCAACAGTGAATTTAATTAACATTTATCATCTCATAGAAAAGAAAACAATGTTTTTCTGCTCGTGCTGAGACTTTTAGGAATTTTCAAATACACCATACAGCAGTGTTAACATGTTGTACGTGATATCCACAGTATTTATTTATCCTGTAACTGGAAGTTTGTACTATTGGACCCTACTTTTACCTAGTCTCCCTAATTACAAATGTCACATAAACTTTATCTTATTTTTATTTTTTAAAAATATGTTTTGCCAAAACCGGTTTGGCTCAGTGGATAGAACGTCAGCCTGTGGGCCGAAAGGTCCCGGGTTCGATTCCGGTCAAGGGCATGTACCTTGGTTGTGGGCACATCTCCAGTAGAGGGTGTGCAGGAGGCAGCTGATTGATGTCTCTCTCTCTCTCTCTCATCGATGTCTCTAACTTTCTGTCCCTCTCCTTTCCACTCTGTAAAAAATAAATAAAATATATATTTAAAAAAAAAATATATATATATATGTTTTATTGATTTTTTTACAGAGAGGAAGGGAGAGGGATAGAGAGTCAGAAACATTGATGAGAGAGAAAC
>JAAGEH010002528.1:41991183-42170707 GCA_011751065.1 Lasiurus cinereus | reverse complement strand
TTAATATTCTCTTTTTGTTTTTTGCTCTTGGCATTTTAATTATGATGTGTCTCAGTGTGGTCCTCTTTAGATTCCTTTTGATTGGGGTTCTGTGCACTTCCTGGACTTGTAAGTCTATTTCTTTCACCAGGTGGGGAAAGTTTTCAATCATTATTTCTTTAAATAGGTTTTCAGTATCTTGCTCTCTCTCTTCTTCTGGCACCCCCATAATTCTGATGTTGGTATGCTTGAAGTTGTTCCAGAGAGTCCTTACACTATCTTCACATTTTTGGATTCTTTTTTCTTTTTTCTTTTCCAGTCGAGTGTTTTTTGCTTCTTTTATTTCAAATCTTTGACTTGATTCTTGCGTTCCTCTAGTCTGCTGTTAGGTCTCTGTATAATATTTTTTATTTCATTCAGTGTTTGTTTAATTTCTAGTTGGTCCTTTTTCATCTCCTCTTGGGTCTCACTAAATTTATCCATTTTTTTTCTAGGAAATTATTAAAAAAACCTTATAACCGTGGTTTTGAACTCTATATCCAGTCATTTGTTTTCCTCCATTTCTTTTGTTTGTGATCTGTTCCTTTGTCTCTGCATTTTTGCTTCTTCCCTGAGTTGGTAGAGTAGCTTTGTGAGCTAGGTGTCCTATGTGGCCCAGTAGCTCTGCCTCCCTAGTTACCTGAGGTGGACGCTCTTGCTGCACCCCTTTGTGAAACGTTTGTACCGTCTTGTTGTAGTTAATTCTTGATTGTTGTTGGTATATGACTGAGGGGAATTAACCTCCAAGCCAACTGGTTGTGAAGATCAGCTGTGTCTGCACATGTGCACTTGCCTTCAGACTTCTACCTTTCATGTGCGCGCACATGTGAGTTTCCGGACCTCTGCCTTTCCAGTTCCCCTGAGTTTCTGTGCATTCTAGGGACTTGTATGAGTTTGAGTTCCCAGGGTCTCACCCAAAACTGGGGTTCAGTGCAGTTGGACCTGGATTTCTGTGCTGTTGTGAGGTTCTGTTTTCCTCCCGCTAGAGAAAGCCAGCGGCACAATCAGCAGTCAGCGCTCTGTGTGCACACTTTTGCGTGCACTTTCACGCACTTCCGGAGCTCTGTCTTTTGCAGCTCCCCTAAGTTTCCGTGCACTCCTTCCTTTTCATAACAGTCCAGACTCCCCCATGTGAGTCTCACCTGGAGCTGGGGCTCAGTGCAGACAGAAGTGGGGTTCAGTGCAGATGAGATTTTTCATCTCCCTTCCACTAGAGGAAGCCAGCCAGACCCTCCACAGCTCGTCTTCTCCACGAGCGTGTCTCCATACCTCAGTTTTTTGCAGCTCCTCTGGGTCTCTGTGAGCCCCTCTCTTTTTACTTCTAGTTGTAGAATTTTCACTCAGCCAGCTTTCCTGTGGTTCTGGATGGTGTCCACTCTGTCTTTTAGTTGTAATTTTGAAATTGTTGTGCAAGACAGCAGCTTAGGTGTTCACCTATGCCGCCATCTTGGTTTTTCTACTCTTACATAAACTTTAGATGCCAGAGTTTCCTTATTCTAAAAATAAGACCAACTATAGATTATTGTCTGTCTTATGGAGATATACAAGTTTATTGCATTAAAATTGGAATTCTCTAATGTTAAACTTTTATTTAATTATATCATAAAAACTTTTAAAATGGCCAAACTCACCGTGAAAGAAACTTTTAAGGCATCTTAATGGTTAACCCTTACAATGAAAACTTTAGAATAAGTTTACAGAACATATTAGAGGAAAAAATATTCCACTTTCTTATTAAAGAAAAGAGATGAATTTCTAGTATTGTTAATAGTACAAACAAATGGAAGAATCATATTGAATCTTGCACTTTAAAAAATAAATCAATTTAATCTTAATAAAAACCTTATGAGGTAGGCACATTATTATCCAATTTTACAGATGAGGAAGCTGAGACATGGAGACATTAAGTAACTTGCCTGTGAGCAACACTACCTTGGGATTTTATCTTGTGCAGTATAAGAGTGAATATTACAGTTATCCCTCAGAGATATTATGGATTTGGTTCCAGACTACCACAGTGAAGTATCACAATGAAGCAAGCTGTAATCTTATTGCTGGTGTAATCTTGTCTTTAATATGTAAAAATCACAAAATCTATGAAGCACAAAGTAACGTGCAATAAAATGATTATATTTAAGGCAAACAGGCCTTAATTTGACGGGACAATCTGATGACCAAAATAGTAAGTTTAAAAAAAGATTAAGTATAATCACAGAAAAAAATACACCACACTTTTGTATCTATATCAATATTAATATTTGGAGAAATATACACCAAACAGTAGAAATTTTTTTGACAAAAATAATTTTATTTTAAAATGGCATTTGTTTAGAAGCTTCTAGGCTACCTCTGTTCCCTTGAAATGTAATGTGAACCACATATATGATTTTAAAGTTTCTAGTAGACATGCAAAAAGAAACAGGTGAAATTAATTACATACTTTAATATATCCACAATATGATGATATTTTTATAATCAATATAACAAATGAAGATATTTTACATTTTTTTAAGTATAAAGCCTTTGAAATCTGGAATATTTTACACTTATAGCACATCTCCACTTAGATCAGCTACATTTTAAGTACACAGTAATCACATGTGGCTAGTGGCACAAATATATGCCGAATCGACAACTAAGGTTAAAAGAAAGGTAAAATATTGCTTCTCCCTCCCCCCTCCCCACTTAATCTATTGATACTTTATAATAAAACAACAAATTTAATATCCTGGGAAACAGTGAAAAGCCATTTATATATATAGGATATTAAAATAACATGTTAGCCAAAACTGTTTTGGCTCAGTGGATAGAGTGTTGGCCTGTGGACTGAAAGGTCCCAGGTTCGATTCCGGTCAAGGGCATGTACCTTGGTTGCAAGCACATCTCCAGTAGGGGGCGTGCAGGAGGCAGCTGATTGATGTCTTTCTCTCATCGATGTTTCTAACTTTCTATCCCTCTCCCTCTCTGTAAAAAATCAATAAAATATATTTTAAAAAAAAAAAATAAATAAATAAATAAAACGTGTTATAACTATATATGTACATAATTTTAATTTCTTACTCTACCTATTGTATTTATTACTATATTTAGATTTTAAAAGATAAAAAAGATTCAAAGATACGAGAGCTGGAGGCCAGAGTGAGTGACCTGGAGCTGGAAAAGGTGAAGCTGGTGAATGCAGGCTCTGAACGGCTTCGTGCAGTGAAGGACATCAAACAGGAGAGAGATCAGTTATTAAATGAGGTGAAGTCTAGTAGGAATGACTTAAACACCCTTACAGGTATGTCACTTCAGTTCAAATTCTGCTAAAAAAAAAAACACACACCTCTTATCAGTGAAGTCCAATGTAGACACTAGGACTATTGCAAAAGAATAGTTCCTCATCCAAGTGACAAATGTGGATGAATTATGAGGCCCCAGTGGAGGTATTTCATTTCCTGAAATCTGATATCATATTTTGTACTTATTAACTGTACTTTTTATTTTTTATTTATTTTATTGTTTTTTTAAAATATATTTTATTGATTTTTTACAGAGAAGGAGAGGAATAAAAAGTTAGAAACATCGGTGAGAGAGAGAGACATTGATCAGCTGCCTCCTGCACACCCCCTACTGGGGATGTGCCCGCAACCAAGGTACATGCCCTTGACCGGAATCGAACCTGGGACCTTTCAGTACACAGGCTGATACTCTGTCCACTGAGCCAAACCGATTTTCGGCTTAACTGTACTTTTTAGTCAGCCCTCAGAGTCCATAAAATTCTTTGCTGAATTTCCAAGAGAAGGGTGAAGAAAGGGGAAACCTTGAATTCTTTGAGTCACATAGCTTTATTAGAGGTTTAATGATAAAGCAATATGTGTAGACAAACTTATGCAAATTTTATGAAAGGAAAAATCCAAGGCTTTAAATTTAAAAATGAAATACTTCTTGTTCACAATTAGTATGGTAGAGGCATAATTTGCTTCACACATAGACACACCACACAAACATATCACTAACATACCACACATACAGACACACAGTCAATGGTTCCTGAGTACTTACTAAGCCAGAGAGAGAGGCCTTATAAACACAACAGTGACAGTTGGCAGCTAGGCTATATGGAGTGGGTTACAGTACAGTGGCTGGGGTACAGTGGGTTTGTGCTGAATGCAGATGCAGAAGAGGGCAGAAAATCGGCCTCCTTCAGGAGGTGTCATCTGTGTAGGTTTGAAGTGGGGAAAGGAAATTGGCAGGTGAAAAACAGATGGGAGGGCAATCCAAGCAGAGAGAACATTATGGGCAAAGCCATGAAGGCATGAAATAACATAATGTGACCTCAGAAGTATTTGTTGGAGTAAAAGCCTGAAGGAATGAGGACTAAGAAATGAGGCAGAATAGATAGGCAGAGCCAGACAATGTGGAGCCAGCAAAGGGCACTAAGTAAGAGATTGTTATTATCAAATTTACATTTTAGAAGAAGTGTGTCAGCAGTAAATACAGAAAGGCAAGACTAAAAGGATAGGGGCCAACCAGTCAAAGAGGATTTTTTGAGTTCCCGGAGTTCCTGGGAAAATATGATGAAAACTTGATCTAAAGCAATGGCAGTAAGAATGAGAGGAGAAGGAAGAATTCAGAATATTTTGGGAGAAGGAAATCAACAATACTTAGTGATTGGAGGGATTGTGTATGGGTTTCAGGTTTTAAGTTTGAATTATTGGGAAAACAATGATAACAACTGAGAGAGGGAAACTGGAAGGAGAGTGAGATGCAGTCAGTAGGAGATAAGTTCCAGAGCATCCACATGGAAATGTCTGGGTAGACAGAGATGTCACCAAAGAGGTCTTGGCTCTGTCTGTTTCCTATATATGTAAATCTATAGATCATATATAAATATCCTATATAATAAAAGGCTAATATGCAAATAGACCAAATGGCAGAACAACCAGTCTCTATGACATGCACTGACCACCAGGGAGCAGACAACTCAATGTAGGAGCTGCCCCCTGGTGACTAGTGCAATCCCACAGGGAGAGTGCTGCTTAGCCAAAAGCCAGGCTCATGGCTAGCTAGTGCAGCAGTGGTAGCGAGAGCCTCTCCCATCTCCACAGCAGCTTAAGGATGTCTGACTGTCAGCTTAGTCCTGCTTCCAGTGGGGAATGGCCTAAGCTGTCAGTCGGACATCCTCTGAGGGCTCCCAGACTACAAGATGGCACAGGCTGGGCTGAGGGCCCCCTCCCCTCCTCAGGTGCATGAATTTTGTGCACCAGGCCTCTAATATAAATATAAATAAATACTGTAGTGTGTGTGTGGTATTTTTGTATTTAAATGATGAATGCATGCCAGGTATTTTGATAGTTACTGAGATGAAAAGTCAGATAAGACACATGATAATTTCAGGTTACTTATTGTGTCATGGAGATCTATCTACATGATAACCCCCCAAAAAAGGTATAAGGTGAAACAAATGTGAGTCAGTTACACAGGTGGGAGAAAAGCAGTGAATAATAAGTGGGTAGAGGAGAAAGATCCACCAAAGAAGATTTTAAAAATAGTCAGATAGCTGCAGTTGTGCATGTATATACATCTAATGTCTGTAACAAATCACAATATAACTAAATGAAGTATTTTACAGCTCTAAAATTATGTTATGACTAGAGGCCCAGTGCACGAAATTCATGCAGTTGGGAAGGGTCACTTAGCCCAGCCTGCACCCTTTCACAGTCTGGGAGCCCTCAGGGGATGTCCTACTGATGGCTTAAACTTGCTCCAACAGTCAGACATCCTTAGCACTGCTGTGAAGGTAGGAGAGGCTCCTGTCACTGCCACTGAACTTACCAGATATGAGCCTGGCTCAGGGCTTCTTGTGGAGTGGCACTCCTCCTGTGGGAGTGCAGTGACCACCAGGGAGAAGCTCCTGCATTGAGCATCTGCCCCCTAGTGGTCAGCATACGACATAGCAACCAGTAATTCCACTGTCCGGTTGATTTGCATATTGGCCTTTTATTATATAGGATTAGTTACAAATAAAATATACTTCATAACAATGGGATAGAAAAATAACATTGACTATCATGTTCTATAGAGGACTATGAAGTCTTGAAAAGGAATTTTCGAAACAAAAGTGAAGAAATGGAAACTACTACAAATAAGCTGAAAATGCAATTAAAATCTGCACAGTCTGAACTAGAACAAACAAGAAATACATTGAAATCAATGGAAGGATCTGATGGTCATGGTATGCTTTATTTGATTTTTGTTTTGTTTTGTTTTTAATTCCACTGATCTAGATTTATTAAAAAACCCAAACCTGGATACATTGCCTGTCATCTCTTTATGTGCCCTGTGATGTGAGAGAGAGCAACAGTTATCAGTGATGGGTGCTATAGAGCAGTTTTTACTTGTTTGTTTTTCTTTTGCGGGGGAGGGGAATTTCCATGTGTTTATGTATCTGAATTTTTCCTTGTAGTTATTTCAATTATTTCCAACAGACTTCCATACTTATAAATGCCAATTAATTGTTTTTAAGGCTGCGTTGCTATAAATACAACTTACTGATAATTTTCATTCAACCCCTTATTTTTCATGTGTTCATGATTGGCTTTCAAAGGTAATTTTCTTATATAAATCTTTTATATTTTAATATAATTTTAATCAATGAAAATAGGCAGTTGAATACAGAGAGGAAGGGGGAGGGATAGACAGTTAGAAACATCCATGGGAGAGAAACAATGATCAGCTTCCTCCTACACACTCCCTACTGGGTATGTGCCAGCAACCAAGGTACATGCCCTTGACCAGAATCGAACCTGGGACCCTTGAGTCTGCAGGCCAATGCTCTATCCACTGAGCTAAACTGGTTAGGGCATCACTGGAATCTTTTAAAAGATCACTAACAGTAGATGTCTTATGTAGTATTTGAAATCTGAGTTTCTAGAAAAATTATTTTAGTAAAAATATTATGTATATTATTTATTATATAACTATATGTCTTACGTATGTGTTTCCTATATATGTAAGTGTGCCACAGCAGCATGGCCATAGGTGAACCTGAGGGGGTCGGGCATGGTGAAGGATCAGAAAAGACAGACAAGAGAATACAGCTGGAGCTGGGTGGATCTCTAATGCCTGGATAAGGACACAGAGAGATCCAGCCTGCAAGCCGAAGCTTTATTTTATAGTCAGAGCACACAAAGCAAAATAAGGGAAGTGGTCAACATGTTTACAGTGTTCTTGTGAGTTTCACTTGTTTTGGCAGCACTTGCTGCACCTCCCACAACCCATTAGCTACCTAGGAAGAAACTAGGGAGGACTATAAGGTTAAGCTTAATTATGGTAGGAGGGCTCTGCCCTCCAAGCTGGGACTTGTTTGTAGTCCTGTCACAGGTCAGTCCAAGGCTTGACCCAATAGCTGCTCCCTACATCTACATATGAATTTGGTCAGTATTATTTATTTCCATTGGAGATATGGTAAATTATAATGATCAATGAAATTAATACCAGTAACAAGGAAATCACAAAATATTATCATACACACACACACACACACACACTAGAGGCCCAGTGCATGAAATTTCGGAACCCCAGGGGAATCGGGCCTAGCCCAGCAGACATCCCTATTACAGTCCAGTGCTCTCACAGTCTGAGACTCCTCACTTCTTACCACCCACCTGCAGCGGAGGCAGGAGAGGCTCCTGCCACCACCACTGTGCTCACCAGCCATGAGCCTGGCTTCTGTCTGACCAATGCTCTCCCTGTGGGGAGCACACTGACCACCAGTAGGTGGCTCCTGCATTGAGTGTCTGCCCCCTGGTGGTCAGTGCATGTCATAGCTACTGGTCGTTCTGCTAGTCATTCTGCCATTTACTCAATTTGCATATTAGAGTTTTATTATATAGATACACACACACACACACAGTTTAAAACCAAGTAATTGCTGAAAATTGTTATACCTCAATGTTGTGAAACTGTCCAGAGAATCTTACTTGTCACCTTCCCGTAATGCTTAACCTTCTCATTATAGTAGCCACTCAAAATTTAGAAACTTAAAACTAAGAGATGTTTTTTTAAATGTTTCCCAGCTATGAAAGTGGCAATGGGGATGCAAAAGCAAATAACAGCTAAAAGAGGTCAGATAGATGCCCTTCAGAGCAAGATACAATTTTTGGAAGAGGCAATGACAAATGCAAATAAGGTAAGTCCCTATCCTTAGGGTGGGAAAAACCAACATGTTCACTCATTAATATACTAGAAAACAGAATAAGACAGAGCAGAGATTAAAAAGTACAGTGGAGAAAAGAAAAGACGTTAATTCTGACTGAGAAAATGAGGGAAAAGTTCCTGAAGGAACATTAGAGCCAGATCTCAAAGGAGCTAGTTAAGTGCAGGAAATGGGCAAAAGGACATTCCTGATAGAGACAGGAATGATTATAAACAAAGCACCATTCTGTTGTAATGCAGCATGTGTTCCTAAAATTACTGTGCTATACAAACTGTGCGAGGAAAACCACAGGGCTTATGAAAACAATGGGATGAGAAGCACCACACTGACAAATTTAATCAGTGACACAGAAAATAGGAAGCTAATGAAAATGTAGCACAGTATTACACATATTCAGTAGTAATACATAAATACTACAGCAGCCATGGACCCTTTCCTTAAAAAATACCAGAAGTTTCCTTGTAGAAGTGTGCATCAGAGGGTCGCAGCTTGTGAGTTATTATGAAGGGGTAGAAGGAAGCTTTTCTGTAATACCAGATGTGTTGGAAGTGGCTCATAATACAGGGTAAATGGAGGTAGCTAATAGAGAGTTGTTTGAACAGTGCATGTATGCTCTTTATATATTCCTATGCATATTTGTTTAGCTGGGTACAGTTTTCTGCATTGATCTTATATTTCTCATAAATGAAACTTCATATAAGTAAATGTGAAATTTGTGTTATGCTCAAGTGTCCCTTGATAATACCACACTTTGGAACAAATTTGCATTTTTTAACAGAAGAGTTAGAACTGACTGTAATGGAGGTGAGAATATCAAGAGCATAAGTAGAAAATAATAAGTGCAACTCAAGTAATTATTTTCCCCCTACCTAAAAGGAGCTGTTGAAATACTTTTTCAGAATGAGGCTAAACATTAACAAACTAGAGGCTCACTGCATAAATTTGTGCACGGGTGGGGTCTGGCTGGCCTGGCCCTAATCAGGCGGATTGGAGCCAGGCCTGTTGGGAGGAGGAGACAGCAGGAAGTTGGCTAGCGGGCCTGCCTTAACTGGGCCCAGACAGGGGTGGGCCAGCTGGGGGGAGGGGCCACAGGATGTTGGCCTGCTGGCCCCATCCCCCATTCGGGCCAGTTCACTGGCTACAATGGGTGTCACAGGGACCAGTCATTCCAGTCATTACAGTGTTCGGTCGCTGGCTTTTTATATAGAGAGATATGTAAACATTTCTTTGTTCTTTACCATTTTTTCTCCCTCTTTTTTCTCATCTTACATTTTTTCTTTCTTCATCCATTACTTGCCTATTTGAAACCTGAACAGTGCCATGCTCATCCTCCCTAAGGGTACTTAGGGCATTTAGAGGTACTGCCAGAGATGCCTGCCCCTGCTAAAGGAAAACAAACATTCATCAAAAGTCCCTTCAGAAGTAAAGGAGGTAGTGGGTAAAATAAATTCCTTTTTCTTTTTGAAACCTTTTCTGCTTGACTAATCAGAAAAGAAATAATTATTTGCATTCAAAATGTGTTTTATAGTGGTGGTACGATCTGTCTTGTTTACATTAAACATTTTCTCTATGAAAAACATTTAAAGAAATGAGGTCTGTGTTTTAACTTGGCTACTGTTCATTTCTTTTTGTCTACCTATTCCATGATGGTTTTTAAAGGAATGAACTAATTTTAATGAAATTTTGTTGAATACCAGAGTATATAAGTATATCAGTAAGTTCATTCTCATCACTGGATTTGAGGGCAGGATCTGTGTGGCCCATTTCTTTTTATGTTGGAGGGACTTGTGAAATGAATAGTTAAACTTGAAGCAAAATGGAAACCTATAAAACTTTCAAATAAATGCATCTTCTTTCAATCTCTTCTGTCATTTTAAACAAGTTTCAATAAAATTTGGTATATGATTACTCAAATCACCATATACTTTCTTTTTATGACAATGTAATAATTATGTATTTTGTGAATTGTATCAAGGATTTATTAAGCCTAGAAAAAATAATACCAGTAGTGATAAAAATGAGATAGTAACATAATTCTAGCACTTCCCAACTCTAAATCAGAAATAATTAAGTGATATATGAATTCAACTGTAGTTCAGATCTTTATGTAATCCTATATAATAAAACCCTAATATGCAAATCTACTGAAGGGCAGAACAACCGGTTGCTATGATGCACACTGACCACCAGAGGGCAGATGGTCAACACAGGAGCTGGCTCCCAATGGCCAGTGTGCTCCCACAGGGGAAACGCTGCACAGCCAGAAGTCAGGCTCATGGCTAGCAAGCACAGCCGCAGTGGCGGGAGCCTGTCCCGCCTCCACTGCAGGCTGGCAGTAAGGAGCAAGGAGTCCCAGAGTGCCAGAGTCCCAGACTTTGTGAGGGATGTCTGACTGCCAGCTTAGGCCCTCTCTCCCCAATGATCAGCAGGTGGACAATCCCTCTAGGGGTCTCAGATTGCAAGAAGGTGTAGGCTGGGCTGAGGGACCCCTTTCCCAAGTACATGAATTTTGTGTATTGGGCCTCTAGTAGTTTTATATTTTCTTTTATATATATATTAAGACATTTAATTTATTTATTTTAAATTTAAGTTCTTTGTTTAAAGTATTACATATGTCTCCTTCCCTCCCCCATTGATCTTTTCCCAGCCACTCACACCCCCCAGCACATGCCCTCACCCTCCTACTACCTACCTATGTCCATAGATTAGACTTATATGCATGCATACAAGTACTTTGGTGGATCTCTTACACCCCCTCCCCCGCCATCCTCCCTTACCTTCCCTCTGAGGTTTGATAGCCTGTTCTATATTTCTGTGTCTCTGAATCTATTTCTGCTCAATATATTCCACAAATGAGTGAGATCATGTGATATTTATCTTTCTCCAACTGGCTTATTTTGCTTAGCATAATGCTCTTCAGATCCATCCATGCTATTGCAAATAGTAAAAGAGTTCTTTCTTTTTTACAGCAGTGTATTCCATTGTGTAGATGTACCACAGATTTTTAATCCACTCATCTCATGATGGGCACTTAGGCTGCTTCCAAGTCTTAGCTATGGTAAATTGTGCTGCTATGAACAGAAGGGTGCATATATCCTTTCTGATTGGTGTTTCTGATTTCTTAGGATATATTCCTAGAAGTAGGATCACTAGATCAATTGAAAATTCCATTTTTAAGTTTTTGAGGAAACTCTTGCTGTTTTCCACCGTGGCTATACCAGTCTGCATTCCCACCAGCAGTGCACAAGGGTTCCTTTTTCTCCACATCCTCACCAGCATTTGTTTGTTGATTTTTTTTAGGATAGCCACTCTGACAAGTGTGACATGGTACTTCATTGTCGTTTTAATTTGGATCTCTCAAATGATTAGTGACTTAGAGCATCTTTTCATATGTCTCTCAACCTTCTGTATGTCCTCCTTCGAAAAGTGTCTATTTAGGTCCTTTGCCCATTTTTTGATTGCGTTGTTTATTTTCCTTTTATTAAGTTGTATGAGTTCCCTGTAAATGTTGGAGATTAAACCCTTATCGGAGAAAGCATTGGCAAATATGTTCTTCTATGCAGTAGGCTTTCATGTTGTTTTGTTGATGTTTGTTTGTTTGTTTGTTTGTTTGTTTTGCTGTGCAGAAGCTTTTTATTTTGATGTTGTCCCATTTGTTCATTTTCTCTTTAGTTTGCATTGCCCTAGGAGCCATATCAGTGAAGAAATTGCTTTGGCATATGTCTAAGATTTTGCTGCCTGTGGATTCTTCTGGTATTTTTATGGTTTCCCATCTTATGCTTAAGTGGTTTATATATTTTGAGTTTATTTTTATGTATGGTGTAAGTTGGTCATCTAGTTTCATTTTTTTTTGCATGTATCTGTTCAATTTTCTCAGCATCATTTATTGAAAAGACTATCTTGACTCAATTGTATGCTCTTGCCTCCTTTGTTAAATATTAATTGAGCATAATGGTTTGGATTGATTTCTGGATTCTCTGTTTTATTCCATTGGTCTATATGTCTGTTCTTGTGCCAGTACCAGGCTGTTTTGAGAACAGTGGCTTTGTAATACAGTTTGATATCTGCTATTGAGATTCCTCCTACTTTATTCTTCTTTCTCAGGATTGCTATGGCTATTTGGGGTCTTTTTTTATTCCAGATGAATTTTTGGAGAGTTCTTTCTAGATCTGTGAAATATGCTTTTGGTATTTTAATGGGGAGTGCATTGAATATATAGATTGCTTTGGGTAGTATGGACATTTTAATGATGTTGATTCTACCAATCTATGGACATGGTATATTCTTCCATTTGTTTATGTCTTCCTCTGTCTCTTTTTCTATGTCCTGTAGTTTTCTGAGTACAGGTCTTTACCTCCTTAGTTAATTTTTTTGTTGCAATGGTAAATGGGATTATTTTTTAATATCTCTTTCTGTGAGTTCATTATTGGTGTATAAAAAACCCATAGATTTCTGGTTGTTAATTTTGTATCCTGCTACATTGACAAATTCATTTATTAAGTCTAATAGTTTTTTTACAGAATCTTTAGAGTTTCTTATGTACAATATCATGTCATCTGCAAATAATGACAGTTTTACTTCTTCTTTTTCAATTTGCATGCCTTTTATTTATGCTTCTTGTCTGATTGCTATGGCTAGCACTTCCAGTTCTATGTTGAACAGAAGTGGTGAAAGTGGGCATCTTTGTCTTGTTCCTGCTCTTAGGGGAAATGGCTTTAGTTTTTCCCATTTCGCACGATGTTGGCCATAGGTTTGTCATATAAGGCTTTTATTATGCTGAGATATGATCCCTCTATTTCCACTTTGCTGAGAGTTTTTATCTAGAAAGGGTGTTGGACTTTGTCAAATGCTTTTTCTGCATCAATTGATATGATTATGTGAATTTTGTCTCTGAATTTGTTTATGTGATATATAACGTTTATTAATTTGCGGATATTGTACCAGCCTTGCACCCCCAGAATAAATCCCACTTGGTCATAGTGTATGATCTTTCTAATGTAATGCTGGATCTAATTTGCTAGAATTTTGTTGAGCATTTTAACATCTATGTTCATCAAGGATATTGGCCTGTAATTCTTTCTTTGTGATGTCTTTATCTGATTTGGGGATTAGAGTAATGCTGGCTTCATAGAGCGAGCTTGGAAATGTGCTTTCCTCTTGAATTTTTTGGAATAGTCTGAGGATAGGTTTTAGTTCTTCTTTGAATGTTTGGTAAAACTCTCCTGTGAAGCCATGGGGACCAGGGCTTTTGTTTGCTGGAATCTTTTTGATTACTGCTTCAATTTTCTCAGTAGTTATTAGTCTATTCGGGTTTTTTTATTCTTCCTGATTGAGTTTTGGAGGATTGTATTTTTCTAGGAATTTGTCCATTTCATCTAGATTGTCCAGTTTGTTGGAGTAGAGTTATTCATAGTGTTTTTTTTACAATCCTTCGTATGTCTGTGGGGTCGGTTGTTACTTCACCTCTTTCATTTCTGATTTTGTTTATTTGGGTTCTCTCTCTTTGTTATTTATTTGTGTGTTGTTTTTTTTTGTGAGTCTGGCTACAGTTTCACAAAATAAATCTTGTATATCCTTTCAAAGAATCAGCTCTTGGTTTTATTGATCTTTTGTTTCTTTATTTGTTTGTTTTGGTCTTTATGTTGTTTATTTCTGCTCTGATCCCTATTATCTCCTTCCTTTTCCTTACTCTGGGATTTTCTTGTTGCTCTCTTTCTAATTCTTTAAGTTGAAGGGTAGATAATTTATTGCCATTTTTTTCTTGTGTGTGTGTGTGTGTGTGTGTGTGTGTGTGTGTGTTTGTTTTTTTTAGATAGTCCCATAGAGCTATGAACTTCCCTTTCAGAACTGCTTTTACTGTGTTCTATAGATTTTGGATTGTTGTGTTTTCATTGTCAGTTTTTTTAATAGCTTTATATTTTCTCACATCTCAGCATCTACATTAGTATATTATTGCTGATATTTTTCTCCTCTTAATTGTAGGAGAAACATTTTCTAAAAGAAGAAAAGAATAAATTAAGCCAGGAATTGAGTACTGTTGCAACAGAGAAAAATAAGATGGCTGGAGAACTAGAAGTCCTGAGGTCTCAGGAACGTCGTTTAAAAGAAAAGGTTGCAAATATGGAAGTTGCTCTTGATAAGGTAGTTATTAATGAAATATATAAAGTCATCATCTACTTACTAACTAAGTAGAATTGTTCTGAATGAACACTCCATGTTAATAAGAACCAAATCTGTGTTATAACTCAATCACCTAGCAAATTGAAGAAAAAAAAAAGAACATACTGTAGAGAAGACTCTTATGAGGTTTAAGAATACAGTAATATACAGTTATAGAGTGACTCAGCCTCCCCATCCAGAGACACATTTGTTGTGGGGGCAGTGAGTCAGCCACAAGTAACATTTCAAAGACAAGTTAAATTGGCATTCAAAAGCAAGGCACCTGGCTTTGAATTCAACATGGTGGAATAGGCAGATCCTGAGCTCACTTCCTCTCACTGACACCAAAACTACAACTACATATGGAACAGCTATCTCTAAGAACAACCTGAAAACTATAACAGGTTTTCTAAAATTATGGATATAAACAAAAAGCCACATTGAAATGGGGAAGAGAGCTAAGACTAAGTCTAGTCAGGACCTACCCTAATCCCCCACTCCCTATGCAGTGACTCACAAGTGGGAGGGATATCACAACTGCAGAGGTCATCCCAAAAGAGTGCGGGGGTCTGAGTAGCCTGGGGGACCTGCACCAGAAAGAGGAGTCTCTAGTCTATAACCTCTGGCTTTGAAAACTGTCAGGCTTACGTCTGGGAGAGACAAAGGGCTAGAGGAAACGCAGGTTATGTTCTTTTTGAGTCCCGGCACAGTGATACATTGACTAATTTGAGGGTGTGTGCTGAAGAGACAGGGATCTATTGGATCTCCTGAGTCAGAGGTGCTGGCAAATGCCATTTTCCCTCCTTTTCTTTAAGCTAGCTTATCTGACACTGGCAGGCATCATTTTTGCCACTCTCCATTAACCTCACTAACACTATTCACTCCTCCCCTGTCATATCCCTGAGGACCCATCCAGGCTAGCATTCCTCCAAAGTGGGTGGCCTCAGTCAGCACCAGCACACAACAGTGTATCTGCAACAGTGTTGTTTGGCCTCACAGCCAGCCATACCAAAGGCTACCCATACATCAGTGAGCCTGCAACAATTGTGGTCAGGCTTCAGAGCTAGTGGGCCCAGCCTTGCCTATTAGTGTGTCCATAGAGGTTGTGGCCCAACCACAATAGGAGGCCACACTAGTCCACCCAGGGAACACCTCTGGAGCAACTGGCTCTGGTGATAAGGGGGATTCCACCACTGAGACCCACTGGACACCTTTTAAATAAGGCCATTTTTTAAAGACCATGAGGTTTAGTTGACCCACCTAATACATAGAAACAAACAGGCAAAATGAGGAGAGAAAAGAATATGCTCCCTCCCCAAAAAAAAGGACAAAACCCCAGAAAAAGAACTGAGGTGAGCTGTCTACTAGATAAAGAATTCAAATTAATCATCACAAAGATGCTCAGAAAACTCTGCAGACAAGTGGATACATTCATTGAGAACTTCCACAATAATATAAAAATTATAAAAAGGACTTATCAGAACTAAATACTATAACAAATGAAAAATACACTGGAGGGAATCAGCAGAAAATCAGATGATGCAGAAGAATGGATCAGCAATCAGGAAGACAGGATAGTGGAAATGACCCAATTGGAAGATCAAAAAGAGAAAATAATTAAAAAGAATGAGGCTAGCATAAGGCTCCTTTGGGACAACATCAAGTATACTAACATTCAAATCATAACTTCCAATTGGGTCTGAGAAGAAGAAAACAGAACAAGATGAAAAACCTATTTGAAGAAATAATGACTGAAATGTCCCTAATCTGGTGAAGAAAATGGACATCCAAATCCAAGAAGCACAGATAGTCCCAGAGAAGATTAAATCAGAAGATTAAATACACACAGCAAGACACATTATAATTAAAATTGTAATTGTTAAAGATAAAGAATCTTAAAAGCAGCAAGAGAGAAAAAGAACTAGTTACATACAAGGCAATACTCACAAGACTGTTAACTGACTTTTCAACAGAAGTGTTGCAGGCCATCAAAAAACTAAAAATCTAACTCCCATTTGACCCAGTAATCCTATTCCTAGGAATATATTCTAAGAAACTAGAAACACCAATCAGAAAGGGTATATGTACCCCTATGTTCATAGCAGCACACTTTATAATAGCTAAAATTTGGAAACAGCCTAGATGCCCATCAGCAGATGACTGGATCAGAAAACTATGGTATATATATACAATGGAATACTATGCTTCCATAAAAAATAAGGAATTCTTACCATTTCCAGCAACCTGGATGGAATTGGAGACCATTATGCTAAGTGAAATAAGCCAGAAAATGAAAGAAAAATACCACATGATCTCACTCATTTATGGATAACAGAACATTATAAACTGATGAACAAAAAGATAGATACTGAGGCAGGAAAGCATCAAACAGACTGTCAAGCTATAGTGGGAAGGTTAGGGAGAGCTGAGGTAGATAAGAGATCAACCAAAGGACCTGTATGCATGCTTATAAGCACAACCAATGGACACAAAACACTGGGGGGTTAGAACATGAATGGGAATGGGGGGCAATGGGAAGATATGTACACAGGTAACACATTAATAAAAAGTAAAAAATAATAAATAAATAAATAAGAAATGTTATAGGCCAGAAGGGGGAATGACACAATATATTCAACATGATGAAAGGAGAAAACTTGACAGCCAAGAATACTCTACCCAGTAAAGTTATCATTCAGAATTGAAGGAGAAATCAAGATTAAAAGCTTTTGCACAGCAAAAGAAACCATCAATAAAATGAAAAAGGTACCACTGAATGGCAGAACATATTTGTCAATGATACATAAGATAAGAGATTAATTTCCAAAATATATAAAGAACCTATACAACTCAACACCAGGAAGACAAACAATACAATTTAAAAATGAGCCAAGGACATGAATAGATACTTCTCCAAAGAGGACATACTAATGGCCAATAGATATGTGAAAAAATGTTTAACATTACTAATCATCAGAGATATGCAAATTAAAATAATGCAGAATGGCTATCATCAATAAATCAATAAACAAGTGCTGGCAAGGACATGGAGAAAAGAGAACTTTAGTGCATTGCTGGTGGGGATGTATACTGGTTCAACCACTGTGGAAAATTACTCAAAAAATTAAAAATGGAACTACCTTTTGATCCAGTGACCCTACTTTTCAGAATATATTTTAAGAAATCCAAAACACTAATTTGAAAATATATATGCAACTCTATATTCACTGAAACATTATTTACAATAGCCAAGGTATGGAAGCAACCTAGGTATTCATCAGTGGATAAAGAAGTGGATTCATTACTCAGCCATGAAAAATAATGAAATCTTGCCATTTGTGACAGCATGGATAGACATAGTGGGTATTATGCTAAGTGAAATAAGTCAGGGAAAAACAAATACTGTATCATTTCACTTATATGGGGAATAAAAAAAACCTAAATGAACAAACAAACAGTCTCATAAATAGAAAAACTGATAGTTGCTAGAGCATTGGGTGGTGGGGGTATGGGAAAAAAGTTGAAGGAGATTAAGAGGTACAAACTACAGTTTTAACATAAGTCACAGGAATGGAAAGTATAGCATAGGGAATACAGTCAATAATATCACAATAACTTTGTACAGTGACAGTGGATAATGGACGTTTTGTGGAAATCACTTGACAAGGAATATAAATGTATAACCTCACTATGTTGTACACCTGAAACTAATATAATATTGTATGTCAACTATACTTTTTAATTAAAGAGCTTTACATTCCAGGAAAAGAAGAAGACAGTTATAATGTGTACTTTTTACAAAATTATCTTTTTCAGAATAGCACAATTATGGATGTAAGGTATAAGATGTAAGGTGCTCCTGGTGTCCTTAATGGACTGAACAAATAAAATGTCTCCAATCTAACCACCAAAGAATGACTTGAACACTAGGTAGAAAATAGTCTGTTAATATAGTGTAAATAAAATGAGAAAGTAATGCTAATATCTGGCACTTTGTGGATTCCAGAAGATGGAAATAGAAAACTCAGCTTAAATGAGAAGAATCTATAACACTATTAATAATTTTCCTGTCACCTGAGAACACTGAAAGGCTAAAAATTTACCCAAACTAGTCCTTGATTCTTAATAAATCAGAGCCTTCATGGTTAGATAAAATCATGTGTGATCTTTTTATCTAACCAACTTTGATCTTAAAACATGATCTATTGATTCAATGAATTTCAGTTGTGGTTATTTTATGTGAATTTTTTTACATTGCTAAAGTCATTTGCTCATTTTATTCTTAGTACTTTCGTTTTTTGGAGTGCTTTCCACATACTAAATGCTATGTAAGTGTGGATACAGAGGAGAAAGACATGGTCTCCAGTTCTCTGTTACTGGATAAAACAGATAAAAAGATAAATACCGTGTGCTAAGATGGTAGCTCTGCATTTATAGGTTAACTAGAGCCCTGGTGCATGGATTTGTGCACATTGAGAAAAAGTTAATTAGAAGAAATATTTTAGAGGTGGGGAAAGGACCATGGAAGGGCTCCAGGGCATGTCCAGACCGTCTCACCCAGTCCCAATTGGAGTGTCTTCCCCCTGGTGGTCAGTGTGCATCATAATGACCAGTCAAATGTTTGAATGAACGGTCAGACACTTAGCATATTAGACTTTTATTATATAGGATAACAAAATTGCATGGAGAATAAATTGTATGTGATTGCTTGATTGTAGGCATCTTTGCAGTTTGCAGAATGTCAAGATATAATACAACGTCAGGAACAAGAATCTGTGCGCCTGAAACTTCAGCACACACTCGATGTAAAAGTAAGGTCATTTTTTTCATCATAGATAGTAGGGTAAGCAAAATAATGCCTTTGTTTGATATACTAATATTTTTGTTTATTATCTTAGATACATTATAGGACTGGTCCTACAATCCAGGATGTAAATGACATAATATGCAGAGAATTTTGAATTGAGAAAAATTTCATGTAAAAAACATATCTCTAGTTATTAGATTTTAGATTTATGTAGACAAGATGAATGAAAATGCTTTCTTCACTATTTGATGTTTTCTCTGGGGAAAACAAATATGAAATATTTAGTGGAATTATTGTTAACATTTATGTGTACTTTCAACATTATCTGATACTGACAATTATAAAACTTATACAAACCTTATTACATGCTATATCTTCCCTTTTCATATATAGTAACAAATTGAAGCATCATGCTTGATGTTAAGCTCATAATAAAAGTGGCTGCCTTGGCGATACCTGAGAGAGTTTGCATACAGAAGAGTCAAGCAAGTGCAAAGGCCCAGAGTGCAAGTGTATTTGGCTTGTTTGGAGAAAGGCAAAAATTATATAATTGTCATGCCTAGGACATTGCTCTTTAAAAACAGTACATTTTCCACTAACATATCTGTTTTCTAAGTATATTTTAAAGTTGCAGATATACTTTAAAGTCTCAGTAGTGGATACTTTCACAGCTAGAACACCTTTGCTGTAGAGGATCCTTCTCAATATTATGCCAACACTAGTGTGGAGTCTTCAGCAAAATTTGGGAACCAATGTAGTGCCATAACAAGCTAGATGGCTCTTCATATCTGGAAAGCTTTTATCAATCAGAAATGTGAAGGCATCTTCCTAGGCACATGCTTAATCTTCGAAGGTAACTTAGACACCCAGAATCATCTTGCTTAATACAGAACTTTGGTTTATAACTTTGTAGGAGTTCAACATCTAAGACTGAAATTCTATTTCACAATTCAAATTGTAGTTGACAATTATTTTGTTCACATCTGTGTGTTTCCCAGGAACTCCAGGGACCTGGGTACACCTCAAATCCTTCTGTGAAACCACGTCTTCTGCAGTCCTCTGCCCGTTCTCACTCTAATATGCCATCTTCCCAGTCTACGGCCAGCTTCCTGTCTCATGTAAGGACTGGTCCTACAATCCATGATGCAAATGATGTAATATATAGAGAATTTTAAATTGAGAAGAATTTCCTGTAAAACTATTATCTATAGTTATGATATTTTTAATTACTAGATTTTAGATTTATATAGACTAGATGAATGAAAATGTTTTCTTCACTATTTAATGCTTTCTCAGGGAGAAATAAATATGAAATAGTCAGTGGGATTCATTTTAACAATAATTGTTAAAGTAAGTTATTGAATAGCCTTATGTTCAATCACAGGGATTTCCAGATTACAAAGCATAATTTGAGATAGCTAAAATAAACATCACTTCAAATGCCAAAGGCAAATTACTGGCATATTTAATACTCTAACAAGATGAAAATGATTCATAAGCTACATGTGAACTTATAATAATAAAATATTAAGAACTTTGGAAATAGTTTAGTATAACCTTTTGTACTTTTAAAGCTCGGGGGAAAATATATGCAATGTAAAATTTAGGAATATTTCTTCTTTAAAAATATATTTATGGAGTCACTTGTTCTCTGCAACCTGTATTCAGCTCCTCTAACAAAATGAGATTTATTCCATAAGTACACATGAAAATCAATTTCATTAATTAACAGTCTTATTGTATGTATAGCAACAGGAACACCAGTGACCTATCAGTTATTCTACCTGAGCCATTTAAATGAGCATATAATCTGTGAAATGACTAAAAGTTAAAGTGGACTCTCCTCACACACTTAAAATGTGTGTACTGAAAACCAACCAATCATACAGCAAATAATAGAATAGTCTATCAAACAATTAAATAATTTATTATTATTTTGTAGGGAGTGAGAGAGAAATATTGCTGTAAAAGAGAAACATCAATTGGCTACCTATGGGAATTGAACTAGCAACCTTTTGGTGCATGGGATTATACTCAGCCAACTGAGCCACACTGGCCAGAGTTAGAATAATCCTATCTAATAAAGAGGCAATATGCTAATTAACACTCATACTATTGCAAAGATGGCTGCACCCACAGCAGAGGCAAGGTTCCCATAACACAAGATGGCTGTTCCCCTTGCCCAGTGGGGCTTAACTGGGGACCTGAGGCCACACACCTCTGCCCAATAGGATTTGATGGGGGACCTCAGTCTGCGCCTCCCGCCAGTCGGGGCTTGACAGGGACATCAGGCCATGTCCCCTGCCTGGTAGAGCTTGATGGGGGAACCTTAAGGCATGCCCCCCACCCGGCAGGGCTTAACGGGGGACCTCAGGCCACAGCCCCCATCCAGCGTGGGCCAGGGGACCTGAGGCTGCACCGCCCGCCTGGCAGGACTTGACAGGGGTGGGGCCAGCCGAGTCTCAATCTCACCCAATGGGGGTGGGGCTGGCTGGGTCTGGGTCTCATATGATTTTGAGGCACATTCGAGTGAGCAGGGACTTGACTCTGGGTCCTGCGGCATGCGCCAGACTCTGACATGAGGAATATTTTCATATACATTTTACTAATTTTCTTTCATCTCTGACACTTCTATTATAGAGAAAGGGCAATATTTCCTCTAATTAATTCCCTTTTTTTCCTAATATATTTTTAAATATATGTTATTGATTTTTTATAGAGAGGAAGGGAGAGGAATAGAGAGTTAGAAACATCGATGGGAGAGAAACATCAATCACTGCCTCTTGCACACCTCCCACTGGGGATGTGCCCGCAACCAAGGTACATGCCCTTGACCAGAATTGAACCTGGGACCGTTCAGTCCTCAGACCCAACACTCTATCCACTCAGCAAACCAGTTTCAACTAATTAATTCCCTTTTAATATGCACGAATTTCATGCACCAGGCCATCTAGGAAGATTAGCTCTGAAGTTCCATGACTTTTCATTACCCTAAAACCAATATTGTAGATTTTGCCTAGCCATTTAATATACATATAGACCCTACTTGATTGTAAAGAATCTCATCTATCACTGAAAAAGTACTAGTCATATATCTATTAAATTAAACTTTTAAATAGAGTTCTAACAGCAAAAATAAACTATATTTTCTAAATGGACTATCAAACATTCTATATACAATTAATTCCTTCTCTTAAGAAATATAGTATATAATTTTACAAAATAAAAGTAACATACATTCTTTGTTTTGCTCATTGATGTGTCTGCCTCAAAAACCTAGAACAGTATCTGGCACATAATAGGTGTTCAATACATGCACATCTGGATCAGCTTCTTTCTACGCTTGCTGCACAGTGGGATTTTTGGATTTTCTTGTACCAAATCCAGGGAATTCCTTTTACCTTTTTTTTCTGGTGTGCTCCCTCCCCACCTTTTTTGGTTTACTTATAGCTTTGTTTTCGTTGAGTATACAATGCAGTGGCTTCCTCTGAAAGGGTTATTGCATTCTCTATATTTTAAAACATTATATGCTGAGAAATACATTTATTTTTCACTTATATTTGATGTCAAAATTTTGTTGCTGTTGTGTCACTTTTATTCCAGAGCCTTTATCCCTGGGATTTACTTCCCATTGTTTATAGTGGGGAAGGTGTCTGTTTTCTCTTCATTGTGTTAGGTACTTAGCAGAATCTTTTTTTCTTTTGCTCTCAGATATCTTCTTGTATCATTTCTCTGATCATTTTCTTTTTAAAAAAATATATTTTATTGATTTTTTACAGAGAGGAAGGGAGAGGGATAGAGAGTTAGAAACATCAATGAGAGAGAGACATCGATCAGCCGCCTCCTGCACGCCCCCCACTGGGGATGTGCCCGCAACCAAGGTACATGCCCTTGACCGGGTTCGAACCTGGGACCCTTCAGCCCGCAGACCAACACTCTATTCACTGAGCCAAACCGGCCCTGGCTCTCTGATCATTTTCTCAGTTATTTCTTTCTGGAGTTTCTATTAGTCACCTATTAGAACTCTTACATTGATTCTTCAGTCTTCTTTAATTTTGATTCCATTTTCCATCTCCTCATCTTTTATTCTCATCTTTTGGGAAATTTCTTCAACTCTATTCCAAACAACTATTGAAATTTTTTTCTAATTTTATATATTCTTTTAATTTCAAGGAGCCCTTTTTGTTCTTTAAGTCTCTTTATATAGTTTTATGATATTTTCTCATTTCTGTTTAAGAATATTAACTTCAATAATTTCTCTGTCACCTGAATTATTCATGTTTCTTCAAATTCATTTTTTTCTGTTTGTTTTGATGTCTGTCTTTCATGTTAGAGACTTTTCTTCAGTGTTTGGAGATCACTCGCTGTCCTTTCCTATTTAAGATTGAGGCCCTAAAAAGCTTATTAAAATAGCTCTTTGAAAGTTGATAGGATTTGTCAACTAGTAGATAGTTAGGTATTACTTTTTTATTGAGAGGCCCAAAAATTACCCATAGGTGTGTTTTTGTTTTTTTCTTGGTCCTGTCAATTCCCCAGTTCATCTGCCAGCATTCTGAGAGGTGAGCGGGACAGGGAGTGTGGGCAGTCTGTCTACTATGCAACCTCACTTAATGCTCATATTTTCAGTTTGCAGCCTTGTTCCTGCTATGCCAGATATCCCTTTGAAGCTTAAAGTCCTTTGGTCAACCTCACCCAGAGATTAAGCCTCTGAATTCACTTAGGGCAATGGTCGACTAACTCATTAGTCAACAGAGCCAAAATATCAACAGCACAACAATTGAAATTTCTTTTGAGAACCAAATTTTTTAAACTTATTCTAATGCCACTTCTTCAAAACAGACTCGCCCAGACCGTATATTTTGTGGAAGAACCATACTCAAGGGGCCAAAGAGCCGCAGTTTGCCGACCACTGACTTAGGGGAAACAAATGAGTAATTACTTAATTGTATAGGGAGGACATTGGGATTCTAACAGCTTCTCCCATAGACTTTTACCCAATCCTCCTATTTTGCTACTCTCTCTTACCTTGATCTTCAAGAATACAACACCTGTACTTTCTGAGCCTTTCTAGAATACTTCAATGCAGAGCAGGTTGCTTCTTGTTGGCTACTTCTGTGCTGGTACTTTAAATTTTAGCTTTATTTGTTCTGCTAAATTAGTTATGAAATTATCCACTTGCTTTCCATCCTCCAACGTTTGTTATCATTACTCATCTAATATTACCTCTCCTTTTCCTCTTTATCCGTGTTAATCCCTTTAGTATCATTTTAGTGGGGCTTTAGGTAGAGCAGAAATAAATGCCAAGTTTATCTTTAGAAGTAGAATCTTAATGTTTGCATTGCTCTGCATTGTCCCTTCATTTATCTATGTCATTTAGTCTTCGTGTTCCATGATTCTGATAGTAGCTGAGATTGACTGAACACCAGCCACTGTGCAAAGTACTTTCTGTAGATTATCTAATTTATTCCTCAAAACTTACCCACAAGAGTAAGTGCTGATTATTCTACCGTGGAGAAGTCAAGTGACTTACAGAATTCACACACTGAAAACACAGTTGTGCCAAGGTTTAACCAAGACAGCCTGAGCCTAGAGCCCATGTTCTTAATTTTTGCTTCTCTATACTACCCCACCAAATGCTGTTTATTAAAAAATATAATTTAAATAAATGATATAGATACTATATCTAAAATACTGTATTTCATTAGGTTTTTGTGAAGGAAGATGATTCCATTTTAGAGCCTGAAAGGCTTCTAAAATTACTCAGTTGATTCCCCTTGTGCTATAGGTGAGAAAATGGGAGAACCAGAAAATGTTTATTATGTGATTTGGTCTAACCTCAAACACTTGCATATGTTTGTATGTGTTATAGTGTGTATGTGTACATACAAATACACATGTAATTGGTAGGTTGTCATCAAAGTATTTTATATTAACATTTAGATAAAAGCTATTTTAGCATATAAAAAATCTATTTCCAGGATAGTATAATTTTATTTCTATATCAGATTCTATATACGTACACTATAATTTGTACTAGGTGGGCTTAATCTTTGTCACTGAAGTAACCATGATGTGGGCAAGATTTTTAGTAACACTTTATAACTTTTGTTTCCTATTCACTCATTCCTAATATACAGTACAAATAATATATATACATTTTAAAAAATGTGTTTATGTTTCATTTTTATTACAAGTCTTCTAACAGGAATATAAGCATAGGAGATGGATTTGGTTCAGACATTCTCAAAATAGAATAATCTAATTCAAACTGAATGAGATCAAGCTTTTATTTTTAGCTTTTACATTTATCTTCTATCTTTGGAGAATGGAGATAGGACCAGTTGAGAAGCACACAATCTCCCTAGACGTTTCTTATTTCACATCATAACCATAAACGTGCTTGTAATGACTCAAGGCCATTAAAGAAAACAGTATTTGGAGGAGATGAAGATGTATTAAAGATATAATTTTAGGAATTATTTTGGAACAAAGTCTAACATACAATGTAACAGAAAACTAATCAAAACACAAAATAAACCTTAAGTTTAACAACAAAAGTAGAAGCTTATATTCTTATTTTGAAACCTAAATCTTGTAGAAAAGTTTTAGCCTGAAAATGTATGGCCTCTAGAAATAGCCTCAATGTGTATTCTAAGGGTCAGAGGACTGGGGTGGGAGGGAACAGGAGTCTTGGATGGTCTCCAGTAGCTTCAGGAAGAGCTTATGCTTAGTTATTTCTTTACCAGCCTGACTGGAGTCATATTTAAAGAATGTTTTAGAACTGTCATTTTCTAACTACTTTCTAATTTTAAAAAGTGTATTTTGCTTATATTAGAAATCAAAATATTCCCCATATAGATTAAATAGTAAAGTATTAAAAATGAATCAATAAAATAATTGCAAGATATACAGACATTAAAAGGAGAGATTCATAATCTTGACTAAATGAAGCTTAAATCACAAAACCACAATAAACAAAATTAAAAAGGAATCACAAACTAGAAAAATATTTCCAATAAATAAGGAGTTCCTATCACCCTGCTGGATGGCTTGATTGGTTTGGAGCATCGTCCCATACACCAGAAGTTTGCAGATTTGACTTTTGGTCAGGGCATATACCTAGGTTTCAGGTTTGATCCCTGTCAGGGAGTATACCGGAGGCAACCAATCTCAATCTTTCTCATCTCTCGTCTCTCGTCTCTCTTCTCTCTTCTCTCTTCTCTCTCTCTCTCTTTTTCGTCTTTTCTTCTCTCTCTAAAATAAATTTTAAAAACTTAGTTCAACCCTAAAAATAGTATTGAAATTATTTTGCCTGAATGTTGTTGTTAATATTTAATGACATTGTCTGATGTTCATACTATACTGTTTATATTAAAAAATAAAAAAGGTTTTGACCTATTTGGTTTGGCTCAGTGGATAGATCATCAACCTACGGACTGAAGGGTCCCTGTTTCGATTCCAGTCAAGGGCATATGCCTGGGGTTTCAGGCTTGTTCCCCAGTAGGGGGCATGCAGGAAGCAGCCAATCAATGGTTCTCTCTTTTTGATGTTTCTATCTCTCTCCTCTTTGAAATCAATAAAAATTTATTTTAAAAAAGAAAAAGGTTTAAAAGTAATGTGTATATTCTAATTTGTAAATATGTGTGCATATATGTATAAATAAGTATACACACATTTTAAGTTAGATATGGCACTGTGTTGATGATTGATTATCCCTGATTAGCAAGATTACTGATGATTTTTGTTTTCCTCTTCTCCATAATTTTTATTTACCAGTTGAATTAATTTTATAATAAATAACAACATACAAATCTGAGAAAAAAACACCACAACTTGTCTTTGTTCTGTACATTGCTTTATTGTAGCACTCTATGAAACCTAACGCCCTGAAGGAGGACCCCACAAGGGACCTGAAACAGCTTCTGCAAGAGCTGAGAAGTGTGATTAATGAGGAGCCTAATGTGCCTGTGGGCAAGGCCGAGGAGGACGGGAGAGCGCCATCCCTGGGAGTCGCGTTTGGAGCTGTGTAAGACTGAGTGTACTTCAGGGCCAGGAAGCTTCTTTCCCAGTGGCTTGCCATCAGGTTGTCTGTGTACTGCTCTCTAGGACAGTGATTTTCAACCTGTGTGCCACAAGAATTTTTAAAAGATGCAGTCAGACTATTTAGTCAGGGACACTGACCTCTTTTCCCTTAGTTTGTCATATAGAAAAATGACAACAGCCAACAGCAATAGCCATCCGGTGTGAATGAATAAAAATTATATCTAATTTTTGTCAGATTGGTAAAAATTTAAATATATTTTTTGGTGTGCCACAGAATTGTAATAATTAGTTTATGTGTGCCATCAGATGAAAAAGGTTGAAAATCACTGCTCTAGAAGGTTGAGGTTTAAATAATTTTCAAAGGTATCTGACATTACTAGGGACAGCAATATGAAAGTGGAGGAGTTAAATAAAAGTAAAATAACTTGACATAGAGAGAAAATAATATAGTTACTCTATTCAGGAAGTAATCAGGGTGAGGTGTTATCCAAAGTTATATTTCTGTGTAAATTTATACTTCCCAACAGATTTCACATCCATAATCTTTTTAAAAATATATATTTTATTGATTTTTTTTACAGAGAGGAAGGGAGAGGGATAGAGAGTTAGAAACATCAATGAGGGAAACATCGATCAGCTGCCTCCTGCACACCTCCCACTGGGGATGTGCCTGCAACCAAGGTACATGCCCCTGACCAGAATCAAACCTGTGACCTTTCAATCCGAAGGCCGATGCTCTATCCATTGAGCCAAACCAGTTAGGGCCATATCCATAATCTTATTTGATTATCTCAACTGTTTGAATCAACACAAGGCAGTATTTATTTAACAAATGAGAAAAACACACATTTCAAAAGGTTGACTTGCCTGTAGCCACAAAGATGGAGCTAACACTAGAACTTGGGAACTATATACCTCTCCAGGTATAAGCCAGTAGCAATGGCCTTGGTTTCCTAGGTATTCATGACAATGACATGTCAAATTAATAACAATTCAGATCCAAAAAGGATTCAACCACTTTATGAGCCCTTTCGTATATATACCTACAGAAATAATGAGATTTTCATATTTTTTTCAGACTGTTTTAAAATTTTACTGAGTATTGTTATTACATTAACTGACAGCATTTTAATGTGCTAGTACTATATTTTAATATTATAATACTAATTTTATGTGAGCTGTTAGTACATTATTATAATAGTCATTTTCTGGATATATGACAAATATCTAAAAGTAATACTTTCTGAAATAATATTTATATATAAACAATGTCTAATTTTTTAATATGTTCAGTCCTATCTAATAAAAGAATAAGCAAATTGACAGTCACTCCAATACACAAGATGGCTGCCCCCATGTGGTCAAAGATGACTGCCCCATGTTAACACAAGATGGCTACCACAAAATGGCCAGCAGGGAAGGGCAGTTGGGGGTGATCAACCTGCAGGGGAGGGCCATTAGGGGTGACCAGGCTGGCAGAGGAGGGAAGTTTGGGGTGACCTGGCCTGCAGGGTAGGGCTTTTGGGGGTGACTAGGCCTGCAGGGGGGGGCAGGTAGGGGTGACAAGGCCTGCAAGGGAGGGCAGTTAGGGGCAAAAAGGCTGGCAGAGGATCAGTTAGGCATCAATCAGGCTGGCAGGAGAGTGGTTAGGGGGTGATCATGCTGGCAGGTAGAAGTGGTTAGGGGCAATCAGGAAGAAAGGCAGGTGAGCAGTTGGAGCCAGCGGTCCTGGATTGTGAGAGGGGTGTCCAGCTGCCCATTTAGGCCTGATCCTAAATGGGCAGTTAGACATCTCTTGAGGGGTTCCAGATTGGAGAGATTGCAAGGTGGGTTGAGAGACACCCACCCCCCATGCATGAATTTCGTGCACTGAGCATCTAGTTAATATATATTAACCAAAAGTAGCAAAATATTAGCTGGATTTTTCTAATTTTTACAACTAATACTATTATTTTAATTAATGATTTCAGAGAAGAATCAATTATTGATTGAAGGAGAGAGAGAGAAACATCAATGATGAGAGAGAATCATTGATTGGTTACCTCCTGCATGTCCCTCACTGAGGATCGAGCCCACAAGGTGGACATGTGCCCTTGATTGGAATCAAACTGTGTCCTTCTGGTTTGTAGATTGACACTTAACCTCTGTGCCACACTGGCCGGGCTATTACTATTATGAATAATAATAGTAAAATGTTAGCAGTAACAGATAGTTACCTAGGATAGCATTGTATACTCTGAATCAGACATTAAAAACATTCTATTGGCCACTCCATCAAAGAATACTTACATGTGCAGAGCACTGTTATTTTTGTCATAACTCTTCAATATACCTTCTAAGCCAGGGCATATTACTAACCTCATTTAACAAATGAATAAATTTAGGAATAGATGAGTTGCTTCCTCTTAGGAAGCAAAGAGGCAAAGCCAGAAGTAAAAGTTAGAGCCCCTGGCTCCCAGCACTAATCATTCTATAGGTTGCCATGACTTCTCTGGTGGGATTTTCATCACTTCAGCCATTGTGGGCTTGACTATATTATACTGTATTGAATATTAACATATTTGGTCCCTGCCCTTAGAGAATTTATGTTCGTTTTCTGTAATCCTACAAATGACCTTTCATCAAAGCATAAACTCTGTCTAAAACTTTTAATAGTCCATGGGACAAAAAGCATTTTTGAGTTGATGAACTTTGCAAATTTTGTTTGGAAGCCTAAAATCTACTATTTGTGCCTTAAAGAAAAGTTAAATACATATGAGCAATGGTTATTCTAAAAATAACATGGAATCTGAAAATTGTTCTTTGTGTAATTAACTGAGAGTTATATTTATCTATACAGAGATGATAGAGTAAGAGATTGCATTACTGAATCAAGCCTGAGATTAGAGATGTGCCATAGGTAAGAAGAATCTGAAATTCTGAATTTAGATAATTGCCTAAGAATTTTATATGTGACTAGGTAATTTGGGAATTCTGTTTGTATAGTTTACATGGAAATTGATGGGCATTTTGAGCTCATTGAAAGAAAACTGTTACATTGTTTAACTGAAATTAAAAAGGGATGTTAATTAAATGTACTACAGTAATTTACTTTCTAGAAATCACTTAATAGGCATGCTTTTGCTTATTTTAATTTTTGCTACTGTTTACCATGTAGCAAAAATTGTGTGCCATATATTTACAATGGCTCACATCACTTTTGAGAGGAAGGCAGTCTGGAAGTAAACGATAGCAATCTCAATATAGGATTATAAGAACCTCACTGAAAACAGTCCTATTTTTATCAATTATTGATTGCTGAATTTTTAAGTGGAATCATAAAAGGAGTATAAGGAAATGAAATCCATGACCCCTAATTAAGGACTTCTGAGAAATGACTTTAGCCATAAAAGAAAAAATGGCTAATATTAATTTGTTATTCATTTTAGACACAGACCATAGCTTGCAGATTTTCTAGAATTCCTCACTTTTTGCTGCACTAAGTACATGATCCCTCAGGCTGACATTTAAACATCTCCCTGCTACCACCCTGCTTAATCTAGACAGGCTACTCCTGATTCCCATTTCTTTTTGTCTCCAACTTTCTCCATACTATTTCCTCCACCCGGAAAAGCCAGTGCCCCAATCTCATTCTTTTGAATCTGTACTTGTCTAAAAGCAATTTTCAGAGGAACAATTTTGTGTTATCGCTACGTTAAAATAACATTGTATAGTCTTAAATTTCCCCATCCCTCTTCCAACAGAAACCACAGCTCATTAAGGGACTCCACGGAAGGCAGCAAATCAAGTGAGACTTTCAGCAGGTAAAAAATGATCTTATCAGCCCTGACTTTCAGAATATCCTCCTTACTACTGTTCATTCATTAACTCAGAAGATTGCTAATTGCTCATGACGTGCCACACTCTGTGCTAGGTCCTGAGACTGACAATGAGCAAGACAGACAGGGGCCCTGTCCTCAAGTTGCTTACAATCTAAGGTCTGTTTATTGACTGACTGCCTGGGAAAAAGTTTATTTTTTCTTTTTTGTTTTTACCAACTATAAAAAATAGAGATATCAGAGCTTTTTTATATGAAAATTAATCGTACTGTTTCATTTCCAGTTGGACAGAGGCTCATTCATTGCCGTATCTTCGGCACCAAGCACCTGCCACATAGTAGCTATTCAATAAATATTTGTTTAGTGAATAAATTAAGCCATATTATAAATATTTTCTTATTGTTCTTGCTACTTGGTTGCCAGGACTGACAGGCAGACCCTGAATAACGGATGATTGATTACTCTGATGCAGGTTTCTGTGAAAGAGAGGCTTAAGGACTACTTAGCTATGGCCAACAAGTAGTACTATTTGCCTATCTCCTTTGGCTTTTATTGTAACAACAGTTTGGACTAAAATTAATTATTAGATACTATCAGCAGGGTAAGCATTCTTGAGAAAACACATGCATCCTGTAAGCAAGGATGTTTTAAAGTGTAAACATAAAGAGCCTAGTAAAATACCTGGGGATCGAACTTGTTTGGAAAAGTCAAGTCAGAGGCTTCCACCTGTGGCAAGGTCTCCCTAGAAGCCCCCAACCTTTTGGAGAATCCTCTTTACAGACATTTCAACCAAATCCTGTGCTTCCCCACACTTGATCAATATACAATGAACTTGAATCTTTCTAAGTATATCTTTCTGTTAACCTAAAGGAAATAAGATTTGATTTTACTTCTCACCTGGGTGTGTAACACTGCATTGTTCCTATTAATAATATCTGCAGCTATCTATTGCATATTTTTATATTTTGGGGCTATTTCAGACTTACTACATTAGATCTACCTAACCTATGACATAGGCATTATTATCCCCATGTATAGGTTACTAATGAAGACTCAGATTGCTTAAGCAACTTGCCAAGATCATGCAGCTTGTAAACTGTAGGGTCACATTTGAACTCAGGTCTAGCAGGCACCTGAGCTCCAGGACCTAGACTGAGCTGCCAGGGAAAGAGCCTAATCCTGGGCATGGGCACAGATGGCTGCTTCCCTGAGCTAAATAAAGCTCTGCTGTAGTTTCTCCAAGACTAGAACCGTCTGCCTCCTGCAGCAGCAATGTGTTTGTAAAGAAGAGAGAATGAGAGGAAAAGATGGGCTCTAGTCCCTTCTTGTGTTCAAATGAGAAGAAGTGATTTTTAACTATTTAACAGAAAGCTCTGAAAAGTATGATACATAACCAGAAAATTAGAACTGCATTATAATGCTCCACACTGTGGCAAATTGGCCATGTTTTAAACTCACAAATAAATGAGAAAGAGTATCACAATTGCTGTTTACCTCAGCATTTCACAGTAGGTGCAGCACCTTTTCTTTAATCAACATCTTATAGTAATGTTTTTTTAATCTAGAAACTTCTGTAGCCATATAAACTAAATCAATATATTCCACATATCCAGGCCAGAGCAGAATAAAAAAGAAACAAGTAACTCTGATATTTGTTCTTGAATTAATCTGACTGAGAGCAACATCTCTCAGAAGTTTGGTGGAGAGTTGACTTTTCTTATAATTTAACGAGATGCCTGGTGCATGAATTCGTGCACAGGTGGAGTTCCTCAGCCTGGCCCACGATCAGGGCTGATTGGGGCTGATCCGGGCTAGCTGGCCAGGGGATGGGGTGCTGTGGGAGGTTGGCTCACTGCGGGAGTTAGGGTGTAGGAGCTCACTGACCATCATGGGGCAGCTCTTGCATTGAGAGTCTGTCCCCTAGTGGTCAGTGCACATCACAGCGACTGGTCGACCCATCCTTTGGTCAACTGGTCATAATGCTTATTAGCTTTTATATATATAGATAAGCAACATTATGTCCTAAAGAAGGTTTCTAATATAGGCTTCATAATATCTAGCTCCCTTTTTCACATTTCCATATGGATGTTTTAGTAAATGAAATATAATGACCCAAAGATTATAATACTATTTAATAAAAACCTAATATACTAAGCATCCAGTTGACCAGTCATCCATTCAGTCAATCAAAGTGTAATATGCTAATTATATGCTAAGGCCACTCAACTGCTCACTATGACATGTACTGACCATCAGGGGGTAGATACTCCAACCAGTAGGTTAGCTTGCTGCTGGGGTCCGGCCAATTGGGACTGAGTGAGATGGGCCAGACATGTCCTGGAGCCCTTCTGTGGTCCCTCCCCAGCTGGCCAACTTCCCATGCCACTCTCTAGCTCCGATAGTGCACCAGTGGGGTCCCTCAGCCTAACCTCCCTCAGCCTAACCTGCACCCTCTCCTAATTCAAGACCCCTTGGGGGATGTTGGAGAGCTGGTTTTGGCCCCATCTCACAGGCCAGGCAGAGGGACCCTGCTGGTGCCTGAATGCATGAACAAATAAATAAAAATGGCCATTCCACAACAGTATTCCCCCCCAGCTGACACTTCTGTTGGCACAACTGCTTTCCCAGGCACCTATGCTTAAATCTTAACATTACCTTTGATTCTTCTTTCTCTCTTGTATTATTTGTCTAGTCACCAAATCTTAATACTTTTCACTATAAAACAGCTCTCACATCCATTTCTTCTTGGAACATCCCCTTGAACTGCCTATATTAATTTCCTATGGCTGCTGTAACAAAATTAGTGGCTTAAAACGATACAAATTTATCTGGAGGCCTAAAGTCTTAGATTAGTTCCACTGAGCTGAGGTCAAGATGTTGTCAGGGCCATACGCCTCCAGAAGCTTAAAGTATTAATTCATTTCCTGACCTTTTTCCAGCCTCTAGAGCAGTGGTTCTCAACCTTTCTAATGCCACGACCCTTTAATACAGTTGCTCACATTGTGGTGACCCCCAACCATAAAATTAATTTTGTTGCTACTTTATAACTATAATCTTGCTACTGTTATGAACTGTAATGTAAATATCTGATATGCAGGATGTATTTTCATTGTTACAAATTGAACATAATTAAAGCATAGTGATTAATCACAAAAACAATATGTAATTATATATTGTGAAATATTTATTTCTAATTACAAATAAATGAAATTTTGTCTTGAATCATGGTGTAGCATGGGCAACAGTCTTCATATAACAACAGTAAACTACATTGCTACATTTTGCTACACCAAGGAGCCATGTGTTGGTTCCTAAGACCATGGGAAATATGTGTTTTCTGATGGTCTTAGGTGAACCCTGTGAAAGGGTCGTTCGACCCCCAAAGGGGTCGCGACCCCACAGGTTGAGAACCGCTGCTCTAGAGCTTCTTTTTTGCTCTCTGACTTGTGGCTCCTTTGTCCATCCTCACAGCTCACAGCATAGCATCCTCAGTCTCTCTGCTGAGACTGTACTATCATCTTCTCTCTCTAAAATCTCCCCCTGCCTCCTACTCAGAAAAAAAATTCATACTTACAGACAAAATTGATGAAAATTCAGATAATCCATAGTCTTCCCATCTCGAAATCCTGAATGTGACCACATCTGCAAACCTCTATGCCATATAAGGTAACATAAGTAGGTTCTTGGCATTCAGATACAGCTATGTTTGGCAGCCATTGTTCAGCCTAGGCCTTTGGAGCCCCTACAGTGTTTAGTGTGGATGTTTTTCAGACTGTTCTCTTGCATGCTCCAGTCACTTCTATGCATCAATTTCAAATCGGTCTGCCTAAAGCACACCCCACACTATATCTGTCACCCAGCCCCAACTTCAAAGGTTCCCCGCTGCCTACTGCAGCAAGAGCAACTCTTTACCCTGGTCATTAAGACACTCACAATATAGCCATGGCCTTTTTTTCCAGGGCTTTTCTCCTAACACAGCTATTCTCAAACGTATTGGCCTCAGAACCACTTTGCACTCACTAATGTCATTGAGGGTTCCAAAGAGCTTTTGTTTATTTGGGCTGTTTCTACTATTGACATTTTAACTATTGGAAAATATATTTTAATTTAAGCGTTTTTCAATGTTAACACGTTGAAGACCAGTAGTTTTATTACTAGCTTTACCCAGTGACCAGAGAAGTTTCTATTGAATGAGTGCAAAAAAAGTTTACATAAATGATAAATAACTTCATGTCCTTACAAGCTAATATTTTTTTTAAAGTATGATACTTCGTAAAACACTGTGTAATATGAAGTGGAGAATTCTTGCCATCTGTCCATAGTGTGTTAAGATACTGACATTTATTTATCCTATATAATAAAAGCTTAATATGCTAAGTGTCCAGTTATCCAGCAGTCCATTCAACCAATCAAAGTGTAATATGCTAATTATATGCTAAGACCATAGCATATAATGGCCTTATGTGCACTGACCACGAGGGAGCAGATGCTCTGACAGGTAGGTTAGCATGCTGCTGGGTTTCGGACAATCAGAACTGAGCAAGACAGGCTGGACACGCCCTGGAGTCCTCCCATGGTTCCTCCCTGGCTGGCCAACCTCCCATGTCCCTCCTGGCTTTGATCATGCACCAGTGGGGTCCCTCAGCCTGGCCTGTGCCCTCTTGCAATCCGGGATCCCTCAGTGGGGCACACTGACTGTCAGGTAGCTCCATCTGGCTATATAATAATAGCCTAAGCGATCATTATGGTGGAATGCCTGGAACGACTAGACAACCAGTCACTATGATGAGCACTGATCACCAGGGGGCAGATGCTCAACACAGGAGTGCTCTGTCATGGTCACTGCGCTCCCACAGTGGGGGTTCCGCTCAGCCAGAAGCTGAGTTCACGGCTGGTGAGCATAGCAACCGTGACAGGAGCCTTTCTCACCTCCACGGCGGCACTAAGAAGCAGTGAGCCAAGCCAGTAAGGAGTAAGCAGACAGGCAGTAAGGAGAGAGGGGTCCCAGACTGTAAGAGGGCACAGGCCAGGCTGAGGGAGCCCCCTCTCAGTGCACATATTTCATGCACCAGGCCTCTAGATTAAAAATAGCAAAGTGTATTGCATGTTGCCATAATAATTTATCTTATTATAGCTATACAGTGGTACCTCGAGATACAAGTGCCCTAACATACGAGATTTTTGAGATATGAGCCGTCGAGCGAGTGATTTTTTGCTTTGAAATACGAGCAACATTTGAGATACGAGTAATCGCACGGATTGGCCAGCTGCACACGACCCACCAGTTTACCACGACTCGAACGTCTCATAGTTTCCCACTCCTCAGTCAGTGTGCTTGTTTACCTCGTTGTCGAAGCATCTTTTGTGCATTTACATACTTTATCACATTTCTTTTTATAACCATGGGTTCGAAGAAAGCGAGTGGAAAGGTCAGTGCTCAGAAGAGGATGATGTCTATTGAATGAAAGCATGAAATCATAGAAAAATATGAGCAAGGTGTGCAAGTGGCTGACTTGGTGAGGCAATACGGGCGTAGTACTTCAACGATATGCACTGTGCTTAAACAGAAGGAGTCGATAAAGGGTATAACGCCAGCTAAGGGTGTTACAATAATTTCTAAGCTCCGGCGTTACAATAATTTCTAGCTCTCTCCATGAAAAGATGGAGAATCTACTGATGGTGTGGGTGACAGAGAAGCAGCTTAAAGGAGATACATTAACACAGGCGCGAGCGATTTACGATGCTTTGCTGGAGCAGACCCTGCGCACTTCCACGGACAAAGCATCGAAAGACTCATTTAAAGCCAGTAGAGGCTGGTTTGATAACTTCAGGAAAAGGTCCGGCATTCACTCCATCGTCAGGCATGGTGAGGCAGCAAGTTCAGATGTGAAGGCAGCTGAGGATTACCTCAAAACTTTTTCCGAACTGATAGAAGCCAAAGGATATATATCCCCCAGCAAGTCTTCAACTGTGACGAGACAGGGCTTTTCTGGAAGAAGATGCTGAATAGGACTTATATAATGGCAGAGGAGAAGGCGATGCCAGGCCACAAACCCATGAAGGATAGGCTAACTCTCGCACTGTGCGCCAATGGGAGTGGCGACTGCAAGATCAAGCCTCTGCTCGTATACCATTTGGAAAACCCCAGAGTCTTTAAGTCACATAAGATTTTAAAAGATAAACCAAGTTATGTGGAGGGCAAACCCGAAGGTATGGATCACCAGGCAGTTCTTTGTGGAGTGGGTAAACCTGGTTTTCGGCCCTCCTGTTAAGAAATATCTACAGGAAAACAACCTAACCATGCAAGCCCTCCTCATCCTCGACAATGCTCCTGCTCACCCACCGAACCTCAAAGATGAACTCCTCGAAGAGTCCCAACACCACTCCTATCCTGCAGCCCATGGATCAGGAGGTGATTTCTAATTTTAAAAAGCTGTACATCACCTGTTCCAGTGCTGCTTTGAGGTGATGGAGAACACAAACCTCACCCTTCGAGAGTTCTGGAAGAACCACTTTAACATCGTGATATGCCTCAGAATTATTGATCAGGCCTGGCTGGGTGTTACCACGAGGACTTTGACCTCTGCATGGAAGAAGCTGTGGCCTGAGGCCGTAGCCGAAAGGACCTTTGAAGGATTCGAACCCGAGGTGCCAGTGGAGGAGGAGATAGTGTCTCTGGGAAAATCCATGGGCCTGGAGGTAGATGGGAGAGATGTGAATGAGCTCGTCGAGGAGCACTCTCTGGAACTCACCACGGAGGAGTTACAAGAGTTGCAGTCTCAGCAACATGCAGAGGTTCTCCAAGAAATTGGTTTCGAGGAGGAGCCAGAGGTGGAGGAGATCTCTACAAGTGAGATAAAGGAGATCCTAGGAATGTGGGAGAGAGTGTCACACTTCGTGAAAAAGAAACACCCCGAAAAAGTTGCTACTGGTCGTGCATCAGAGCTGTTCAATGAAACTTGCCTCACCCATTTCAGAAACATTCTGAAAGGGAGGAAGAGGCAAACCTCGTTGGACACGTTTTTTTTGAAATCAGCCAAAAATGCAAAGACCAGTAGCAGTTAAGTTCAGTGAAGATTAGTTAAATTACATTCAGTTTAGGGATAAAGTGTAGCATTAAGAGTGTAATGAGATCAGAACCTAAATTGGGAGAATCCAAGATGGCGGCATAGGTAAACACCTACACTGCTGCCTCACACAACAATTTCAAAACTACAACTAAAAGACAGAACGGACATCATCCAGAACCACAGGAAAGCTGGCTGAGTGGAAGTTCTTTAGCTAGAAGGAAAGAGAGGGGCTCACAAAAACCCAGAGGAGCTGCAAAAAACTGAGGTACGTAGATGCGCGCGCTGAGAGACCGAGTGAAGGCGAACCTGGCTGGCTTTCTCTGGCAGGAGGGAAAAGGAGACTCTCAAAGGCATTAAACCCCTTATCTTACGACACTAAACCCCAGATCCAGCCAAAACTCATATGGGGGGAGTTTGGACTGTGAAAAGGGAGAGGTGCACGGAAATTTAGGGGAGTCGCAAAAGATCAGGGGACTGGTGGCGCACACGGCACTGCGCAGAGGACAGATTGCTGATTCTGCTGCTGGCTTTCTCGAGTGGGTGGGAGACAGACCCTCCCAACAGTGCCACTTCTGACTCCACTAAACCCCTGTTTCGGGCGAAACCCTGGGGACCTAGACTCGTGTGGTCCTGGTGCGCAGGGGAGCTGGAAAGGCAGCAGTCTAGAGGCACGGTGGGCGCGTGCGCACAAGGACTGCTCCAGTGATTACCCAGTCACGTGAGACTCAGGGGCCATGGAGGGCGGGGCCGACTGGAAGGCAAGGCGGTCCCTTAAGCCCTGAGACTCCACCCATCCCAAGCTCAACAGAGGCTTCTTCGGTTTTGCAAGTCTGGTATCATAAGGCTGAATTCCACACAGAAGTTCTCCCAGCATAGCGAAAATGCCGAGACAAGGGAAGGGATCACAAACAAAAGAAATGGAGGAAAAAAAATGACTGGATATAGAGTTCAAAACCATGCTTATAAGGTTTTTTAAGAATATGCTAGAAAAGATGGATAAATTTATCAAGTCCCAAGAGGAGATGCAAAAGGACCAACTAGAGATGCAAAAGATCCAACTAGAGATGATGGATAAATTTAGCGAGTTCCAAGAGGAGATGGAAAAGGACCAACTAGAGACACTGACTGAAATAAAAAATATTATACAGAGTCCTAACAGCAGACTAGAGGAAGACAAGAATCAAGTAAAAAATTTGAAATATAAAGAAGCAGAAAACACTCAACTGGAAAAGCAAGAAAAGAAAAGAATCCAAAAATGTGAAGATAGTGTAAGGAGCCTCTGGGACAGCCTCAAGCGTACCAACAACAGAATTGTGAGAGTGCCAGAAGAGAGAGAGCAAGATACTGAAAACCTATTTCAAGAAATAATGACTGAAAACTTGGTAAAAGAAATAGACTTATAAGCCCAGGAAGCACACAAAACCCCAAATAAAAGGAATTCAAAAAGGACCACACCAAGACACATCATAATTAAAATACCAAGAGCAAAAGACAAAGAGAGAATATTAAAAGCAGCAAGAGAAAAACAGTTCATTACCTACAAGGGAGCACCCATTTGACTGTCAGCTGATTTCTCAACAGAAACAATGCAGGCCAGACGGGAGTGGCAAGAAATATTCAACGTGATGAACAGCAAGAACCTACAACCAAGAATAATCTATCCAGCAAAGCTATCATTCAGAATTGAAGGGCAGATAAAGAGCTTCACAGAGAAGAAAAAGCTAAAGGAGTTCATCAGCTCCAAACCAGTATTATATAAAATGCTGAAAGGTACTCTTTTAGAAGAGGAAGAAGAAAAAGGTAAAAGCCAAAAAATTATGAACAACAAATACATATCTATCAACAAGTGAATCCAAAAATTGAGTGAATTAAAAATTTCATCAACAGAATAAACAGGTGAATATAATAGAATCAGGAGCAAAGAAAGGGAGTGGACTGATAATTCTCAGGGGGAAAGGGATTAAGGGTGTACAGGGACAGACTGGACAAAAATCATACACCTATGGATGAAATCAATGGGAGGGAGGTAAGGGCAGGGGGAAGGGTGGGAGCTGGGTGGAGGGGTGCTATGGAGGGGAAAAAAGAGAAACAAATGTAATAATCTGAATAATAAAGATTTAATTTTTTAAAAAAAGAACCTAAATTGATGTGACATAACTGAATCTCAAAAATAAATACTTTGAGTTTAAAACTTTAAAAAAAGAAGAGTGTAATGAGTAGGTAAATACACTTTATCAAACCAGTTTATTCCTTTACATTCTCTTTTATTATGTTTTTATACAATATTTGTCATTTATAAATACATTTTTCTTATTAAAAAACATGTAACAAGAACAACTAGGGTGGCATTTTGGGGGCTGGAACAGATTAACGGCATTTCAATTGATTTCAATGGGGAAATTTGTTTTGAGATACAAGCAACTTGATATACGAGCAAGGTTACGGAACGAATTAAACTCGTATCTAGAGGTACCACTGTATTTTCAAACAAAAAACCATTGAGAAGGCGTTGTTTCCCAATTTAATGCATGGCTTAAAAGAGAGCTAGATTCTCCTGCCTGCATCTGCATTTTCTTGGCTATGATGTCAGATGTCATGGAGCCTCTGTGAAACTCACTGTGCATTTGCAAGAGACTGAGAGTTGTAAAGCAAATGTCTTGGTATTACAGTGAAAATTTCCAAAGACCTATATTGACCTCACAAAGCCTGCAAGGGAACCACCTTGAGAACTGCTGCCATAATATTCTCCTATGGGTACCCGACCCACAGAGCTCTGTGGGTTTTCCAACTTACCAAGTTAAATGAGTCTGATAGTTTTGTAAAGTGATACTACTAATGCTAAGAGAGATTTTTTCTTTTTCTTTTTTTTAAATTAAGTCATTAAGATTTCATCCCTTAGAATCCATGAGGGAAAGATTTGGATTTTATAGCTCCTATTACACAAAAGTGAATTTTCTAGCGAGGATTATATACTATTACATTTTCATTTTGCAAAATGTCCCTGGGCACTGAATGCATAGAATGTGACTTTGGGTCTCCTTCACAGGGTTTCCTGGGACATTGACAGGTCAGGGTAAGGACTGCCACCTGAGTTCATATTTTAAGCCCTCACTTTTGCCTGCATTAGCTTGCTTCTGCCCATCTAGATAAGCACTGTTTTGACATGGAGTGTTTGTGTGGTCATTCTTATGCTTCCAGAGAGCCAGTCCCATTGCATGCAGGAGAGCTGGAAGATCCCTCGAGCTGCTTTACATTCCCTACTACAGGTGAGTTTCAATGACAGCACTAAAGCGGGCCTGCTTAGCACCCTACCTACAGAGGCTCCCTATTTCCATGAGGATACAGCTAACGCTGTTACAGTAGCCTGCACATCCCTGTGAAGTCTCATTCCTCCTGTTCCCCTTTTCCAACTCTGCTTCTTCCATCCTTGGGTCATTTTTGAACATCCCAAGCAGCTTCTGGTTCCACCACTGTTCCTCTGCATTGCTATCCCCTCACCACCTTTGGAGCCTTTTCTCAGATGTCACTTTCCCAGTGACACTCTCAAAATCTTATTTTAAAACTTCACCCTCCCACACTACCAGTGCCTCATATTTTTTCTTTTATTAAATAGCACATATTTTAATATGCTATGTAACTGACTAATTTATGTTGTTCATTGTGTGTCACTACTGCTAAACAAAAGCTGCACATGGGCAGATGTCTCTAAGAGCTCGGTTGCCTGATCTATCTCCCAGGCATTTAGAACTTTCCCGGTGCATAGCAGGTGCTGAATTAATACTTACAGAATTGATGAAAGGGAAAGAAGACTTGAGACAGATGGTTCTCTATATAATTTCTAAAGACTTACAAACAAAATGTTCTCTATAAATGTAAGGAAATCAGGAAGAGATTGAAAGATAATAGAATCTGTTGAAAAGCAAAACGGCATAACTCAGACTAAAAATGGAAAAGAAGCCCTGTCCAGTTTGTTAAGTGATTAGAGCATCGGTCTACAGACCGAAGGGTTGCAGGTTTGATTCCTGGTCAAGGGCATGCAACTCGGTTGCAGATGCGACGATCCCAGGGTCCATTTGGGTGAATGCAGGAAGCAATGTGTCTTTCTCACATTGATGTTTCTCTCTCCCTTCCCACTTCTTCCTCCTCTTTCACTCTAACATTCATTGGAAAAAATATCCTCAGGTGAGGATTAAAAAATAATAAAAATAAAAATGGAAAAGAAAAAAAATGTTACAAAGGAAGCCATATATATATAGGCATAATTGAAATCATACTCACAGACATGATGGACCTCCTGGATAAAATTACACAAAAGGAATATTTAACACTAAAGACCGATAAAAATAATTATAGAAAATATGTTAGATTTGGAAGGCAAGGGCAAATAGACACATAATCAGTATTTCTATGAAAGACAACAAGATAAGTGGGAAAATGAAACTGAAAATGATTGTTACTCAACAAAAGTATAGCTATAAATGTAAATAGACAAAATTGTGAGGTGAACAAGATAGGAGAAAAGATAAGTTTTCTAATTGTCTCTTCTTTTATAGAGAAGTACATATATAAAATCAAAATAAAATATTCTTTAATAAGTACAAACTCGATTTATAAATCTTTAACTTGTGATAAGCCTTTTAAGAACTAATAAAGAGCGTTTATTTGAAATTTAGCAATTTCTTCATGTGTGTCTTGTTGTTTTATGCAAAAGAATACAAGATATATATTTGCCTTACTAGATTAATATAAATGAGTGCTTTTTCCTTTTCACATATATTTTGAGTACTTTAGAATATGTTAACTCCATTCACTGTTCTTCCAACTTATATCCAATTGTTATCACATATTTTCATTATAAACGTAAGTACCACAATGGATAACATTCATGTTTTATACAGTTAATATTTATTTAAATATACCCACATAGTTATACTTTATGTTCTATCTGATATTATTGCATTATACCTTTAATGTTCCCTTTAATGTAAGCTTCTGGGAATATATTTTCTCAGTGTCTGTTTTTCTGAACTTGTCTTTGTGCTCATTTTTGAAAAATATATTTTGTTGAGTATAAAATTCTAGGGTTGACATTTTTTCTTCACTTTGAAAATATTCCATTGTTTCTATGAAGAGGTCAATTCTAAATTTAATTGTTGCTCATTTAAATGTAATTTGTCTTTTTTGCCCTTCTGGCAGCTTTAAGATTGTCTTTAGTTTGTTTGCTTTTTAGCAGGTTTTATCGATATGTCAAAATATGGTTTTCTTTATATAGAAGAACCTGTTTGATTAGTGCAGTCATGCTGTGTGGATTTGTGCTAGTCTGTGCCTCCCTTGTCCAGACCCATGGGTTCCACCCCAAGTCCTGGGTATCTACTAGAGCATCCTTTCTCCCTCTCCCCGCTGCCCTTCATTGGGAACATTTTCTCATGAAAGTTTGACTTTTTGAGAGGTGTGGTGTACTATTTTTAATTAAATCTGTGCTTTTACTTTTGTTCTTGCAAAATTTTAGTAAATCCATCTGTGAAAAATTCAGCTTCTCGGTCATTCCATTCTTCTCCTAAGAAGTCTCCAGTTCACTCTCTCCTAACTAGTTCAGCTGAAGATTCCATATGTTCCACATCTCCATATAGGTCTGCCAAAACTGTCCATTCAGCTGATTCTGTTAAAGGTAAGAATCACCTGATATCACTGATAAGATTAATGGACTTTCCTGCTCTAATAAATTGAAAGTTCCTTTTTATAATCAGAGTGAGATTTTATTTGGTGTTCTTATAACTGTGCAACTTAAGTGGGTCTGATTTAAATAATAGCTATTGTGTATACACACATGCACACACCCCTGAGTAAATAAACATAGACATGTAAATATTACCTCTTTCTTTCTCTGTCACAAATAATGATTTTTTTCCTATTTATAATAAGATTTTGGGTTTTCTTTTCAATGTTGTAACTTCTCTTATTTACATTCTCTGAAGTCCCAGCACTCTTCTGTCTGTGCCTTTGTAAATGCAAGTATCTATCAGGCAAACTTATCAGAAAGTTCTCATTTTTTTATTCTAAGTTCTTTGTGTGGGGGGGGGGGGGGGGGGGTGTGTGTGTGCGCGTGCATGCGCATGCAAAGACAGATGAGAAAATGTTTCATTTAGAATAACTGTCTGATAAATACATGGATGTTAAATAAATAAATGTTGAGTTGAACCTGAACTGTTTTTATCCTCTGTGACAGTGACACAGAGGACCCAGGCTCTAGGATATCATTCCCATTGACAAGGGATAAACTAGGCAAATTGTTACATCAGAGACTAAGACTAAAACTAAAATCTTGAGATTGCCAATTGAATATTTTTTAGAGATTGACAGAACTTAGTATCCTTATTAGAGACTAGCTTGCATGTATCTAGCCCCTCCTCAGTTACTCCTGCCACATTTATTCTCGACTCTCTGCAGCCCAGTGAGCATCCAGGCTACCCTCTTCCATTTTCTAATCCTTTTCTCGTTCGGATGACAGCAGCTAAAATGCACACTCGGCCTCACACACCTTCAGGAATGTCCCCAGTGTCAGTATTAAATCTTGGTCTTCCAAATCCTAAGTTTGTGGAACTCTAAGACTTGTAATGAAAAGCTGTTGTTTACCATGCAGAATATATCATTAAGCAGAAAGTATTTCTCTCATCCCATTTAATGCTGTGTAGTTATTAAATAAGAGTAAACCAGCTTGGTTTAAAACAAAATAAAATAAGTTAGTCCCGCAGTATTTAGATAAGACACTTCTTTATTTTAAAATGGGTTTAAAAAAAAGGGGGTTTTTATAGGTTAAGGTTTTCATTATTTGAAAGGAAAGGTTGTTTAACCTGTAATTGGAAGATTTCTAAAGTATATATTAAATAGATTTTTAATATCACATCTAAGCAATTTTCTAATAGCTTCACAGTCTCAGCCAATAGAAACCACAGGAAGAACATGCAGGAAGCTTCAGAACAGACTGGAAAGCTTACAAACTCTGGTGGAGGATTTACAGATGAAGAACCAAGGTACAGTGTACATTTGGCAAGATCTTCCTTGCTCAAAAGCATACCCCCTTCCCTTCATGTGAAGCCTCCTATCTATTGACCCTCTGTAAAGCATCTTGAATAAGCAGTCTTAAGCAAAATATAACCATGACTGAGCCCTGGATTAATTGTCTGACTTAGATAGGTCACTTTAGTCTTGCTCTACTGTAGATAAGCATTTGCGTGGCAGTAGCCAGGGCATGATTGCAGTCAATAGCCAGAAAACAAAATAGCAGTACACAGCCTACATGGGGCTTTGGTTAGCATAGCCACAGGCTGCTCTGATGGTGGAGCAGCCCACTCTCTGTCTCACTGCTTCACTAATAAACTCTTCCACTTTAAAGAAAGAAAAAGAGACTGTGCCACATTTAAAAAAAAACATTTTTAGATATACTAAAGCTGTTTGGATGAGACGTTTTTGTACTCTGCGGATGATAGGCAACATTTAGGCATAAGTTCTAAGTGGATGTGTCTGTGCATATGGGAGGATTTGGATATGTTCCCAGAGTTTGGGAGGGCTATCATGCTTTATGCTTTTCTGACATAAATTCATGAATCCTCGAGCCCCTTTTCAGAGAGAAAGTCATTTTGAAGTATACATGTCATTGCATCTTCCCAGCTCTAGAGAAGTAAGTTGCAGATGAAGGATAAATATTTTTCTAAGAACAAATCCTTATAAAATAAATTTAACTTTGTTAATAATCATCATTATTTTTAGCTTTGATTGAGCATTTTCCAGCTGTGAGGCAGGCCTTGTTCCCAGGGCTTTACTGAGGTTTTCTCCATGTGAACCTCACAACAACTGGGACATGGGCACTGATGTTATGTCATTGGAAACTGCAAGTAAGGTCACAATCAGTCAATAACTTCTCAATCATATGAGTAGTAAAGCTGGGGCTTGATCTCTGTAATTTTTAACTCCAAAATCCACATGTTTTACCAAATTATTATTTAAAAAGATTCCAGATCCCTTATGATGACCCCAGACTCTGTGGAGATAAATGTCAGAAAATGTTTGATTTTAATTTATTGTGAACTTTTCAAAGAAGATGCATTATCTCCGTGGCTCCATTTTTATCACACTTTGATTTATATTACTGGGTTTATTTGAGTAATGCCACCATTTAATAGTTTAAATGAGAGACCTGTTTAAAAATACACAAAGACCTTTATAATGAATACATTGTCTGGATGGGATGTCTCTTGGAAATTATGAAACAAATATTTTTTAGAGAATTTGGGGAACATTTATCAAAATTTAAAATGCACATATGCCTTGGCCCAGAAATTCCACTTCTAACTATTTATTCTATAAGAAGCAATTCTACAAATGCACTAAGGTTTGTTTACAAAAGCATTTCCCGTAACATTATTTATAAACAAAACAACTTTTAAAAATGTGTTTACTAACATATTGGTACATCCTTATAATGGAATACTGCGCAGTCATAACAAAATGTGAGCTGAACTGGGAAGATGTTATCATTTTGTTAAGTGAATAAAGCAAACTACAGAACAAGTTATACTACATTTCCATTTGTATAAAGAAGAAACGTGTGTGTGTGTACACGCAGGTACATATGAAGATATTCATCAGACTGTTTACAGAGATGACCTCAAGAGGGTGGGGTCAGCAGATGAAGGGAGCAGAGACAGACTGACTTGCATCTCTGTACACTTCTGAGGTGTTCAGATTATGAACAATAGTATACATTACTTATATTCTAATAATTATCATGCTTATTAAAATAACTAAACTAGTAGAGAGTTATCCTTAGCTCTATTCCATGACATATCTTTTCAAAAATATACTACTTTGCATTTTTAAGAACTTCTTGAGCTCAGAATGCATGTATTCGACAGTAGCAAGCTGACCTTTTAAAAATCACAGAATAGAACTAAAGCCTCAGTAAATGCTGTTATTCTAACTTTGTTTTATCAACATTTTCAGCAATGTCTTCAATGATAAGAAATCAAGAAAAGAGAATACAGAAAGTGAAAGACCAGGAAAAAATGTTATTAAAGTGACACATTGCTTGCCTATTCTTTACAGAGATATGATGCCCAATTAATTGTGGTGTTACTTATAAATAGTGCCCTGCAAACTTTTTTCTTTTTATGTGAAATTTTAATTAAAGATATCCTGTCTTGTAAACTCTATTTTGAAATAAACTATTCTTGAATGCTCTCCCAGTAAAACTTCAAGCAGTACTTGCTAGTTGTGAAAGTATTCATAACTTAAAATGTATTACTTTGTGCTAGTGTGTTAGAATAATTATGCCTTTTGTTTTTGTTTTGTTTTTTACTGGTGCTGAAGCAATAGTGTGTGTGTTTTTTTCCAACTTAAAAAACAAATTTTACATGCAAGTGAAAGATGTGGTATAATGCCCGGAACAGAGCAGATTCTGACACATGACAGAGATTCCTGCTGTGACCCTGAACTGTTTGTTCTATCATTATCAGTGGCTGCGATCAGACAACAAAATATTGGGCCCCTGATCAAGACTTCCGGAAAAGTTTCTCTTTTGTATACTAATAACTATAAAGAAAGAAGACACATATTATTCTTCAGTCAGTAGGTAACTTCAACCGATTGAATGGATTCAGTCTGCCTTAATTAGATTTTAACAAATTAGAGGGTATGTATGTGGAGCACTTCTTAACATCAATAGCCATTTTTCTGTGGACACGGACTGACGCCCTCTGAGTCAGCTCAGTTCTGACACTCTCTGGAGTTAAGGTCAGCTTCTGCAGATTGAAGGGCGCAGTCTCACAAAGCTGCTTCCCAGTGCAGGTGGCCATTGAAAGACCCAGACCACCGTACTTTTTGACTGACAGGTTAAAAAGTGGAGGTTCCCACACCTCCTCCTGAATTTCAGTAATTTGCTAGAATGGATCACAGAACTTATGAAAGTGCTTTAGTTACTGTTACCAGTTTATCATAAAGGAAACAATCAGGAACAGCCAAATATCAGAGATGCATACGGCAGGGGGTGCATCTGGTGCATGAAGCTTCCACATCCTCTGAGGATGTGCCCCCCTCCCAGCACGTCAGTGTGTTCACCCAAAAGCTCATGAGATCTCCTGACAATCTCCTGATGTCACAACAGGGATACATTCTGAGAGATGTGTTGTTAGGTGACTTCATCATTGTGCCAACATCACACCCATGCGTAAGAAGATATAGCCCACTACACACCTAGGTTATATGGTGTACCTATTGCTACAAGCCTGTACAGTACGCTACTGTACTGAATACACGAGGCAATTGTAACACTTGTAAGTACTTGTGTATCTAAACTTAGAAAAGGTATAGTGGCAATGTGAAAACTATGATATAAAAGATAAAAAGTGGTCACCAGTGTAGAGCACTTATCATAGACGGAGTTTGCAGGACTGGAGCTGCTGTGGGTGAGTGGAAAGTGAATATGAAGGCCCAGGACTACTGTCCACCATTATAGACTTTATAAACCATGTACATTAAAATTATAAAACAACATGAGAGTAAATCATTGTGTTTACCCAATTCATATGTACACTTTAAATTGGGCCAAGGCATATGTGCACTTTAAATTTTGATAAATGCTCCCCAAATTCTCTGAAAAATATTTGTTTCATAATTTCCAAGAGACATCCCATCCAAATAAGAGGAAATGATGCAATCAAGAGATTTAGTAAACACGAGATGAGACTGCTGCCAGTGTAACAGGGCATACTGTTTTTCAGTGAACTTTTTATAAGTAGAAAGAGTACATTCTACAGTGATGATAAGTATAGTGTAGTAAATACACAAGCCAGTAACATAGTCGTCTGTTATTATCAAGTATTATGACTGTGCATAATTGTATGTGCTGTGCTTTCATACGATTGGCAGCATGGTGGGTTTGTTCATACCAGCATCACCGCAAGCATGTGAGTTATGCTATGATATGAGGATGGCTACCACCTCATTAGATGACAGGTATTTTTCAGTTCCATTATAATCTAGTTCAGTCCTTTGGTCCATGGTTGACCAAATCATCTTTATTGGGTACTTTACTTATTCAAGGGTTTTTAGAGCTCATTCTCCTGTCCTCCACCCTGTCCCACAGAGAAGTGAGTGGGGCTGAAAGTTCCAAACCTCTAATCACCACTACTTTCTGATGATCAGCTTCACCCCAGGGCTATGTAAGGGCTCCCCCATAAATCGCCTCATTAGCATAAACTAAGGTGTGATCTAAAGGGCCTCACTGTGAATAACAAAGGACACTCCCAGGTCTCAAGAAATCCCAAGGGTTTAATGAGCTTAGTGCCAGGAACCTGGGACAAAGACTAAATATATTTATTACACCATACTAGTGGCCCAGTGCACGAAATCCATGCATGGAGTGGAGGTTCCCTCAGCCCAGCCTGCCCCCTCTCTAATTGGGGACCCCTTGGGAGGATGTTCAACTGCTGGCTCCTAACCACTCACCTGCATGCTTGCCTGATCACCTCTAACTGCCTTTGCCTGCCTGCTTAATCACCCCTAACTGTCCTTCCCTGCCAGCCTGATCACCCCTAAGTGCCCTCCCCTGCTGGCCTTATCTCACCTCCCACCTACCCTCTCCTGGTTGGTTCTGATTGGACAGTTTCTATGCCAGTAGGTGTCAAAAGCTTTGCCTACTAGGCAGCCATTGGCTCCTCACAGTTGACCCAAATTTGGTTCTGATTGGTTGGTTTCTATGCCAGTCAGCATCTCTGGGCCTGTCAATGGGACTTGATCAGAAAGGCAGGGCTGATTAGCAGCTTCAGTGGATGCCTGGAGAGAAATGGAGGTGTGACAGCTGGTCCAGCCCTGAGAGAGAGAGGCAAGTGCTGTTTGGTCAGTTTCTTTGCCAGTCAGCATCAAAAGCTCCACCTCTTAGGCAGCCATTGGCTCTTCACGGTTGACCCAGATTTGATTCTGATTGGTCAGACCCTGCTTCTCTCTTCATGCCTCTCTCCAGGCCTGATTTGCAGCCACCTCAGCAGTCAGTGCTGGGTCACCATGCCTGCAGCTGCAGCAGTCAGCGCTGATTGCAGAACAGACTTCTGGTTGGTCAAGCCTCCAGGTGTGATGAACCCAGGGTTTTTATATATTAGGATTATACCACATGTGTGAACCAAACAAAATGAGACAAGATGAACGTATACAAAAAATGTTCCAATTGTGCCAAAGACAGCAGAGACCATGTGGCAGAAGGCAGGCTGTCCCAGACAATCTGCACCAACTCCTTACCTGGCACAGACCTCACTGAGAAATAGCTGCCCAGCTGGAGGCTGTCTCCCAGCCCCCTGCTCTCCACCAGAGGCACCATGCTTGTGGACAGCAGTCCTAGTAAGCCTTTATTGTTTCTCTTCATTTCATTTCCCCTTAAGTGGGCTGGCTACCAAGGGCAGGGAGGCCCTGGAGACAGTAGAGTAGAAGGAGCCTGATGATAATCTCCGCAAGAGCGGCCCTCCTGCCAGGAAAACCCAGTGCCCACTGTTTATTTCGTGAGGAAGAAACAAACTTGTTGCTGCAGCCTTCTTGCAGGGATGGTACTTGTGTGGCAGGCGCCAGCCTGTCCAGTACAGGTAATAAACTAGTAGGGCATATGGATTGCCTCCCCCCCCCCACCACACACACACATTCTTCATGTTTCTCCTCTAAATGACATTGTTAATATTTTAAGCGATTCAATTTTTAATACATTTTTAAAAGAATATAGCCCTAACCAGTTTGGCTCAGTGGATAGAGCGTCAGCCTGCAGACGGAAGGGTGCCAGGTTCAATTCTGGTCAAGGGCATGTACTTTGGTTTGGGGCTCATCCCCAGTGGGGGGGTGTGCAGGAGGCAGCTTATCGATGTTTCTAACTCTCTGTCCCTCTCCCTTCCTCTGTAAAAAATCAATTATATATATATATAACTTTTTTTAAAGATGTAGTATTGTAAGTATCTCTTAAATCAATTGGATTTACTGAAAGATTAACTTTTATTTCATCAGGTAATGATAAAATGGCTAATAATAGAACTCTAAAGATTTTTATTATGAACTGTTTTATTTAGTAAAAACTAAATAGAAATGCTTGGGCATTCTGGCAATAACAGAGATGCCTCACTAGTAGAATATTTAATGCATTATGAAGTATAAGAAGTACACAGCAACTTAACATAATAATGCTATGAGCCAAAAAAAAATCAAATATAGCTCTTTTAAGCACTTTCTGACCCTATTTTCAGTTGGGTTTAAGCTTTTTTTTGGCAAAAACCACCTGTAACCAAAATTAAACAATGTTTCACCAAAAGGTGTTACACTTATTTAAAGTTGTTTTAACATATAAGAGTTCATTTTCAAGTACAGACATATATATTATTCCTCCAAAGGTGCAGTTTTATAAGAAATATTCTAAAACTTTGTCTCCAAAGGGAAGAGAAAAACAGACTTCCATGCCTCCTGATGTTTGCTTTTTCTGTTTGTTATTAATGAAGGAAAACAGTATTTTATTTTACATCAAAGCTATTATAGTACCAAGATTTAGACAAATAATCCAGACATTTAATAAATATATTAAAACTCTGGTTTTATTTTTTTGGTTATAATAGCAAAGGTTGAGTGTTTATTTCTTCTCAGAGCAAAGACACACTTCTCTCTCATTGGCCTGCTACATTTGGTTACCCAAGACAGTCACCGTTATGAAAGGAGCGGGGAGGGGGTGAAGCATTGCTGTGGGACAGCCCACCAGTGGGCCCTTGCTGTGGGCTCAGATGATTCCACAACAGCCCAGGAGTAAACGATGGGTGTGTCCCTCCCTGCAGTCAGATGTGCCTACCTTCCCTCCCAGTGCTCTAAGAGCTATCAGGCCACCTGGCCCTCAGCCCACACCTCAACCCCATTTCTGTTCCCTTTCCTGCTGGGCTGCTCCTGATGATGGACTCTGATTAGGCTCTTGTTTCTACACTAGCCTTCGATCGCAGGACAAAGACATACTTGCTACCTTCAAATCATACCAGGCAGGTAAAATAAAGCCAAAAACATTGGGAAATCTCATAACCTTCTTAATCACATCTAGTGACCAGATGTTTTCTGCTCACAGTTCCTTATGGTGGTAACCATTTTTAAACATAAAGTGTATAGAGTACATGTAGTAAAGAGCACATTTCTCCAGCTGCACCACGAGGACATCAACTTGTTTCGCTCCCCTGGTTTAAGGATCACCCAAAACCTCAAGCTTGGACCCTGTGCAGCTGGTTAGGTTTTGTGCTCCCTGACCAAGCTTAGCCCAGTCACTCCTCAAGAGGACCACGCCCTAACGTAGTGTTGGGTCAGCGTAATCCATCCATCACTGCCACAGAGAAAGCCCACACTCCGTGGAAGCATTATCTACGAATGTATTTCTGCACATTATACAAAAGCCACTAGCAAATCTGAAACAAGTTGGCTAAACTTAGAGTTACACTTCCTTTATTTCCAATTACTGAATGTGCTCCACAACCTGAGCCCCTTCCACATTCTGCAACAGTTCAATACCCTGCAAACCGCATCAGTGAATCCCCCAGCACTTGTGAACCAATGCATCCTTACGGCCAATTTTCAGCAGCCTATTGCTGCATTCTTCCCAGCGAGTAACTTCCCCGTTCTCCACCACCACAAACTTCCACTCCACCACTATATCTGCCGGTAGGGAGACAGAACGAGACCAGAGCCCCCCCGAGCTGTACTGAAGGGGGAGGTAACAGGTCCACCTCCCAAGCCTCTCATGGTCTCCAGTTACTGCAACAAACTGCACCCTAGTGCTTGTGATGTAATGGACCTGGAACCTGATATTAACTTGCTGAGGCTCTGAAGTCGTCACTACTATCCGTTTTATCTTAACATCCACTTCCTGACCACTTGCTTCCACAAGAGTGTTTCTGCCATAGTCCGTTCCCTGGTTCGGGCTTAACGGTAGAGCCTCAACACTGCCACCCAAACCGATATCTCCCCAAGATGAGTGCCTGGACACCATCTCCCAGTCCTCCGAGTCCTGTCTGTCCAACTGGGCAAGGCTCACGTCGTCGTTACCACTGCCCAGGAGCAGGCTGCTAGAAGACAATGTCTCTGCAAAACATGGAGCTGCTTTAGCAGGTAGCTCTTGTCCTTTTCCGAATCCCCATTCTTCTACAAGAGATTCATGACTTTCATTGCTTGACACTTCTACACAGCCTCTGGTCGCAGATGTAGCTAGAGATTGCGTATCTGGAAAGCATCCAAAAGGAGCATGCTGTCTTGAATTGTCACGATCACCATGTTCTCCAGGGGGACTCTGGACCAAACACCCATTGCTTTCTTGAAGACGCTCTATAAAAACAGAATGTAACAGTCAGTTCTGTGAAGAAATGAAGTTGGGCTGAGAAAACAGGTTTAGACATTGACGATTTTACCACTAACCTATCTGCAGTTCACAAAATCTATCCCTACTAAAATCAAGTACTTCATCACCTCGTTGAGACATGAACCCAGTACTGTCTGTGAGCTAAGGATATGCATGTGTACCCAACAATAAAAGACATATCCGGAAGTGGCCAGTGTACAGGCCTTCACGTTCCATATTCCAGGCCACACTGGCATGCACCCACGTCAAGCTGTTTGGTTCCTGTTATCAAAAGATGTACGGCCTGTGGAGCGAAGGGCTGGGTAGCTACCCTACACTCCACAGAGTGCACTGGTGCTCTCAGAAGCTGGGGCAGCCCAGGGTCCCAGCTCACGGTTGTTGGCAGCTGCTGGTGCGAGAACACGGAGGACGGCAGTGCCTCATGGGCAGGAGCGGGGAGCAGGGCAGTAAAAGAGGGCTGTTCTCTCCTTGCCAGCCCCACGTGTGACAGGAAGGTCTTCATCCAACCACTGGCTTTTTACATTCCCTCACACTGTATGCTTTAAAAAAGGTCCTTTATCCAATCCAAGCTCTCTAAAGACTGTTTCCATCTTGGTCACCTCCTTGATAGTCTAAATTGTTCCCTACAAAATAAAAATCTCCAGTCATACAATCATCACAGATGGGGTTTTTTGGTTGTTTTTTTTAAGATTTTTTTTTATTTTTTAAATATATTTTTATTGATTTCAGAGAGGAAGGGAGAGGGAGAGAAAGATAGAAACATCAAGGATGAGAGAATCATTGATGGGCTGCCTCCTGCATACCCTCAACCGGGGATTGAGCCCACAACCTGAAACCCAGACATGTGCCCTGGACAAAAACAAAACAACTGAACCGTATTGGCCAGGGCACAGATGTTGTGTGTGTGTGTGTTTTGAAGGGTATGGAAGAGTGTGAGGGAAGATGGTCTTTAATATTCTCTTTAATGGTGGGGTTGGAAGTAAGATGGAAACAAATATTACTCTGAATTCCCCCAATCTTTCCACCTGAAACATGGGATCAGATAAAGGAAAATGAGCTCTCTGCACACCCCAAACCAACGGCAGGAAAGGCACAGGGGCAGACCTTAAAGTTCACAGATGCTATCGCTGGCAGGCTGGACAGGCAATGGAGCCTTGCCCAGGAGGACACTGGAAAGTAAGGTCTCCTGCCAGCGCTCCTGCTGCGCCTAGCATGCCCTCTCCAAAATGCAGAGATTTAAACCTGCATGCCAATTCTACTCCTCAGAGTTGGCTCCCCTATTCAGTACCCTTTTTAAGTCCTTTTCCCCCCCACCCTCCGGGGTTAGGCAACCCTGCAAGGTTGGGGCGAGCTTGGGGGGAGGGCCCCAGAGCCTTCCTGGCCAGAGTCCAACCTGAACTTTGCCTTCCAGACAGAAGCATCCAGAGAGCGGAGGTGCTCCCCCTCGGTGCTCCCAAGCCCAGCTCTTCCTCGGTGGCGTGAGGGATGGGAGGACCTGAGTTGAGACTGAGAAAAGATTCCCTGCTCCATCAGAGGTTGAAGAGGGTTGCAGGGGTCCCCCTAAACCTCAGCACTCCTTTCCGAAGACCCGGAGGGGCGCCGCCACTGCAGCCGCCCGCACTGCACCTCGCCCCGGGAGGGACACGGGCAGGTCCTCAGGGTCGGCCCCTGGGGACAGACGGAGGCGAGGCGAGGCGCCGTGCTCGGAGGCACCGCCGGGGCATCCCTAGGGCTTCGGGAGACTGTGGGAAACCTGTGCGGTGCGTGCGCACCGGCACGGGAACTAACGGGCGCGGGGAGGGCCCCCGTCCGGGGCGGGGGAGAACTCGTCCCAGGAAAGGAAGGCTCCGGGTGGGCGCGCTCCGCCCTCCGCGAGTTTCAGAGCCCGGGCAGAGCCGCCCGGAGACGCGGGGAGGAAGCTACGGCACCTGGTTTGGAGGTCGGCTCCCGCCTGGAAGGTCCCGGGCTCCGTCCGCCGCCGCCACTCGGGTCGCCTCCGGGCGCCGCCGCCTGTCCCGGAGCGGCGTCCTCCTCCCGCTCCGCGCCCCCCTTCCGCCGCGGGTCCCGCAGCAGCCAGATCAGCAGCGCGCCGGCCAGACCCCCTCCGACCAGCAGGGCGGACCAGACGGCACCCATGGCGGAGAGGCCGCGGCTCGGGACTCGCAGGCGGCAGGGACCCGGGCTCAGGTCACGCACGCGAGGCCACACCTACCGCGCGCTCCAGCCTTTTACGGTCCCAGTTGGCCGCGCTCCGGGCGGAGCCCAGCCCTCCGCGGTTTTCCCAGCCCCGCCCCGCCCGGCCCCGGGGCTGCACCCCGCGCCGCGGCCTGGCGGCTCGAGCGCTCTCCTTTCTAGCGTTTTCCACTCTGCCAGGCGCTGGGTCGAGTGCTCTGGGTGCCCCGTCCCACGTGTGCTCCGCGCGCGTAAAGAACCCACGTGTGCACAGCCAGGGCGCGCACAGCCGGTGCGGGCCCTCCGCCTCCCTTCTCACGCCACGGCCCGCCAGGCCAGCCCTGCCTCGGCGGGAGCTTCCCGGAACTCAGACACCCGAGAGGCCAGGTGCGGGGACGCGCGGGACGCGGCCCTGGCTGGAAAGGTGGCTCAGCGCGCGGGTCGGGTGAGCGGGGTGCACTGTGGCGCACTGAGAGGAAACCCCGAGACCTAGTGGGAGCTCTGTTGGCCACCAGTTGGGGCGCTTCGCCTCCCCAAGCCTCAGCCTCCAAGGATCGGACGGAGAGCCATCCATCGATAAATGCCAATCATCTCAACCACGTCCAGTCCTTGCTGCTTCCCGAACCTCTTTTTCAGGCGTGTGGTTGGTTGTTGCCAAATGAGGTCTGGACTGGATGTTGCCCAGGGACCAGCTCCCACAGGTGGGCTTATTAATAAAAAGAGAAGCCTTCTTTGTGGGTCGCTAACATCGTATGCATTCGATTTGATCCTCACAAACAATACCACCTTGTGAGCTAAGAATCATACACTGTGTTTTTTGTTAAAAATCAAAATTCAAATCTAGTAAATTTGAAGATCGAAATGGCTTTATTGAGTGATGTAGGAGTGGGGCCGCATCCCACCTGTCAACTAGAAGGGCACTGGGAGGCGTGCAAAATGAAAGTGTCTCATAGGTAGAAGAATGGGGCAAGGGAGCTCTTATGGAAAGAAAGGGGGGATTATTTGGCTGCTGAGCCAGCTTTTTGGAGGGAAGAATTTTTATTATGTAAATTGCCTCTCCTTTCCGTGGGAGATAGAGCAGGCCCATGTGACAGATTACTGGTGCTTGACCAGAATTCTCCATAGGGGTGGTTAAAACTCCCCCCGGTTTGGCTCAGTGGACAGAACAGACTGAAGATTCCCCCATTTGGTCAAGGGCATTACCTTGGTTGCCGGCTCCTCCCCGGCCAGGACCGTGGTTGGCGCCCACTTGCAGGAGGCAACCAATCATGTGTTTCTCTCACATCAATGTTTCTACCTTTCGCTCTCTAAAAATCAATGGAAAAAAATATCCTCAGGTGAGGATTAAAAAATAGGTTATGTTTCTGGGATTTAAATCTAGGTTTGGCATCGTGGGCTTTTAGCAAGAGTGATGCCACTTGGGGCTTGTAGGTTTTTTTTTCTTTTTTTCTAAATTCACTCTTCTGCCGATCTGATGGTTTCACACACCAGGTTCAAGCGAATGATGCCCACATTTGTACCTGCAGGATGAGACTTTCCTTTGTGCTACACACTCTCATAACCAACTGCTAAAGACCACAGCTGGCCAATAGCTGCTTTGGAATAATTACTAAAATGGCTCCCTCTGGTAAAACAAATGGCTCAAATGTGCTCCATACATGATCAGATAGCAATCAGTAATGGAATGCAAGGCTCAGCCAGTGGAGTTACTGGAGGGCTGGTGCATACCTTCATATAGGTTACAACCTCTGCAATTATAAGGGAATGGGAGGTAGGGGAAGGAGGCCATTCCCTCCTGGATGATAATAGACAATTCAAATCCAATTCACTCAAATCTGAACTCCTGATCTTCCTGCCCAAACCTGATACTTGATCTTTCTTCCCCTCTCAGGAAATGGTAACCACATCCCTTCCCATTGCTGAAAAATCATCAACTAGAGCAGTGGTTCTCAACCTGTGAGTCGTGACCCCTTTGGGGTCGAACGACCCTTTCACAGGGGTCGCCTAAGACCATCGGAAAATGCAGATATTTACATCATGATGCATAACAGTAGCAAATTTTATGGTTGGGGGTCACCACCACATGAGGAACTGTATACAAGGGTCGCGGCCTTAGGAAGGTTGAGAACCACTGACCTAGAGTCATCCTTAACTCTCCTTTTATTCCCTATTGAAGTAGCCACTCTTTCCTCTAAATATATTCAGAATTCTACTCCTCTCCATAGCAAATGCCACGCTGGTCTGCCTGGATTATAGCCGCCATTTCTCATTGCTCTCCCTGTTTCTCCCCTTGAGCCTCTACTGGCTACTTCCAAAGCCCCAGTCAAAATGAGGTTATCCTGTTAAAACTACTCTCATCATATGCTTCTCTGCCCAAGACCTTCCAATTGCTCTACATCTCATGACAAAAACCTCTAGATCTACAGGACCTGTCCCCTGAGACCTCTCTGAGCTCATATTCGCCTGTCCCTCTTCCAGTGACACTGGTTTCCTGGACCAGAGTCATCCTTCCTGCAAATATCCATCCAGATGTCTACCCTCTCTCCCTCACATCCTTTGCATGGGTTCCATCTGCTCTGTGAGCCCTTACCTGATAATCCGATTTTAACCCACTACTCCTTAGCATTGAGGGCAGCACTTCCAATACACTTTCTAATCCGTGGATTTGTTCTGTTTGATTTCTCTTTCTTCTCTTTAGAATGTAAGCTACATGAAAGCAGGGTTTATTGTTCTTTGCTGAGTTCTAAGTTTGGGAACTTAGAACATTCCCAAAATGGTGCTTCAAAAGGGGCAGATTGAGTGAATGAATTAAAAGTTCCATGTATTCCCCGTCTGGAGCATTATTGTCATCTTCTTTCTATAGATTCTGTATGCATTTTTAATACAGTGTAGGTGTTTGTCAAGATTTCATGTTTTAAATTAATTAGGGATTCATTGATAGACTTTTTTAAAGACCTCTAATGTTTAAGATCACTGATAGCTACCCATACATCTCACTTCAGGCAGCCTTAAAATAACAAAACCAATTTTGAAATGAGTATGAAAATAGTGAGGTGGTAGTAAAGCTATATTTTTAAGACAATGAATGTCACTATGAAAAACAACATTCTCTTTGTGGATAGTGTCTTTTATGGACTCTGCCGCTATTATGGAACCTGACTTACTAACTGCTGCTTAAATTTAGAGCTATTATAGATCTAATTTTTAGAATAAGAACTTTGTAGAAAAATTTAGATTTGTTCTGTATTATTGTCAAATTAAAAACTTGATGCCATACGGTCAAGATATGTGTCCTTGATCAGAATTGAACCCGTGACCCTTCAGTCTACAGCCCAGTGCTCTATCCACTGAGCCAAAATGTCTAAGGTACCTTTTCAAGAAGAAAGATTGGAAAGTTACTTCCATGTTGCTAGTTAACTTGCAATTATGTCTTGCATAATATTTTAAGAACCATAATGTAGTGCCCATGTTCTGATTATTATTCTATTAAATATATTATAAATAAATAAAGATATGGATGATTTTTAAGCTATATATTTATGTACTAGAGGCCCAGTGCATGAAATTTGTGCACGGGGTGGGGAGGGGGAGGAAGGGGATTTGTCCCTCAGTCCAGCCTGCACCCTCTCCAATTTGGAACCCCTTGAGGTATGTCCAATCACCCATTTAGGCCTGATTGGGCCTAAACAGGCAGTTGGACATCCCTCTTACAATCCAGGATGCTGGCTCCTAACCGCTCACCTGCATCTGCCTGATTGCCCTAACCACTTCCTTGCCAGCCTGATCAAAGCCTAACTATTCCCCAGTTAGCCTGATTGCCCCTAACTGCCCTCCCCTCCTGGCCTGATCACCCCTAACTGTCCTCCCCTGCCAGTCTGGTCACCCCTAATTGTCCTCCTCTGCAAGCCTGGTCACCCCTAACTGTGCACAACTGCCCTCCCCTGCAGGCCATCTTGTGGCAACCATCTTGTGTCCACATGTGGGCAGCCATCTTTGACCACATGGGGGCAGCCATCTTGTGTGTTGGAGTGATGATCAATTTGAATATTACTCTTTTATTAGATAGGATTCTTCTTCCTCTTTAACCTGATGCAAGGAAAGATTGCTCGCTCCTGGTATAGAGTGATGAGGACACAACAATGAAAAGCATCTTTGTGTGCAGGGCCACAGGCATTAAAGAGGATGGGAAGGAAGATTTAGGGAAAAGAGGGAATTGGAACACTTGTTTCCAGAGTCAGGTACAGAAGGTGGTGGAAAGTAGGGAAATGGAGTGTCACTCAACAGCATTTAAATGGATAGAAGACTGAGAGATTTGGACTTGCCATATAAGAGGTCAATGCTAACTCTGCAGTGTCTGTAGAGTTAAGACAATGAATATCACTATGAAAAACAACATTCTCTTTGTGGACAGTGTCTTTTATGGACTCTGGGTGGGAATTCAATTTCAGAATGCTGAGGTATAAATGTGGTGAAGGCTGTGAAGTCCATCTTTGAGTTAGTTCTTTCCTTGAGAAATCTGGAAGCAAACGGTAAGAGAGAAATTAAAGTGTTGCTTAAGAATAGAACAAAGCCCAAGGGAAGTTCTTTCAGAGGGAGAGCGATCTGGGCATGCTTGTAGGCAGGAAGAAGCTTGTGGAGACAGAACCTGAAGATGTGAGAAGAGAGGAAACACTTTCTGGGAAGTCCATAAGGGAGAGGAAGTGATGGGTCAGCACACCAGTGGAAGGGTTAGCCTCAAATGAAAGAGGAGAGGAGATGAGAAAGGAAATAGGGTTGAGTTTTAAGGAAAGCAGAGGAGGTAGGCAACAGCCAACTGGGAGAAGAGGTCCTCCCTGAGTCCTGCTGCATTGCCCCCTTCTCTGTCATTCCTGGGGGCCCTCACCCCATGAAGGTCCCTAACAGACAATGCAATGGCTTCCTCATTTATCTCTGCACAAACCTCCTCCAGCAGGGCATCTTCTCTGTCTACCAGGTTCAATTCAACCCCATATTTACCTTCAAGGTACCTGTGACACAACCCCAATGACCTCTCCAGGCCTATCTCTCACCATTTATCTGCCCTCAGCCAGAGTGAGATTCTCTGCTTGAGCCTTCACTCATTAGTCTAGACATTTCCTAAAAGTCACTTTCTTCTATGAAACTTTCCCCAGCCTCCAATCCCACCCCATGGCCCCCAAACCTCAAATTGCTATGTCATGTTCTTTGAACTCTGACTGCATATTATAACTCTCTTAGAGCAAAATATGAGATTTTCTCTTACACTATAATTATTTTCTTAGTTCATCTCATTCCCACACACACACACACACACACACACACACACATATGCCTAATATGCTGCTACTAATAAGTGTCTGACCGTCGACCCCTTGACAAGTTGCTATGACATGCACTGACTGCCAGGGGGCAGATGCTCCAACCGGTAGGTTAGCTTGCTGCTGAAGTCTGGCTGATCGGGACTGGGCAAGACAACCTGATTGCTGCCCAGGCCAAGGAACCCGCACATTCACGAATTCATGCACTAGGCTTCTAGTTAGATTATTAAAAATTATATAAATTTTTTGAGGGCCAGAGTTTACTTATTCTTTGAATGCCCTGGAATACAAAAGCTATTATCTAATAGGCCTTTTAATTTTCTGTGTTCTTTGAATACCTACTATATACTGGCACTGTATACAGCTGCTTATTGACAGGCTGGAATTTGAACTCTTCCCAAGATCCATGCTTGAAACTCTAGTTATACTGAATCCTAATGATCATTAAAACAAATTCAAAAGCATAAATTTTGGAAGTGTGTGTGCAAATTTGAATATGTGGCAGCAGAGAACTCCTCTGGTAGTGTTCCAAGACTTATGGTGAATTTCAGCCTTGCTCTTGATTTGTAATTCCTCTCTCCACAAGCCCTGGCACCCTGGCCTCATTAGGGAAAGGCACTCACTACCACCAGCACCTGCCCTCTGCTGTCAGGCCTCTGGCTCCTGTTACTCCTCGTCACATTAACCACAAGTGAAACCTTTCCGCAAAGTCACATGGAGCTACCCCCGCTTCGGATTTCAGAGACATTTTCTCACTGCAACTGTTTGCAAATGTCTGACTCATCTCAGTTCCAGAATAGACTCAAGGCTGAGGCCTCTTATGCTAAACAATGCAACCTACAGAGGAAAGCAAACTCTGTGCAAGGAGAACATGCTCATTTTACAGAGAAAACAGTGAAATTACTACTTTGTACCATATCAAACGGTGGACTCCAGATAGAATAAAGTCCTAAATGTAAATGACAAACTACGAAGCTAACAGGGAAAATTACAGTGACACTGCATAACATAAGCAGTCAAACAAAGTTGTGGTTTCATCAAAGCACGACTGTCTGGTCAATGAAAGATGCCACAGACAAAATTAGCAAGTAGGTCCACATAGAGAGATGGTTTTAGTGTTATTAAAACTGACAAGGGATTAATATGTAGATATATAATCTACACTAATAAGAGAGAAAGATGCAAATTGACCATACCTTTGTGATGCCCACCAGCCAATCAGGAGTGAGTATGCATGTTAACCCAACAAAGATGCCAGATTAATTTGCATACACAGGAGCTGAGCAGCCAGGGTTGGGGCAGGACACTTGCATCATCACCATAGTGATGATGCAAGCCTTCCACACCGTCTCAGCCACTCTAGGCCTCTGGGCAGCATGGGAAGCCAAGCTGGAGTGAAAAGATGGCTCTGGCTGGAGCAAAGGCAGTGCTGGTAGCAGGGGAAGGAAGGCCCATTCTTGCACAAATCTTCGTGCATCAGGCCTCTAGTTAACTATTATACACTGACAAGAAAAAAGACATGAGCTCTAGTATAGGTGGACAGGAGATGCTTTTACCTGGTGCCTAGAATGATGCCTAGAACATAAAAGGCCCAGTAATTTTTAGTTAAATAAATGAGTGGTTAGCAAAAAGATGCAGAAATGCTCAAATTCACTGGTAGTCAGATATATGCAAATTAAAACAGTGATATTCCCCCACTTTACATTAATCAGAAAGGCAAGTATTAGAAAGAAGATGCATGCTCCTGGTAGGAAAATAAATAGCTACAATCTCTAGACCAACCTGGAATAACTTTGTGAAATTAGGTATGTTTATACCCAGGACCAGCAATTCCATCCCTGAACAGATATGGCCCAGAGGATTTTTTTTTTATTGTGTTACATGTATACATATCTCCCCATTGCCCCCGCCCCTCCCAGGCATACCCCAATCCCCCAGTGTCTTGTGTTCATAGGTTATGCTTATACGCATGCATACAAGTCCTTTGGTTGATCTCTTATCTACCCCACCTCTCCTTAAACTTCCTGCTGTAATTTGACAGTCTGTTTGATGCTTTACAGTTTCTGTGTCTATCTTTTTGTTCATCAGTTTATAATGTTCTTTATTATCCACAAATGAGTGAGATCATGTGGTGTTTCTCCTTCATTGACTGGCTTATTTCACTTAGCATTAGGCTCTCCAGTTCCATCCAGGTTGCTGCAAATGGTAAGAATTCCTTCTTTTTAATGGCAGCATAGAATTCCATTGTGTAGATGTACCATAGTTTTCTGATCCACTTATCTGCTGATGGAAACCTAGGCTGTTTCCAAATTGTAGCTATTGTAAATTATGCTGCTATGAACATAGGGGTGCATAAATCCTTTCTGATTGGTGTTTTTAATTTCTTAGGGTATATTCCTAAGAGTGGGATTGCTGGGTCAAATGGGAGATCCATTTTTAGTTTTTTGAGGTAACTCCATACTGTTCTCCACAGTGGCTGCACCAGTCTGCATTCCCACCAACAGTGCACAAGGATTTCTTTTTCTCCACATCCTCGCCAACACTTGTCGTTTATTGATTTGTTAATGATTGCTATTCTGACAGGTGTGAGATGGTATCGCATTGTTGTTTTGATTTGCATCTCTCGGATAATTAGTGACTTTGAACATGTTTTCATGTGTCTCTTGTGGCCCAGAGGAAATTTTGTACAAGACTCTAAGCGGGGAACATGATGCTATCTGGAGCAACCATTAGTTCAAGGCCACCTAGCTAGCTGCCCATCGGATAAAATAGCTAAACAAACACGGTAGGTGCCTATGAAATACTATGTGGCAATTAGAACAATGAACTAGATCTACACATAGTAATGTAATTAAATCTGAAATACATAATGGTGACTAAAAGATAAGAAACAATAAGATTTCTAATAATTATGTAGATGGGAAAAGCATATACACTTAACATAACTCCACTTAAGTTCCAAAGATACATACATACATATTTAAGGCAAATTATTAACTAGATTAAAAAGTGTTTTCAGTGGGCAAAGAGATAAGACTGGGCATTGGAATGAAAGGGGAATGAATAAATTAACCAGAGAGGGGTTTGCTCAGACCAGTAAAAATAATAAATAGTTCGGAACCAGGACTTCTCAAACTTAAACGGGCAGAGGAAGCATTGGAGATGTTGCTAGGTACAGATTTCTACTCTGTAATTGGGGGTGAGGCCTGGAGTTCTGCTTCTCCAATAAGTTTCCAGTTGACACTGCTGGTCTGTGGGCTTCACTGTAAGTAGCAAGGACACTAGAAGCAAGGTTAACTTAGATCTGGAAGGTGGAGTCCGGGGCCTCCAGAACAGGGCAGTGGGTCTAGAACACACAAAGGGAAGAGCCAGGAGGTGATGGGGCTCTCTCTGCTTCTTGGAGTCTAGTCAGGGCAGGCCATGCCACACGCACCAACTCTTCAACCAAGTGGGAACGATTCAAATGATTGTAGTGAAGAACAAAAGATTCTCGGTTCCCACCAGGTGCAAACTGTTAATAAAAAGAATTCTCCTCAAGGAGGTCTTCCACAGCCCCCCTATCCACAGTTACCCTTCACCCCCATAGCCAGCTGTCCTGCCCCGCCCTTCTCTATCCTGCACCTTCTCTCATTGCACAGAGATCACACACACCATGGCCTAAAGGCTCTCCTTATCTTCTCCTGCTCCATCCCCCAGTAAACCTCTTGAACACCTAATCCCATTTTGCCATTTGCTTCATGACAGATTCAATCTAAGGCAGGCTTCCTTGTCAGAGAAATTCTCCTTATTCCCCTGTGATATGAGGCTTTTCCCACCTTGAGTGAAGACGGCAATTTGTGGAAATAACTTGGCAGGAGGTTAGGGAAACCAGTTCTCTTCCTTCTTCCCCGCTAACTTCCCTCATTGCCTGAATCCTAGCAGCAGTAATATGCTGGAGACAGCTTCTATCACCTCACAAAAGTCAATTTTAAGGAATTTTGTTAAGTTGGTTGGTAAACAGTCATCATTAAATATTCCTAAAGTTAAATAAATTATATTAAGACCAAATGTAATTAAACGCTCAAAAACTCACCAAGGCCCATTATTACTCAGTGCAGACCAGTAGTTTTATTGCTAGCTTTATCCAGTGGCCAGATAAATGTCTATTGAATGAGTACAAAAAACGTTTTACATCACTCAGTGGATAGAGCGTTGGCCTGCAGACTGGGGGGGTCCTGGGTTCAATTCCGATCAAGGGCACATTCCTTGGTTGCGGGCACATCCCCAGTGAAAGAAAGAAAAAAAAAGTTTTACATAAATGTTAATGACACGCTTTAAAGTGAAATACCCATTGCATTTTGAAGTTATTACATGTTCTTACAAGCTATATCAATTTGGATTATGATGCTTTGTAAAATACTGTGTAATATGAAGCAAGAATTCTCATGATCTGTCGGCAATGTGTTAACAAGGTTCCATTATCTTCCATTACCTATACCCTTGAGGTTATTTACACCTCTTACATCTGGATGTTGGAACTAATGTGTAATGGTGCTCTACTTGCACTCCTCTGGATTTTGGAGGCCAGATATAGATGTGCTGTTTCAGCTCTTATCTTTGGTAACTTGAGAGGTTGCCAGCTTTCAGGGCAGCCTGAAGCAGGAGAGGCTTTCAGCTAGTCCAGAAACCCATGCCCTCTGATCCACGAACCCAGTGGGCTTGATGCACCTGTGACATACAGGCGCTTTGGCATCCTCAGAAAGCAAATCAGAGCACGGGCCCCCAGGGGTTTGCAGCTGAGCCAAGAGATCTGTGGCACAGAACTGTTTTCCTTTTGAGAAACGAATCTGGATGTGTTGCTTGGCACTAGTAAATACAGCAGTTTGTCATGAGACATTAGGTAACCAAGCAAATGGTGCTCATCATAACCTGGGGGTCACCTGATTCACCAAGTCACAGAATCCACTGCCATTTAGTGTGTGTGCACCATGTGCCGGGCTCTCCTCTAAGCACTTCACTTGTGATGCTGCCTTTAATCCTCCCCACAGTTATTGGTGATAGTGCTATTATTACTATCATCCCTACTTTGGAAAATTGGCACAGAGAGGAGATAAGCAATTTGTTCCATGATCACATAGCTTTTAAATAGCAGAGCTTGATTTGAACCCAGGCCTTTTGGCTCCCAAGTCTCATTATCAAATTATACTGCTTCTCATGATCAAGTGGACGTTTTCTATATGGGGCTGGGCTTGATCAGAATCTGAAGACACCGCAAATGGCATGGTGTGCTCACTCCTACCACTCTTCCATTCTTCTCCAGCCTGCATATCTGACCTGGAGACATCCTCAAAGTCCAGGTGACTGAACAGACAACTGGCACAATATGATGGCAACAGCATAAGTGGCCTGCTACTACGCTGTCACCCAACTCCAGGGTGGCCCTGGAGAACACTTGAGAAGGGAAATATTGCAGTAGACAAAATGTTAAGTATTTCACCCTGATGACCACTTTGTCTGAAAAGAGGGGACAGTTCGAGGTCAGTAGCTGATTAGTTTAGCTCAACAACCAGACTCGGAAGGATGAAGCAGGTAGAGCTGGTGACAAGTGTATTAGGGGGAGCGGTTTGCAGGGGACCTCTCAGAATGGATCCAGAGTATGAGGTTATTTGGTTCTTTGTGAATAATCAGGAAAAGGCCTCTCCTGTAGAGGAAGCACTCAAGAAGCAGGTGCAAAAGCTGGCCTGTTCTCTGTATTTCAACCTGGCTTCTTTCTCTAGACATTCCAATGGTGCCCAGTGGGCATGGAGGCAGAGACGCAGGCTGCATGTGGCTTCAGCAACTTGTATTTCCCCTCACCAAGGCTGATCTGGATACTATTTCTGCTGAATATTTAGTTGTCCAGCAATTAAAACCAAATTTGAGTTCCTGGTATGAATTAGGCTTGAATGCCACAGAGCCAGGGAAAGAAATGGATTCTCTCCAGACCACCCCTGCCAATATGCCATCTTCTGCTCAGGACTCAAATGTCAGAATCCTGGTGCTGAAGGCCAAAATCCTGCCCCAGCTTGACTGGTAGACCTGGGTGCCTCCTCCCCTGGGCCTGCAGGAGGAGCAGCTCTCCCTTGTGGCTCCTGTGGGTACCAAACATAGGAGCATGTGTGATGAGGTGAAACATCAAAGGAGGCTGGGAAAGGGGGCTTTACTGTAAGAGAAACTTATTCTGGACCTGGATTTTCCCTCCTGATGAACAAACTTCTTCACACATCAACCTTCACAGACTTCTGGATGCTTATTCACCACCATAAATATTTCACCCAACATTGGTTCTTGCTAAGAAACTAATTTTACGGCAATGGGCTCACACTGTGGGGTTCATTGCATCTATCATGTCCTCCATTACCCTCATATCTGGCCCCACAGAGAGTATAGTAAAGACTCACAGAACTAGCTGTCAGCCCAGCATACAGATTATTGAGATGGGTTCATGACAGACCAGTGACATAAGAGGTTACCACCCAGAGACTTCATATTTGAAGATAAATAAAACTGATAAAATTCAGAGACATAATATCACTTTACTAAATTCCTTTTTGATCAAATTATTCAGAGTGAGTTTCATAGAGAAAGTCCTAGAAGGATATATTTGAACTAGAGGCCCAGTGCATGGGATTCGTGCACTAGTGGGAGGTGTGGCCTATGGGGATCAGCCTGCTGGGGGATTGCCACTCATCCTGGTCAGCCAAGCTGCTGTGGACACACCCTCTGAGCCGCTGCTCCCTCTGTGGGAGTGCACTGACCACCAGGAGGTAGCTCCTGCATGGAGTGTCTGCCCCTGGTGGTCAGTGTGCATCATAGGGACTGGTAAAGTGGTCAGTCTGGTCATTCTGCCTTTCGGTCGCTGGGCTTTTATCATATAGGATAACTGAAGAGTGGTTAATGTGGACTCCATAGGAATTAAGTATTTTCTACATCCTTTTTGTTAGTTTTATATTTTCTAATTTTCTTAACATGAGCATTAACATTTTTATTATATTTTATTTTTATTGTTGATATTACAAATGTTCCCCATTTCCCTCCATTTGCTCCCCTCCACCCAGACGCTCCACCCCCCACCTCCTCTGGCTCTCAAGACATTATTGTCTGTGTCCATGGGCTGTTCATATATGTTCTTTGGCTATTTTCTTTACCTTCTTTCATCCATCTGCCCCAGAGCATTAACATTTTTTTAAAATATATTTTTATTGATTTCAGAGAAAAAAGGAGAGGGAGAGAGAGAAACATCAATGATGACAGAGAATCATTGATCAGCTACCTCCTGCATGCCTCCCACTGGGGATCAAGTCCACAACCAGGGCATGTGCCCTGACCTTGAACCCTGACTTCCTGGTACATAGGTCAATGCTCAATCACTGAGGAACACTGGCTTGGCCACAGCATTAACATTTTTAACAAAAAAATAATTCTAAAGAATTATTTAAAATATATGTCATCTTGAGTTTCCATTAAACTTTATGATTTATGGCCTTATGTTATAGGTACACAGTTATTATCAAGACTAACATGCTTTAAAAAAGAGGAAAACCTCAGTAAGCTTAATTCAAAATGAAAGAAAATTGTAAAGAAATAATAAAGCAAATATTCACTCAAAACCAGGGAAAATAATACTCTACGAAAAAGCAATAGAACACTTCTACTTTTATTATAATTTTATTTATGTTTTATAAATAGTTGCTATAACTATGTTAAATTTACAATGCTACAAATATCTAAGAAGACTATATATGAATAATGATCTCACAGTTGGCAAAAATATATAAAATATTGACAAAAGCAGAAGGCCACTGTGAAATGTTCATAAGCATTAGATTTAAAATTTATGGATATCGTCGAGTCAAAGTGGTACAACCATGTTGGGACACTCATCATAAATTTTACGTATGTTCAGTGAGAGATAAAAATAGCCAAATGCTATGTAGTAAATAAAATCTGTCTAATCATCTTACTACACACTATTCTATGATGAGTTATTTTCCAGGAATCTTATTACAATCACAGTTACATTCCTTCTTGGTATTTATGTTCTCCAGAAACTAGAAAAAAAAAAAAGAAGGATAAAAGGATGAGAAAAACTTAATTAAATTGGCAAATAAAAATTGTACAGTCCTGCCAACAACCACAACCCAAATTCACAATTTTACACGCTTTAATATATATCCTCATAGTACTCAAAATCTCATATTGATAATTAGACCATGATAGATGGTGAGCTTTGGAAGGTAGCTGCACAACATCAGAAATACTTAGATCTAATATACATCTCTTTGGTGTCCAAGCCCAGCCCAGCCCAGCCCACCCCAACTCAGCACAGCCTTGTGCTGCTCATCCCTGCTATTAAAGGCCTGGTTCTTATCTGTGTAGCAGACTTAATGAAGCTTGGGAAATGCACAGAGCACATAATCCATCAGAAGATATGGAATGTGTATATAAGTATGTATGCTCATATAGCACATGTGAATCTGTATGTTATATACAGTGTACCTAGACATTATAGGAGTTAAAAGAGAATGAATTTTCATACCTAAGTTTAAAGAAGTAATGACAGTTTGTGTGTATGTATATGTGTGTGTTTCTGTGTATATATTTATATGTGTGTATAAATATATATAAACTTAATAGATTCCCTCCTCTCTTTTAGTCAAAATCTAATTGATAAAGTAGAGAATATATAAAAAGCCAATGACCAGAACGCTATAATGACTGGAACAACTGCTCGCTATGATGCCCACTGTGGCCAGCGATTGGGGTGTGGGGCTGGCTGGCTAACCTCCCACGGTCCTCCCCCCACCCAGCCCCATCCCATATCAGCCCCCACATCCCAATCAGGGGCAGAGCTGGCCGGCCAACCACATGGCCCCTCCCCTAAGCCACTGGCCCCCAATTTGTACCCACACCCATTTTGGGGTGAGGCTGGCTAGCCCATCTCCCAAAGCCCCTCCCCATGGCTGAATTTACTCCTGATCAGCCCTCACCACCCTGATTGGCCTGCAGACCCTCCCCAATCAGCTCACAGCCCCTCCCCACAGCCAGCCCCACCCCCACCAATGGCCTACGGCCCCTCCCTTAAGCCCTGATTGGGGCCAGGCCAGCCAAACCCCACCCATGCATGAAGTTGTGCACTGGGCCTCTGCTGTAAGAATAAAAGGCTTGAGTGACAGGTGTTCTCAGAGGACTTAGATATAGCCAGAAATGTCATCTCTCTTTAATTACTACAGTTAAAAGAGTATAGCCAGAATGTCAAGCATGCTTCCTTTTGCCCAAAATTGAGCTAAATGTTCATATACAGAATGGATAAAACCAACAGGGGACAAATCAGAATGGAAAAAAAAATGTTTTGCCACTAAGAATGTTAAGATAGAACTCTGAATCATTACAACATCAAGAGCAAATAAAGATAGAGTGTAAATATAGCTATATATGTAAATATACATCTATATAGATACATAGTCATGACAAAAGGAATATATATAGAGATACATTTATATATCACATAATTATACTTATGCTTAAGCATACTTACATATATAAATATATAATCACATTGTTACAGAAGACTGGAGAAAAATCAAGCCATGCTTAGAGAAAGGAAGTTACATTTTATTATGCACAAGTCCAGAGAAAAATATGCATTTCCAATTCTAGGCCCCCCAATATGGATGGAACTTTTTCTATTTATATCTTCTCTAGCTCTTTTGTCTCCCAAATTTGGAATGAGACTTCTGGGCCTTCTGGGAAAGAAGGCCTGTGTGCTGGGAAGGGGCCATGAGACCATATCTAAGGCCTGGCCTGGTGTCAGCACTGACAACTCTGTCTGGGGCATAGTCACGGCCTCTCTGGAATGGGAGTAGTCTTGTTCTCCTTATTATTTAAGCAAGCATGCATTTATAGAAGCCAAAATAGCAGGGTTAAAATTTCAAACAGCAGTTTTTATATAAGATGGATGCTTCAATATAATTATGTACTTATGTAAGCGTATGTGATATATCATATATATAAGTATACTATTGTGACCTTATACACATATTAGATAGGTTATTATAAGTGCATAAATATATATATAAGTATATTAAATATATATCATTGATGCTGAAAGCTAGAGGAGAAATTTCATCCAAGCCCCATCTCCTCCTCACCTTGCCAAATTCAACTTTGAAATCAGTCTGGACTTGAGCCTAGTCAACATATTTATTTGTCAGTAAGTATTAGCTACTCTTAACTCTTGGGGAAAAAGGAATTCTGTATCCCATTTCCCAGAATTTCGACCGTCTTGGCCACATGGCCTTGAAGCCTCTGCGGGCTGTGCATACAGAGGACACTGGCACACACATGACTTATTACTAGCTCTGTTTCTGGCTGGGCTGGTGCAGAACTTCCTGCTAAATGGTCCAACCTCCCACTCCACCCGTTATGGAGTCTTCCAACGGGGGCTGCTCCGTGTGGGAGGCAGCTGGACCAGCTTTGCAAGCTAAGGGAGGGGAAATTAGACACGCAAAGGAGAAAATGGAAAAAAGACAGAAGATCTTGGTGGGCCCCAGGAAGTGAAATTTTGCACTGGTCTGTTTCCCCATGAGGCCGACAATGATGATATTGTCCATGCCAACCCCATTTTGTCCTGATACAAGCCACAGCTCTTTGTCCTTAGATATGGAAGCAAAAGAAGCAAAAGAAATTTAAACACTTCTTAGAGAATTCAGAGTGTTTTAATAGCTATCAGAGTTTGCATGGCATATGCCCTGTACATAGTTCCCTTTTACTTTGGTCCCATTAAGGCCAACCCCAAGGCAGGTGCATCAGCAGGGAGACAACATCTCTGACAGCAGAAACCGAGTTGGCAGAATAAAAAGAGAAAAATGCCAAATCCTATCTCTTGGCTCCTATCTGAGGAAAAGCATCTTAGCTCTTTCTTCCAGGGGCCTGATTCCTGGTGTTTTGATTTTGTCAGGGTGCTGAAGCCTTCCCATGAACAACTGAGCCCCTCAGCAGGTCTTTCTGAAATGACTCTTGACTCACACTTGGCATCCTGTAGCCCTTCCTTAGAAGGAAATTCTTAAAGGCAGCTGGTCCATGAAGTTTTGCATACTCCTCCTCCTAAACAAAAGTTCACATGTTAAATTAACAACCAGCAGTCAGAAGCTTGATTTCATACTTGTCCTAATCAGAAGCATTTGACTCTTTATAAAATACCTCAAGTGTGTAGGTTACATTCACAAGTTAAAGAATAAAAAGGCTTCCAAAAGATGTACAACTTTCTCTCCTTTCTCTACCCCTTTTCTAACCCTTACATTAAGGATAAGTCATACATTTTAGCAATTAGACAATTATTGACCTAAAATGTCTGGAATCTAACCAATTTAAGAACAATTGTGATATTATGGTTTACATTATTCAAAGATATTTACAAAGATATATGTAGCCCTATGTTCAATGCAGCATTATTTACAGTGGCCAAGACATGGAAGCAACCAATAAATGATTGCATAAAGAAGATGTGGCGCATATATACAATGGGATACTACTCAGCCATAAGAAAAGGTGAAATACTGCCATTTGGGGCAACATGGATATATCTTGAGTATATCATGCTAAACAAAATAAGCCAAATAGAAAAAGTCAAGAACCATATGATTTCACTCATATGTGGGATATAAAACTGAAAGCAACAATGAATAAACATGATAAAACAAACAAAAATTCATAGGCCACAGACAACAGGGGTCAAATATATGGTGATGGAAGGAGACTTGACCTTGGGTAGTAAACACAATGCAATATAAGATTATGTATTATAGAATTACTAGAGGCCCAGTGCATGGAATTTGTTCATGGGGAGTGGGGGGGTTCCCTCAGCCCAGCCTGCAACCCCTCCAATCCAAGATATCCCTCTCATAATCCTGCTTGTTGGCTCCGAACTGCTCATCTGCCTGCCTGCCTGATCAACCTAACTCCCCGCCCCTTGACCAGCCTGATCACCCCTAACTGCCTCTGCACCCCCCCAGCCAGCCTGATCACCCCAATTTCTCCCCCTGCTGACCCTGTCATCCCCAACTGCCTCTCTCCTGCCAGCCTGGTCACCCCTAACTGCCCCCCTCCCCACCACCCCTAACTGCCCCACCGCCCCCACTCCCCTCATCCCCCCAGTCATCCCCACAGCCTGCTGTTCGGTTGCCCATCTGGTTGTTTTGATTGTGAAAGCCCTGACTTTTTATATATTAGGGTATTTTGAAACCTATACAATTGTATTAACTAACTAGAGGACTGGTGCACGAAATTCATGCACGGGGCCGGGGGGGTATCCCTCAGCCCAGCCTGCACCTTCTCCAATATGGGTCCTCTTGAGGGATGTTCAACTGCCTGGTTAGGCCCTTAGGATCGGGTCTAAAGGGCAGTTGAACATCCCTCTCACAATCCAGGTATGCTGGCTCCCAACTGCTCACCTGCCTGCCTTCCTGATTGCCCCTAATTGCTTCTGCCTCCCAGCCTGATCACCCCCTAACCATTCCCCTGCTAGCCTGATTGATGCATAACTGCTCCCCTGCCAGCCTGTTTGCCCCCAACCACCCTTCCCTGCAGGCCTGGTCACCCCCAACTGCCCTCCATTGCAGGCTTGGTTCCTCCCAATGGTCACCGCCAACTGCCCTCCCTTGCAGGCCTGGTCCCTCCCAACTGCCCTCCCTTGCTGGCCTGATTGCTCAAAACTGCCCTCCCCTGCTGGCCATCTTGTATGTTGGAGTGATGTTCAATTTGCATATTACTCTTTTATTATTTAGGATAGAGGACTGGTGCATGGATGGGGGCCAGCTGGTTTGCCCTGAAGGGTGTCCCAGATCAGGATAGGGGGGTCCCTTTGGGTGCGGGGCAGCCTGGGCAAGGGGCCTGTGGTGGTTTGCAGGCTGGCCACACACCCCAGTGACCCAAGTGGAGGCCCTGTTATCTGGGATTTATTTATCTTCTACAATTGGAAATTTGTAGCCTTGAGCAAAGCCAAGCCTCCTGCTCGCTCCATGGCTGCCACCATTTTTGTTGGGATTTGCTTATCATCTATAATTGAAACTTTGTAGCCTTCAGCAGAGGCCTGGGCTGGCCAAGGTGTGCAGGAAGCTTGGCTTCCTCCATTGCCAGGGAAACCCAAGCCTCCTGCTGGCTCCTTCACCACACCCATCTTGGTTGGGTTAATTTGCATACTTGCTCCTAATTGGCTGGTGGGCATGGTTTGCCGGTGTAGCGGAGGTACAGTCAATTTGCATATTACTCTTTTATTATATAGGATTCCCTATCTAATGACTTGGCATTCTCATTGCTGGATTCCCTGTGTAAGCTGAGACTTTCAGAAGCCTCTGCATTATCCAGAGACTCCACCTACAATATGAGGTTGCAGTTGCACTGTTTTGTTCAGATGATCAAATCACAGCATACACACTTCCTGACCACCCCGTTTACAAATTATAACCCCCTCACAACAGTCCCAGCTTCTTTCCCTGTCTCATCTTTCTCACTTACCACCATTTGAAATGCTGTATATTTTTCTTATTGTTTATCTCTCCTTTCAACCTCTAAAATGCAAGCTTCTGAGATTGTTCTATGCTACGTCCCCCCTGGCATCTAGATAAATACATAGGATACCTGTTTCTTCTGCTCCTTTGTTAAATTCTCGTCTTTGTGTAAGGCCTTGGGCTCAATCAAAGGTTCATCTGCTCGTTGTCTTTTCCACAGTTGTGGGTGCAGATACCAAGCTCCATACTGCATTTTCACATGGTTTGGTTTAGAAGTATTCTGTGGAAAATAATGTAATTTCAGGTTTCATTAGTTGTTTTTTGTTTGTTTGTTTGTTTAGAGGGGAGGGATTCATTTTGATAAAAATTTAGCTTATGGAGAGCAATATCATTTATTTTGAATTTATGAGTTATCCTTGCCAAAGTATTTTATAAAACTTCAGTATGCTTTGACATGAAGAGTTTGAGATTAAGAAATGTTCTTTGGATTTAGAGATATTTGGTTTCAAATCCAACTTCCTCCACTTAGCAGATATTAAAGTCGATGGGCAAGTTACTTAAGTTCTTCATCTGTAAACTAAGATAGCAGTATCCACACATAGGGTTGTTGGGAAGATTAAAGGAGAGAATTATATAAAGCAGCTAGAAATCATGTAAAAATCATATATTTCACCAAAGGGTAATGACTTTAAACAACATTCAGTCAACCAAAATGCTAAGTTACTAGCCCAGCACTGTGCTCAGCCTTGTAAAAATGCTACCCAACACCCATCTCTTGCCTCTTTAATTAGAAGAAAAAAGGAGACCCTGGCCATTGTTGCTCAGTGGGTGGAGTATTATCCTGATTCCCAGGCAGGCACATGCCCAGGTTTCAGGTTGGATCCCCTGTTGGGTGCACACAGGAGGCAACTGATCAGTGTTTCTCACATAAATGTCTCTCCCTCCCTCTCCCTTCATCTCTCTCTGAAATAAATAAAAACATATTTTTTTTAAAAAAGAAGGAAGAGGAGGAAAACTAGATGCCATTCTTTCTTTCTCCCATTTCTCAGTAGTGCATCTATTGGTTCATAGCTGGATACCATGGACACAATAACCACATATTGTCTCATCACGAAGGGGAGAGGGATGTCTAATGCTGGGGAGCAACAAAGAAGCGAAAAACACAAAGACCTGGCCCTTCTCTCTTCTCACTCACACTTCAACGATTAAGTGGAATGTGTCAGGCATCATGGGTCTAGCCAGATGCACCTGCCTAAAGCAGAGAAGATGGAACAGGACAGAGGGAGGGAAATCCCTCTCCTCAGAGCTAAATTCGCACTGTGATCCCTCCAGTCCAAGCACCCTGACCTCCTGGCTGTTGCTAGAGCACTCCCTTCATGCTTTTGCCTCAGGGCCTTTGCACTCACTGTTCCTTCTGCCATAATGCTTTTTATTCAACATGCCCACATGACTTACTCCCTTACCTATTTCATGTGGTCTTCTCAGTGGCATATTTCATGACCACCCAGTTTAAAAACTATAACCACCTCACAACACTCCTGTCTTCTTTCCCTGCCACTCTTTTTCAGTATTACTTATTACCATTTGAAATGCTATATATATTTCTGATTGTTTATCTCTCCTTTCATTCTCTAAAATGCAAACTTCTGAGATTATTTTGTGCTACATCCCCCTGGCATCTAGAACAATACTTAGCATATAATAGTTGCTCGATACGTAATTGTTGAATTAAAGTCTGATTCCTTAACGTTGGCATTATTGACATTTTGAACTGGATAATTCTTTGTAGCACCCCCCCCACCCAAATTGGGATAACCAAAAATGTCATCTCCAGACATTGTCAAATATCCTGGGATTGGGTGGCAAAGTCACCCTTGGTTGAGATCCACTGAATTAAAGGAAGGAGAGAAGAGAAGAGAGGGAAAAGAGAAGGAAGAATTATTGAATCTACACTATGTTATGTTCTTGGATAACTGGTATTCTTTCAAGACTCAACACAAACATCGTATCTTCTGTGAAGCCTTAACTGTGCTTGGTGAAACTGATTATTTCCTCTATCCTGTACAAACCATGACAATGTTTCATTGTAGTTAATCATTTACCTGTTGATCCTACTACACTCTAAGCTCCTTAAGTGCAGGAGATAGTCCTTCATTTGCTCCCAGCACTTTTTGGCACATAGTAGTAGATGCTAAGAATTGTTTTTTGAATGAATGTATAAACAAATGGATGAATGAATATACTGGGGCAATTCATTCACAGAGGCACATAAGAGGCACAGATGGCTGAGAGAGATTAGCAGTAAGAATAAATTAATGTCAATCAAAGGACCAGGAGAAAGCCCATGGAACAAACTGTCATGTAAACTGTGCCTAAAGGGAGATACAAACATGTAGACATTGAAAGAGGGGCAGTTCAGGCAGGACTTTGAATATTGTGAGCAGAGGTAAAGCAGTGGCAAAGCTCAGAGTTTTTAAGAACACTAAATAAAAGAGGATAGCACATCTGAGAGAACGTGGGATAAAAAAGAAAAATACATATGGGGACTTCCATTCTGGAACAGGGTAAACAGATTTACCTTCCCACCTGCAACAAGCAAACAAACAACCAACATAGTATTTTTTTAAAATGTGTTTATGACATTGGACATCAAATAACAAAACATAATGTTCCCTGAGTGCAGGAAACCAACACAATAAACCTCACAATTGACACAGCTCACTGCCTGGATTCTGTGCAGGTCTCCGTACAAGGAGTGCCCAGCAGGAACCCAGTGGACTTTGAGTTGAGGAAATAGCACTGAAAATCCAGGAAGATGAAGGCAGCTGAAGTTTGCAGTCCAGACTGCAAAGAGGGAGTTCCAGAGGTTTGCACAGTGTCTCTCTGTGCATGTGTGGGAGGAAACTACCAGAGGTTCGGGAAGAAAGCAGCCAAAAGGATTAGAGAGAACAGTGCCCAGCACTCATGGGGCAGGGACAGTGCTCACTCCCTCCTGAGAGCCTAAGGATTCCCAGGACACTGGGTAGAATACACTGGGTCCTGCCTCAGCAGTAGGGAATCAGCCGTAGACTGAACATTTCTTTGATCCTTCACAACACATCTTAAAAGCAAGACCCAAAGGATCAAACTTTTCCAGGTAACTTTAACTATCCCGGCAAACTCATTAGTCAACAGAGCCAAATATCAACAGTACAATGATTAAAACTTCTTTTGAGAGCCAAATTTTTTAAACTTAAACTTTTTTTAACGCCACTTCTTCAAAATAGACTCACCCAGGCCATAGTATTTTGTGGGAGAGCCACACTCAAAGGGCCAAAGAGCCACATGTGGCTCACGAGCCGCAGTTTGCCGACCATGGCCCTAGGACAAAACTCAAGTTTATATGAACAAACATGCTCAGTGCCCAATAAGATAAAATTCACAATGTATAGCATCTACTAAAACATCCAGACATGCGGAGAGGCAAGAAAACATAATCCACCATGAGGGAATAAATCAAGGAATAACACATATTCAGAAAAACAAAGATAAAGATGACATAAGATTTCTCATTGAAACAACTCAACCAAGAAGACAGTGATATGAGACAACTTTATACAATCTAATAACATGTAATTACAGTCCTGGGAGTTGGGTTGAGAAACCAAAAATGGTTTGAAGAAGTAACAGTGAAACTTTTTCCAAAAGTGATGGAAATTATAAACCCATGGATCAAAGAGACCCAGCAAACCCAAGTACAAGAAATACACACCAAGGTATGTAATAATCATATTACTCAAAAACAAAGAGAAAATGTGAAAAGCAGCCACGGAATAAAACATATCCAGAAAAACAAAGGTAAGGATGACAGAAGATTTCTCATTGGTAACAACTCAACCAGGAAGACAGTGAAGCGACATCTTTAAAGTTCTTAAAACAAGCAAACCAAACACTGGGAACCTAGAATTACATAACAACAACAAAATCTTGGAAAATCTAGACAGTCTAAGGATGTTTTCAGACAAACAAAAGCTGAAAGACTTCGTCACCAGCAGAAGGACCATGTGGAAATAGTTTTTGATCTTTTGCACAGTGACCCTCCATCTGCAAGTCAAAAGTTCAATTGTGGCAATAACCACGGTGGTTTATAAAGAAGAGTGTGTGCAATTACTTCTAAGTACAAGGAATTAAGCAATTTCATTCAGCCCAGATTCAGGAGAAGCAGGGGTTCATTCCCCAGGTGAGTTGGACATAATTTCTCTAGCAACAGTTTGCATTTTACCCTTTAGAATGATGAAAGGAAAATGGAAAATTTTAAGAGTTGATATCAGTGATAGAATGCACAGTTTTCATAAACCTTATGCAATAGAGTTAGGGATAGAAAACACCATGTGTGTAAAAATAGCTCAGTCAATTGTGTTAGATTATAAAGGACAAGGTTAATATGTCCAAAATGTTGAAATATAGTATAAAAATGATGTGTAAAATAAAGATAATATATAATTTTTCACTTTTAGAGAAAGGAACTATCTCCCCCCTCAACTCCCATTTAGGCACTCAAGTCTTTGTTGGATTGGCACATTTGACTTGTGTGTATATTTGCAGTTATACATTGTGTAAAAAAGTGGAAAAGTTCTTAGGGGCCCACAGGTACTTCCCTTTGGAATATAGTGTGTTATTTTCCCTCTCTGTTACCTTTCTACCTTCACAGGAAATTGGTATTGGGAAAATGAGCAAATTATTAATGATCAGGCAAAGCATGTGATCACAAATGATAGTGTGTGGTCAGTTAGACTCACCTAAAAACTCAAGAATTCTTTGGACATAAAATGAACAGTTTTCATGGTCACTAACTGCTGACTGTTGCAATAATAAACATTCATATTTATTTCCATTGACAGGATTTCAACATATAAAACACATAAAGAGATTATCTCAACCTAGAAAACACATAGAATACTAATGACTCTTCAGATATTAACAATAATGTAAATTGACATGCCTTGATTGTATAACTGACTTTGTTATATCTATTAAATATTCACTCAACAAATATTTATTAAACATTAAAAAATATTCAAGAATTCTACTGAAAAAGACTGGTGCCCCTTATAGTACCAGAACTCAAGAATATTTAAGATTTTAATATAACTTTAATTTTCTTTGATTTTTAGTCTTCTCCCCTATTGTAATTACCTTTGGTTTCGGCTCTAGTTCCTGGAAAAATTCAGACTCCTGCTGTTTCTTGAGCCTGTCTTCCTTTTTTAGTTCCCCAGGAATCTCGTCAAGCTTCATCGAGTGGAGCACATTATGGCTGACTTCCCTCTCATAGTTAATGTCAAATTGCTTCATGATGTACTCTTCATCAATCCTCGAGCTCCCCTGGAAGAATATCATGTTGCATAAGTCAAGGACAGATGGTAAAATGCTCTTTGCTTTGTTCTTTGATCTAAGGGAGACATCTGACCACGGCTGGAGAAGAGGTAGTTTGGAGAAGGAGAAAATGCTCAGTCAGCATTCAGTGAAGATAAGAAGTATAGTTGGCCCTTGAACAACAGGGGAAGGGGGCTTAGGAGGGCTGTGCTCCACCACAATTGAAAATCCAACATAGCTCCCCCAAAACCTAACTACCCTTGGTATTTGCATGGAAGGGGCTGTGAGTGGGAAGGGAGGAGGGTTGGTTTTAGGACCTTCCCACTACATCCCTCACACACTCCACAACTCCTCAGCCTACACCATACCCTGCAATGCTCAAGTCCCTTCTATAAAATGGTGTGAGTCAGCCCTCCACTCCTGGACTCCCAACCATGGCTAGAAAACAGTATGGACATTTATTATTTTTTTTAAATATGGGTATAACTGGACCAGCACAGTTCAAACCATCTTATTCAAGGAGGTCAACTGTATTTGGGGACTGGAGGACTTTGCCTAAAGAGACAATTCAGTGAGTAACTGAGGAATAAATGGGCCTGGGAAAAATTCAGTCTGTTTGACCAAAGAAAACTTCTCCAATCCTTTAGAGCAGTGACATCCCTAGAGGTATTCTCCAGACATGTCTACAAAAGTGTTTGTTCTGCTCTCAGACCCTTATAAGAGAAGCTGCCTCATCAGGGCTCCCACTAGAAGGTAGTTTTAGTCAACCAGATTTTGTGCACAGAACAGCCCCTTCTGCTGCCTTCCCTGGGCTACAGCCAGTGGGAGTGGAGATAGGTACATGAAGAGTAGCTAATCAACAGGCTGACCGTTGACCTCTGATGTGGCTAAAAAATAGCTTAGATTTGAAGGGGGGCAGAATATGTCATTCCAAAATATGCTTCTGGCATAAAAACTATTTTAAGTTGATGGTCTTGAGACACAGCAGACAAAAAGGAAAAGCTCTGGAAACAGGATAAAAGTTACCCTTTTATAAGAGAAATTTGCATTTATGAGGGAAATCTCCATTTGTAAGGGTGTCTCACTCTCTGTACCAGGAAGAGAAGGAAGACTCCAAATCATAAGAAACTCTTATTGTTACAGAGAACTGGAATAACTAAACAATGCTCGGAGAGTTTGGAGTTACATTTATTACACGCGGGTCTCTCAAATTCTGGGCCCCAACATGCAGGAATTTTTCCTGTTTATATGTGTTTATCTTCTTTGTCTCCCAAATATGGGGTGTTTCACACCCCTTTTGCAAGTTCTTAAAGAGCCCCTAGTGCTTGGGCCTTGAGACCTCAACCAAAGGCCTGGCCTGGTGCCAGCACTGATAATTTTGTCCGGGGAAGGTTTAATGGCCTCTCTGGAATGAGAGTAGTCTCATTTTCCTTATTATTTAAGCAAGCAAACATTTACAGAAGCCAAATAGCAGATTTAATTTTCAAACAGCAGTTTTTTTATGTAAGATGGATGCTTCATTATCAATGGAGAAGACACAAACCTTACTCTAGTTTACCTACTTTTCCTGGTCATCTCCTTATAACTGGCTCCCCACACACTTCTTTCATCTTGTGCTGAAGATGGTCTTTCAGCCTAAATTCTAAGCCACCATTTTTCCTTAGGTATTTTCCATGTATATATGATATATACATGTTAATTAACTTCTGCTTATTTTTCTGTTGTTAATCTGAATTTTGTTATAGAACCTCCAGAGAGAACTTAAGAGACTAAAAGGAAAGTTATGTTTTCCTCCTCTATAGACTCAACACAATCCCACTTTAGAAAATCTAAACTGGGGGACACAGAGAGAAGGAGGCCATTAGCAACTGCAGCTGATGTTGGGGTGACATTCATAGAGAGGAGCCATGAAATAGAGTCAGGAACATAAAGGCAGGAGTAGCATTGAAACCAGGGTGAAATAATAATGAAGCAGAAATACAGCAAGCAGAGTCAATGAGGTAAGCAATCAAAGCATGGAAGGAAAGCATAAGGTAATGCTATGGAGGAAACACCGAAGGTTGATGTGATGGGGCCCAAGGGAGCAAAACAGGTAAAAATGAGACCTTGGTCATAGGGACTGAAAATAAGGCTTGTCCCCTATAGAAAACATTTCCATTACAAATGGTGGGAGAGATTATAGTCAAACACTTTTTTAATAAAAGTAACTTTGTGACTTTAAAAGTTGTAAGTATTACTACTAACGTACAATCGTAGCAGCCCAGTCACAGAAGTCTCTAACTGATTTGCGGGCGTTTTCATAGGGATCAGGACCATCTTTGTGGAGCGAATACTTTTCACCGGGCTTCTTCTCTTCAAAAAGCGATTGGCGTGAATTCTTCGACAGAGGAGTCTTCTTGGGACTAAAGATAATGGGATTATCAAAGTATTACAATATGAGCCACCATGAACCCAAAAGGATTTCAAAAGGTATCATGGGGGAAAGGAGATCATAAAACAAGTATTTCCAACCGTTTCGTACAAGCTCACACTAATTATTTAAATTTTTCAAAAATTCCATTCCTATTAGCATTAATATAAAGAGTATTATATCATGCTCATTTATAACAATTAAAGCTTATATAGCATTTTACCATTATAAGGTGATTTTTAAGATTATGAGTACCAGTTATTAAGACATGTGCCAGGTAAAAGTGTAAATTGCTATGCTTGGAGTCTGCCACAGCCTCAGACAATCTGGACAAGTAGGAGACATCCTTGACCACTCTGTTCCTCATCCCTAAAGCCTAACCTATGAATAAATCTGATGGATTTTAGTTCTGTCTTCTCTGGACTGCTGCAAAAAGCTCCTCACTGGGGTCTCTGAATCTTCTCAAAGGATCCCCAACCCTTAAACCCTAACCTATTCTCTAAACTGCAGCCAAAATGGTCATTTCAAAATACAAATCTGATCATAATCAGCTACTCTTCATCCTTGATTATACCTTCTTCAATGGCTTCTTTTTAAGAATGGTGATAAGTTTACACACCATCATAATTAGCTAATGGCTCACTGAGAGCCAAGAATTTAAAGATGCTCCCAGGGCCACAGTGACCTACACTGTTGGAGTCTCTAAGGAGATCCCTTCACATAACACTGCTCCCTCCATCCCACCCATTTCTGAGCAACTTGAAAAATAATGCAAGTGATTACTGGCAGCAGCCACATCCGAAGACATGGGTTTAGGTCCAAGAGGACTTGCTCACTGAAACCCAGATATGGCAGACTGTCCAATCCTGTCCTGAGCAGGGGGATTCCCTCAAGAAGGAAGAAACGGAGGAGAACTTGGTTCCCAGTTGAAGGGCAGAGCTGAGAGGAGTATCCTCAGTTGTTCTTCCCACATTTACCAGGGGGTACACCCAGGGACCAGAACAGTAGAGTTCCAGTCACCTTGTGTCTCACTCTGACAAACATGTAGAATTTTCTCTCACGCCACCTCCAGGTGGGTAACTTGTGCGACTAGCAAAGCTCTCCATGCCCCTTCCAAACACCTGACCATGGTCCTGGGCCCTCTGTCAGTGGTCTGGGTGCTGTGGATGTGTGTACACCTACGCTCTTCAGTGCCTGCAAGTGACACCAGTTAATTTCAAAAGTCAAATGCATATCCCAGATCTACTTACGTCAAGTATACATATTTCATTGCATTTACATTTTAAATTAAATATTACATGAGCTGGAGAAAACAAGAGTTGTTTCTAGGGAAGTCAAACTCAGTGCTTTAGAAAGATTCAATGAAGGTGTCATTAATGCTGCGATTTATGCAAAAAAGATGACTTGGAAATCCAAGCAGTAGACCCATACTCAAAAAAAGGCTTTATACTAAAAGATAGAATGTGAATGCAGTTATGTTCTAGTGTAAAATAAGATGCTTTAGGTACTTAAGTGTCATCTTTTATAATTCCCTATATTAACTTATTTGCTGGAGGGAGAGGGAGGATGGCTATCCAATGAACTATTGGTCCCAATCATGTGACTAAAAGGGCTTCTGCTATAAATAACTCAATGAGCCATTGTGGGCCAATTAACCAGGCTGTCTGCAGCATATCTCTTCTCCAGCAGCTCTCACTGGGTGAGTCATGTGAACACGCTCCTGTCTGCTCCATTGCTGGCTAATTAACATCCATTAATTAAAAACCACAGTTTAGAGCAGGGCTCAAGGCTCCTTTCCCTTCTCTTTGGCAACTTGGTTGCTTTTGCTTCTCTAAATTATTCTAAAAATAAGGAGCTTTGAGAAGGAAACTCCTAAAATGCTTCATCTGGTGACAGGAATAAACGAGGAAGTCAGAACAATACTTACAGCCCCAGGGAGGCTCGGGTGAGACGTTTTTCAAGCAGTTTTGTGGGTTCCTTGGGGTCTTGAGTGGGACATTTTTTAAGTAGTTTTGTGGGTTCCGTGGGTTTTTTCTCAACACCCTCACAATGAGCCCATGTGTCCTCCAGTTTCTTGTCAGGATCCAGCACTTCCAGCACCCTTTTTAAGAGCTACACGCAGAGAACAGTTTTGGTGGAAAGAAAAATGTGCTGAGAATGGAGGCCCTTTGGTTCTAAAGCAGAATGAACCACCTCCCCCCTTTGCTTGTCTTTGTCCTTTCTAATCAGTCAGACCCTGTGCTGGGTGCTAGGTAAACCTCCATCCCCTAGACATTAGGTAGGCAGCCTGTGGACCAAAATGGGAAGGTGAATATACTGGTCTGCGCCGGCCCCATCTGCCCTCTCCCCCCTCTAGTACTTCTAAAGAACTTCTGTGGTTTTTGGCTGTCCAGCATCCATTCTTCCTCCTATGAATGACAGTATCTAGATTTTTCTTTGGAGAGCCATCTCTCTTTCGACTCTCAGATTGAATGGTCTGAACTGTCCTGACCCCATTCTCATGTCACATGCAGGCCAATCCTATCTGGACTAACCCAGTGACTGGTTTGAATAGGCACATAACCTAAGTTGGACCCACTAGAATTAAGAAACAGAATTTTTCTTTTTTTTCTTTTTTTCTGAGTAGAATTTAAATCTAGAGCTGCCGGTGGTCATCACAGCACCATAAAAAGAGATCTGGTCTAAAAAAAAAAAAAAAAGCCAACACACTTAGTTGGGAGATCAAACATGGAAATAAGGGCACATGAGCCCTCTGAGAGTATGAAAACAGTCTGTTTGCCATTACTCAGATGCCCTGGCTTGCAGGAGGCAGTTCAGGAAAGCCTTGGGTGGAAAATAATTGGTTAGGAATTCCAGGTGTCCTTTCTCTAGACTTCTCTGCCACGGATCATTCATCCATCCATCCATCCATCCATCCATTCATTCAGTATGCACACACATTTACTGAATGTCTACCACATGTCAGGTTTTGGTAGTACACGGTAAAAGACACTAAGTCACTAGCCTGTAGAGCTTTTATTCCAGTGAGGAGCCCCGTGGTGACAAGTGCTATGTTGAATAATAGGTCGTGGTGAGGACTGGAGCCTGAGAGCAGAAGGGAAATGGTATTTCATACAGTCTCAGCAGGAGGCATTCCAGCAAAGATCTGAAAGCAGTGAAGGAATGAGCGAGGCAGAAAAGCCAGGCAAGGGTCCCAGATGCAGGAACAGAGATCTGAATTGGAAATGTAATGTTCACAGATAGAGCAGGCAGGGGCCAGGGGGACTGCAATGGTGAGAGCAGAGCAGTAGGCAGTCAGGTTGGGGGGGGAGCAGAAGAGAGTAGGCAGAGAGTAGAACACACATGGCCTCTAAGACAGTGGCAAGGACTTCCCTCTGTGTGAGAAGGGGGCACGAGGAGGCTTTCTGAACAACTGTCATGCTCACTGTGTGGGAACAGGCTGCAGGGTGGGAGCAGGCACTGCTAGTTCCCTGCCCAATATCCATGCTGCTCTTTTGCTTTAAATCTAAAACGTTTGTTCTGTGTTGTGTTCAACATTGCAATGCCAACCAAGAGACTCAATTTCCTAGACGCCTGAACATGTAGATGAATGAACTGTTTACGGAAAGCTATCACAGTTGACCTCTGAACAACCTGGGGATGAGGGGTGCCAACCCCTGCACTGTCGAAAATCCACATAGAACTTTTGACTCTATAGTCAGCCCGTAGCATCCATGGATTCAATCAACCGCAAATCAAAACCAGTACTTTAGGTCCATGGTTGGGAATGTGAATACACAGTTTTCTATATGCAGCTGGTTGCATCTGCACAAGCGAAACCCATAGCTAGAAAGGGGATTTATTGAAAAAATCTGGACCTGGGCAGTTTGATCCTGTTCAAGGGTCAACTGTATTTGCCTAATTAAAAAACAGTCAGCTGGCATGTACCCTTTAACCTTTGCCCCTTAACCCTTCTTGTTTGAAAGACTTCATGCCTGGTGGTGGGGAAGCCTTTGGGAGATAGGAGAACTAGAGACAATAGAGTGGTGAAGGCCTGGAGGGGTGGGTGCAGGGTAGAGAGGGTCAATGCGGGCGGAGGTGGGGGGGAGGAAGGGGGGTGGAATCACAAACAAACAAAGGGGACATCTGTAATACTTTCAACAATAAAGATACATTTTTTAAAATGCTAATGTGGTAGTTGAGGACTTTCTAAATGAAGATGCCAATCTGCAACATCCAATGAAAACTAATGAGGACTTAAAAAACAAACAAACAAACAAAAAAACTAAAGACATATGCTGAGGATGATGGAGCTGTCGCTCATCCCTGGCCTGACAATTTGGTGAATTTTCCCTGGGACCTTTCTGGTTCTCCCATGCCTTAAATCCATCAGTTAGTAAATACTTACGGACACCTCCCAAGACCAGGTTTAAGTGGCACAAGTAAGACTGAACAATCCCACCACCCCGTCACATTCCTCCCCAAAAATGTCCCAGGCAAAGTAGACTGGAAGAACCTTCCAGGGAAAGAAGTCGAAGGTTCCCAGTTGCTGGACTTTTGTAAGTTGTGCAGCCCTCCGGAAGCTAGGGAAATGCTGCTGAAGGGAGGCTGCTCCAGGCCCCAGGAGACTCTCCTCGTCCTCTCCTCCTCCTACGCATGTCACCGCCAGGGGGAACGCCCCACCTATCTACGGAGAATTCTTTTCTAGCCCTCCTCCCACCGCCCTCCCCTCCGTGCAGGCCCGCCCACGCCCACGCCCCCACCCGAGGCCAGGCGATCACCTCCGGAGGCATGCTTTTCTCCAGGTCCGGGTAGGAAGCCAGGGGGTGCCGGGTCAGCTGGGCCTCCATGTCCTCCAGGAATGCCTTCCGCGCCCGCTGGGCTGCCGAGAGCCTGGAACACAGGGCTGCGCCCTTGGGCAGGTAGCTCGGCCTCTTTCTGGGGGGAGGCCGGGGACCTCTGCTATACCACTGGGGGGCAGAATGCTCCGGAAGGCCCCGAGTGATCATGTTCTCCCAAGAAGGGCAGCCATTCCTGAAGTCATCCAGTCCCTTTTTCACAAACACCCACCGTTTGGTGTTCATGAAGGTGGGATGTAACTGCCCGGGCTCGTGTTTTGTGGAAATCTGGGAAGGCAAATTCTCTTTACACCTGAAAGACAGCATGCCCAGTATCTGGAACCACAAGGGCCGGGGTGGGAGAAGGCCAAGTTAAGCACCCTCCTGGTTCGTGGCCCAGTGTCACTGGTCTGTGTACGGCCCCTCTCCTGTTTCCCTGATTCCATGTAATCCGCGTATCCCCCTCTCATCACTCTCCCCTGCATAAGCAGAATCACTCCAAAGGGTTTGTAATGCGCCCTTTTGTTTGTACACATTCTTAGAGTGCCTGTTACCCTTTCCTGTGCCTGTATTCTTCATTTACATAAATGGTACTACGTATTTGTTTACCAAGCCCAATATTATAAAGGCCTAATCATGTCACTGTGTGTAACTCTAAGTAGTTACTATCAACTGCTGCCAACACAACATGTGTTCATTCTCTTTGTAAAGAGCACTCTCAGTGGCCGCTCCTTCCTATTCGTTTAAAGGGAGACAGGGCAGTGGGAAAGCCTGGATCCCAGTGACAACTTGCCACTAACTGGCAGAATGACCTTGGTATTTCATGTAACCTATGTTATTTTATGTATCAACATCCTGCAAAGAACAATATCAAAGATAGGGAGAACAAATTAACGGTTGCCCAGGGAACTCCTTTTAAGTCGCATTACCCCTTTAAGTCATTATTCCTTTCCCCATCCCCAACCCTTGGCAACAACTAATTCCTTGAGATGAGAAAACAGTTTTGTGTCTTGATGTGTACATACGACAACATTTTTACAGAACTATACGCACAGGAATGCAAGTAAAAACTGGTAAAATCCAAGAAAGGTTTATAGTCTAATTAATACATTGTGTCAATGTAGATTTCCCGCTTTGCCAATGTCTTATAATTATGTAAGAAGGAACCACTAGAAGCAGCTGGGGTTAGGGTACCTGGGACCTCTGCACTGTTTTTGCAACAAAGAGCTTACCATTGCTACCTTGTGTCCCGTGCACACCGAGTGTCAGTAACTGCTTCTCCTGTGCTCAGTTACTCCTCACAACAATCCCACAAACTGACTGTGCTGGCTGTTTTTCAGCTGCAACTGAGCCCAGAAGGAGCAACGCACTCGCCTAAAGCTGCCCTGAGGCCAAAGGCGCCCTGGCCTTTCCCGTTGGAGACGTGGGGATCTTCACCCCCCCACCCCCACCCCGACCTCGCAGAGCTCGGAATCCGTTCTCATAAACTTCTCATAAAGAAGCCCTGGCTTCGGCCCCGTGGCTAAGACACTGCGCCCTGGGACCCGAGGCGGTCCCCAAACCCAGGCTCAGCTCCCCGGAGCACGGGGTCCGGGTGGCTGCCTCGAAGGGTGCATCTACACTAAACCAGGCTCCACAGAGGCCGCTGGGGCCACCAGGTTCCCACCTGGGAGGGGTGTTTTAATCTGCATTCCCTGGCGGCCGTCAGGGTAACAGGAAGAGCGTGTCCTTTGATAAACAGCGCTGGTTATTTAATAAGCATTTATGTGCTGGGGACCTAGAAGAGGAAAGGCAGGCCTCCACCACCCCTGCCCCGCCCCCCCCCCCCCCCCCCCCCCCAGCTACCACCCTGGGACCCGCCCCCGGCCGGCCCAGAGCGGATGCCCCACGCGGTCCCCGCGCGCTTACCAGGGCCTGCTGCCATTCATGCCGACCCTGGTCAGCCGAGTGGGCCTGAACATTCGCCTGCGGTCAGCCATCGTCGCACTCGGCGTCGAGGTTTCGGCTGAGCCTTTGGCGTTAGCGTCCTCTGGCTCTGGGGTCGCTAGGAGACCGCACCACGGCGACGTGCGATTTCGGTTCCAGCGCGCTGGCTGCCCGGGCGCCCTGCCCCTCTCCCCTCCCCCCGAATCTCGGCCCTGCACCCTCCACCCCGCCGCACCCCAGGGTCTCCGACGCCCCAGTGTGGGGGTCCGAGGTGAGGGAAGGAAGAGGACCAGGCCCTTGATTTCATTATGTCTTAACCTGTTTGCTGGGAAGGCGTTTTCCTCTTCCCACTGAAATGTATCCTAAGCTGGGCCAGGTCTCAGGTGCTCACTCCCTTTCCAAAAAATGTGGCTTGAAGGAAAGGAAAGAAGAAGGCAGCTGGAGAGAGAGACTGGACAGAGGGGAAGGACCAGACCGAGGTCTCCTGGGGCCTTTAGCGTGACGTGCTCGGGACTGCCTGGCCTCGCAGCCTCGGCTGTAGTGGCCGCGCCCCGCTGCCCGCGCTCCGCTGCCCGCGCCCCGCTGTCCGCGCCCCGCTGTCCGCGCTCCGCTGTCATCGGTCACCAGCCGCTTTCCAGCGTTCGTTGCAGCGTGCGTTACTGGGTTCTTTTCCTTGACCCACTTCCAGCAGGGCAGTCACCCTCTCGTTTGGCTCTGGTGGGCAGGTGCCCATGGATATGGATGGGTTGCATGAGTAGTCTTGGGTTTTGCTCATTTCTCTTGCTACTTCTGGAGTGTTTCTGAGTTAAATACTAAGCACTGCTTCCAGAGAAAACAGCAGCAGGGCAGTCTCCTGTCTCAGAATGATTGCAGTCGTTGCATCGTGTCTGTTACGAAAAAAATAATTTTTGTAGTCATGGAAGGATGTCTTCTGATTTTCAGACTATTTGGCAATAAGGTAGTTCCCCCTTTGGGAAGCCATCAACCACCTGGATAGTAGTATTAAAGGTGTCCTGAGTGGTATTCCTTACAGCAGCTTCACCTGCGTGTGTTTACCTGCCTTCTCTGCACACGATGGAGAGGCCTGGAGTCCCCCTGCCTTAGGTGAACCCTCGCTCTGCCACTCAATGACGCACCCCTGGGCACAGTTACTTAAAGGTGTATAAGCTTTATTGAGTTTTTTACTCTGAAAGTGGGAGAAACAATAGTTATTGGGGGATTCAATGAGATGATAAATGTAAAGCACTTAAAACAGTGCTGGCAATACAGAATCCCTCAGTAACTGCTGAGTGCTATTATTATCTCAGCTTTGTATTTGCCCTGTCTACTTCATAGGGTTGTAGGTGTCAGTTAATGGAGAAAGTTACAAATGTAATCATTATATGGAGCCGATGACTTGTTTTTATGGTTTGATAATATCTTTGATATAGTTTGATTGATTGAAAATTCAAGCTTCATTACTTTGAGGAAGTAGGATTTCTCCAAAAGACTGAGGGTAAGGATCATCTCCATCTTGCTCCTAGTACTGTGCCTGGCACACAGTCAGTACTCATTCAACAACTAGTGTCTGTTATGACCATGCTAGGCACTGGGGATGCTAGGCAATGGAGAACTAACAGCCTTGGTTCTTGTCATCCTGGTACAGTACTTAGTTTCTAGTGTTTGTTGCATGAATTAAGAAGAGCGCACCTATTTTCATGAATTTAGCATTCTCACAGAGTAATATTTGCTCTGTGTAGTAATTTTGTCTCCATATCTGGTAGGAGACAACTAACATTTTTATTTACCACATTCCATACCTTAATTATAGTTATTAGCTAGGAAATCTCTCTCTTCCTCTCTCTCCTTTTCTCTCCCTCTCTTTACTTTTCTCTCCCTCTCTTTCCCTCTCCCCTCTCTCTCCCTTGTTCCCTTTCTCTCTCTCTCTTATAACACAAAGGTAAAATGTGTTGCATATAATGTAATGAGTAGATGTTATTTAACAGTGAGGATGATGATGATTCAGGTGTTTTTCTAGCATTACTGCCAGGTAGTGTGACCATTTCATTTCCAAGTAAGATTACTTAAATACCTATAACAGGATTGCCCAAAGCTATTACTGTAACTTTCTCACGAAAGGATTAATTGCTCTCTGTAGCATTATAAAACATACTCAGCAATACTTAGTTATCAGTACTTTCCAGAAAAAGAAGCATTTGAACAACAAAAGCAACAGGAGGTTAAACTGAGACATTATAAAGTGGTCCTGCCTCAGTAAAGCCCTTGGAATCCTCCCTGAAGGACTATCTTGAGCCTAGACAACCTTACCCTCAGCCTAGTTCTCACAGAATTTCTACTGATGAATTCAAAAATGGGCATGAACTTGCCAACAAGAATAACAAAATCTATGAGGAAACAAAACACAATGACTAAGAGTCAGTAGAAACAATAAAAGACAAAATCAGATTGTAGGAACTTTATGTATTGGAATGTTCAGATGTAGAATATAAATACATGTGATTAGTATGTATAAGCACTTATGTTTATATACATAAAGTAAGCATGCTTAATATGTTTAGGAAATAATAGAGGGAATTGAAAATATGAGCAAAGTGTAATAAGCAATTTTTAAAGATATATTTGAAAAAGAACTATATAGAACTTACAGAAATGAAAATTATCGTTGCAATTAAAAACTCTGTGGGCTGGTTTACCTTAGATTAGATCTGCTCAAGAGAAAATTAGTAAACACAGATAGCTCTGAATTAATGACTGGAGTACAGAAAAATAAATAAAGAAATAGAAAATGTGAAAGATTTGGAGGAAAGAGTAAGAAAGTCTAATATAATTCGAATCAGTTTTCCATATAAAAATGGTAGAGAGAATGGGAAAGAGGCAGTACTTAAAAATATGATGGCTATGAATTTTCCAGACTTGATTAAAGATACAAATCCTCAGTTTCAGGAAGTACAACTGACCTCAAATAGGATAAATAAGAATAAAATCTCATATAGCATTTCAACATGAATACAAAAGACAAAAAGCTGACATCAAAGTAGCCAAATAGAAAAGATATATTACTTACAAAGGAACAAGTAATTAGACTAAAGCTAACTTCTAAAGCAATGATAGAAGCCAAGACAGTAAAATAATCCAGCTTTGCGTGAAAAATAACTACCAATTTAGAATTGTATATTTAACATAACTATCTTTCAATAACAAGACTCAAAAAACACTTTCAGACAAACAGAAATGGCAAAATTTTATCATCAACAGACCAAAACTAGAGAAAATTCTAAAGGTGGTACTTCAGGTGAAAGAGAGAAGATGACTATTATAAAATACAATAGAATGTTGAAAAAAGAAAACATATAAGTATTCTTTTAAAAAGTTGATTGTATAAATTAATAATACAATTTAGTGGAGATTAACAAAAAATTTTTTTTAATACTGGATTTCTTAATTTAACTGAGAAGTTGGTAAATATATTGATTAGAGAAGTATAAAGGAAGATGTAACAGGCAGGTATTAGCCAAAAGAAACCTGATATAGTTATATTAACATCAGACAGAATAGAATTGAAGGGAAAAAAGATCATTAGAAATATATAAAGATTACTAAAGATTATTATGCATAATGATAAGAAGTTCAATTCACACACACGTATACATACTAGACAGAAATATACAATTGTAAATTTATATGTATCTAATAACATGGGTTAAATATAATAAGAAAAATTGATAGACCTATATAAAAAAAATTGATTAGTACATTCTAATACAGTGGTACCTCGAGATATGAGTTTAATTCATTCTGTAACATTGCTTGTATATCAAGTTGCTCGTACCTCAAAGCAAATTTACCCATTGAAATCAATTGAAATGCCATTAATCTGTTCCAGCCCCCAAAATGCCACCCCAGTTGTTGTTGTTACGTGTTTTTGAATAAGAAAAATGTATTTATAAATGACAAATATTGTATAAAAACATAATAAAAGAGAATGTAAAGAATAAACTTGTTTTATAAAGTGTATTTACCTACTCGTTACACTCTTAATGCTACACTTTATCTCTAAACTGAATGTAACTTAACTAATCTTCACTGAACTTAATTGCTACTGGTCTTTGCATTTTTGGCCGATTTCAAAAAAAAACATGTCCAACGAGGTTTGCCTCTTCCTCCCTTTCAGAATGTTTCTGAAATGGGTGAGGCAAGTTTCATTGAACAGCTCCGATGCACGACCAGTGGCAACTTTTTCGGGGTGTTTCTTGTCCACGAAGTGTGACACCTCTCCCACATTCCTAAGATCTCCTTTATCTCACTTGTAGAGATCTCCTCCACCTCTGACTCCTCCTCGAAACCAATTTCTTGGAGAACCTCCCCATGTTGCTGAGACTGCAACTCTTGTAACTCCTCTGTGGTGAGTTCCAGAGAGTGCTCCTCGACAAGCTCATTCACATCTCTCCCATCCACCTCCAGGCCCATGGATTTTCCCAGAGACACTATCTCCTCCTCCACTGGCACCTCGGGTTCGAATCCTTCAAAGGTCCTTTCGGCTACGGCCTCAGGCCACAGCTTCTTCCATGCAGAGGTCAAAGTCCTCGTGGTAACACCCAGCCAGGCCTGGTCAATAATTCTGAGGCATATCACGATGTTAAAGTGGTTCTTCCAGAACGCTCGAAGGGTGAGGTTTGTGTTCTCCGTCACCTCAAAGCAGCATCGGAACAGGTGCTTGATGTACAGCTTTTTAAAATCAGAAATCACCTCCTGATCCATGGGCTGCAGGATAGGAGTGGTGTTGGGAGGTAGGTAGACAACCTTTATAAACTTGAACTCTTCGAGGAGTTCATCTTCGAGTTTCGGTGGGTGAGCAGGAGCATTGTCGAGGATGAGGAGGGCTTGCATGGTTAGGTTGTTTTCCTGTAGATATTTCTTAACAGAAGGGCCGAAAACCAGGTTTACCCACTCCACAAAGAACTGCCTGGTGACCCATGCCTTCGGGTTTGCCCTCCACATAACTTGCAGTTTATCTTTTGAAATCTTATGTGACTTAAAGACTCTGGGGTTTTCCGAATGGTATACGAGCAGAGGCTTGATCTTGCAGTCGCCACTCCCATTGGCGCACAGTGTGAGAGTTAGCCTATCCTTCATGGGTTTGTGGCCTGGCATCGCCTTCTCCTCTGCCATTATATAAGTCCTATTCGGCATCTTCTTCCAGAAAAGCCCTGTCTCGTCACAGTTGAAGGCTTGCTGGGGGATATATCCTTTGGCTTCTATCAGCAGTTCGGAAAAAGTTTTGAGGTAATCCTCAGCTGCCTTCACATCCGAACTTGCTGCCTCACCATGCCTGATGCTGGAGTGAATGCCAGACCTTTTACTGAAGTTATCAAACCAGCCTCTACTGGCTTTAAATGAGTCTTTCGATGCTTCATCCATGGAAGTGCGCGGGGTCTGCTCCAGCAAATCACCGTAAATCACTCGCGCCTTCTCGCATATGATGCCCTGTGTTAATGTATCTCCTTTAAGCTGCTTCTCCGTCACCCACACCATTAGTAGATTCTCCATCTTTTCATGGAGAGAGCTATGGAGCTTAGAAATTATTGTAACACCCTTAGCTGGCGTTATACCCTTTATCGACTCCTTCTGTTTAAGCACAGTGCATATCGTTGAAGTACTACGCCTGTATTGCCTCGCCAAGTCAGCCACTCACACACCTTGCTCATATTTTTCTATGATTTCACGCTTTAATCATCCTCTTCTGAGCACTGACCTTTCCACTCGCTTTCTTCAGACCCATGGTTATAAAAAGAAATGTGATAAAGTATGTAAATGCACAAAAGATGCTTCGACAACGAGGTAAACAAGCACACTGACTGAGGCGTGGGAAACTATGAGACGCTCGAGTCGTGGTAAACTGGTGGGTCGTGTGCAGCCGGCCAATCCGCGTGATTACTCTTATCTCAAATATTGCTCGTATTTCAAAGCAAAAAATCGCTCCCTGGACGGCTCGTATCTCAAAAATCTCGTATGTTAGGGCACTCGTATCTCGAGGTACCACTGTACCTTGGTTGTGGGCACATCCCCAATAGCAGGTGTGCAGGAGACATGCAGGAGGCAGCTGATTGATGTTTCTCTCATTGATGTTCTAACTCATTATCCCTCTCTATTCCTCTCTGTAAAAAATCAATAAAATATATTTTAAAAAAATAAAAAAGAAAATTATATTTGCAAGTTCATAAAGCAAGTTGCAACATATCTCATCTGGTATCATTTAACTCATATCAATGTAATTAAGTAAAACACCAATAGTATACATAAAAGCATTTACTTGAAAATAAAGCAAAACACAATTTATAGGTGAGGAAGATATCAAAATGAAAATTTTAAAATAAATGTAAAAATATCAAAAATTGTAGGATGCAGCTGAAATGATAATTAGAGTGAAATGACCTTAACTTATTAAACTAAAAAAAGAGTAAAGGTTAAGACCTAAATAAGTGGAAAGACATCCCATGTTCATGGATTAGAAGACTTAATAATAAGATGACAATACTCCCCAAAGTGATATACTAACTCAACCAGTTAGCACATCAGATATATGGAAGCAGCCCATTAGAAAATAGGCGAAAGACTTGAATAAACATTTCTCCAAAGGAGATATTGAAATGGCTGCTGAGCACATTAAAAGATGCTCAACATCATTCGTCATTAGGGACATGCAAATCAAAATCACAGTGAGATACTATTTCACACAAGGATGGCTATAATAAATAAAACAACGAGGATTGGTGGTGATTTGGAGAAACTGGAACCTTTGTGCATTGCTGGTGGAAATGTAAAATGGTAGAGTTGCTGTGGAAAACAGTTTGTCAGCCCTCAAAAAGCTAAACATAGACTTAACATATGAATCAGCAACTCCACTCCTAGGTATATATCAAAATATTTAAAAACAGAGACTCATATATTTGTTCATCAATATCAATAACAGCATTATTTATAATAACCAAAAGTGGTAACAACTCAAGCGTCCATCAACAGACAAATGGATAAGCAAAAAATATATGTGTATGTAAGGGAATATTGTGCAGCTATAAAAGGAATGAAATTCTGATACATGCTACAACATGAATGACTTTGAAAGCCTTACATTAAGTGACATAAACCAAATGCAAAATAACAAATATTGTATGACTCTACTTATATGAAATATCTAGATTAGATAAATTGATTGAGACATAAAGTAAGTTAGAAGTGACTAGGGACTTGGGGTGCGGGGGAAGGAATAGGGAAATATTGCATAATGGATACAGAGTTTACCCCAAGGATGATGAAAATTTTTGGAAACAGATAGTGGTAATGATCACACAACTTTATAAATGTATTAAAGCTACTGAATTATATACTTAAAATGCTTAACATGGCAAATTTATGTTGTGTGTATTTGCCACAATTTTTAAAGTTATAAAAATAAGAGTTTTGAAAATCAATGAACAACAATCCAATTAACATTGGAAAAATTGCCAAATAACCCAAAGGAAAGACCTGGCACTTGTGGGCTGCATTGGAGGATGGGTTCTGCTAGCAGAAGGCACTGACCAGAAATTGGGAATGATGGAAGGGAAAAGGCAGAGTATTTCTCTCATCCTCTCTCTCCAAGGAGATGTCTATATTTCTGTCTTCTCTTTCAATTCCCACCAGGCAATCCCCATAGGTTCCAGCTTCCATCATTGAGATGTGCTTAAATTTCAGACTTAGTATTAAAAAAAAAGTAAAATTTCTCATTAATATTTTATGCCAATTACATGTTAAAATCATAATATTTTGGTATGTTTGGTTAAATCATATAATTAAATTTAATTTTATCTGTTTCTTTTTACACCTTTTTCCTTTTTAAAATATAAGTATTAGAAAATTTTGAATTACACATATGGCTCACATTTGTGACTTGTGTTATATTTCAGTTGGAGGCCATAGCTTTTAGATTATCTCCATATTGCATCCCCATAACAACTTTATACCATAGCCTGTTTTCAGGTCTGTTTTATTCCAACTGCCGAGCTGTAGAGACTGAAAGTGACTTCCAAGCCTTGTTAACTGGAGAGGCTATAATTCAAGGGGCTATGTGTAACAGGAGACTCAGGCTCCTGTTACAAGTAATTCCTGTAGTTTTAATGTGGTAGAGCTTTCCTGCTATTGCTAATCTCTGTTACCTCAGATCCTGTTTGATCTCAGCTCTTCTTTCCATCAACTCCGGAACCTACTCCCTGCATTAAAGTCCCTTGGTTTTACACACAGTGGCTTTAATTTTCCAAGCAGAAACCTGACTGATTCATATGTTATTTATGACCCAGCATTTCCACTGTCTGGTACAGGAATCCAGAGGAATTCTCACCCATAAGAAAATATATAGTTAGATATTTGTGGCAGCATTATTGGTAGAATTGGTGAGTTGAAGGCAATGTGCATGTCTATTTCTATGGTGACCATGGGTAAAAATGGATGGAAAACTGGGCATCAGTGAGAAGCAACAGTCTAGATATATACTCAAAAACATGGTTAGTCTTTTTAAGGTGAGGTGCTGAGTGAAGAAAGAAACAGAATGAGATTTTTGCATAAATGAATAAGCAAGGACCTTGCTTACCCAATTTATAATGGACTGTCATGAATTAAAAAATAAGCTTAACCCATATGCTGTATCTAAAGTTGAAAAAAAATAGAAGTTGCCAAAAAAAAAAAGTTATTATGTGACACTGAGACATACTGTAGATTATGAAACAAGTAGAGGCCTGGTGCACAAAATTTGTGCAAGGGCAGGGTGAAGGGGTAAGGGGAGAGGGGCCTCAGCCTGGCCTGCACCCTCTCCAACATGGGACATCCCTCTCACAATTTAGTACCACTGGCTCCTAACTGCTTATCTGCCTGCCTGACTGATTGCCCCTAACTGTTCTCTCCTTCAGGCCTGATTACCACTAACTGCTCTCCCCTGCTGGCCTGATTGCCCCTAACTGCTTCTGCCTCAACCCACACCACAATGGCTTTGTACAGAAGGACGTCCAGAAGGATGTCCAGAAAACATCCAGTCTAATTAGCATATCACCCTTTTATTAGTATAGATATCTGGTCCACAGCCAACCAAATTAGTTTGCAGTAATAACAAAAGCACCAGACAGATGGTGAAGCAAGGAGCCGGAGCTAGTGACAGGTAGTGGATAAAGCAGAGGTGTTGCAAAGTTCTGTGGCAATTTTATATGATCCTAGTTGAAGAGGATTCTGGGTCCTCTGATTTTCTTGTTAGTTGCACTCAGACATGAGTTAAGATTATGATTTGTAGTCTTACAACTGCTTCATGATTTCAAAGGTCATCTATGGCCTCAAAGGCTAAGCTGCTTTCTCAAGTGGAATTCAGATTATTGTCAACATATGCAATAAGAAATTAGAAACAAGGAGCATTTGGAGTGTCTGAGAAAGGACTTGAATTCTCACCAGTGAATTAAACTGAAATAAGACATCCCAATTATTACCGAAACAAAGAAACCTGGATAATTGTGCATATACTGGGGTAAATCATTTAATGTGTCTGGCTGTTTTCATTATTTTCCTTTAAAATTCATGGGATGCCTGGTCATGTGTGGCTCAGTAGCTGAGCATTGACCTATGAACCAGGAGGTCACAGTTTGATTCCTGGTCAGGGGCTTAATCTCCAGTGGGGGCATGCAGGAGGCAGCTGATCAATGATTTTCTTTCATCATTGATGTTTATATTTCTCCCTCTCCCTTACTCTCTGAAATCAATAAAAATATATTAAAAAAATAAAATTCATGTGATAACTATAGGGTGACCTGAACCTGAATAGCCAACCTGACAGGTTTCTGTTGGTTTGGGACAATTCATTCAAATGTTCTTTAATCTCTCTAAACCACTTAATGTATGTACAAATTTAAAACTGGTTATTCCACTCTATTTCAGTGTCAGAGCTAGTATAAGATTGCTAAGAGCATTGGCACCTGGATTTGCATCCGGCTCTAAAATTTACTAGCTGTACCACCTCAGGGACTCACCCAACCTATCTGTGTCTCCGTGTCCCCATCTGTAAATATGAGAAGAATAATAGCACTTACCTCATTGGATTTGGGAAGGATTAAGTGAGTTATCACATGTAAAGTGCTTACAAAAGTGCCTAGCATGTAGTGAAGCCCCCAGGAAATATTAGGACTATCATTTAGAGGATATCGAAATGGGGATTCTAAATCGAATCATTTGATGAATTTCAGTGATCTGTGCATCTGTGATTCTCAAACCAGCTTGGTGAAACATCAGGACATGGTACCAGATGGTGTTATGAACATGAAAACCACCTTTTCCCCCCTCAACAGTTGAGCCCTTCAGTGGAATCCATGTCTGTGCTGGTAACTAGCTTCATGATCTCAGGCAAATTATTTAACATGAGACTCACCCAGTTTTTTTCAAATGTAAAATCCTGTCTAATAAAAGAGTAATATCCAAATAATCGTCTCTTCATGACAAAAATGGCAGTGCCCAGTCCTCTCAGCCCCGCCAGAACCCCGAGTCCCGAGTCCCGGGGAGGGCGGCTGCTGAGAGGGGGCAGTGTGAGCAGCCTGGTGGGATGCTGCCAGAGGTCCTCCTGACCCTTTATAAAAAACAAAATTCACTCCCCACGGAGTGATTTCTCCACCCCGCCCCCCCTTCCCGCCACACACACACACACCTGCAGCCTCAGGGTCTCAGCCTCGGAACATCCTTGCCCCCAGCCGACTGATTGGAGAGTTGGGGAGGGAGTGAGTATCTGGGCAACACTGCCCAGCAAACCTCTCCCATTGGGTAGAAACTTCTGACCGGGTTAGGGAGGTAAATGGGTTCTCTTTAAAGCCTTTACAAACAGCAAAGGAAATGTCTGAGGTAGGGTTTCACATTGGAAGTAACTTATAACTAATTTCTGAAGGCAAACTGACATTGCAGTTACGTTATGGAGAGGACCCCGTGGTCCAGAGGTTGGGCTCTGCAGCGATGGTGGCAGGCACTCTCTGCCCTGGTTTCTCAGCACCTCAGCAGGGGTTGAGCCCACCCAGGAAGGCCTTTTCCCCTACAGTTTTCACCATGGCAGGGAGGTTTTGTAGACATGAATAAGAAGTGCCCATGCACAAGTCCTGAAGATGCCGGGGCTGGCAGAAATGACAAACAAATGGGGAAAAGAGCAAAACCAGAAACACCACTGATTCCAACATAGATCATCTTTTCCTTCAGATGAGTGTGTTTCTCTCTTCTTCGTCTTCTGGAAGAGAGACAGATTCAAGTACTGATGATTCTATCAATGGAAAAGTTAAGAGAAAGAGAGGACAGAAAAGGAATAAAAGAAGGAAAGAAAGGACAAAAGATGAAACATCAAGAAAGAGAAAGAGAAGAAAAAAAAGGAGGAAACAACCACATGATATCACCTTTCTAAGGTCTCATGAAAGTCCTGTTTAAGGAGTTCATTTTATGACAATTTTAGTTTGGGTTTACATTTTTACTGGTTTGTCAAGACCACAGCAGGTACACTGTCCAATATGTGTGTGTGTGTGTGTGTGTGTGTGTGTGTGTGTGTGTGTGTGTTTATATATTTACAGAGAGGAAGGGAAAGGGATAGGAAAGCTAGAAACATTGATGAGAGAGAAACATCGATCAGCTACCTCCTGCATACTCCTCACTGGGTATATGCCCACAACCAAGGTTTATGCCCTTGACCAGAATCGAACCTGGAACCCTTGAGTCAACAGGCCAATGCTCCATCCACTGAGCCAAACCAGTTAGGGCTGTCCAATATGTTAAAGAAAAAGCCCTATCTAATAAAGAGGGAGTATGCAGAGGAGGGCAGTTGGGGGTGACCTGGCTGGCAGGGGAGGGCAGTTGGGGACCATCAGGCCAGCAGGAGAATGGTTAGGGGGTGATCAGGCTGGCAGGCAGATGCAGTTAGGGGCAATCAGACAGTCAGGCAGGCAGGCAAGCAGTTTGGAGCCAGCAGTTCCGGATTGTGAGAAGGATGTCTCTGTGGGATCAGGCCTAAACAGGCAGTAAGATATCCCCTGAGGATTCCCATATTGGAGAGGGTGCAGGTTGGGCTGAGGGACAACCCCCCAGTGCACAAATTTTGTGCACTGGGCCTCTAGTTGACATAATAATACTTCTGTCACAGGATGACTGTAAAGAAAGGAAAACATTGAGAGTGCCTACCACTGTCCCTGGAATACAATAGAGGGCTCCCTCCAATGCTCCCCTTTATTTTATCAAGGATAGATGGCTTGAAAACATATTGTAACAACTATTTCCTTAAAATAAAATGTATCTAATTTAATGTTACTATTTAAATCAGCCACAAGATAATTTTAAAGACTATCATTTTCCAAAATGAAATAATAAAGTCTCATCTTAAACTATTTATTTAAACAAATTCCATTTGAACCATTGTATATAAATGAAAATTATTTACACATATACACAAGAAAAGGATTCAACTATTGTTTAAATGATTTGATTACTTAGCATTTTAAAAGAAAGTTTCTAAGTTATTCCATTTGTATGTATTCAGCATTTCTTTGCGTCAACATTTTAGGGAGGCATAAAAACAATTTTTCTTATCTGAATGAGGTTCCTTGCATTTTGTAAAGTTTGATATGAGAGCCCCAGCAAGTTTTGTCCCTCCTTGTAAACCCAATTTCTATTCAGAATACTTACAAATGGATGTAACATTCGGTGAACACATATATAATGCCAGGGACTTTATATGCTTCTTCTCATTTAATCCTTACAACATCTCCATGAGGAAAGAACTATTATTATTTTCACTTGGTATATGAAGAAATGAAGATACAGAGAGCTTATGTAATTTGCTGAAGATCACACTGCTTCTAAGTGATGGAAGCAGGATTCAAACACTAAGAGACTTGAGTCCCCTGACAGTGTTAAACATTTATATGAGCCCTGTGCTCCCAGAGAAGCAGTTGAGAAATCTTCCCACTTTTTGTGTTCCAGCTAAGCCACAAAGAACCATCTGCCCATCAAAGATAAGGCCTGTCTTTGCCCCTCCTCATGACTCTTGCATAACTGCCTCTACAAAACCCTAGATCCTCATTTTTGTTTTTGAGATGTTCCTTTCTTCCTAATGAGCATTTTCCCTGATGTAATAACCTGAATAAAATCATCCATCCACTTAATGGTCTGGTATGGTTTGTCTTCAGACTATAAACTTACGCACTAAGGACAAAGTCACATCAATTAGAACATGAAATCCAATTTGGATTTTATTGGGTATTGGTTGTCAGGTAATGCCTATTTTGGTAGAATGGTCCACATGCATTTCATCCAGTCTCTCATAATCATTTCATTCCCCAGGCTGACCAGCAGAACCTCAGTGACAGATGAATGGATTACTCTGACACATGTTTCTGTGAAAGAGAAGCTAAGGGGCTAGTTTGCTTTAGGAGCAAATAGCCCCCACTGCCTGCCTCTTAGTTGTTTTTTTGTTTTGTTTTGTTTGTTTGTTTTAATATATTTTATTGATTTTTCACAGAGAGGAAGGGAGAGGGATAGAAAGTCAGAAACATCGATGAGAGAGAGACATCGATCAGCTGCCTCCTGCACACCCCCCACTGGAGATGTGCCCGGAAGCAGGGTACATGCCCTCGACCGGAATCGAACCCGGAACCTTTTAGTCCGCAGGCCAACGCTCTATCCACTGAGCCAACTCTTAGTTTTTTTTGTGTGTGTGTGTGTTTTTATAAATATATTTTATTGATTTTTTACAGAGAAGAAGGGAGAGAGGTAGAGAGTTAGAAACATCAATGAGAGAGTCATCCATCAGCCGCCTCCTGCACGCCACCTACTGGGGATGTGCCCACAACCAAGATACGTGCCCTTGACCAGAATTAAACCTGGGACCTTTCAGTCCGCAGGCCGATGCTTTATCCACTGAGCCAAACTGGTTTGGGCTCTCTTAGCTTTTTACTGTAACAACAGCTTGAACTAAAATTAACCTCTAGATACAATCAACAGGGTAAGTATCCTTGAGAAAGTACATGCTTCTATAAGGTCGGGTCTTTAAAGACTAACCATAGAGATTCTAGCAAAACATCCAGGGGATCAAACTTGTTTGGAAAAGTCAAGGTAGGGGCTGCCACTTTGTGCAAGGTCCCTTGACCTTTCAAAGAATCCTCCTTACAGACATTCCAACCAAGTCCTGTGTTTTCCCACATCTCACCCCTTTTTGTTTTGTTGGCTATAGAAGACAGAGGGAGGTGGAGAACTTTCTGCTTTGGAATGTTGGGGTCTGCGAAGAGTGCGAGTTCTGATTTTGTAGACTATAAGAAAGACAAAGAAAATTGCAATGACAGCAATGGTTGGTCTGATCAGGTACCAACTGATTTTAGGAAATCATGTGGTGGGATCTATCCACTCCAAATGCTTCTTTTTAAAAAAATATATATTTTATTGATTTTTTACAGAGAGGAAGGGAGAGGAATAGAGAGTTAGAAATATTGATGAGAGAGAAAAATCGATCAGATGCCTCTTGCACACCTCCTCCTGGGGATGTACCCACAAACAATGTATATGCCCTTGACCGGAATCGAACCTGGGACCTTTCAGTCCACAGGCTGATGTTCTATCCACTGAGCCAAACCAGTTAGGGCTCCAAATGCTTCTTTACCATATTCCAAGCAGTAGTCTGTTTTTCATGTTTATTGCAAGTAAGGACTCTCTAATTTGCCTTTGCAACATGTTTACTTCTTTAGTAAGGTTATCATGAAAAACTCCTCTTAGCTTCTTAACATCAATCTACTGATGGTGACTATTGTTCCATTTTAAAGGATAACACATATGTACTTATGCTCCCAATCACAATTAAGCACCTGTATGTTATGGCATCCTATCTTTCCCTCAGATATTCAGTGGCTGCCTCTATTGCCTGTAGTCTAGTTAATATTTTTTTATCTATGTGTTGTTGTATAGTGAATTCCCTAGTTACATTTTAGGCCATATTGTCTGTAAATGTGGCAATCTGCACAGACTCAGAAAGGGCTGCCACAGGCAGTAGTAAGAATAACAATAGCCGAGATAATGGCTGCAATGAGCATTCCCAAAAATCTTTTGGGCCATAATTGGTTCAATGTTTGTTTGTTTTTTAAGACTTGGGTAGTTAATAAGTCTTGTCATTTTCTGGTGTGATTAACAGGTATTAGGATTTCTGTTTGTCTCTCAAGTACCACAATAGTGCTGCTGTTCAATGAAGTAATATTCTGGGTGGTAATATTGGATGCAAAATAAGTTTCCTTTTCAACCTGTATTAGAAAAAAATGAACTATGGTTTATTAGTGGTTGGGGGCCCATAATAAAGAGATAGGGGTGAGTGTTGCAAATCAGGCTATGATCAGTAAGATTCTCAGTACAAGTTATACCATAGTGGCCAGAGGAGTTCTGGGAGTCACCATGTCATGCCATGATAGAGTTCAATCTGATGAGCTGGAATCCACAGTGGCCCTGTGGGGGTAGAAACACACACATATCCTCTCCCCCATGTTAATAATTCATTGGGTCCTTGAGTCCCATATTCCCCCTTTTCTTGTTTTACTAGTATGTTCTTTAATGTTGAATGGGCACGCTTGACAATGGCCTGTCCTCATGGATTGAAAGGGATTCCCGTGGAAGGCTGAACGGACCAAGTTCTGTAAAAGGTGGGAAAGGCATGGCTGTTATAAGCAGGCCCATTGTCAGTTTTTATTTTGGTTAATCCTATCTAATAAAAGTCACTCCGTCACAAAGATGGCAGCACCCATAGCCACAAGATGGTGGTGCCCACTCCTCTCAGCCCTGCCAGAGACCCCTAGTCCCAGCGGAGGAGGGTCAGCGGGTCAGCCGCTGAGAGCAGGCAGCGTGAGCAGCCTGGAGGAATGCTTGCTTCATCGCCATGGCGACAAGGCAAATGTTCCACCCCAGCCTCGGAGGGCCTCTGGGCACAGAGCAGCAGGGGAGGCAGGAAACCCTTGCATCATCACCCCGGTGGGGGCGACCATTCCTCGCCCAGCCACGGATGGACCTGTCGGCCATGAAGAACCTCTGGGCAGTGGGTGCAGAGTGGCCAGACCCCACAGAGAGCTACTGATGCACAGATTTATGCGCAGGGCTACTAGTATAGTTATAATTGAAAATAGGTCTTATTGAATTTATGTAAAGAAATGTATTGCTATTTATTAAATTTTGGAGGGATAAATAGGGAGGGAGAGATTTACCAAATTGCTTTAAAAATGTTTTCTTATATCTGAAAAACAAAAAGTTTAAGAAATAGTAAGTTTTTAATTAAGCTTTTATTTTGAGATAATTATATATATACATTAAGTTATAAGAAATAACAGAGATCTTGAGTGTGTGTGTGTGTGTGTGTGTGTGTGTGTGTGTGTCTTAACTCATTTTTGATACAGTTAAGATACAGGACATTTCTATCACCGTAGGATTCTAGCCACACCCATTTTTCTGCCACCAAATTCTTTTACAGGATGTTTGTACCATTTTACTCTCCAACTAGCAACGTATGAAATCCAGTTTCTCTGCATCCTTTCCCACATTTTCTATATTTTATAAAATATTTTTTTTTATTGATTAAGGTATACATATATGTCCTTAACCCCTCATTGCCCCCCACCCTCCTGACTCATGCCCTCACCTCCCTTGTTGTATGTGTCCATTAGTTAGGCTTATATGCATGCATACAAGTCTTTTGGTTGATCTCAAGAATTAGTAACATTTTTAATAAAAGTTACAAAATACTATATAATTATTTTCTATTTTTTTTGTTTTATAATAAAACTGTTGTTTCTTTTTATTTTTTTCTGCTAGTATTTCTATAAATTTAGATATTTTAGAGAGTAATGTAAATGACATGGAATCTTGTCCTTTCTGTAAAACATGATATTCCATAATATTATAATGTAACAATTAGTTATAAGTGAAAGCATATTAGAATCTATTTAATATGCATATATAAATAGAATACAATTATTATTTTTTATTTGACAGAGCTTTCCATATATCTTAAGTATAAAATCTGCTTTCTCTCCTTTACTTTCATAAGGATAGAAAGCAAATTTTAAAATTTTAACCCTGGGAAGGTAGTCAAATATATTACATCATATACTAGAGGCCCGGTGCACGACATTCGTGCACTTTGAGGGAGGAGGGACCTCAGCCCAGCCTGTACCTTCTCACAGTCCAGGACCCCTCACTCCTTATCCTCTGCCTGCTCGCTGCTCCTTTGCACTGCCATGGAGGTGGGAGAGGCATGAAATTTGTGCATGACCTTGACAACTCTCAGAAGGCTGCAGAAAGGGTGAATGTGAATGTGGAGAGATAGCAGGTCCTGTGGTTTTTCCCCGGACTGCAGTAACTTCTGGGCCTTTAACAGCTTTAGTTTAAAGGTGCCATTTTTTTTTACAAGGAGAGAATCCCCTTCCCCCGCAACCCTGCTGCTGCCATTTCCACAGCCTATTCAAGGGCATTTCTGTAGCTCCAGCCCTTTAGGATAAATACTTAGGGAGTTCAAATAATTATTGTCCCATATTTTTCCCTTTTCTGAGTAGACTTAACAATATGAAAATTTTTAAGAGATTTTAAAAATAGAAACAAAACAAAAAAACTCCTACAGTAAATGAATGAGTACTTACAAAAAAGTGGACTGGGACATTAGTCTTAGAATTTTATTTTATACTAGAGCCCCGGTGCACACATTCACATATGGGTGGAGTCCCTCTGGTGGCCTGCAGGGATTGGGCCGAAACCCGAAGTCTACTGCCACCTGCAGCTCCTACCTGCCACTCCCGCTCATCCTGGCCCCACTGTGTCTGCTGCGGGCTCCTGCCCAATCAGTCCCCATCTGAGAGAGGCTCACATTGCCGCAGCAGCACTCACCAGCCTTAAGCCCTGCATCTGGAGCCCTCGCAAGGGGAATGGCCTGCGGTATTGGGCTGAAACCAGCTCTCTAACATCCTCCAAAGGGTCCTAGATTGTGAGAGGGCACAGGCTAGACTGAGGGACCCCACCAGTGCACAACTGGGTGGGGAGGGACTGTGGAAGGGTTCCACAGCATGTCCAGGCCATCTTGTTTAGTCCTAATAGGCCAGAGAATCTGCCCCCCTGGTGGTCAGTGCATGTTATAGTGAGTGGTTGAGCAGCCTTAGCATATCATTAGCATATTACGCTTTGATTGGTTGTTCGGTTGTTCTGCCATTCTGCCTATTTGCATATAACCCTTTTATTATATAGGATTAACCTAGTACATCAAGGAACATCAATCAGTAACTAAGTTACATTATAGACAGACAAGAACTTCTACTAGTTAAGAGTTTCTAGTGGCTGATGTCTCAAGAGGGAGAGCAGGGACTGTCCCTGAGATAAAGAACTCTTAGCAGTTGTTGGGAAGTTCCTGTAGTCCCTGCTATGAGTTCAGTCTGCTACAAGTAGCTGGGGGCCCCCAGCAAAGTGAAATATGCCCTATCTTTAAACAAGTTAAACTAAATAACAAAGATACAAAACAACTATTACAAAAAGACACTCTATGAACAACATTTATAGACATACACAGCCTATAGATAAGACTTAGTAAACCAGAGTTCTTTCCATGGATCTTTCAGAAGATGTCTTTTAGTGCCTGGGACTTACAGCTAGAATGCAGCCCAGAGGGCTTCCAGGTGGGTGGCCAGTGAACACCTACAAACAGCCTCTTGTTCACAGATCCTATCTAATAAAAGAGTAATATGCAAATTGACCGTACCTCCACTACACTCACAAGCCACACCCACCATCCCATCAGAGCAATTATGCAAATTAAACCAACAAAATGGCTACAGCCACAGAGAGCGCAGGAGAGAGGCCTGGGTTGCCCCTGGAGATGGAAGAAGCAAGCTTTCCACAAACCCTAGCAGGGGGAAGTTAGGGCAACAAAGTTTCAATTGTAGAAGATAAATAAATTCCAGATACCAGGGCCTCTGTTGCTGTGGCTGAGGGGTGAGGCCAGTCTGCAAACCACCATAGGCCCCTTGCCCAGGCCACCCCACGCCCCAAGGGAATGTCCCCCTGATCCAGGACATCCTTCAGGGCAAACCAGCTGGCCCCCACCTGTGCACCAGGCCTCTATCCTATCTAATAAAAGAGTAATATGCAGATTGACCATCACTCCAACATACAAGATGACTGCCCCTATGTGGACACAAGATGGCCACCACAAGATGGCCAGCAGGGGAGGGCAGTTGGGGGTGATCAAGCCTGTAGGGAAGGGCAGTTGCTGGTGACCAGACCCACAGGGGAGGGCAGTTAGGGGCAATCAGGTCATTAGGTGAGCAGTTAGGCATCAATCAGGCTGACAGGGAAGTGGTTAGGGGTATTCAGGCTGGCAGGCAGAAGCGGTTAGGGGCAATCAGAAAGACAGGCAGGTGAGCAGTTGGGAGCCAGCAGTCCTGGATTGAGAGAGGGATGTCCCAAATTAGAGAGGGAGTAGGTTGGGCTGAGGGACACTCAATGTTCCTGTGCATGAATTTCGTCTCATTATATTTTGCTTTCCATAATAAATGTTGACTGGCGTCCAGAGTTGTTTTGGCTAAAATCTGCCAGTCCTGAGGAGTCATGTGATAATTTTCAGACAAGGCATTAAAGAGTCCTTTTGTAAATGGACTCATTTTCTCTAACACTTTTCCTTATTTCTTTCAAGGTATTAACAGAGAGCAGCTCATAAACTCTAATACTTTGATGATCTTGCATAACTGGGCAAGTTAAAAGCTCTCCTTCTAACATGGCTTGCCGGACTCAGGAACCCCTAACTGAGGATCTAGTAATGAGCCTTCTCACACCGGAGGTGAAGGATCCAGAAATATTTCCTCTAGCACGGGGCCTTAGATGTTACTGTTTCTTCAGGCTCCGATTCAGGAGGAGGAGGCGGTGGTAAATCTCCTTGTTGCTCTGTTGATCTTCAATAGGAAGTGGGCATAATGCAGCTCATACAAAAGCCCACATAGTTAATTAGGATAAGTGCACACGTTTTCCTTGGGCCTGATTTCTTTTTAAATTCCTGTCCACTTGTTCCCAGAGATTAAGGTCCAGTGTTCCAGCATTAAAGAATCAAGGATTATAAACCATAACAATTTCAATAAGCTTTTTAGTTGTTCTTCTGTAACAGAGGCACCACCTGCTTTTGATAACTGTTTCAGCACTGTGATACGTATATTGCTGCTGTTCTGTGGACAACTGTTGTCCCATGATGACACCTTAGCTGAGAAAGAATTCCCTTGAACTTGGAAATCCCAAGCGGCCTCCAATGACTTACTGCGCAGTTACTTTTGTTTTCTTCCTCTTATTTTCCAGGGTTCTGTTTGGTTGTGTTCCTGGCCTCCTCATACTGGCCCCCATTCTGCCAGGGCTGACTAGCAGACCCTGAGCAATAGATGAATGGATTGACACATGTTTCTGTGAAAGACGCTAAGGGGCTAGTTTGCTTTAGGAGCAAATAGCCCCGATTTCCTGCCTCCTTAGCTTTTTATTGTAACAACAGCTTGAACTAAAATTAACCTCTAGATACAATCAGCAGGGTAAGTATCCTTGAGAAAACACATGCTTCTATAAGGTCGGGTCTTAAAGACTAAACCTAGAGATTCTAGCAAAACACCCAGAGGATCGGGCTTGTTTGGAAAAGTCAAGGTAGGGGCTGCCACCTTGGACAAATTCCCCTCAGAGGCCCCCGAACTTTCAGAGAATCCTCCTTACAGACATTCCAATCAAGCCCTGTGCTTCCCCACAATTTCAGAGATGTTTACCCACAGGGAGGGAAGGCAGGTCCCCAAGCAGATGTGAGGTAAGGTCAGTTCAGAGGAAAATAGGGCTGTTAAAGCCAACAGCTGTTGCTAAAGGAGGGAGCCCAAACAGATTGAGGTTTTGAAAACACAACTCCCAAATCAATCAATCAATAAATCTTTCTCTCCCTCCCTCCCTCTCTCTTTTAAAACTTCAGCAAATACAAAGGTTCTCAATAGACAGCTTTAGCCAAATTCAACAGGTATTTGTATTTTATGCGTCCCACGGTACTGCTTTCTAGGGTACAGAAATAAGCAAAACCTATGTCTTGCTCTCGTAGAGTTCACACAAGAGTAGAGCTCACTTCTAGGTGTATTCCACCCCAAAGTGCTCTTGAAAGCCCACTGGATGAGGACAGCTACATATGGAGCACTCTAGAACAGTAATACCTAGTACAGAGATAACCAACAAGTCTCACTCCTGAATTAGAATCCCTAAATTCCTCCACCTCAGTCAATGGTTTGAGATTCAACTTTCAACAAGGATTAAGAACCTACTATGTGCATGTGTGTAGGCATAGCCAGTGGATACAGGACATTGGGGGGCGGGGGGTAAGAGGGAGAGATGAGTGAGGGCATGTACTGGGAGGTGGGAAGGGCTGGGGAGGGCAATAGGGGAAAAAAAAAGAAAAAAAAGAACCTACTATGTTCCAGGAACTCCTCCAGACACTGCTGAAATAACCTCATGGTTGAATCTTTCTGTGGCTTGGTTTCTCCTTTTGTATCCAGTGTCAAGAGTATGTTGCACCCATAGCACCATAAAGGCTCTGTATCCTCTTCTGCAGGACATTCACTTTTGATTTCCACAAAGCACATCTTCCTTTCATTGTATCAGTAATAGTACCACCATATCTGGTACCCTTAGTATCCAAGAGTTTACATTCATTCATTCATTCATTCCTCGGGATCCAGAGAAAAACTTTCTTTTTCTTCTCATATTACACTAGATGGTAAACAAAGCAAATTATTTTTACAGTGTCCCTTGGGGCAATTAAAAAAAAGAAAAATCACCTTCTTCATGAAAATGAATTCGAGAAATCTCTAGAAGAGGGGAAGGTCATTCATTGGAGTACTTACGTCATCAACAGTAATTATCTAGGTTTCTGTTGCTGTTTCTCCTGTGTTATAAAAGCCATGGCCATTTGAGGACACATGTCATTTCTTAACAAGGCCTTTAGCTTCCTTCACTTAGCTTTGATACAGTCCCAACCATTGTTGTCGTGCTTTGAAGTCTTATTTACATTAGCAAGGAGTTATTCCTATCAGAAGCTCTGCCTACTTAAGAGGCAGTTACTGATCAGACACAGTTGAGACAGACAGAAGGCAGACATCAGGCAGGCTACATCTCAGGTATCCCAGGGTCTGGCTGGTTCTCTCCTCTCCACCCTGCCCAGATTGACCCATCTGCTTCCTCCACACCCACTTGCCATTCCTTCCCTTGAACTCCTCTCCTGCCTCTAAAACTGTTTAGTCAAATTAGCCTCTTGGAAGGGCGGGTAAATCCAAATGGAGGGGGGAAAAAAAAAAAAAGAATTTTCCCTGGTTTAGTAACAGGAAGAGACTCCCCTTCCTCTGCCTTTCTTTAGACAACTTGTAATTGTAAATTCTCTCTGTCCCTTTGAAATGTATGTAAATCTCTTTCCAAGCTAAGTAAGTCCCTTGCCATCTTGACAATCCTGGAATGTCTTTCTCAAGGACTTGGAGCCATCTCTTTATATGTAATCATCACGAAAGATAACATGCCTAAACCTCGCTTTCTGTGGGAGGCTGGGAGCAGGCTCCAAGTTGTAAAAATATCTCTCCCTTGTCCTAAAGATGCAGGAAGTTTTCTTTTTCCAATGGATAATGGCTGACATAGATGGCCACCCAATTACCAAGCAAATATAGGGTGAACTCTATGTGACAAATGATGCTGTCAAGCCCTCTCACTTGAGAGCCCGTTATTATTCATTTTGAGAGCATGTATGGAATAGGCTGTATCTGCCGGGATACATAAAGGGGTGAGACGTTTTCCTGTCTTTGCCATCTCTTTAGCAGATTGCCTGTGAGGCTGATTTAATGCATATTCAAGAATAAAACTGTTTCCTTTCTCTCTTGCGGAGAGGTTTCCAGGTTGGCAGGAGATTTTATTTTTAATTGCATTTCCCCAACACCATCAGAATCTGGGAAGACAGGACATGGCTGAGTTAATGCTAGTTATCCCAAGGTCAAGCCTGAATGTTCCAGGACAACACACTGCTCACCAGTGGTCCAGAGAGACACTGGGAGTGGGGGTTAGGCCAGGGACACTGTTAAGTGCAGGGGCATGTGAGCTGAGAGTGGGAGTGGAAAGGGCAAATACCAGTTCGGAGGTCCTTTGGAGGAGGATTAGGAACCAAGGTTATGACCCAGCCTTAAAGGGTTATCATCTAGCTTGCTGTGTTTCCCACGTTAGGATGCGCATGGATCATGGGAAGTTCTGCAAAGGTTGGTTCCTCTGGTCCAGGGTGGGCCTGAGCTTCTATTTCTAATAAGCTCTTCCAGGTGGTTCTGATGCTGTCTGTTCTGGCATCACACTTCAGTAGCAAGAGACTAGAGCAGTGATTTTCACCCTGTGCATCTCACATACACTAATTACTAAAATTCTGTGGCACACCAAAAAAAGTTATGTTTTTTGCCAATAGGTATAATTTGATTCATTCTCACCAGGTGGCTATTGTTGTATTGGCTCCTGTTTGTTTGATTGTTTGTTTTTACTAAGGGAATAGATGTCAGTGCCCCTGACTAAATAGTCAGGTAGTGCTTGTTTTTAAAATTCTTGCAGCCCAGCCAGTTGTGGCTCAGTGATTGAGCGTTAATCTGTGAACCAGAAGGCAATGGTTCAATTCCCAGTCAGGGCATGTGCCCGGATTGCCAGCTTGATCCCAGATGTGGGTTGTGCAGGAGGCAGCCACTCAATGATTCTCTCTCATCATTGATGTTTCTCTCTCTCTCTCTCCCTCCTTCCCTCCTCCCTCACATCTTCCTCCCTCGCTCTCTGAAATCAATAAAAATATATTTTAAAAAATTATTGCGGCACACCGGTTGAAAATTGCTGGAAAAGAGGACGAGTGTGTGTAGGGGGTCAAGGCAGGGAGGAAAACGAAGCAGGAAACAGGCCCACGCCGGGAATGGGGAGACCAGCTGAAAGGCCAGCGGAGAACACCGAAGGCCTGAAGGGCAATCAGAAGTCATGCCCAGGCTTCTGCGGAGGACTGGAGCACTGGAACTGCAGGACGCTTTCTGCTCTGAGCCTGGACTGATGATGCTAATCCTGGGTTTCACCGGATTCTGCTGTCTTCTCACACGACTCAGCCTTCTTCTGATTAATTCTCCTCAAAATTAGATGTTTGGCAAAGTATAAACAGGGGGTGTTATGTTACCAAGACACCTCCAGGATACAAATGACCTAAAACTCACTATAAAGGTACCAAGAAGAAAACAGCTTTCTTTACTGAACCCTTTATCAGGAACACTGTCTGTGTTTAAGGGAACCCTTGGATAAGCTATTTGTAGGTTGGAGATGAGACCCCTAAAGACCAGGCTGGAGTTAAAATAATAAAGTGCTTCCAGCGCGGACAGGGCTTTCTTTAACTGACGTGGTTGGTGAGCAGATATGGTCCCAGAGCTGAAGTTGAAAAGAGGCTGACCTCCTCCCCCAGCTTCCACAAAGCCTTGCCTTTGATGGTGAACAAATCTGTCATGACACGGTCTGAAGGGGTGACAAATAACCGTCAGCCTGAGGCATCCACCTGTCTAAGTCTGACCTTGCCAGAAGGCTCTTGTGCCCCCATGATCCATGGCCTTGCATCATGCTGGACCCTCCCCACCTGCCTTTCTTCTGAGCTTCCAATTGGAAACCCTGACCAAGACCTCAACCAGCTGCTCAGCCAAGGTCCTTCATGGTAGGAATATCCACAGCTGGTGGATTCTTCCCCTGCCCAGCCCTTCGAAAACAGTCTTTATATCTGTGAAGTCCTTAGAACAGAGCCTGGTATATAGCAGATAACATTTAGCTTTGGATAAGACAGTACATAGAAAATTTGAAAGGCTCTCAACACGAGCAAGAAAAGGCTGGGTTTGTGCTATAGATCCCCTGGAGAATCTGATGATGCCACAGGAACTGAGAGGCCCCTTCAGGATAGGGGGTGGGGGAGAGGAAAAAACTATGCAGGGAATCAGAGAGACATCCCTGGAGGTCCACAAGGTGGGTGATGTCTGAAAGGACTGGAGACTCAATTTGAAAAATATTATTTTTTACCTTCTGATGGGGAAAATGAGACATTTTGGGGAGGAACGTCAATCTGAATCTGTGCTGTTAACCTAAGGCACATTCTTATTAGCCTATAGTCTAGCCACTAATTGTCTGGTCCTGCAAGACCTGTTTACTCCCATTTTAGAGAGGCCATAAACTTCCTCAGGCAGAGTTAGCTGGCCCCAGGCCATGCCTTTAGCTGTGGTCTCAGGGCCGCAGCCCATGGGGCTCTTTAAGAACTTGCAAAGTTGGCCGGCAAACCCTTATTTGGGAGACAAAAGGGCTGGAAAGATCTAAAAGGAGAGGGCTTCCTCCATGTTTTTGCTCAGAATTAGAAATCTTTCTCTGAGTCCACCAGTGCAATAAACAGTGTAACTCCATTTCTCTGGATGTTGCTTTGTTTTTCTCCGGTCTTCTGTTACATTTCTACTGGTAATATTAAGATTTTTATTTCAAATAAAGGATTGGACCTGCTCAGCCTTTCAGACTTCTACATAGAACTCTGATAGTACATTTGACTAGCATCCTCCTCCTCCTTTTTTTTTTTAAACACTGAATTGAAGTATGTTAGACATACAAAAAACTGTACATACTTATTGTATACACCTTGATGAACTTGGAGATAAGCATACACCCATGATCACCATGATCATGCTGTAAACATACCCTTCTTCTTCAAAAGTTTCCTCCCACCCTCTTTAACATGATTTGCTGTGTCTGATATTTAAATTCTGCCCTCTTTAAAAATTATAAGGATACAATACAGTCTGGTTAACTATAGGCTCCAGGCTGTCCAGTAATCTCTAGGACTTATCCATCTTGTATAACTGAAACTTTGTAGCCTTTGACTAATATCTCCCTGTTTCCCCTCTCCATAGCTCCTGGCAACCACCATTCTACACTCTGCTGCTCTGGGTTTGACAATTTTAGATTCCTCATGTAAGTGGTATCATGTAGTACTTGTCTTTCTGTAACTGGCACATTTTAGCTAGCATAATGCTCTCCAGGCCAGTCCAGGTTGTCCCAAATGTCAAAATTTCCTTAATTTTTAAAGCTAAATAATATTATACCGTGTGTGTGTGTGTGTGTGTGTGTGTGTGTGTGTGTATGTGTGTGTATCTCATATTTTCTTTATCTATTCAGCCATCAATGGATATTTAAGTTTCCTCCATGTGTTGGCTATTGTGACTGTAGCGAATAATGCTGCAATGAACATGGGAGGGCAGAGAGCTCTTCGAGATCCTATTTTAATTCTTTTAGATATATACCCAGAAGAGAGATTGTCGAGTCCCATAGTACTTCTAGTTTTAATTTTTGGAGGAACCTCCATATTGTTTTCCCTAGTGGCTGCAGCAATTTACATTCTCATTAGCAGTGCACAAGGATTCCCTTTTCTCCATATTCTTGCCACTATGTGTTTGTTTGTTTTTTTTAATAATAGCCAAAGGCTATTTTAAAAGTTTTAAAAGTGCAGTTAATTTTTAGGTTTCACACATAGCAATTAGTATGCTGGGTAGATCCCTTGGGGCTTGTCATTCATTGTTAAAGAGTTGAGCACTGATTCTACAGTATCACTCCTGTCTTAAGGAATAGGTGTTAGGTGTAAAGGAAAACTCACAAAACCAGGGTCAAGCTGCTGGACAGGGTATGTTTTCTGTTTCCAGAGGGGAAAGCTTTCTGTCTCCTCCCCTAGACCCCCTCCCCCAGTGGATCTCCTTTCTAGTAGGGCAAGTGTGAGAAAGTGGCCTTGGCCCTGTGTGTAGGGAAATCATCATACATATTTCTTAATGCCAAGTAGTTTGGGAAGGGAAGGAGGATCAAGGCAGAGAGAGAGAGTCAAGAGAGCGAGAGAGTGAGAGAGAGAGAGAGAGAGGAGAAACATTGATATGAAAGAGACACATCAGTTGGTTGTTTCCCACACACAGGGACAGGGATCAAAACTGCAACCCAGGTACAGGCCCTATATCAAGAATTAGACTTGTGACGCTTCGATGCACAGGCTGACACTGTAATCACTGAGCAACACCGGCCAGGCCTAGGGTGTTGATCCTTTATAGAAGTTGATCAGGAATGCCAGCTGCCCTATACCTGGGGGCCTTGGGGAGGTAAGGAAGGCTGAGAGGAAGTCACCAGCCCCTTGGGAAGCTGAGTGTGAGTGCTGCCTCTGCTGAGAGAATGACAGAGCCTTGGGGACGCAGATGATGCCAGGTGAACACCCAGAGTGGCTCTTGGACACAGAGAATGTACCTATGGCTGGTTATTCAATTCATTTTCCCTCTGGGGAAAAATATGTTAGAACTTTCTAGAATTCTCTTACTATTACTGAAATTTTCAAAAGATTATTTTGTTGTTGTTGTTAATCCTCACCAGGAATGTTTTTCCATTGAATTTTAGGGAGAGTAGGAGAGTGAGGGAAAGGTTGTGCCCTTGACCAGAATCAAACCCAGGACCCTTTGGTCCTCAGGCTGATGCTCTATGCACTGAGTCATACCAGCTAGGGCTGTCTGTCCTTGACAACCACCAATCAGTTTTATGTCTCCAAGGATTTGCTTATTCTGGATATCTTACAATACGTGACCTCTTGTGCCTGTCTTCTTTCACTTAGCATAGTATTTACAAGTTCCATCCAAGTTGTAGTGTTGCAGAGAACCAGAATAATCAAACAATGCTCAGAGAGTTTGGAGTTACATTTATTACATGCGGGTCCAGAGGAAAATGTTTCTCAAATTCTGGGCCCCAACATGCAGAAATTGTCTTTATTTATATGTTTTTACCTTCTTTGTCTCCCAAACATGGGGTGTTTCCCGCCCCTTTTGCAAGTTCTTTAAGAGCCCCTACGTGCTGGTGCCTTGAGACCTCAACCAAAGGCCTGGCTGGTGCCAGCACTGGTAATTTTGTCCAGGGAAGTTTTAATAGGCCCTCTGGAGTGAGAGTAGTCTCATTGTCCTTATTATTTAAGCAAGCAAACATTTACAGAAGCTACATAGCAGGGTTAAAATTTCAAACAGCAGTTTTTATATAAGTTGGATGCTTCAGTAGCACATATCAGTACTTCACTCCTTTCTATAGCTGCATACTGTTTTATTGGATATATACACCATATTTTGTTTGTTCATTCATGGGCTGATAGACATTTGGATTGTTTCCATCTCTGGCTATTGTGAATAATATTGCTGTGAATGTTTGAATACAAATATTTTTTTAAATACCTGTTTTCAGTTATTTTGGGTTTATATGTAGGATTTCTGGAAGGTAGGGTAAGTCTATGTGTAAGGTAGGGTAAGTCTTCTTTTTGAAGACTGTGATTGCTATCTTTGTCTCTTCTGGTTTAATTACAAATGCTGCTCAAGCTAGTTTGCATTACAATTGAAGCAATCACTTGTTATGAATATTCTGAAGCATTCTTCATTAAGGCTGAAAAGAGACAGTGTTTGTTGTTTATCAGAGAACTGGAAATGTTTCTAAGCCAACCGTTGTAAGATTAACTGAATAACAATCATCTTTGAAGTTGGATCCACTTCAGGATAATCCTTTCAAAGAGGTTCAAGATAGGAGGTCAGGGTGATTTCCCACAGGTTGAGAACTGCTAGTGTAGAGCCTAAGACCATCGGAAAACACAGATATTTACATTACGATTCATGAACAGTCGCAAAATTATAAAGTGGCAACGAAATTAATTTTATGGTTGGGGTCACCACAACATGAGGAACTGTATTAAAGGGTTGAGGCATTAGAAAGGTTGAGAACCACTACAACCAGCAATTTGAGCTTCTACATGATGGTTGGATCCCAAGAAGGTAAAGGGAAAAGCTGCCAGGTCCCTTAAGACCTCGCCCTGGAACTGGCTGCTCCATCAGTTCTGTCACACTCTACTGGTTGGAGCAGGGCACAGGGCCAGCCCTGACCTGAGGGGAGGAGGAAAAACACCTCTGACTGGAGGTGCAGCAGGAGCCTGAGGAGAACCGAGGGGTTGCTGGTGGTCATATCTGGAGACTGCCTCCTACACGGGCTTGTAAACCTTGTGGTGTTTAGGTTGAACGCATGAACACTTTTAACATAAAAGTGCACGATGATTATATGATGAACCTCTTTTAAGCATAACATCAATATTCTAAATGTAAGGTGGGGCCCAAAGAGCCCTCTTCCTCTCCCCTGTCTTAGAGTCTGTGAAGAAAGGTCTCTCTCTCTCTCTCTCTCTCTCTCTCTCTCTCTCGTTCTGAGTCCTGAATGATTGTGTAATTGGTAACAGGCACCAACAGGCATTCATTCCTAAGGGCACTTGTCTCCCTCAGAGTCTTGTCCTTCTGATCGAAGCCATAGGCCAATGGTCAGCAAACTGCAGTTCTCGAGCCACATGAGGCTCTGGAGCCATGGTCTGCCATTCTGTTGACTAATGAGTTTGCCCACCACTGACCTAGACTCTCGATTCTAATAATTACAGGCTGTTGTTATTCCTTGTGATTAAGCTGCTATCCCAGTGGTTGGCAAACACATTAATCAACAGAACGGCAAACTGCAGCTTGTGAGCTGCATGTGGCTCCCAAGCCACAGTTTGCCGACCACTGCCATAGGCCAAGCATGTCAAACCCATGGCCCGCAGGCCACATGCATCTCACAATGAATATTTTTGCGGCCCAGCCAATATAATGGTAAGAAACATTTTAATAAAAATTTGGTAACTTAATTTTTACAATGTCCTGTTATACATAATTATTAATAACGAACTACAACGTTCACTAATGACTGATTGCTATAATTGTGTTGCATTCATTTCCCTTACACGCCTTATACACAGGGGCACCATTTCTCTCCACTAATACTAGTAGCGATTGCCACGTCATTAGTCTCGGCTGATTTATTTGGTGTGCACAAAAGGAATTGGTGATAGTTCTATGCTTTCTTAAATGAATTAGCTAATATTCTGACATGTTCTATACTGAGGTATGCTGGCTACTCTGTTCCAAGATTCTCAAACAATTCTGGGACTTGAAAGAAGAAATATGTCAGTTGCTAATAACTAAAAATCAAGACACAGGCCTGTTTTTTGACACAATATGGTTGCAAGATTTATCTTTCATGGTTGATATAACAAAACACTTCTATGATTTAAACTTAAAACTGCAAATACATGATCAGATTATTACAAACATGTGTGACCAAGTCAACACATTTAAATGTAAGCTAGTTCTTTGGGAAAAGCAGTTGAAAAATGAAGATTTAATGTACTTTCTGACATTCAACATGAACAAATCAAGTTTAGGTGAAACTGCATCGTGTAAAAAATATGCTGAAAAATGTTAAGCCTTAGAACTGAATTTAAAACAAGATTTGCAGATTTAAAATTTTTGGAAGGCAAGTTTTCTTTGACTTTTTCAATAAATAGAATCAGTACCTAGTCAAACACAAATGGGGGTAATTGAGATCCAATGTGATTCAGACTTGGAGGCAAAATTCAGTGCAGTTGGTATACCTGAATTTTACAAATATTTACCTGCTAGGTTTGAAAATACTCAAAAATTGACATGTGAAATTATTTCCATGTTTGGAAGTACTTTTTAGTGTGAGCAGTTATTTACAATTATGAAAGGAAATAAGTCTGTCAGATCCAGAATTACTGACACTACCTTGGGTCAGTTTTGAAAGTAATCATCGCGAACAAGATTTCCCCCGAAGTAGGGGGAGAGAGATGCCAAGTGTCAGGACGAAAACATTCATTTTATCATGGCTCTTGTTCTTTTTTTAAAACTATACTTTTTGAAATAAACCTATATTTCTATGAAAATGGAGACTTTTGTGTTTTTGGGGCCCACATAAACTTAAACCTTGTTTATTAGGCCCATGTTTACCTTTGAATCTGACAGGCTTGCCAGATTGTTTCCTGATTGTTTCCTGCCAGGGCCTTAGCCTCCTCATCTACCTAGTACAGGTCGGCAAACTGTGACTCTCGAGCTACTGTTTATCGCTCTGTTGACTAATGAGTTTGCCGACCACTAGGATAGGGGCTTAATCACAAGGAACAACAACAGCCTGTAATTATTGGAATCAAGAGTCTAGGTCAGTGGCTCACGAGCCGTGGTTTGCTGACCACTGACCTAGTAGAAGCACTAATCTCCTCCCACACAGCCTGCCCTGCAGAGTCATTAGTCTGTACCTGTCATGCAGCAGCCACTCCCTGTATGGAGAGTGGAGTGTCACCTGCAGGGTGAGCTGATCCTGTGACACTTGCTGTGGATCGGAAATGAGGAGAGGCTGGAGTGAAGTCCCTGTCAGTAGCTGCCCTGGGTTGGGGCAGAAGATCGACCTGAACAGGAAGACAGCCAGGCCAGGTGCTAAAAGTCGCATCAGCTCCTCACAATGAGACAGAAGTTACCATGGGATCACACAGAAGGCTATTTTGGGGACATAGGTTGTTGTCTGGATTTTCTGTAATTAGGTCCTTTCTGTTCTCTCCTATTGTTTAATATGTTTTTAAAATGCTAGTCTGGTCAGCTGTGCTAAGAGGAACCAAGAAAGAGGTTTTTGTCCAGTTTGAACTGGAGTTTTAAAGGGGAAGCAGCTTACCAGCTGCCTGAGAGTGGGAACAATGGAGTGGTGTTGCCCAAGTGAGGGCACCTCAGGGGGCAGGTAAATGGGGGGGGGGGGGCAGGGTAGGGAGAGGCTATTGGGTTGGAAACTCTTATTCAGAAGCTCTCTCCATGCAGAGATGAGTTTAGCAAATCTGGGTCTCCCCCTCCATCCCAAGGTCGGTTGCTCCCTCGTGGGCCAGATAAGAGGCCAGAAGGGACCTCGATGAACAAGGAGAAGGAAAACTGATTGGGATTTGGTGGCCCAGGGCTAGTGCAGGTGGGTACCAATGAAGTTTGTTCCCAAGAGTGGAGCCAGCAAACAGAAAACCGGGTCTTAGTTGAGAGAGGGGGTTCAATTGGAGCCTGAACTGCTAGGTGCCACGTACTCAGGCAGACAGGTTACTGAATCATCTTTTTTCTAATTAATGAAGGAGAGAGGACACACAGAGATTGCAGGAAACACCCAGGAAGGATACGAGTGAGGATGAGTGGGCGAGCATGGCCACTTAAACACACTGGGGCAGCCAAAACCGGTTTGGCTCAGTGGATGGAGCGTCGACCTGTGGACTGAAAGTTTCCGGGTTTGATTCCAGTTAAGGGCATGTACCTTGGTTGCGGGCACATCTCCAGTAGAGGGCGTGCAGGAGGCAGCTGATTGATGTCTCTCTCTCATCGATGTTTGTAACTTTCTGTCCCTCTCCCTTCCTCTCTGTAAAAAAATCAATAAAATATATTTAAAAACAACAACACTGGGGCAGAGGGCAGAGCTTAATTATTGATAGCTGGGACCTACAGCAAATTTGGGGCAGGTCGGGGGCAGGAAGGGCTGCCGATTGTGAATACGTGAGTCAGAGAACCACCCAGACACTGTGGCCACGACACTTGGAAGACTTGACTCATTCCAGACCCCACCGAGATCTGGTTCTCTGGGGCTGCTGCTCAGCTGGTGAGAGCTGGGAGTGGACAGCCACTGTCACTGTCACTGCCAACATCCCAGGCTCAGCCCTCCCCTCACAATCCGTTCCAGTTATCTAAAACTGAGTAACACACTACGCCAACGTTTAGTGGCTTAAAACAACAATCCTTCATTTTGCATTCCGGGCAGGGCAAGGAGGGATCACTCTGCTCCATGTGTCTACGGCCCATGACTCAAATGGCTGGGTCACTGGAGGGCCACCAGGCATCTCTCCTCCTGCAGGCTCCAGGCATCTCCCGGTCCTCTCCAGCACGGAATTCCCAGGGTCCCTGGCTTCGTAGTGGCTCAAAGCTCCAAGAGCAACGATTTCTAGAGGCCCAGGCAAAAGTTGCAAGACCTTTTGTCATCCAGCTTCAGAAGTGCCAGGAGATGGTGATTTCAGCCATATTTCTATTGATTTAACAATAGATCACTAAATCCAGCACAAATTTAAAGGAAGAAGCGATAGATCTCACCTCTGCACAAGAGCATCAAAGGACTTGCCACCATTTCTAAGGCATCACAGCATCTCACCGAGTCCTCAGCAAAGTCCCTGTCCCCAGACTCTCCTTGATGGCAGCTGGGAGGCAGCAATGCACAGGGGAGAGACGTGAGGGTTTCAGAGGCCACGAGACCTACTCCATTCTGGTCCAGGCAGGATCCACCACTCAGCAACTGGTTGGGCTTGTTAGGCTACTACTCACCTGGTGGTGCCATGGTTTCCTTGTGTGTAAAATGGGAATGCTACTACATACTACAGTGGCCGAGGAAATGCACCGCTCCGATTTTCCAGTGCATGCTGAGCTCTGAAATCTGTCCTCTGACATTCATCGGTTGGTGCCAAGGCTGCTCCTAGCCCACGACTGAGTACTAGAGCCGATGTCTGGAAAGTGCTGGGCTCCTGAGAGAGGCCAGTTTGGCTCCTGGACCCTCCAGGGCCTTGCTGAACTTTCTTAGAGTTGTACCGTCGTAGAAGATGCTTCCTTCCACCCAGCCTTCCCTCCTTGCCTCTCTCCTTCACAAGGATCACATCTGCAGCCCAGGTCCAGTTCTCGGTCCATTTCCTTCCAAAATCCCTTGCACAGGGCTCCTGGCTGGCACTGCTTCTGAGGGACTGGGACAAAGAGCCACAAGTTCATAGGGCTGCTGTGGATATTAAATAAGTGGGTGTAGGTAAGCACCTAGCGAAGGCCTGGCTTATAGTTGACATTCATTCCACTAACACTTACTGACTCCCTGCTGTGCGCAGGCTGTAGCCCGGGTGCCTGGGAGATCGAGTGAGCAGAGCTGATGACAACATCAGGGCCACCTGCTCGAAGCTGCTTGCTGACTCCCATGCCTGAGAGATAAAGTCAGATAAAGTCCGGACTCTTCTATGAGACACAAAGAGCCCTTCAAAGCCTGACCCCCCAGGCCTCTCAACACCTCCCACTCCACCTGCTGCTCCCCGGAGCCTATCATCAAAAGGACCTTCCTCTTTCCTCACGTTCTTGCTCTTTCACTCCCACCTTTTTCTTAGCACACCTTTTCTTCTCATCGGAATGCCTCTTCCTTCCCTGGCACACACCCCTCCGGTGACAAACCTTGACACATCCCCAACAACCCAGTTCAACTGTGGGGTCCCAGGTCCCAGGACAAGAAGGGCTGTTGCACAGATCTCAGCACGCACCGGTAAAAGCACGGTGACACTGTGTCACAGCTGCTGTTAACAGTGTCCCCGCTAACCTGTGAGCTTGTCTAGAGCAGGGGCAAGGTTGTAATCCATCCTGAATGCCCAGTGCTTGGCGCTTGGTAAGCCTGCAGTGCGTATCTGCAGAGGGGGTGTGTGGATGAGCCCAGGACAGGCAACTTTAATTATATATATATATATATAATTGATTATATATATATAATTTATATATAATTTATATATTTATATATATAATTGATTTTAGAGAGGAAGGGAGAGATAGAAACATTAATGGTCAGAGAGCATCATTGCCTCCTGCGCGCCCCCTGCTGGGGACCGAGCCCGCAACCCAGGCCGGGGACCCTTCAGTCCGCAGGCCCACGCTCTCTCTATGCCCTGAGCCAAACCAACCAGGGAAGGGCAGGCGACTTTTGGAGGAGACGGCGGGGCCTGCAGCGAGAGGAGGGGGCGCGGCGGGCCTGGAGGGGTCAGGGAGCTGCAGGCGCTGGGGGGCCGAATCGCGGCCTCCGCGGCGGGGCACATGACTGGGCTCAGCCTCCGCCCCGCCCGCTCCCGCCGGGTCCCGCCCGGTCCCGCCTCCCGCCTCCCGCCTCCCGCTCGCTCCCGCCCGCTCCCGCCCCCCGCGCAGCTGCGGGCAGTGTTCGCCCGGGTGTGCAGCGAGCCGGCCCGCGAGCGTCACGGCCTGCGCGCTCCCTCTGCGGCTCCGGAGCAGCGCCCGGCGGCGGCGCCCAGCCTGCCCCGCCAGGGAAACCGAAACCGAAGCGGCTCCTTCTCCCCCCGCCCCCCGGGCCCGCCGGCTAGGTGCCCCGCGGGCCCCCTCGCCCCGCCGCGGGCCACGGAGTCGCGCGCACCGCCCGGCCCGCGGGCACCCGAGGGCGCCCGGTCTCCCCTCCTCCCGTGGGGTCGCGGGCGGGCGCCGCCGGGCCGCGAGCCGCGCGCAGAATGGGCAGGTGCTGCTTCTACGCGGTGGGCACGCTGTCCCTCCTGCTGCTGGTGACCAGCGTCACGCTGCTGGTGGCCCGGGTCTTCCAGAAGGCCGTGGACCAGGCGATCGAGAAGGTGAGGCGGCGCTGCGTGTGTCCGCGCGCGGGTGAGGGGGTGGGGGGCGGAGGGGGCCCTTCCAGCCGACCCTCCCACTGCCGAGCCTTGTGCACGAAAAGAGCTGCACCTCGGCAAACCCTCCTTTCTTTCTTGTCTTCTCCGGGTTGGCAGGTAAGGATCCTTAAGGCTGGAGAGGGATGGAAATGACTGGGTTCCCTTTATAACAATAAATAAGAGTGTGGATCTAGACTTTTTAAAATAGCTTTCACTTATATTCTATCCTTTGCATTCCCCACCCCTGCCCTCCCTTCACCCTGATCTCTGTTGAGCCCAAACTCATTTCTCTCCCACTTAATGAAAAACCAAACCAAACAAACAAACAAAAAAAAACCTAAATGAAAGGTACCACAAAAGAGGCAAGTTTGTTGGCTGCCTGCTGGGGCCTTTGAAGTGGTGTGGGGCTGCGGGTGACAAGGGGATGTGTAGCCTACTGGGTGCTTACCTACTGTGTGCTTGCCTCCTTGGGCTGAGCAGGGCAGCTAGTAGGCAGGCCAGACCTCTGGGCTGGGTGACATTTCAGTCCATCCAGGTCTGTGCCCACCCACCTGCTCCGCAGCGTGGTGTCTTACACCAGCTGTCTGTGTTGCTTTGTCTCATTGTTGATTCGTGCTCTTCTCAAACAGCTACGGAAGCTTCAGGCAAAGATGCATTTATTGATTCTTCAAAGAACCTGAATCTGTCTCTTCCCCTAGATGAGTGGGCCAGACAGAGAGTCATTTCAGGAGACTTCTCCAGCATTGGACCTCACCAACGGTCATTTTCTCTGCCCTTCCACCCCCACCCACCAATCTATGTGAAAAGAGGAACCAGAGAGAGTTCCTGCGTTCACTTTTTCCTTAAAAAAAAAAAATCGTTGGAGTGGCCTTTCTTGTAAGCACCCATAAGTGCATGCCTAATTTCCCCACTGGTCGGCACTTGCTGCTGGCTGGATAAACACGCCAGGCCTCGTCCCATTGCTGCACTTACTCCCTGTTAGTACAGTTGTCTCCTTCCAGGTGGCAAATCCTTTAATAGAGGATTCCGAAAGCCACCGATTACTTAAAATCTGGCAGTTAAAGACGACTTGAAAAAAAGAAAACACCAAAGAAAGCATAACTTAGTTTTTTCTGGGTTCACCTAGTCTTGGGGAGATGAAGCCCATTGTCTGAACTTCTAGGTCATTGTTTTCTCTGAGCACCCAAGTTCCCCCGGGGGAAACTGAGCTGAATGGTCTTCTCTCCTGTCCACCTGAAAACCCATGGCCAGATGCTTTTTAGGAAGTGCGCTCTTGCTGGGGTGACTAGAGTTAAGCAGCCCAGGTATAGTCAATACAGTATATGAATTTTCCTACATGGCTGTCTCCGGAGACCCTGTGAGACCAGTGACTTCCCCAGTGCCTCAGGTATCACCAGCCTACAGGTGCTCTGTGTGTCTGTGCTTCATAGAGTCAAGAGTCACTGTAAGGCATCTTGGCTAGGGTGTGGGTTTGCATTGATTTTTGGTGATTGGCTTTTTGCATGGTTTTCTCCATGGGGATTGGGCTCTGATCCAACTAATAAATGATAGCACAGAGTAAGCAGGGTTGCCCAACTCCATTAAGGAACATTGCACCATGTGGTGTGTGAAACCACATGACAGGGATGGTTCAGTGGTCAGATATGGAAATATTCTAAGCTGACCAGAGATTTCATGTTCCCATTAATACCATTGTGCTCTCCTGGATCACCTGTAGGGTGGTAGCATTGGAATAGTGGGAAAGAGTAAGGAGTCAACAGGTCAACATCCTGGGTATGAACCCAGTGTTCTAGCTGGTGATCTTCCGCAGGTAGGTGCTTAACCTTTCTTGATTCTTGATGATTTCACCAATGGGAATAATAATGACTCACATAAATAGAAAGATTATAATAATTCTTAAGGAGCATTAGTATAGTTTTCATGGACTATATAGTTAGTGCTTTGTAAATGATAACAGTTTTATTTATTTATTTTTGTTAGCCTCATAATGCAAAGAAAAATATCTGAGATTTCAAGTTAGACACCTGTGTTCAAATCCTAGCTTTGCCACTTACAAGTTTTTTGTGTTTGGGCAAGTTACTTAACTTGCCTGAGTTTCAGTGTCATTACTTGGAAAAGCAAAGCTTAGGAAGGGTCTCCTCAATCGATAAGCTACACACAGACCATGGACTGGCCTCTGTGTTTGTTGTGAGGCTGAGTAAGGCCATCTGTGCAGAGCCCTGGGCAGAGTCATTATTTCCAATAGTATTATTATGGAACAGTTCATTCATAACCTGGCTTTAATGTAGCTGTAATATAATCCATCCTGATAGTCCCAGCTCTTAGTGGTTTCATTTGAAAACTGTCCATGCCCTGGCTTGCCCACATCAAAAGAGAAGAGAGGGAAGGGATGGGGTTCTAATAAGTAGGTTTGACTAATTGCGAGAAGCTTAGTAATGTAATTCCTATCAGAAGAATTTGCCTTAAGTGATAATTTTCCTTCTGTTCTTCTGTGAACAGAGACTACTGAATGGAGATTTTCATTTTGGCAGGTGCATGGAATGGAAGGAACCAAAACTCGTTGACCTCATTGGCTTGTATTGGGCAAACCCTCTAGTTGTTTCTACTTGACTTCTCTCAGTTGCAAAAGAGGCAGAGTGAGGCTTTCCTCCTTGTCTGCCCACTCTCACTTTCTGGGGGATATTCTGAGCATTAAGCAGGCCTCTATCAAGCATTTTTACCTGCCCTGGAGATACCCAGCAATCTCTTTTCCTCAATAGAGCCTAGAAGGGCAGGATTTTATGTTACATTTCATTTCATTTGCTAACCCCACTGATTGTCCTGGCACCCAGCACAGTACCTGGTACATGGTAGGTACATAATGAATGCCTGTTCCTCGCTATTGATTGTTTTAGTTGAAAGAACAGCGTCCCGAGAATCAGCAGGACATGGTTAAAATTCCTTTTTCTATCACTAACAAATCCTTGGATTAAATTGAACAAGCCAGGTAGCAAATTATAAAACCCCTCATAACCTCCATTTCCTCATTTTGAACATTGGGGGTAATAAGAATAGCTCCCTTAGAGTTGTTATAAGAAGGAAGTAAAGTAATTGATAGAAAGCATCTAGCACACACAGTCCCTTCCACAATGTCTGAATACTAACAGGTGTTACTGTTTCTGCTTTTTGTTGTTTGTTTGTTTTTATCATCTAGAAACTGAAGCTTATATAGTAGATAAGGTTCCTTCTTGCTCCAGAATTCTGAGAATCTATGAGATGGGCCTGTGACCTTTGCTTGAATGAAGCTCACAATATTAAATTTGGCCTTTGACTTGCTAACCATTTGAACATCTCCCAGAAATGAGGGTGCAGAGCCAGCTAAAGTCAGGGCTGGCCAATAGGAGATGGGCGGGCGAGAGAACCAATGAGAGGGAAAGAGATGGTTCATGTTTTGCTTCCTATTTGCTTCCTACAGGCCAAGGAAGGAAGACAGCATTAGGTCCCAGGCATAAGATGAGCAGGACCAATGCCCTTACCCTTTGCCAGAAAAACCTGAGGGCCTGGGCAAGTGAGTCACAGCTGGCCTCTTGGGAACCATAGCAACTGTGGAGCTTCTGCTGATGATTTAACCATATAGCATTGGTTGGTAAATATGTACAGGTCTTCTTTTTAAAAGTCAAATTAGTAATATAGCTTCTTGTTATGTAAAGACGGTCAACAAAATATAATCCTAAAGGGCTCTTGCGTATCTACTTCATCACCCAAGTTGCCTTTTTACAGAGTTACGCAGACTTGGAATCTTAGAATAAGGAAAACACTTTAGATATCACTTAATCTTTTATGTTATGGTCAAAGAAACTATATTCATTTTTAAATGAATGATGGTAGGTATTCAGTTGCCTTTACATTTATATGACACTAGAAATACAGACAAGTGACTTATGGAAGGCCACATGAAAAGGAAGGGCTAAGGTTAGGTGTGCAAACTGGGTTTCCTAATTCACATCCCCCTTCCCGAGGATGAGCATCCTCCTCATTGCCAGTGACAGTCCTGGTTTATTTACACCGGTTGTCCTGGCGTGATTACTAGCACCTCTTTCCTTACAAAAGATTCCTTGGCCCGCTGGTATGGCTCAGAGGTAGAGTGTTTTCCTATGAACCAGGAGGTCAGGGGTCGATTCCCAGTCAGGGAACATGCCCTGGTCACAGGAGCTTGATCCCCAGTGGGGGGCATGTGGGAGGCAGCCGATCAATGATTCTCATCATTGATGTTTCTATCTCTCTCTCCCTCTCCCCTCCTCTCTGAAATCAATAAAAAAATATTTTTAAACAGATTCCTGGTTTGGACAATAAAGTCTGTCCTCACACACCACACTGTCCTGCACTTCTTGGCTTAAAGAGGAGTGTGGTCTCTAAGGAGCTGAGGCCCACTCAGGCTAGCTCTGGAAAGATAGGATTTCTTCTTCTTCTAAAGCTGCAAGAGGAAGCTCATAGAAATCTAAGTGTGAGAGCCACCACACAGGAAGGCCCTAGATAAGTCGAAACTGGAAAGTCAGCAGCCCAGGCACACTGTCCCTCTCTTGCCACCGCTTCCCACCAACCCGCTTCCTCTGTGTGCTTGTTGGGCTCAGGCTATTTGCTCATCTGGGGCTTTCTCAGCCTCAGTCCTTGTGACCTTCCAGCTGCTCAGCCCACATGACATCTTCATTTTTTAGTTTCTCCTCAGTTTTTATTGATTTTTAGAAAGAGAGGGATAGAAAGAGAGGGATAGAAAAATAGAAACATCATTGATCAGCTGCCTCTTGCATGCCTTCTACTGGGGATCGAGCCTGCAACCTGGGCATGTGCCTTGACTGGGAATCAATCCAGTGACCTCTTAGTTCCTGGGTTGACGCTCAACACTGAGTAACATTGGCGTGGCTTTTTCCCGAATTTATCACAGAGCAATGTGATTGGCTCCGCGGAAGCAGAAATCATGGATTTATAACAGAGACAATATCCTTGCAATATTCTTTAACTTCAAAGCAAAAGAATGCAACTCCTTTCTGCCATTAGAAATGTGATCTTGTGATATCAAAATCATAGTAAGGTTCTTTCAACATCTTACTAATTCAAGTTGACCTCGAGTGCATTCATTATTAATGATTAAGATAGGGGAGTAAGCCAGTACTTGTCAGTGTAGTTCCTAGACTCTTAAGAACTGCATCCAAATCACTGAGGAAATTTAAAAAATACAGACTCCACCAGCCCTGCTGAATCAGGCGCCTTAGGACCACCACCCAGGATACAGAGCTAAGCATGAGCCCGTGAATGGTTTGGTTGGTGACTGTGTTAGCCTGTATCTTCAATCCTTAAGGTGGCAATTTTTTCCCCACACCTTTGTATTTTATTATTTATTTATTTTGCTGATAAGAAAAGAAAGGCATGTCATTATAAAAAGTCAGATACAACAAAAATTAATAAAGCAGAGATAACTACTGTTAGCATACTATTGGCATTCCATCTTTATATTTATGCACAGATAATGGTATAGTAACACATTACAAAAATGAGGTGCTTCTATTCCCACTCTTCATTTATAATTTCAGCTTTGCTGAGTTATGACTGACATATAAAAGAGAGAGCAATTCTAGTTGAGTATATTACTATTAGTAGTTACTATTATTCTGCAAGTTTGCATTAAAAGGGAAGATGGGGAGGGGGAGGGGTCTTGCCTGTGGAAACGGTTTTAGCTTTCTTGTTTCATAAAGTGCAAGATTTCATTCTGTCAGGCCCGGCAACAAGGCCATCTGTTCTGCCAGACGTTCGCTTGTTCCCAGGGAGGAATCAGCAGGTGGGATGATCAGATCATTAATGGAAACACAGGATTTTGGTCAAGTGACTAGTCATTTATGGCCTATATCGTAAAGCTGTATACTATGTATATACATGATATACTAATAAAAGGATCCCTTTTAATCAAAACTAGTAGCAGAGACATATTAGCTTGTATCTGAGCCTCTTTACCAAAAGAAGGAAAAATGAAAGATAACCTGAGAGTGTCTGGTGTTTAACAAAAATGAGCAAAGGCATATTTCTATGTAGAAGCGAATACTAGTGCTATGATTTCACATACAACAAATGTACAAACATATGCCCACTTCACTCACTTACCTTGTCCACCTGGCCCCTCCAGCATCTGAGCTTTATACGAGAGAGAGAGAGAAAGAGAGAGAGAGAGAGAGAGAGAGAGAGAGAGAGAGAGGCAGAATGCCATTGTGAGAGTAATGTATTCATTTTGGCAAGTTTGATTTTAATAATATGTTAAACATTGTACTTCTAATAATCAAGAGTAATGGAAGCCCCAGCTGGTTTGGTCCAGTGGATAGAGCCCGGGGACTGAAGGGTCCCAGGTTTAATTCTGGTCAAGGGCACATGTTCAGGTTGTGGGCTCGATTCCCAGGAGGCAGCCAATCAATGATTCTTTCTCATCATTGATGTTTCTCTCTCTCTCTCTCTCTCTCTCTTTCTCCCCCCAGCCACCCTTCCTCCCTCCCTTCCTTCTTTCTTCTCTGAAATGAATAAAAAATATATTTTGAAGCAGAGTAATGGAAGAAAGAGGATACATAGATAAATAAGCAATGAAAACATCACTTATTTCATCTTTGAGAGATACAATCACAGCCAAACAGGTTGTAAAATAAGACTGGCTCCACAAGTTGCACATGGAACCCAGGCATTGTTTTCATGTTATTTATTCAGATCTTAAAATCCCTTTCTCTTCCACTCCTTCAACTACTCCCCAGACACACACACTTCCCCAATTTTCACCCTATCCTTGTGATTAAGAGTCTATCTGGTGGCTGCTTTTTCTCTCTTTGGGCCAGTGATTCTCAATCTTGGTTTCACATTTGTAAACACCTGGAAGCTTTTTAAAATTATCCAAGTAGGTATTTTATAGCAGGAGTTTTTTCAGGATAGCTGATTCATCATATTGTCCTGTATGGAATTTATAGACAGAGTAGCAGCTTACATATGAGCTGACATTTGAACCTCAACTGTCAGGTCACATTAGCTGAAATTATTACAGTTCCAATTAAAGCAAAATGAGTTCGACAAAAGTGAAATACAAAATAAAATGCCAATGCCTTTGTTTCTGAGTTAAAATAAGGTCAGAGAATAAGGGTAAAACATTAATGGCAGTTTACTTATTTCAACAGAGAATTTAAAAAGGCAAGTAGTGCAAATATGTTACTACGAGAGTCTAGATTGGGTTTGCTTATTTTCGTGAAGAAATTTTTAAGAAAAACAAAGCAAACCAACCGGTGTTTTGGTATTGGGTGAGTGTTATTAACCTGAAGTCCAGTGAGAATCATCTGTAGGCTTTGAGGCCAGGTTCTCAAAGTTGGTCTGCAATCTCTCTGGGTGAATTTAGACCCTGTAGATGGCAACCTGGAACTGAAGTTGTGTTTAATTATTAAGTAGCACTCTGTTGAACTGAAAGAGCAATCAGCAGCACTCTTGAGTCCTGCACGTTTCCTTAAAAGTGTTGCTTATTCCCGTCAAAGCCTAATGCAAGTCCCCGAGACCTTTTTTTTTTAAATATATATTTATTTATTGACTTCAGAGAGGAAGGAGAGAGAGATAGAAACATCAATGATGAGAGAGAATCATGGATTGACTGCCTCCTGCATGCCCCCCACTGGGGATCGAGCCCACAACCCAGGCATATGCCCTTAGCCGAAATCGAACCTGGGACCCTTCAGTCCTCAGGCTGATGCTCTATCCCCTGAGCCAAGCTGCTAGGGCCCGAGAGCTTATTTTTATCATCTGTCAGGACAGCTGGCTCAGCAGCCCTCCTAGTGTTGCCTTCCTGAACGAGCTCTACCAGGTTAACTTGGATGAAGTGTGACTCACATCATGTCAGCCCTTGGCAGAAGCAGTGGTCGGTTGAATGTTGCTAATGCATGAAGTGCCCACTAGGAAATGACCGAGGATGGCAGGGGACAGGCTGCCTCACATCATGGCTGGGCTTAGTATGGCAGATCAGGGACCTCGGACTTTATCCCTTGAGCACTGGGGAGTGTCTGCTCAGATAGGCACTCTTTCATTTGGTAGAGAGGAAGGGAGAGAGACGGAGAGATAGAAACATTGATAAGAGAGAAACATCGCTGATTGGCTGCCTCCTGTTTGCCCTGAGCCTGCAAGCCAGGCATGTGCCCTGACTGGGAATTGAACCAATGACCTCTTGGTTCCTGGGTCAAGTTCAACCGCTGAGCCCCTAGGACCGGCCAAATAGACACTCTTGGTAGAACTCTCTAGAGCAGCGGTTCTCAACCTTTGGGTTTCGACCCCTTTGGGGGTCGAATGACCCTTTCACAGGAGTCACCTAAGACCATCGGAAAACACATATTTACATTACGATTCATAATAGTAGCAAAATTATAGTTATAAAGTGGCAATGAAAATAATTTTATGGTTGGGGTCACCACAACATGAGGAACTGTATTAAAGGGTCACGGCATTAGGAAGGTTGAGAACCACTGCTCTAGAGGCTGAGGTAGATAATGGATTTGAAAGGAACAAGCCTGGAGAGGAGGAGGCCTGTTAGGAAACTGCCCACAGTATTGCCACAGTACAAGCTGATGGTGCAGTGGGCACAGGCCTAGAAATGGGGGGAGAAGGAGGTAAAATCAGTATTGATTAGGGGAGAAAATTGTGAGTCCATTTTTTATCCCCTTGACTTTGGGCACCTGTGAGATGGCCAGATGGGGATCTTCGAGGGGAGCCACACCATGGAAATGATAGGAATTAACCGTAGACATAAGCCTTGGGGCTGAATTACTGGGCCCAGCACACAGCTAGACATGTTACACATATGTCCGCTTTGTGTCCTTAGCTAAATTCCCTCTTGAGAACACGGCCTGTGCCTATTGGGCATACAGAAAACACTGAATATATACATGTTGGCTAATCCACTGAAAAGGAAGTTTTTCCGTCCAAATGATTGTTTTGGCTGTTGACACTGCAAATTCACCACTTAACTGGATGATCTTTTCTGTTTTTCTTTGGGTGGTTGTGCCCACAGTATTATTGCCTGGAAAAACTCACCTTGTTCTGCTTGGCTAATATTAATAAGCAATATCTAAAAATCACATTGTAAACCTGATTTAGGACCTCACGTTGATTTTTAATTTGGCACAACTAGAAACTCAGCTGATGCCAGGGTTGGTCCGGTGGCTGTCCCACTGCAGTGGAATCCTCAGTGAGGAGGATCCATTGTTTTCAAGCCTCAGCCTTATGTTTTCACTGAGCAGAGGGCTCCTGTGGACCAGGGCAACTGGCTCCTTGTATCCTGACAAATGAATGACTTCTGTCATTCCTGGGCTTGGGGTTAGGTTTCTGAATCCTTCCTTTGCCAAGTAAGCTCCTGGGAGTACAGAATTGAAAGCTTTCAGGATCTGGGGGCAGGAATGAGAAGTTAAGGGTCCAAATGCAGCCCTTTTCTGGACCACCTCACGGCAGGAGTTTGAGGTGCTGTCTGGGCAGAGCAGCCAACTGGTAACTCGGAGCTCAGTCTTCCTTTGTCACTTCCTTGTGTGAGTTCCAGCAGGGAGCTCACCATGACCTCACAGCTGCCCTAGTTTCTTTTCCTCTGGATGCTAGGGCCGACTCCCCTTCACGGTCTCTCTGGGATAGGGCTGCCAGATTAAATACACAATGCCCAGTTAAATTTGAATTTCAGATAAACAGTGAATACTATTTTAGTGACTATGTCTCGCGCAATGTTTTGATTCACTTCAATTTATCAGTTGTTAACATCCGCCATGTTTACTTCATCTCTCTCTGATGTAGACTTTTTCTTTGAATTGTTTGAATGCAAATGCAGACCTTATGACCCTCTGCCCCCAATCTCTTCAGCATGCATCTCCTTAGAGTGGAAGCATTTTTGACATAGCCAACGCAGTGTTCGGGAGAAATTGGGGCATCCTGTATTTTTATTAGCTACGTCTGGCAGCTCTACTCTGAGGGTTTGTTGGGTTCACAGCTGCTGGAGAGGCCGAGCATGAGCTTTGCAAACCCACAGATATGGATGTGGTCCAATTCAGCATGACTTACTGGCTCTCTGAGCTTGGGAACACCAGTGCCGCTGTTTCCTTGTCTGCAAAATGGGACCTTGCAGGCTCTGAGCTTAGGGCTTTATGAAGCTCTAGCCAGTACCTGACTTCTGGAGACTCACAGTATGCAGTGGATGGCCACGGTAGGAATGATACTTGTCCTTCTCTGAGCTAAACCACAGGTAAAAGAGAAAAATAAAGAAGCAACTGTTTTAGAAATGTTGGCAGCTGTATTTACGTATGAGCTTCCCTCTGTTCTCTCATTTCCTACACACACACACACACAGACACCATGGTCTCCTGGAAGATTTACAGAGAGTTCCTTGACTAATGTCTGGAAGGTGGTGTGAGACGTGTGTGGGCGTTGACTCATCTAGAATGGCCAGGGAAAGGCCTGGGATGGGGGTGGAGGCAGACAGCGAGGGCAAGCCTGGGTGGGAAGGACATCTGCTATCTGTGTGACTCTGGCAAACTGCCAAAGTTCAGTTTTCGTTAGTTTTTCATTTGCTTTTTTAAGGACTCAAGTCTACTTAAGGTTTGTTTCTATCCCTTCGACTTGGAGGAACAGGTTCAAGTCAGACTGTTGTAAAAACAGGCACTTTCGCCCTGACTGGCCTGGCTCCGTGGTTAGGGGCTTGGCCTGCACACTGAAAAGTTGGGAGTTTGATTCAGGTCAAAGGCCGGTAACTGTATTGCATGTTCAACCTCCTGACACCAATCAATGTGCCTCTTTCACATTGATCTTCCTCTGGTCCTCTCTCTTTCCTCTCTCCCTCTCTCCCTTCCTGCCCTCCCTTCCACTCTCTCTGGAAATCAATGGAAAACAAAAAACAAACATAAAAAGCCTAGCCAGTTTTACCCTCCCTTCTGGAAAGGATTTTGCCCTTCTTCTTCCTGGAAACTCTTCCATTTGTCTTCGGACTTCTGGTGGCTTAAGAGCTGGGGAAACGCCAAGGCAGTTAACTGTCTGCTCGTTCCCTTACTCTTCCAGGATTTGTAATTCGAAGGTGATTTTATTTCACTAATAAATGAGGTGGGGAGTCCTTTCTAGAGCTCTCCACACACTGCAATGCTTGTCAGGAAAAGCTGGCGAGGAATCCAGAATGCAAAATCCATCCTCCTGACAATAATGAGAAAAGAAATACTGTGAAGCGCTCTGTGTGGGGCGGGGACTCTTGCAGCTTTTGTGGGAGAGCTGACCACAGCTGCAGAGCATGAGCCTCGCCTTTGTTTTGCAAGAACAGAGGGAAAGCCTAGAGGTTGGTTCTCTTTGTATCCACTCCTCTCCCTTAGGGGCTATTAATAACATTTTCTGGAATCTGAGTTTCTGTCCTAGATTTTCACTTTAGAAGGAAAAAAAGTCATAAAGGAACAATTATTTTTTTTCCTGCTAATAGAAGTTATTTATTTCTGTCATAAAAAATTCAAACAATGCGGAGAAACTTAACAGAGTTAATGAAAGACTTCTCAGAATCCTATTCCATGGAGCTAAGTGCTATTAGAAAGTTAGTATGGAAGCTTAGAGATTTAAGGATAACTAAAAGACTGAAATTCTTAAATTATCTATATTTCACGCCCCTGTTTTCATGCCTGTGTTTTTAAATATATATTTATTGATTTTAGAGAGGAAAGAGGAGAGAGACAAAACATCAATGATGAGAGAGAATCATTGATTGGCTACCTTCTGTACATCCTCTACTGGGGATGGAGCCCACAACCCCAGCATGTGTCCAGACCTGGAATCCAACTGTGACCTCCTGGTTCATAGGTCAAATACACAACCCAAGCCATGCCAACCAGGCTCATATTTGTATTTTCTCTGCCAATCTTGTCCACACATACAGATATTTTACATTATGTGCTTTTCCCATTTAACATAGATCACATGTTTCTTTTTTCTTTGTAGTATTTATAATTTTATTGGTTGCTTTCTACTCCAACCTGTGAATTATCATGATTTGCTTAAGTCATTCTTTTTCTGTTCAACATTTTGGTTATTTCTAATTTTATGCTAAATCCTTATTGTTTCCTGAATTATATATAGGGCTGGAAGAGAGGATCATGACTAAAAATTTTCTGTTTTTCTCTTTTATTGTTTAACATTTACTGGGTTGTCTACATTTGAGCAAACTAATGAGAGTGACAAGATTCCTTTTTCAGTTCAAACCAAGCCCTAGAACCCTGTCAACCCCAACTTAAAGATGGCAGTTGGTGAAATCACAGTCCCTATTTATGGAGCCTTTTTGCCAGGGGTCGGAGATAAGCACCTGAGACCTCTCTTCATCCGTACAATGACTCTAGTCAAGCCCTCTGGTCCACTGTGCCAGAGTAACCTGCTAAAGCACCTCTTGCTGTGTCAGTTCAAGTTGCACAGTAGATAGGGGTGTCCAACAAAAACAAATCTGACTTGGGTGAGGAGAGACTGTTTGACAGGATTACTGCAAAGGAGAAAGGACATTGCAATAGGAAGGAGAGATTACAACAGGGAGGTCCTCTGGCTGAATGATCTGCGGGAGCCTCAAGGGCTTTTCTTTTATAGGGAGGAGTAAATAGGTCTGGGAAGGAGAGAAACTTAACCAAAGTTTGGCTAACTAGCATCTCTCCCCCACCCCCGCAGCTTATTGAAGTATGGTTGACAAATAAAAATTGTGTATGTTTAAGATGTACACCATAAAGTTGGATACGCATATACATTGTGAAATGCTTATCACAGACAAGATAATTAACACCTTCATCACCTCACAGGGCATTTGAGTGCTGTGTTGTGACATTCTCTGAGCAACTTTCAAGTATACAGTACATTATTGTTAACTAGTCAACATGCTGTACATGGACAAATATTTTGTTCCCATTGATTGGTGGAAACAAACAGTTCAGCTGCTCAATTATGAAGCAAAGAATGGGAGTCTGGTCCAGCCAGCATGGCAGCATGGCTCAGTGGTTGAGCATCGACCTATGAACCAGGAGGTTGTGGTTCCATTTCTAGTCAGGGCACATGCCCGGATTGTGGGCTTGGTCCCAGAGGGGCCATGTGTAAGAGGAAGCCAATCAATGATTCTCTCTCATCACTGATGTTTCTCTGTCTCTCTCTCTGTCTCTCTCTCTCCCCCTTCCTCTATGAAATCAATAAAAAATATATTTTAAAAAAGAATAGGAGTCTGGAGGTGTCTGTCCTTGTCTTAGATAAAAAAAGGGGGACATCTGTGAATCTTACCTAAGGCTATGGGGAGGGGTATTTCGAACACAGAGGGCATTCTGAGCCACTGCTCTTCTCCAGAAGCTTGTGGCTCGGCGACCTTCACCTTTGCCAGGAGCACAGGTTTGCAGTCCCGGGGGAGGGGGACTAGCTCCACCCCTACTAGCAAACTCTAGGCATTCTCCTAACCTTTCTGAGCTTTGGTTTAAAGAGTAAAACTGGGGAGATGATTTTCACCTTGTAGAACATTAGGGGGATTGGATGAGATCAAGTGACAACACAGAGCTCTTGGTAATATTCTGCAGCTCAGAAACCTTCTATGGTCCCCCACTGTATATCAGACAAAGCCTAGATTCCTGTGACCTCAGCCTCCTTCTCTGAATGAATCGCCCTACTCCCTAGAAAACCCACATTCAGTCACACCTAATACTGTCCCATCTCTCTATCTATTATGGTCTCAGTCTTCGCAGCCACTGTCTTTCTGACTAAGCTGAGGGCTCCCCGAAAGATGGACATGGAGCAGGCAGGGAGGAAGGGCTCACTCTGTCCAACCAGACAGGTCACTCTGTCCAACCAGACAGGACAGTTGAATCAACCGTGGTTGTCCCTCAGGCACCCACCCCTGTGACTTCCTCCTACTTGCCAAATGTTTACTCATTCTTCCTAGTCACTTGGAGCACCACCATTTTTCATCTCAGCTCATAGAATCCATTGTGTGAGCACTAGTGAGACCACACACTCCTTGGCCGTTTGTCACGTGCTACTTTATGTTGATGATCTTGCATGTGTGTCTCAGTATTCCCATAAATGGAGGGTAAGCTCCTGGAACACAGACACCACATCCATGTTGCTGAATATCCCCTACAATGCCTCGCGCGCACACACAGTGTATTCATGATGTACGTGCATAGTTCTGTACTTGGCAAGAAAACCATGGGGATAGTGCTGCTTTAAACAGCTGTTAGTAAAAAAGGGTTACAGAGGGACACAGATTTTTCTTTCCAGCCACAAAAGGAACTGGCTGCACTCAGCTCTTGAAGGTGCTGGATTACTGATAAGATGCACAGATAGGTGTTAGGTCTGCATGTTTCAGGGCTTCTGGTGAAGCTATTGCTTTCTCCTTACTGAGTGTGACTAGGATGGTCAGCGAACAGCCACTTCCTCTGGGCACTTGAAAGGCTTCTGGGGTGTGTAGCTATCCAGCTGCTGTGACACGGCCTGGCCCCGTGGCTTTGCCTTTGACCATCTGTGGTTTTCTGCTGCTCTTCTCTTAATGTCTCATATCAAGTTTCTTCTCTCCCAGCATCTTCTAAGCAAAGTCGATGGAAGCTAATGTGTTTGTGTTCCAGTGCTATATTCTGTTGACTGAACAGATATTTCTTCAAGAACTGCATTGTTCTAGACACTGTGGGGAGATCAAAGAAACATCACAGCTATTAGTATGTCACTACCTTCTGTTTTGAGAAGCCAACAGTTAACCTAATATATAACCTTATAGAGTACCTATACATACCTTTTCACTTTTGATTGCTAAAGTGAAAAGCAATCAAAAGTGAATATCGCCTGCTTCATGTTGATTACTATTAACTTACATTTTTTGTTTGACCACCTTTTTTTTTTTAATGCTCACTCAAGGATATGTTTTTATTGAGTCTTAGAGAGAGGGAAAGAGAGAGTGAGAAATATTGATCAGTTGTTTCCTGTGTACACCCCAAGCGGGGATCAAACCGCAACCTAGGTATGTGCCCTGAATGGGAACTGAACCCCAAACCTTTTGGTATAGGGACAACTCTCCAAGTCACCTGGCCAGGGCTGTTTGACCCCTTTTTTCCTAAGAAATTCCTATGCATATAATATATTACAAGGTCAAAAGGATTCATCCAGTCGAAGGGATTCATGAAGGACGAAAATTATTGCCCTGCCCTTTTCTGAACATTTATGGACAAGAAATAGAGGTCCTTATTTTAATGAAATCAAACACCTTTTTAAAAATATACATGGGTCTTCAAATAGATATTTGTCTCTAGGAGACAAGTTATTACTTACATGTTATTTTTCTCATAGTTAACTTGTTTGTTTTAGGAAGGTTAAATGCAATGTTACTGAGCTGTTTCTAGGCCCTCCATGTATACTTACTTAATGGTGGAGAAAGTTCTACCGTGTAACTTGTATAACTAAAGTGTGTGAGATGTTTAGACCATTATATTAAAATGGCATGAGGTAGGGCAGGAGAGTGGAGAAGAGCAGCACTGCGCTTCCGACCCAGCTCTGATACTAAGTCAGTCCCTCACCCTCTGCCCAGGGCCTCCGAATCACATCCCAGCAGCCTGCCGGCTTCCCCAGTTCTAGTCCCTCTCCTCCACCTGACTCGCTCCCTCACTCCTCCTCTTGTTTAGGAAATAAGAGGAGAGGCCACGAAGCTCTTTTTAAAAACTGCCTCCAATGATTGATTAGGCTCCTGGGTGACTGGGGCAGGGAGAGATCCCGGAGTTTTGGGGACAGCAATGGACAGGGAGGGCCTCTGCACGGAGAGAGTCCGAGCTGGATTCCGAGGTTGGAGGGGAGGGGTTTCACGGTTTGTCTTCAAAGTTTTCTGTCTCATCTGTCTGAGCCCAAATCAGGAAATCAGTTCTGAGAGTAAAGGCCGAGAATATTTTAATAATGTGCCGTTTGGGTAGAAATCTGATGAGCAGACGTTCTGAACTGATGCCAAACCACCAGCCGTCCCCAGCCCTCTGACCGGCCAGAACCCCTCCCAGCCCTGCAGATGCCCAGCTTTGCTTTGACAAGCTTAGGTTTTCTCCGTTCATTGATTCCAGAGCCCCTTTGTTTTTCCCCTGCAGAGATTCCTGGGATATTTTCTATTTCTTAATAAAGCCATGTTATTATTATTCCTTGCAGCCTTGTTCCCATTAAATTGCAGGCCTGGTCCGCTAACATGTGACTTCCTGGGGTGTGCCGTCTCAGCACATTTTAGCCAGTGGTTTCTAACACGCTTTGAAGCCAGTCCCTTTGTTTACTGTCTGTCGCTCAAGCCCTCGCTGCTGGACAAATGGCAGGTGGCATCAGGGACGCTTCCTGTGGAAGCTACTGTTTCACCGGGGGCCTTGCATCGTCTGTATTGGCAGATCTCGTTTTCTTTTTTCTTTTTTTTAAACTTTTTCTCAACTTTTATTCAGTATAAAAGTTCGGAAAAGACAAAATCACATCAAGGAAAAATAGCAATGACCTAGAATTGATTACACAGAGTTGATCACTGTTCACATTTTGATTTGTTGACTTGCAGTCTATGCTCTTACCTTTCTTGTGTGTGTCAGTAATTTTTACCGTGGAAAGGTAGTGTTTCTGCATTAACAAGTTGAGGACTGTTAGGACTTCTCACTCCCAGGCTTCTGTCTGTTCCCCTCGGGTGTGGTGTTGGTCAGGTTCCCGGTGCAATGCTGGAGAACAGCCCTCCAACCTCTGTGGCCTGTAGTAGAGACATTTATTCCAAACTCCGGTGTGTAGGATGGGGCTATGGGAGCCTGCCTGGCTCTGCTGAACGAGGCTGGAGTTCAGGCTTCATGTCTGGTGCACACACCACCCTTTTAGGGCCTTGGCTGGAGGATCAGCTGCTCTCTGGGGCGTGCTATTCTTGCCATGCCTCTTAAGACCTTGGCTTAAAATTGAGGCCTTGCCATCTCACCCTCATTCTGTTGATCAAGTCACTTGGCCAAGCCTGAAGTCAGGAAGGTGAAAAGAATACTCCTCTCTTGGAGGGAGGAGGGCATGGTGAATAAGTTTGGGTCTGCTAGGACGGCCATAAAAAATGCCACAGGCTGAGAGCTTGAACAGCAGGATTTTATTGTGTCATAATTCTGGATGCTAGTCGCCTAAGGTCAAGGTGTCAGTGAGGTTGATTTTTTCTGGGGGCTCTCTGTCTTTGGCTTGTAGACAGCTGTCATCTTCCTTTGAGCTTATTTGTTCTAATATCCTTTCATTCTAATGGGACATTGGCCATATTGGATTTTAGTCCTGACCTCACTTAACCATGAGTTTTCTCTTTAAAAACTCTACTTTCAAATATAGTCTAATTCGGAGGTTAGGACTTTAATATATAAATTTTGGGGGGATACAGTTCAGCTTATAACACATAGTAAGAGTGGAAAATGAAGGATTGTAGACAAAAAATACCCCAGCCACTTAACCTCAAGAGCTCAGCTTCCTCATCTTTAAAACAGGGTAAACATCTCTGTATAATGGGTTTGATGGGGATTGAAAGACCCTGGTGGTGCCCATCCTGTGTGGCTCAGTGTTGAGTGTAAACCCAAGAAGTCACCTGTGTGATTCCTGGTCAGGGCACATGGCCGTAGTGTGGGCTCAATCTCCAGTAGCAGGTGTACAGGCGGCAGCCGATCGATGTTTCTCTCTTGTCAATGTTTCTATCTCTCTCTCCCTCTCCCTTCCTCTCTCTATAAAATCAATAAAAATATATTGATTTTGTGAGGATGTGTGAGGTTCTCCCTCACAGAATGACCTGCCTTCCACAGCAGCTGCCGGATCAGAGGAATCTTTGTAGGACCTTTTGGGTACTTTCTTTACAAAGTTTAAGCCAGTGTTAATTAATTAAAGAGAAATTGCTTGTTTGACCACTTCAGTTTCGTTTTATGCCCATTTCATATTGTTGTGTGGTTGTAATTCATACTTTTTTTTTTAAATCCCACTTCCAATGTGTAAAATTGGTTATCTTGTAAATATCTTTTATGACTAATTCAATTATAAATAAACTGTTGTGGTTGTTGAAAATAAAACTATGGCCTTAGTAACACACCCATGAGCTCCGGCTCCAGCATCCTTTCCCACAAATATTTTTGAAGACCTTTTATGCTTTAACAGGGCTCTGAGCTTCATATTGGCACGAGGCATGGCCCTACTCTCAAGGGACTGAAAGTTGAATGCCTGTGGGAAAAAATAAGCAAGCCCGGAGGTCAGTGTCGGAGGGGGCCCCCCGCCCGCTCTGCCTCTGTATTCAAAGCCAGTGGCTTTGCACTTTGTAAATGTCCTTTTGGGTTTCTCTCCTAGACTATTGTGCTAAGGAATGGTTCCGAGACCTTTGACTCCTGGAAGCAGCCCCCTCTGCCTGTGTACAGCCAGTTCTATTTCTTCAATGTCACCAATCCGGAGGAGATCCTCAGAGGCGAGATCCCTCGGTTGGAAGAAGTGGGGCCGTACACCTACAGGTGAGTCCTGGCCGCCTCCCTGCTGTAGAGGCCACACGGAGCACCCCCACCAAGGCCCAGTCCTCGGCTTTCCCGCAAAGACCGCTGGGTGCTGCGCAGGAGCACCGGCTTTGACCCCATCAGTGTGAGACTCCTGCAGCCGTCCCAGCCGGTCATGTTTAAAAGCAGCTGCTGCTTCCTGGGTTGGCCGCAGAGGTTCCTGAGCCGTGCTACTCCGCACCCCCACCCGTTAAGGTCACTCTGTGATTTTCTTTGGTGACTCCTAGAGCCTTCCCCTATGTCCCTCTCCCACTCATAGACCAGTTCCTAAAATGTGTTGTTCTGCAGAAAAGTCTTACTAGTCTCTCACTCGCCTCTTCCCCACCCTCCTGGGTCGGGGAGACAACAGTGGCAGTGTGGGTTAGAGTCTCTGGGGATTAGGAGAATTGCTTTAATAGTGGATTTCTGTTTGTTTGTTTAATATATTTTTTATTGATTTCAGAGAGGAAGCGGGGGGGAGAGAGAGAGAAAGGGAAAGAGAGAAAGAGAGAGAGGATATCAGTGATGAGAGAGAATCATTGATCGTCTGCCTCTTGCATGCCCCACAATGGGGATTGAGCTCACAACCTGGGCATGGGCCCTGACTAGAAATCAAATCATGATCTCCTGGTTCATGGGTCTGCACTCAACCACTGAACCACACCGGCTGGGCTTTAATTGTTTTTGTTTGTTTGTTTATTTTCAAAAGTTAGTAGAGGGAGGCTTTAGGTCAGAGCATTTTTCCTACTGCAGTATTCCTCCTCCCACAAGAAATAGCCCTCCCTCCCCTCCCCCACCCCACGGTAATCTTCCCTGTAAAGTTCCTTCTTAACAAGGTTTAAAACAAAATAGTAGAGGGAAGTAGACGGCAAGATCTTCTTCTGCAAAATGGTAAAAATTCCTCACAATTCTGTCGTAACCGATTGCACAATAAATGGTTGTGACTGATTCACTTAGTCTGAATGAGTCAGTCGGATTTTCAAGTGCCGGAATTCACAGATGACGATCTCTGAATTGCCTGTTTGGGATCCGGCCTCTGCCACTTACTAGTTCTCTGTGCCTGGGTTTCCTTATCTATAAAGTGGAGATAAAACGAGGGCCTCTACCTCAGGGTTGTTAGGGTTCCCTGGGGTAATGAGCAGTATTTACAAACTGCTTAGAGTAGTTCCAGCACATAATTGGCTATTATTGTTATCTGAGTCTGGGTATTTCAGTGTACAGAATTGTAAAGATGAGCTCTGTTGTTATATAAAACAATTTTTTAAAATAGGTCTTTATTTCTTTTTTTAAATCCTTACCAGAGGATATGTTTTTATTGATTTTTAAGAGAGAGAGAGAGAGAGAGATGGATCTGCTTCCTCTAGCACACACCCTGGCTGGGGATCAAACCTGCAACCTAGGTATGTGCCCTGACCAGAATCAAACCCACAACCTTTTGGTGCACGGGAGGATGCTCCAACCAGCTGAGCCACCCAGACAGGGAACAGATCTCTATTTTAAAAAGCATTTTTTAGTGTGTTTTTTTATGCCTACAGAAACTGTGTACAGGTTTGAACAAGTCTGTCCGGCTCAACAATAATAGAAGTTGAACTAGGATCTGAGTGTCCTGTTGGTTTGTTTTGCAATTGTAACCATTTTTATTGCGATAAAATATACCCAACATGATATAAAATGTACCATCTTAGCCATTCTCGGGTGTGCAGTTCAGTTGTGGTAGTTATATTCTCATCGCTGTGGAACCGAGCTCCAGAACTTCTTCATCTTACAGATCTGAAATACTGTCTCATTAAATCACTCCCCTTTCCTATGCCCTGTCCACTGGGGATCACCTCATATAAGTCATATAATATTTATCTGCTTGCAGTTTTCATTTTTTTTAAACTAAATTCCTTTGGATGAACTGAGAACTAAAGAAAAACCTTGGCAGCTTTCCCTCTGGGTACCCTGGGCCTGTTCCTGTATCACCATCCTCATCTCCTGAGAAAGAGACGTGGGTTCTGATCATGACTCAAAGTGGCCCAGCAACTTTCTCAGAACACCCAGGCCACTGTGCCCACTGGCTTATGTGGCTGTGGCCATGGGAACAAACCAATCCTGGCGGTAAAACAGTGTCCGACTGCTCCCATCCACCCTCCATGTTCCCCTTTTAGAGGGACTTAAACTTATTGGTGAGGAAAGCCCAGGATCCAGGGATCCCCAAGGGGCCCATGGATAGAACTGAAGGAGGTCTGTGACTTGGGTGAGGGAAAAATTACATTAGCTTCTCACTTACTACTCCCCAAAACGTAGCATGTTCTTTGAGTGTAAATGTAGTCAATAAACCACCTGAGGATATTTGTTGCATTGATACAGTTTTAGAAAGTGGAAGGGAGAGGGGGAGACAGAGAGAAAAATCGATGTGAGAGAGACACATTGATTGGTCAAGGATGGGACTGGACTTGAATCCATGACCCTTCACTCCTCAGACGGGCATTCTAACCACTGAGAAAAACAGGCTCGAGCCCTATCACAGATTTTAAAATGACACCTGAATTTCAGTCACTGGTTTCCTTTGTATGCCTGGGTATTTAATTTTCTGTGTGTGAAAACATTAATCTGAGTAACGGTCCACAGGCTTTACTGGCACACAGCACAGGAGGGCCAGGGGCCCAGGGCAGGTTAAGGACCCTAAGAGCAGATCTGATCTGGAGATTAGAAGGCCGCCTGGTCACTCTGTACTGCTTATTTTGCCTGCAGGGGTTCTCCTGCCTCTGATGTTTGTCTTGCCCTGGCCTGGTCTCTTCCTTCTGCTGCCAGAGTTTCTTTCCCAAGGGCGTACCTGACATTCCCTTCCCTTTCCTGCTCAGGGTCCTAGTGACACTCCCTGTGCAATGTCCTGGCCTGAGTATCTGTATATTTAGCTCCTTGATTTGATTATTTAATTTTAATTTATTTTTAGCACTTTTTTGATTTAATAAATCTTTATTGTTCAGATTATTACAATTGTTCCTTTTTTTCCTCCCATAGCTCCCCTCCACCAGGCTCCCTCCCTCTGCCCTTACCTCCCCCTCACCCCATTGTCCTCATCCATAGGTGTACGATTTTTGTCCAGTCTCTTCCCGAAGCCCCCTTACCCCTTTCACCCTGAGAATTGTCAGTTCATTTCCTTTCCATGCCCCTGATTCTATTATATTCACCAGTTTATTCTGTTCATCAGATTTTTTTATTCACTTGTTTTTTAGATTCACTTGTTGATAGATATGTATTTGTTGTTCATAATTTTTATCTTTACCATTTTCTTCTTCTTCCTATTCTTCAAGAATATCTTTCAGCATTTCATATAATACTGGTTTGGAGTTGATGAACTCCTTTAGTTTTTCCTTATCTGGGAAGCTCTTTATCTGACCCTCAATTCCGAATGATAGCTTTGCTGGGTAGAGTAATCTTGGTTGTAGGTTCCTGCTATTCATCACTTTGAATATTTCTTGCCACTCCTCTTTGGCCTGCATAGTTTCTGTTGAGAAATCAGCTGACAATCATATGGGTGCTACCTTGCAGGTAATTAACTGTTTTTTTTTTCTTGTTGTTTTTAATATTCTCTCCTTGTCTTTTGCTCTTGGCATTTTAATTATGATATGTCTTGGTGTGGTCCTCTTTGGATTCCTTTTGTTTTGGGTTCTGTGTGTTTCCTAGAATTGTAAATCTATTTCTTTCACCAGGTGGGGTAAGTTTTCATTATTTCTTCAAATAGGTTTTCAGTATCTTGCTCTCTCTCTTCTTCTGGCACCCCCATAATTCTGATGTTGGTACGCTTGAAGTTGTCCCAGAGGCTCCTTATACTATCTTCACATTTTTGGATTCTTTTTTCTTTATGCTTTTCCAGTTGAGTGTTTTCTGCTTTTTTTGTATTTCAAAGCTTTGACTTGATTCTTGTATTCCTCTAGTCTGCTTTTAGGTCTCTGTATAATATTTTTTATTTTAGTCAGTGTATGTTTAATTTCTAGTTAGTCTTTTTCATCTCCTCTTGGGTCTCTAAATTTATCCATCTTTTCTAGGAAATTCTTGAAAAACCTTATAACTGTGGTTTTGAACTCTATATGCAGTAGTTCGTTTTCTTCCATTTCTTTAGTTTGTGATCTGTTTCTATGTCTTCCCATTTTTGCTGCTTCCCTGAGTTGGTAGAGTAGCTTTGTGTGCTAGTTGTCCTATATGGCCCAGTAGCTCTGCCTCCCCATTACCTGAGGTGGACTCTCTTGGTGTTTGTAGACTGTGTGTACAGCCTTGTTGTAGTTAAGTCTTGATTGTTGTTGGTATGACTGGGGGGAATTGACCTCCAAGTCAATTGGTTGTGAGGATCAGTTGTGCCTACACAGAAAGAACTTCTGTGCTGGAGTCAGCCTTATGATATAAGACTTGCAAAATTGCAAAAGCCTCTGTATTCAGCTTGGATGGAGTGGAGTTTCAGGGCTGAGAAGACAGCCTTGGCTTCCTGTTAGCCCTGCCCTATGTGGCCCCTGGGTCCCAGTGTCCCTTGGTAATTGCTGCAGCCCTCTCTGCATGCACTCGCACTCGCGTGCCTCCAGACCTCTGCCTTTTGTGGCTCCCCTGAGTTTCAGTGTGCTCTAGGGACCCATATAAGTCTGGATCCCCAGGGTTGAGCCCGAAACTGAGGTGCAGTGCAGTCAGAACTGGATTTCAGTGCAGTTGGGAGGTTCTGTCTTTCTCCCACTAGAGAAAGCCAGCAGCACAATCAGCAGTCAGTCCTCTCTGTGTGCACTTGCGCGTGCCTCCAGACCTCTGCTTTTTGTGGCTCCCCTAAGTTTCCGTGCATTCCTCACTTTTTCTGACAGTCCAGACTCCCCCGTATGAGTCTTGCCCAAAACTGGGGTTCAGTGCAGTCGGAACTGTGGCTCAGTGCAGTTGGGAGTTTCTGAGTTTCTGTCTCCCTCCCGCTAGAGCAGTGGTTCTCAACCTTCCTAATGCTGTGACCCTTTAAGACAGCTCCTCATGTGGTGGTGACCCCCAACCATAAAATTATTTCCGTTGCTACTTCATAACTGTAATTTTGCTACTGTTATGAACTGTAATGTAAATATCTGATATGCAGGATGTATTTTCATTGTTACAAATTGAACATAATTAAAGCATGGTGATTAATCACAAAAAATAATATGTAATTATATATTGTGAAATATTTATTTCTAATTACAAATAAATGAAATTTTGTCTTGAATCGTGGTGTAGCATAGGTAACAGTCTTCATATGACAACAGTAAACTACATTGCCACATTTTGCTACACTGAGGAGCGGTGTGTTGGTTTCTAAGACCATGGGAAATAGGTGTTTTCATCGTTCGACCCCCAAAGGGGTCGCGACCCACAGGTTGAGAACCACTGCGCTAGAGGAAGCCAAACAGGCACTCCGGCACCTGCCCTCTCCATGCGCCTGTCTCCGTACCTCAGCTTTTTGCAGCTCCTCTGAGTCTCTGTGAGCCCCTCTCTTTCCTTCTAGTTGTAGAATTCCCACTCTGCCAGCTTTCCTGTGGTTCTGGATAATGTCCGTTCTGCCTTTTAGCTGTAGTTTTTAAATTGTTATGTGAGGCAGCAGTTTAGGTATTCACCTATGCCGCCATCTTGATTTCTCCCTATTTTTGGCACTTTTTTGTGCTCTAACCAGAGCTATCCAACAGAAATGTAGCATGAGCCATGTATATAATTTAACATTTTTCTAGTAGCCACACTTATACAAGTAAACAGAGATAGGAGAAAGTAATTTTATTTTCCCCAATACCACCCAAAAAAGTATCATTTCAACATGTAATCCAGAGTCAGAATTATTAATACACTGTACATGCTTTTTTCCTAGTAAGTCTTTGAAATCCCATGTGTATTTTATAGCAAACCTAATTTTGAACTAGCCACATGCAGGTGGGTAGCAGCCACATGTGGCTTGTGGCTACCATATTGGACACTGAGTTCTAATCACACTCCATGTGCTTGTAAGCCCCACGCTACTGGCCAGTGTGCACTCTGTTCTCTCTGTCACGAATGAACTCATCCCTGCCATCTCTCCACGCCGATGCGGCTGCCCCCTGCGGCTGCCCTGCCTTTGGATGCACTCTCCCTAGTGTGCATTCTATTGGACACAGTCTATGTGCATTTTTAACCATTGGCTTGCCTATCTGTCTTTCTTCCCAATGTACCGGAAGCCCCATGAGGGGCAGGAACCAAGTCCTTCAATGCTGGACATCTAGTGTAGTGAACATTGGTGGAATACTGAATGAAACGTCCTCCTCCATGGTTTAAATCATAGGAAATGCAAGAGGAGATATTGTTTCAATCCATAGTACACAAACAGCTCACCTGGAGCCATAGGACTGCACAGGGGAACCCAGGTGCCAAGGGTAGGCTCAGGAAAGGGGAAGAGGGTCCTGAAAACAAACCCCCTTTTTTGGGAATGGCCATTCAGATGTTCAGTACAAACTGCATTGTCCCAATAGGTATTGAGTGGGTTGTGATTTGTAGAAAAGTGTGGCTTTTTAGAGAGACTTACAGCCCCTTGGGCAGGCCTTTTACACTCATCCAGTGGAGGGGAGGGGAACCTTTCTTCTGCCAAGGGCCATTCCAAGCCCATACAAAATTATTAACTTAAATATTAGCCTGCTATATTGGGTCAGACTTTTAATTAACTCACCCTTAATGCCTTGGCAGGGCCAGGCCAAATGATTTCATGGGCCTTACACAGCCCACGGGCCAGACATTCCCCACCCCATTTAGTGGGTGTGATTTTTCTCACCTTTGGCCTAATTGTGCTGTTGTTCAGCCAGATCACATACAGGTATTCCAGTGGCTCCTGCCCCAGTGTTGGATAGTTCCATGGCCTCCCTCCCAGCTGAGTCAGGTGACACTGTCATTATGTGCAAACAGTCCTGGGGCACAAAGAAGGGCAAGGCATGCTGGCCCCTAACTGGGTAGTGGGTTGGCCTGGTAGTGGTAGTGGTGGTGGTGGGGCCTCTGAGAGAGGGAAATCACGTGGCCTGTGGGAGGACCGATTAATTTGACACACAATGTACAGTGGCATGTTTTCTAAAACTTTTACATATGGATGAGTTCAGAATATTAACTTTTTGCAAAAAGATGGTGTCACTGCCACATGTAGATAAAAACCAGTCAATCTGATTTAAGTAATGCAGTGTATAGTGAAGGTTTTTTAAAAACAATTTTAATTATTGTTGGCTTACAATATTAATTAGTTTCAGGTGTACAACATAGTGATTTGACATTTATATACCTTCTGACCTTTTCATCACACTAAGTCTAGTTACCATCTGTCACTGTGCAAAGTCATGAGAGTATTATTGACTGTAATCCCTATGTGATGTGCATTACATCCTGTGCCTTCTTTATTTTATAGCTGGAATTTTATACCTCTGCTTCCAGTTCACCTTTTTTTACCTGGGGGCACTCCCATCCCTCTGACAGCCATCAATGTGTTCTCTGTTTCTATAAGTCTGTCCCTGTTTTGTTTACTTGTTTTGTTTTTTTAGATCCCACATGCAAGGGAAATCATATGGTATTTGTCTTTTTCTGATTGACTTATTTCATTTAGCTTAATACCCTTTAGGTTTATCCATGTTGTCACAAATGGAAAGATTTCATTCTTTGTATGGCTAACTAGTATGCCATTGTATATATGTACGACTACTGCTTTATCCATTCATTTACCGAGGGACAATTAGGTTGCTTCCAAATCTTGGCTATTGTAAATAACTAGAGGCCCAGTGCACGAAATTGGTGCCCGGGGGCGGGAGGTCCCCCAGCCTGACCTGCGCTCTCTTACAGTCTGGGAGTCCTGGGGGGGGCGGTGTCTGACTAACACCTTAGGGCTGCTGTGGAGGCAGAAGAGGCTCTTCTCACCACCTGCACCAAGGGCCATTCCAGGCCCATACAAAATTATCAACTTAAATATTAGCCTGCTATATCGGGTCAAACATTTAATTAACTCACCCTAACGCCAGCTATGAGCCCAGCTTCTGGCTGAGCAGCACTGACCAGCAGGGGGCATCTTCTGCATTGAGCATCTGCCCCCTGGTGGTCAGTGTGCATCATAGCGACAGTTGTTCCACTGTTTGGTCGATTTGCTTATTACTCTTTTATTATATAGGATATATAGGATGCTGCAGTGAACATAAGGGTGCACCTGTCTTTTCAAGTTGGTGTTTTTGTTTTTATCAGATAAATACCCAAAGGTGGAATTGCTGATCTAGTGAGAGCTGTGCGTTGAGTAGGCCTGGAATAAGCTTGTTGGCACGAAGCTAATTTGTCTCATGTTCCTGTTGCTTAGTGACATATTTGCCAAAATATGTATGTCCGACTTATGATATTACATGGCTTCTGTATCTTTTTTGAGACTTATTTTCTATTTTGTGAGGTCTCTTTTCCTATTATTGAGCATTTCAATAATTTTAAAAAATCAACTTGTCTACAGGCTCTTTCAAGTACTTTCCTATTTCTAAGAGATATTTGCTAAATTTACAATATCCCATTAAACATCTCCTCTTTTTCCATTTCTGAGTTTTGTTGTTGGGATTGTTCATTTCTCTTGTAGGCTCTTTTTCCTTGCGTTGACAGTAAGGAAAAAGATGTGAGGGATAAATATCTCATAATAGTTTTTGTTATTCATTGAGCATTAAGTAATACTGGATTATGAAATAATCAACATATACAATATCATAAATAGCATTATCTTTTAAAGAAACTTGAAAATGCAGTAAGTAAGAAAACTTTTACTATCCCTAGTTTAGTGGTTCTCAACCTTTCTAATGTCGCGACCGTTTAATACAACTCCTTATGTTGTGGTGACTCCCAACCATAAAATTATTTTCATTGCTACTCCATAACTGTAATTTTGCTACTGACACTAATGTAGTCTTAGGCTCTACAGCAGCGGTTTTCAACCTGTGGGTCACAACCCACACATTGAGACCACTGGCAGGGTTGCCTAAGACCGTCGGAAAACACAGATATTTTCATTATGATTCATAACAGTAGCAAAATTACAGTTATGAAGTAGCAACGAAAATAACTTTATGGTTGGGGGTCACCACAACATGAGAAACTGTATTAAAGGGTTGCAGCATTAGAAAGGTTGAGAACCACTGCCCTAGTTTCATGGATACCAAGATAACTTTCATATGTTCTTCAGATTGTCTGTACATATGTTATACATATACATGTACATAACATGTATATTCTATTTCCTTAATATTACATCTTAGGTATTTTCCCATGTATGTCTTGGTTTTATACTAATACTGGGGGCCCAGTGCACAAATTCATGCACCTTGAAAGGAACTGTGGGCCACGAGGCTGTGGTAGGCACAGGGGCGGGTCTCGGCCCATTCTCCGTGAACCCGCCTGGACCCTTCTGCCACCACCCCTGTCTGCTGGCAGCCCTGTTCCCGCTGCCACTGCTCCTGCTGACGGCACTGGCCCCTCTTGCACCCACTGACAGCACGGAGCTATTGGGGTCGGTACCAGTAGCAGGTGTGAGCGGGGCCAGCACCCTCAGTCGGTGTGAGTGGTCCTGATCGCCTCTCAGGAGCAGAGGGATGTGGAGAAGCCCTCAGGGGCGATCAGGGCCAGCAGCCCTTGCATCCGCTGATGGTGCTGAGTGATCGGGACCAGTGCCGGGCACTGGCAGTGGTTGTGAGTGGCAGCTCCACGCTGGTAGTGGGTGTGAGTGCCAGGCAGGATCGCAGCGCACCGGAGCAAAGAATTTTCAGTAACCATCAGAGGTTTGCCCCAGTGACAGCCGTGGTGTAGTGCCCCTGCTCCACCATCCTGCCATGGCCAACACCTGCATGTTCCACACACACACCCTGGTGGTCAGCGCACATCATAGCAACCGATTGTTCAGTTAACCAGTTCTGGTTGTTCCACTGTTTGGTCTATTTGCATTTTAGCCTTCTATTATAAAGGATATTTTAATAGTGATACTGTTCAAGAGGTAGCAGGAATAGTGTTAAAACTATTTAACTGTTCCCTTCTTGGACACGTGGAACAGTTCTCACTTCATTCTTTGATTACCACGTGGATCGAATGTTCTCCTCATGTTTGCCAACTGATGGTGTTTCCACACTCGGACTTCTTGTCCTTTGCCCGTGTGCCCGTTTGGATTCTGGCTGTCCGTGCCGCTCTGTAAACCTTACACGCAACAATGTTAACCTTTTGTTATAGTTGTGGCAACTGTTTATCTATCCTTTGTCTTTTTTTATGTTTAACATTTGCATATAGTGAAATCCATTCCTGTATGAACTTTTCTATCATTTCTGAGCTTAAAAAGTCCTATTCCCTTCAAAGGTTTGATGTTCAAGTCTATTTTCTTGCATTTAATTTCTTAAGGACTTAATTGTCTCTGCAATTTAGCAAAGGTAGGAACTTTGTTTAACCGTCCAAATTCTGACCATGAGCCCTTTGACCCTTTACTCATCTCAGAACCAAGCTGAATACATTTTTTTTAATATCAGAGATGATAGAAAATTTAGAAATTCTATGATTATTGTTTCCATTATTAAAATATTTTTTAAGCCTGGTTCACTCTTCTCTGATACCACTTCTTTCTTAAAACAAAAACAGTGTCTTTAGATAAGTTTCTAAAAAAAATCTTTGACCCGCTCAGAGGTAAGAAAAGTAGAAAAAGATTCCCCCCACCTTGCCCTGCACAGAAGGTGATGACCAGGTATTTGAGCTCCAAATGGCTGAACTGAGTGCTTCGCGGGTGCTGGCCAGGTGGGTCCAGGTACCGCTGCGAGGACGGAGAACCATTTCCGTCTTCAGGAGTGAAAATGCTTCTCGCTCACCCCAGTGAATGTGGGCTACACCGTCCCCCCGCACCTGCACTCTTTCTCAGCACCCTGCTCTGAGCTCTTGGTGTTCAGTCCCTCACGTAGTGGACCAGGCAGCGATAACGGAAAGTTAAACCCTGTGCTGCCAGCGCCCTCCCTGAGGCCTGCTTCCCGCCTCTGCCCTTGCTTTCTGGTCGTTCATCCACCCTGTGACTTCACTTCTCCATCCGCCCTCTGGTCAGCTCAGCCGTGCCCTGGGCTGCAGGCTGCTCTCCTCCCCCAGGACAGTTTCCTCACCCTCCACTGCCCAGTGGAACCTGTGCTCTCTGCTGTGCTGCCTGCCTGGAAACCCCTCCAGCCTCCCAACCAGGGGAAACCTGCCCCTTCCAGAACCAGCCCCACTATGTCCCTGCACCGCACCTTCCTCGGACTCCCATCCCAGGGGCCCCTTCTCTCTCCTCCGGGTGTCTCTTTGGCACCTGGAGGGCGTCTGTGGAACACAGTCCGGTGTGAGGTAGCTGTTCCAGGTGGGTGGTAGCTGGTTAGATGGAAGTCTCTGTGCTGTAGCAGGTTCTTCGAGGGCAGGAAGCAGGTCTGAACATCTCTCCATCTCCAGAGCTTAGTGCAAGCCCTCACACATAACGTTACTAGCTACTTGCTTCCTAAGCTGTTAGTATGTGCCAGGTAGGGTTCTAAATGGATGGCAAGCTTATGCAAATTTAATTCTCACCACAACCCTACAAGGAAGTTACATTCTTATCCCCACTTGCCTACAAGGAGGCCCCTCCACCCTCCACAAGCCTACAAGGAAGGTACATTATTGCCCCAAGAAACTGAGGCATGGGAGCATTGAGTAACTTCTCCTTAGTCACAGAGCTGGTCGTCAGAATGGAATGCAGAGTCTGGCAGTCAGATCTTAACCCACACTCTGCCCACTGTGCTCAGTCACTTCTGAGTGATTCTCAGCAGAGAGCACTGGCTGAATGAAGAACTACAGTGATGAAAGATAAGGATTATATGATAGTACTTAGAGGCCCAGTGCATGAATTCAAGCACCAGTGGGGTCCCTCAGCTTGGCCTGAGGGATCGGGCCAAAATTGGCTCTCCGACATCCCCTGAGGGGTCCCGGATTGAGAGAGGGCGCAGGCCAGGCTGAGGGACCCCACCGGTGCACGATCAGGGTCAGGGAGGGCCTGTGCATGGATTTGTGCACTTTCTTGTTAAAGAACTTAAAAAAAAAAAGATTTAAAATGAAATATTATCTCTAAAATCAACCAGGTCTTTTCCTGCCCGGTGGAGCGTAACCCAACCTTTTCTTAGTGAGGAGGGCCAGCAGGGTGAATAACAAATATTAAGCTATTGTCTGAGCCTGGAATGTCCTGGGCTTTCAACACCAGGATTTATTGGCATCCATTAAGTACCAGGGACCATACCAGGCACTTTGAAATATGGTTTCTTAATTAATTGTCTAGGCCTGTGGTTGGCAAACTGCGGCTCGCGAGCCACATGCGGCTCTTTGGCCCCTCGAGTGTGGCTCTTCCATAAAATACCACGGCCTGGGCGCGTCTATTTTGAAGAAGCGGCATTAGAAGAAGTTTAAGTTTTAAAAATTTGGCTCTCATAGGAAATTTCAATGGTTGTACTGTTGATATTTGGCTCTGTTGACTAATGAGTTTGCCGACCACTGGTCTAGGCCGAAGGTTCGCGTTGACTTTAAAAACAAAAATGCTTTTGTTTCGACTTCTAGAAGCTGCTTTGGTGTTGGCAGACACTGTAAAGCAGGGATTGTTCACTTCTTGCTCTCAGTCCGCCGTTGCCTACAAGGCCACCCGCTCTAGTTGACTGTGGCTGACCAGCTGGGCAACCAGACTTGCTGGTATTGTTGCCGCCGTGACGGAGTACTTGGGTTTCCCCGGACTGTGCTCCTTGGACGACATGACTCCATGTTGTTCTGAGAGACAGGCCCCTCGCCACCTCTCTCCTTGGCCTCTGCAGAGCGGGAGGCCACCTCTGACCACCAGGGTGCCGTCTTCCTTCAGCTAGACCACTCTGCAAAAGCTGGGAGTCAGGCATGCCTGAGGGTGGCCGGAGGCTGAGGGGAAGTCATGTGGTTAGCAGTGAGTGACCTGTCACGTTCCCTTGGTGCTTGCCAAGTGAATTCAATATTTTTGTGGTTTGGGAAACCAGGGCTTTGACCTTTTTTTTTTTTTTAATATATTTTATTGATTTTTCACAGAGAGGAAGAGAGAGGGATAGAAAGTTAGAAACATCGATGAGAGAGAGACATCGATCAGCCGCCTCCTGCACGCCTCCTACTGGGGATGTGCCCGTAACCAAGGTACATGCCCTTGACAGGAATCGAACCTGGGACCCTTCAGTCGCAGGCCGATGCTCTATCCACTGAGCCAAACTGGTATTGGCCAGGGCTTTGACTTTTTAAAACATATTGAGAAACCCAGTCTAGTGACAAGGCTTAAAGTGACTGGAGCCCCCCTGCTCAGGTTGCCTTTCAAACACCAGGTTCTTACAGGGTGAGCTGTAAAGAAAACTTTCTAAAAGTCCCCTCGGAGTCAGTACACATAAATACACAGAAATGATGCAGGCTGTAGGGTTGCCGTTATTCAGACTACTAGGTTCATGACCCAGGGCTCAGGGAAAAAAATTTTTTTTAAAAAGGGCTTTAGCAAGGTCATCAGTTTTCGTCATTAGTTAGAAAACTTGGCAGAGGTGATCCCTGGGGTTTTGGCCGGATGTTGAATCCCAGCTCTTTGCTCTCTGGCCTGGCTTTCTTTGTGTGCAAACACAACAAACTGGTGGTCACCCTGGGGTTCTTTTTACTACGTCTAGTTTAGTGGTCAGTTAGGCCAGTGCGGGGTCCTGGGCCTGGTTATAAGGGGTGTGCCCTGAGAAGTCCTTCGCTCTGCCCCTTGGCTTCAGGGAGGCTCTGGGAGGGGCAGGAGTGCAGGGGAATGCCCCTCTGCAGGCACCATCCTCAGCGGAGGCAGCGATTTGCCTTTGACTGTCCTCTTCTCCTCCAGTCGCTAACCAGCCCCTTGGCATTAACTTCTCTGTAGAGTCCAGGGAAACCTGGGGTGTGAAGTCAGGGGCCCAGGATTCTAACCCTTGTCTGCCACCTCCTGGTTAATCTTGGGCTAGTTAACTTCACCGAATCTCCCTTTTGTCATCCACAGAAAGACTGGGTTATGCTTTCTCTGGGGAGGGGGCTTTGGTTGCAAGCCAGAGAAACTGGCCAATCTTATTTGAAGGCTATCTAAAGTGGGTTACAGTTTCCACGCGGCAGCTGGGAAGAAAGAGGCTGGGTCCAGGGCAGCTTTAAAGACTCTGAAGCACAAGGATCCTCGCTCATGTGCGCCCCCTGGAGGAAGCCGGTATTTCGACCGTGTTTTCCATCTGGAGGCTCTGGGCTCAGGAGGCAGAGGCCAAGGGGAAAAGAACTGATTGAGCTGGGGTCGCACGCCGCTGCCCAGGGCAAGAGAGGAAAGAAAATCAGGGTCTGGCCAGAAAAAAGGGCAGTGAGTGTCTAAGCAGTTAAAATTCCACTGTAGCTATACCCTAAGTGCAAATTGCACAAGTGTTTTAACAGGTAGGCCTGTATCAGGTTTTGTGTGCATTCCTCATGAATATATTTTGGGAACAGAGTTCATTGGCTTTGATTCCCTTGTCAAGATGACCCTTGGCCATCGCATTTTCCAAATTGTGGGGGGAAAGAATGGAAATGGCAGATTTTTGAGAAGACCATCCTGGGCCTTATTTCCTCACATTATAAAACTGGAGCGTTCATCTCCAGTTTTTACAGGGTCAGTATTGGCATGCAGTCTCTCTTTCTAATGGTTATGTTGGGAATAGTATATTGGAAATAGCCTTGATGTTGAAAGAAGGGGGACATGTTGCATTTTAAAGTAGCGACTGTTTTCAAACAAAATCTCTTTTTTTCTTTTAGGGAAATCAGAAACAAAGAGGATATTCAGTTTGGCGATAATGGAACAACAATATCTGCTGTTAGCAACAAGGCCTATGTTTTTGTACAAAACCTATCCATTGGAGATGCTAAAAGTGACTTAATTAGAACACTAAATATTCCTGCAGTGGTAAGTTAGCATTTCAAGTACCATTATTATGGATTTTAGAGGTAAGGTAAAAGCTAACTTAAGGCTATTATGGCTTTACATTTAGGAGGTAAGTTATGCTAAAAAATATATACATATATAAGAAGAAAAATATGTTTTCCCTTGTCCTTTAAAGTTTATCTTAGATGATTTTCTGAATTCTTTCAAACAAGTTCTTTTCAAATAGTAACTGACAGAAGGCAAATTTTAGGATTTCTTTTCACAGTTTCTTGCTGTGTGTTCAAGATCAGTACTTATATAAATAATTATGTCTCTAGGATATTTTTAAGTATCTAATAATTTTTTAAAAATGTTTTTATTGATTTTAGAGAGAGGAAGGGAGAGAAAGAGATAGAAGCATCAGTGAGAGAGAATCATTGATCAGCTGCCTCCTACTGCAACCAGGGCATGTGCCCTGACCTGGAATCAAACTGTGACCTCTTGGTTCACAGGTTGATGTTCAACCACTGAGCTATACCTGCCGGGCGAGTAGCTAATAATTTTAAAAATATTTATTTACCCCTTGTTTTGGTTCAGAAACTAGGAATAGAGTTTGCATACCACCTCTTAATTTAGATTTCTGCCACGAGTTTTAAGTTCTCAAAATACAAATAATAGAGGGACTGGGCTCTTGGTCACAGCCTGGAGTGATTTCAATGCGCTCTGATTATAATGGTAATTCCATCTAAGAATAATACACGTGATACCCAGGAAACGTTCCTGTTCACCTGCAGTAACCCCGTTTGAGGCTCCCACACTAACTTCTAGGTGACCTCTCATGGTGGATCTGGCCCTGCCCTGCCCCTAGTGGAGTTTGTAATGAGGGCCCCAGCCTCTGGCCCGAGCAGGAGGAAGATGGCACCACCTTGTGGCCAAAGATGCCAATGTAATGACAAGAGCTTTTCCCTTTCCTCCCGCTGTGTGGGGGGATAGCAGGGTGGCCATGGGGATGTTGAGATCACAGTTAAAAATGTTAACGCTGAGAAAGGGTAGGAACTGAGGAGTTTTATTCTCGTACACAGAGCCAGAGAGGGGCTCGCCGGCTAATTGTTCAGCTGTTTAATTTCAGTCTTTAAGTGCCCAGCTCCCTTTGCTGAAGGCTCAGTAGGAGAACGGGTGGGTATGCTGTTCTCTGAATTTGCCTGTGCTTCTCAGAGTGCCATGGAATGGGCGCAGCAAGGCGTCATCCAGATGCTCATTCGGGCCCTGATAAAGGCTTACCAGCAGAAGTTCTTTGTGACGCACACGGTCCACGACTTGCTCTGGGGTTACAAAGATGAGATCTTGTCCCTCATCCACCCTTTCAAGCCTGACATCCCTCCCTATTTTGGCTTGTACTATGGGGTAAGTGGATTTATTTTCTTCTGAGCCTCTTTGTTCAGCTGAGGAGGTACCCCAAGCCAGACTTCATCTTCACTTTGAGTTTCTTCTAGGAGACCAAAATTGCCCGAAATTCTAGATGTCTTGTACAATATGTAAAAATAACATGCTTTAGTCGGGGTGTGTGTGTGGGGGGGGGCCTGGGGAGGTGGGGAAGACTTCTCCCATGACATGCTGCCAGTGTTGACTGTGAATGAGTGTAGCTGTGAAAATATAGGGTGTCCCCCAAAAATGTATGCACACTTTGAATAATTATTCCCATGTTTCTTTCTTTTTAGATTTAACCCATTGGAATTAATAATTATTCAAGTGTGTATGCATTTTGGGGGACATCCTGTATATAGTGTGGCTGAGCCATCAATTAGGTGCAATCTTTCAAACCATCGTACACATTTCAGTGTTCCATGCCAAGTCTCATTTTGATGGTTTGGGCCTCTACAAGGCCCCTTTGTGGAAAGCCCTCTACCGTCACTCAGATTCCATGGATTTCCCACATTCAGAAAAAACAACAACCCAAAAAACTTAGAATCAGAGGCCTAGCTTTGCTTTTTGACTTCTTCATTTAATAGGTATGGAACTTGTCTGAGCCTCAGTTTTATCTTGAGACTAGCAGTAACCACACTTCAAAGATTGGTTTGAAATGCTAAGTGAGAAGTCCATAAAAATGCTTTTCAAAACTATGAGTTCATTGCAATACACACTTCAGAAACCATTGTTTGTTTGTTTGTTTGTTAATCCTCACCTCAGAATATTTTTTCCATTGATTTTTCAGAGAGCGAGGAAGAGAGACAGGAAGGGGAGAGAGAGAAAAAGAAACATCCATGTGAGACACATTGACTGGTTGCCTCCCACATGCACCCCGACAGGGGTTGGGAGGTGGGGGGCGTGGGGCTGGGAATGAACTGAAACCCAGGTATGTGCTCTTGACCAGGAATCGAACCTGCGACCATTCGGTGTGTAGGCCAACACTCTAACCACTGAATACACCAGCCATGGCAGGAACCATTATTCTTTTCCCTTTCATGACAGGCTCAAAAAAAAAAAAAAAAAAAGACTCTGAATTAATATGAATAACTGGTATCTGTTTTTGTTTTGGAGCCAAATAAACTCTCTGTAGTGTTGTTGGGAAAAAGAAGAAGAAGAAAGACAATGTTTTTATTTAGTTTTCCATCTGCTCTGGCCAAATACTAACTCTTTAGCCAGAAGCACAGAAGTTCATCCAGTGACCTCGATAGTCTGTGGATCTCTGCATCCACCCATTCCCGGCCTCAAACCTTTCCTCAGTCCTAGGATTTCTGCCAACATTTGCCTTTGATAACTAAGCCTGTATGCCTGTCCCTGCTCACTCGTAGTTAACACCATCAAACACTTTTTCTTCAAAGACTTTAATGCAGAAACAACAAACAATTAGTCGGGGAGAATCCGGGAGTGGGGCAGGGTGTGAGAATGAGTAGAATAAGGTGAATTCACAGAGGTCCTGAGAAAAAGGGAAATGGTTAACTGTCAGATTCTCTTGTTTGCTTATTGCAAGGCCAATCAGCATGTCTGTACCTGCTGATTTTAGGGTACCTTTGTCCTCTTTGGTGTAAGAGAGTCCAGGCGCCTCCCACTGAGTGTGTATTCACTTATGTATAAAATTCTAGTTGCTGCAAAGTATCTTTGAGACATCAGGCAGCCTCGCCAATTCTACAGGAGGACGGATGTTGCTTATGGCATGCTAGTGGATGCATGTCGTCGTCATATCCTCAGAACATTTCTCCACCTCCTGCAGTCATGTGTTTCTTGTTCCCAACTCACATTCCTACTATAATAACACAAAACCTAGTTGTCCTGCTGTCCTCAAATAAAAGTTCTAGTGAGAGACTGGGAAGCATCACATTCAGTGTGTGATTCCTGGGCAGATAACAACTGGGGAGAACCCTTTTTGAGTTACTCTGAAACATTTAAACACTTAGCCACTTAGCCCCATCTGAGTTAAGTGGAGGAGTTCAGACAGCAACATACATGCATTTTTTAAATGGTGGTTCAGCATTTTTTGACACTGGGTATTTGAATTTTCAACCAGGTCCTTCCCAGCCTGCTTCCTGCCCCTGTGAGGTACTGGATCGCCTAGTTCTGAGTGAAGGGCAGGCTGGGAGGCAGGCTGGACTGGACCACTGAGGAAGGGAGAGGAGAGGGAGAAGAAGGAAGAAGAGGTGAGGGGAGAGGAGGGGAGGGGAGGGGAGGGGAGCAGGTTCTCCCTGTGGGAGCTTCTTCAGAGCCAGAGAGGAAGGGGATTTGGGACTGCAGAGTGGTTTTATTAGGTAAAAAATAAAATTAAAATTTTGACACACATGTGCACTATACAAATGGAGGCCCAGGGGCATCATCTCTGAGTTGGAACCATCTCTGGCAGTTAGACGTTCCTATGCAAGTTGGACATTCATATAAATGGAGTCATACGATTATTGCTCTGTCTTCTTTTATTTAGTATAAAGTTTACAAGGTCCATCCAGGTAGCATGTATGAGCACTTCATCCTTTTTATGGCCAAGTAATATTCCATTGTATGGATATACCACACTTTTGTTATCCATCAGCAGTTAATGGATATTTGGGTTATTTTTACTTTTTGGCTATTATGAATTATGCTGCTATGAATAATTTGTATACAAGTTTTTTTATGAAGATTGAATATGTACCTTAAAATGGAATTCTCTTGGGTATATACATAGGAGTGGGATTTGGGGGGTCATATAGTAATTCTGTGTTCAGTAGTTCCCCATTCTATTCTCTAGTTCTGGTTCAGTCTCATGTAGCAATTCAGCTCAATTAGGGCAGTTTCATGAAGATTAAATTTGTTGGTTACTGTATCAGTCAGAGTTCTCCAGAGAAAGAGAATCAAAGGAGTCTATATCTGTATCTATATATCTATATCTATATCTATATCTATATATCTAGAGAGATTTATTAATCCTCACCCAAGGATATTTTCCCACTGATTTTTAGAGAGAGTAGAGGAGGAAGAAGAGGAGAAGGAGGAAGAAGAGGAAGAGGAGGAGGGGGAGGGGAAGGGGTGGGGGAGGAGGAGGAGTGGGATGGGGAGAAGGGGCTGGTGATCAAACCTGCAACCTAGGTACATGTCCTTGACAGGGAATCAAACCTGTAACCTGTAATTAATAAATCTCTCTAAATATATAGAAATAGATATAGAGATAGAGAGAGAGAGAGAGATAGAGATAGATACAGATATACATCTCCCTTTGATTCTCTTTCTCTGGAGAACTCTGACTGATACAGTAACCAACAAATTTAATCTTCATGAAACTGCCCTAGTTAAGCCGAATTGCTACATGAGACTGAACCAGAACTAGAGAATAGAGTGGGGAACTACCGAACACAGAATTACTATATGACCCCCCAAATCCCACTCCTGTGTATATACCCGAGAGAATATCTAGACTAGTGTTTAACCAAACAACTGGGCACCATAGCCTGTCTAAGTTGACACAAAGTTAACCTTCACGTTACTTTAAATGATCATATTCACTTATTTTCAGAAAAATGGGACTAATGATGGAGATTATGTTTTTCTAACTGGAGAAGACAATTACCTTAACTTTTCAAAGATTGTGGAATGGAATGGAAAAACGTAAGTTTAATGGTTGATCAGCATAATTATTTTTCATTTTTATATGTCCACTTCCATATTATTTCAAAAAAATGTTTTAACACTGTCATTTGGGGATGAAAAATCTGTAAGTATGTAAAATATAATTATTATTCTAAAAATCAAGTTTGGGATAATGCACTTGACAAATTGAATGTTGATGGTTGGAGACCACTCTTCCACTTAGGAGTCATTTGCAACTGTAGCACCGATACTTTCAAACCACTGCTTGTTTTGTGGGGAATGGAAGACGTTCTCTTTTTAACTTAATTTAATGACTGTGGATTGTTTGTGTTATCTTTAAATTTTTATTAATTTTTAAAATCCTCACCTGAGGATATATGTATTGATTTTATAGAGAGGAATGGGGAGGAAGGGAGAGAGAAAGAGAGAGAGAGAGATCTATGGGAGAGAAAAACATCGATGGGTTGCCTCCTGTACCCGCCCTGAATAGGGATGGAACCCACAACCTAGGTATGTGCCCTGACCAGGAATCAAACCCACCACCTTTTGGTGTACAGGACAATGCTCCAACCAACTGAGACATCCGGCTGGGGCTGTGTTATTTTTTTTAAAAGATGAAATACATTTGAGTTCAGGATGATAGTATTTCAATAATATGTTTATTTTAATATTTATAACATAAACAAAGTACTTCCAAAAAAGAGCTAAAGCTACCTATAAAACAAGATAATAGTTTTTTTTTTTTTTTAATTTTTATTAATTTTTTATACATATCTCCCCATTGCCCCCCCTCCCTCCCAGGCGTACCCCGACCCCCCAGTGTCTGTGATCATTGGTTATGTTTATAAGCATGCATACAAGTCCTTTGATTGATCACTTCTTTACCTTACCTAACTTTAATCTTTCTGCTATAATTTCAGTCTGTTTGATGCTTTATGATTTTTGTCCTCCTGAGAATTATCAGTCTACTCCCTTTCTGTGCTCCTGATTCTATTATATTCACCAGTTTATTCTGTTGATCAGATTTTTAATTCACTTAATTTTTAGATTCACTTGTTGACAGATGTGTATTTGTTGTTCATAATTTTTTGTCTTTTACCTTTTTCTTCTTCCTCTTCTAAAAGGGTACCTTTCAGCATTTCATATAATACTGGTTTAGAGTTGATGAACTCCTTTAGCTTTTTCTTCTCTGTGAAGGTCTTTATCTGCCCTTCAATTCTGAATGATAGCTTTGCTGGATAGATTATTCTTGGTTGTAGGTTCTTGTTGTTCATCACGTTGAATATTTCTTGCCATTCACGTCTGGCCTGCATCGTTTCTGTTGAGAAATCAGCTGACAGTCGTATGGGTGCTCCCTTGTAGGTAATAAACTGTTTTTCTCTTGCTGCTTTTAATATTCTCTCTTTCTCTTTTGCTCTTGGCATTTTAATTATGATGTGTCTTGGTGTAGTCCTCTTTGGGTTCCTTTTCTTTGGGGTTCTGTGTGCTTCCTGGACTTGTAAGTCTATTTCTTTTACCAGATGTGGGAAGTTTTCAGTCATTATTTCTTTAAACAGGTTTTCAGTATCTTGCTCTCTCTCTTCTTCTGGCACCCCCACAATTCTGATGTTGGTACGCTTGAAGCTGTCCCAGAGGCTCCTTACGTTATCTTCACATTTTTGGATTCTTTTCTCTTCTTGCTTTTCCAGTTGAATGTTTTCTGCTTCTTTATATTTCAAATTTTTGACTTGATCCTTGCCTTTCTCTAGTCTGCTGTTAGTACTCTGCATAATAGTTTTTATTTCAGTCAGTGTATTTATCATCTCCTCTTGGGTCTCACTAAATTTATCCATCTTTTCTAGCATATTCTTGCAAAACCTTATAAGCGTGGTTTTGAACTCTATATCCAGTCGTTTTTTTTCCTCCATTTCTTTTGCTTGTAATCCCTTCCCTTGTCTCGGCATTTTCACTGTGCCGGGGAAACTTCTGTGCTGGATTCAGCCGCAGAAGCCTCTAGTCTGCTGTTAGTACTCTGCATAATAGTTTTCATTTCAGTCAGTGTCTTTATCATCTTCTCTTGGGTCTCACTAAATTTATCCATCTTTTCTAGCATATTCTTGCAAAACCTTATAAGCGTGGTTTTGAACTCTATATCCAGTCGTTTTTTTTCCTCCATTTCTTTTGCTTGTAATCCCTTCCCTTGTCTCGGCATTTTCACTGTGCCGGGGAAATTTCTGTGCTGGATTCAGCCGAAGAAGCCTCTGCTGAGCTTGGGAGGGTGGAGTCTCAGGGCTTAAGGGACCGCCTTGCCTTCCAGTCGACCCCGCCCTCCACGGCCCCTGAGTCTCACGTGACTGGGTAATGGCTGGAGCGGTCCTTGTGCGCGCGTGCACCCGCAACGCCTCTGACCGCTCCTTTCTGGCTCCCCTGCGAACCAGGATCACACGAGTCTAGGTCCCCAGGGTTTCGCCCAAAACAGGGGCCCAGTGGACTCAGAAGCGGCACAGTTGGGAGGGTCTGTCTCCCGCCCACTCGCGAAAGCCAGCGGCACAATCAGCAATCCGTCCTCCGCGTGGTGCCGTGCGCGACCAGACCTCCGATCCTTTGCAACTCCCCTAAATTTCCGTGCACCTCTCCCTTTTCACAGTCCAAACTCCCCCCGTATGAGTTTCGGCTGGATCTGGGGTTTAGTGTCGTAAGAGAAGGGGTTCAATGCCGTTGGGAGTCTCCGTTTCCCTCCCGCCAGAGAAAGCCAGCCAGGTACTCCGGCACCCGCTCTCTCAGCGCGCGTCTCCGTACCTCAGCTTTTTGCAGCTCCTCTGGGTCTCCGCGAGCCCCTCTCTTTCCCTCTAGTTGTAGAACTTCCACTCAGCCAGCTTTCCTGTGGTTCTGGATGATGTCCGTTCTGTCTTTTAGTTGTAGTTTTGAAATTGTTGTGTGAGGCAGCAGTATAGGTGTTTATCTATGCCGCCATCTTGGATTCTCTCAAGATAATAGTTTAAAGTTAGAGAAATTAGAAACCTTTGAAAGAAAACAACCCTATTCTTCAGAGACTGAGGTAAGAGAGGATCTGTTAATGAACTTTAAATTTATTTCTAGGCTTCCAAGAAATACAGGCAAAAAGACTGGTGTGGAATATACAGGAAAATTCTCTGTAGTATCTTCATAACTTTTCTGTAAATATGAAACTGTTTTCAAATAAAAAGTTGCCGAAACCAATTTGGCTCAGTGGATAGAGTATCGGCCTGCGGACTGAAAGGTCCCAGGTTTGATTCTGGTCAAGGGCATGTACCTTGGTTGCAGGCACATCTTCAGTAGGAGGTGTGCAGGAGGCAGCTGATCAATGTCTCTCTCTCATCGATGTTTCTAACTCTCTATCCCTCTCCTTTCCTCTCTGTAAAAAATCAATACAATATGTCAAAAAAATAAAAAAATAAAGTTAATTTAAGTTTTAAAAATCACACACACACACACACACACACACACACACACGACTCCTGAAAGAATATATAAGAAACTGGCAAGTGAGTTATTGAGGGGGAACTAGATAACTGGGGTACTGGGCTGGAAGGGAAATTTACTTGTAAACAGGACGAAGCTGGTTTTTGTTTTAAACCCATTCTGTATTTTTTTCAGTCTTTTAATAAAATAATTTAATCCTTTTATATGTGTGTTAAATTTTGAAAAACTTTCAGAAATTATCTCTTCACTTACTGCTTCTCTGTAATTTGCTCTGTTTTCTCCCTCCCTCTAAAAGAAAAAAACTATGAAACATTTATTGGAACTTCTTCATCTATTCTTTGTATCTTAATCCTCTCATTTTTAATTTTTCTGAGCTTATCTATATATATAAAAGGCTAAGTGACTGACTGTACATATGTCTGACCAGACAGTACATAATGATGCACACTGGCAATTTAAAAATAAATGTTGACTTGCACATGCATGATACATATAAAGCTGTCGCCGGCACCAATCACATGCATGTTTTAATTTTATAATACTCTGTAATATGCACTATTTTGACATGTAATTTTTTTCAGTAATATAATTATCACATGAATCTTTCTTCTAATTAATTTTTTTTCAATGGGCATGCATCTGTGCACTGGGCCACTAGTATTTGTATAAATTCCTTCCAATTAACCAATTGCCTCTTGACACCCAAGAGAAGCTCCCCATTAATTTGGGACAGAAACCTGTTCTGAGGAGAGACAGAGTTAATGCTCTGTCATGGATATTAAGAGATGAACATTTCTGCCCAGAGCTTGTCTGTCAGGCTATTAATAATGCTAAAGTAGATCATTTTTTTAAGTAAATGGATATTTCTAAACTTCTGTGTACGATACCCTTTTCAGGAAAGAAAAAGGGATTTTTGGCTTTTGCCTCTATCAAAATTGATCTGAGGGTCAGAAGCCTATTTTCCCATCTTAATTCAATCCCTCACCAACATCACCCTTGTGTCACATGTGAATGAGATTCTGTGGATAGCTTGCTCCTCCTCGTTGAGTCTTAAAAAGTCCCGATCATTTGAAGAAAAAAACAAAGCACTAAAATCAAATTTGACCCTCTTGACTCTTCTGCTTATCAATTACAGGTCACTTGGCTGGTGGACAACAGACAAATGCAATATGATTAATGGGACAGATGGTGATACTTTTCACCCACTAATAACGAAAGATGAAGTCCTTTATGTCTTTCCATCTGATTTTTGCAGGTAAGAACTTTCAAAATATCTTTGACTACAAGACCGCCAAAAGTGTGAGGAGTATATGTAGCTACACTGACCAGGCATGGATATTCATGTTTAATCCCTGATAAATGATGATGGCATATGGAAAGACAGTGTGGAGCAGTGGTTTGCAGTGTGGGCTTCAGAGCCTGACTGCATTGGTTCACATACCAGCTCTGCCCCTTACAGCTGTGTGACCTTGGGAAGTCACTGAATGACTGCCTCATTCTCTTCATTTGTAAATAAGGCTAACAGTAGTTGCCTACCTTGAGAGTTATTATGAGGACAGATGAATTACTATTAGTAAAATACTTCGCCCAGAGCTTGTCACACAGTAGATAAAATTAAGTGTTAGCTATTCATTAATATGATATCCAAGCATGAAATCTGACCTGATCTTTTTCCAGTCAACAGATAATCTCTACATAAGAGATAAATAAATCAAATTAAATTATCTCCACAATTTGAAGTTTATAGGTATTGGCTTAGCTATAACCTTGCCATTGATCATATCTATTCTCACTTGCCCTGTAACCTCTCCCTCTCTACCACTAGCTCCTTCTCTACAAATGAACATGATTATGTCTTTGTGTGAAAAGGGGCACCCTGCTCTACACGCTGATCCCCATTTCCCACTGGGCTTTTTCCCACCCATTACCCTTAAACCACAGCCTCCAATTCCTCTCCCACTCACTCTTTCAAGGCTTTTTATGAAACTCCTCTAAATCACAAATGACCTGGTCATATTTGACACTGTTGATTCAATTTTCTCCAGAATTGCTGTTCTTTGAGTGTTTCATATCTCACATAATTGCACCACCTGCCCTGCCAGAGACATTGGGCACACACGAATATCCCTCCTCTCTGGCATTTAGCTGGTCACCAAATGCTATCTGTTCCTCCTCAGAAATAGCTCTTGCATTCATCCTCACCTCTCCACCCCACTATCTGTGCCATGGTTTAGACTAGCGATTTTCCAACCTTTTTCATCTCCTGACACACATAAACTAATTACTAAAATTCTGTGACACACACAAAATATATGTTTTGCCCATCTGACCAAAAAAAAAAAAAAAGGATAATTTTGATTCATTCAAATTAGACGGCTATTGGGTGTTAGCTGTTGTCATTTTTAAATTTTTTTTATTTGACAATCTAAGGGAAAAGAGGACAGGGCCCCTGACCAAATAGTCAGGTATGACATGTTTTAAAAATTTTTCCAGCACATCGGTTTAGATCCTTTTCAGCTGACTGCTCCATTTAACAAATATTTGTGGAAGGACTGAAGGAACTGAAAATGCATTGGTGTGCAATGAATGAGACAAGGGAACCTAGAAGGGCAGTAGGAGGGTTTTTTTTTTTGTGTGTGTGTGTGTTTTTTTTTTTAAGATTTGGCACAGAGGAAACACATTCTCTGGGAAAACCACTTTGAAGAACCATTTGACAGTGTTTAGTAAAGCCAAAGACATTTTAAGTCCCTGATCTGTGTTTCTGTCCTACATAGATTCCCTGGCTTGAATATATATATTTATATATTCTAGTGGCCCAGTGCACAAAATTCATACAAGGGAGGTGGGGTTTGTCCCTCAGCCAGTCCTGCAAACTCTCCAATCTGGGATCCTCCGGGGGATGTCTGACTGCTGGTTTAGTCCCAATCCGACAGTCAGATGTAGGGATCGGGTTTAAACCAGCAGCGGACATCCCTCTCACAGTCCAGGACTGCTAGCTACTAACTGCTCACCTGCCTCCCTATCTGATTGCCTCTCTGCCTGCTGGCTGGCTCACCCCCAATTGCTCCCCAGACAGCCTGATCGCCCCAACAGCCCTCCACTCCCCCCCCCCCACGCTGGCTTGCTCACCTCCAACTGCTCCCACTTCCGGCCTGCTTGCCCCCAACTGCTCCCCACTGCTGGCCTGCTAGCCCCCAACTGTTCTTCCTCCTGGTCTGATTGCCCCTAACCACTTCTGTCTCAGCGCCGCCACCATGGCTTTGTCCAGAAGATGTCTGGATGGTCTCCCAGAAGATCTCCCGGTCTAATTAGCATGTTACCCTTTTATTAGTTTACACACACACACACACACACACACACACACACACACACACAGAAAGTTCATTGCAACATTGTAGTGGTGAAAAATCAAATCAATCTAAGTGCTTATAAAAGTGAAAATATAAATAAATTCTAGTATATTTTAAATGCTATATGGTGTGATGGGATATAGGATTTAAAATATACAAACCAGAGCTATCTACATCAATGTAAAAAATCTTAAAAATATAGTGTTGAATGAAGAAGCAAATTACAGGACGAGGACATGGCATTCTGTATATAATATTTTAAAACAGCCAACAGTACCCCATACTGTTCATGAACATGTCCATATGGAAAAGCATAAAGATCTCATGGGAATAGTAAGCCCCAGATTCAGGATAGTGGTTTCTTCTGGGAACATAGAGAAGGACTAGAATCAGGAATGTTATACAGAGAGCTGCAATTGTACCTATGATATATTTTTTATTTATCTGAGTAATACTTGTTATAAAAGGTATTTATTATAGCATTTTCTCTATTCTGTTTGCCTAAAATATTTCATTTTTAAAAGTGCTGTTGGGGGTTGGAGGGATGTGAGTGGAAGGCAGTTTCCACGTTAGTCACAAGCCTGCCACAGGTGTCTCTCCTCTCTGGCTCACAGGTGAAAAAGTGAGGCCCAGAGAGCACTTCCTCTCAGATGAAGGGCTCAAGGATAGGTCAGGACAAAGTGCTGTGTGTGAGCGCGTTGTCTGTTACACGTTTCCCCACCACCAGTGTGTCAAGCATCCCTATGAAACCCTTTGTAAGCTGACTTGGCCTAAAGTGACACACTTTACCACTAATTTATATGGGAAATATTTTGAACGTCCAAGACAAAACCTAAGACACCAATAAATACCAAGTACAGGCAGTCCTCAGGTTACGTCATACTTGACATACATCGTTTTGTGGTTATGTCGCCGTCTCCCATTTGTTTATTAAAAAAAAAAAGTTCCGTCATTTTGACGTATGTACATGTGTTTTATGTTTTTTATTATCATATATTTTTTATTTTATTAAATATTATTTGTTTGCCACAAGTAAAGGTCAGGAATTGTTATCTTTCTTTTAAATTTGTTTACTATCTCACTTCATTACCACTGTGTAGGAACAGATCTCCTGTAACCCGAGGACCTATTGCATGCTGAATTATGTCCAGTTTTATACTTAGCATACCTTTATGAGCTCTCGTAGGCTTTTCTGATACCTTAGGACACATCTTGCTAACAGATGCAAAAAAATAAAATTGAGGGAAAGCACAGTTGCTCCTAAATGCAGTTCAGAGCTATGGGGCTGAATGCTGGATGCTGGGTGACTCTGGGGGAGGGGCTTGGCATGCTCATTCTCATCACTTCTGGAACTTGCTGTCTCTATAATGAATGCCTTGCTGCAAAACAAATGCTGTTTTCTTTTTTAAAAAGTATATTTTTATTGATGTCAGAGAGGAAGGGAGAGGGAGAGGGAGAAACATCAATGATGAGAGAGAATCATTGTTCAGCTGCCTCCTCCACACCCCCTACTTGGGGGGCTACCAGGGGGTGGCGGGGCATGTGCCCTGACTGGTTCATAGGTTGACATTCAACCACTGAGTCTCGCTGGCCAGGCAAAACAAATGCTATTTTCACTTTTCACCTTTCCCCATAAAAGCAAAAATCCTCTTCAGATTTCTTTTGGTTAGCAAAAACAAATACTAATGTAGGCCTTTGGTAGATGTAAAGTTGCATAAAGAAAACTTCTGAAATTCGGGGTTATACCTGTACTCAGATGCTATGCAAACGTGAGGGTTGTTAGTATTTCAGGGGACCTTTGAACCTCCATTCACAACTGAAGGCAGAAATGTGTTGACCTCCATTGAAATCGGTGATGGGCAAAATGTGACACTGTTTTCGCTGGGGTGAAATGCAAATAGAAGCATGTATTCTAGTTAAGTATCTCTGCCTAATGGGGCACTTGTCCAGGCCAAGCTCTGGCTTTGCCTCTGTCACCCTTGCTTCCCTTTCTCTGCTTCTGCTTCCCCACACTGGCATGTGTCCCTGCTGGTCTCGACCACTCATTTCTTTCCATGTGACATTTACATTCTAAATGTCATCTTTTTTTTTTTTAAAAAAAGAGTCTTTATTAATTTGAGAGGTGGGGGAAGAGAGGGAAAGAAAGAGAAACATCAATATGAGAGAGAAACACCAATCAGTTATTTCCCACATACACCCTGTATGGGGATTGCACCCTCAACCTGGGCATGTGCCTTGACTGGGAGTTGAACCAGCAACGCTTCTGTGCATGGGATGACCCTCAGCCAACTGAGCCACATGGGCCTAAATGCCCTCTTCTTAATTCTCCACCACGGATTCTCTCTCATGGCCTTGTTTGGATATTCCCACAGCTGCCACCTCTTAAACATCTTTCTCCACAGCTCATCTCCATGATCGCACATTGAGTGGGTGGAGCTCCTTTCCAGCAGCGTTTTGCATCTTCACCTTTCACTTTCCCTCTCTGCACTTAGCTGTGTGGTACCTGAGAACTGTTGCCAACGTATTGATTCAGGCCAGATTGTGCCGATAGCAGCCCACACTGACTTTTTGTTCTGACTTCCTAACAGGTCAGTGCATATAACTTTCAGTGACTACGAGAGTGTGCAGGGACTGCCTGCATTCCGGTTTACGGTGCCTGAAGATGTATTAGCCAACACCTCTGACAATGCTGGCTTCTGTATACCCACAGGAAACTGCCTGGGCTCAGGAGTTCTAAACGTCAGCATCTGCAAGAATGGTAAGAGGTGACATGATTCAGAGCATCTGGGATACAGGGTAGGTGTTCTTCAACAAAGAGTATCGTCAGCCCCACAGGAAGGACGATTCTGACCTTTCGAGAACAGCATTTCATTATCTGGCTATAGAATGGTAAAAAGATAAAATGATTGGCTTTTCTGAAGTGGTTTTTATGGGCAGCAGTTTAGATGTCTTAATAATAGCTCATGTCCCCAAGCACTGACTAGTGCCAGTCACTGTGTTAAGTACTTTATGAATTTACATATAGTTAATACATGATATCACGTTCAAAACAATGTCAAAAGAGGGAGTGGAGAACTTGGTAATGAGAAAGGATGGATCTAGGTAGAGTCTCAATGACTTCAAAGCAAATTTCTTAGTTTTTCTTCATGTCTGAGCTATATTCCGCTCCTTTCCATGAACGAGGCAGAATGATCAGTGGTGCAACAGACAGAATAATTGTCTTCATCCCAAGGACTAGCTTTAACCATCATAGGCTGCATCATCAGTTACAATACCGTTGCTAGAGAGATATCCAATGGCCTCTTTTTATGAATGTGGAAACCAGGGGTCAGAAAGGGAACTTGACTTTTATCAAATCCTTATCTCCCAGCAAGTCCTTGTTGGCACTAGGGTCTTATATCCATACTGTGATTCTTCTTAGGCAACAGTTCCTCTTTACAGTTTCTCTAGAGAAATGTGGTAACCCCTTTCTCCTGAATAAAGTTGTCCTTTTCTCCTGGATAAGAGAACATGCTAACTTTTGTCTTCCTGACCAATTAGTTTGAAAATCTCCTTTTGGGATAAGCCTGAGGTCAGCAGAAACCTCCCTATCCATGTCTGATGGGGCAGTGCCTCCCAAACCTGGCCTTGCACCAGGGTTATCTGGAGAACCATTAAACATATCTCTGTCCAGGCCCCCAGAATCTGTATTTTAACATGAGTTCCTGGGAATCCTCCTCGTGAAGGTGATGTCTACGTGTTTGGGAAGCACCATGCCAGGGATCAAGGCTCCCCTCACCTGGAGATAAGACCAAAAGGGAATGGGAATGAGTTTCTGCTCTGACCTGCCCTACTGTCTTTATATATATTATTGATTTTTTACAGAGAGGAAGGGAGAGGGACAGAGAGCTAGAAACATCAATGAGAGAGAAACATCAATCAGCTGTCTTCTGCACATCCCCCCACTGGAGATGTGCCCGCAACCAAGGTACATGCCCCTGACCAGAACCAAACCTGAGATCTTTCAGTCCGCAGGCCAATACTCTATCCACTGAGCCAGACTGGTTTTGGCCTGTCCTACTGTCTTACTGGCTGAATAGTGCCCTGTCCATTCAGCCCATGTGCCTCTGGCTCCAGACAAAGTGTGGATGTATTCTTATTTTGTTAACATTCTGCTACCTCAAAAAGTTTGATAGCTGAATAAACAAGGATAATCTGCTGTACAACAATCAAACTGCTTGCTACAATTTTTTCCCTTTTGTCTCTTGTGTATTAATTAGCAAACGTGGGAGAAATGTTACCACTCCAGTATTGCTCTCAAGTGTTTTGAATTCTAGAGAAATACTTTGGATAGTGGGATGAGTGTTCTGGAGTCGGGGAGATGTGGGTTTGAATCCTATTCTGCTTTTTTGGCAAATTGGCCCAGTTGATTAAGAAAGGTTCTAGACCCCAGTTTTCTCATTCATAAAAAAGGGGTTGATTATAACTTCCTTAAGCTTGTGTGAAGGTTAGGGACAAAAGTGGTAAAACATGTAGGACAATGTCCGGCCCTTAGTAAACCCTCAATAAAGAGTTTTAAAATTATATTTTAAAGGTGACTGTGGGTCACAAAGAAGGGAATTATGGCTTTGTGAAACTGTTTAGTAGTAAAGAGCAAAATACTTGTGTATGTGACTGATGATGTGTATGTTGAGCTATGGGACTGGTGGATATGTAAACAGAATAAAATTACTAGCCAATTAAGCTACTTTCTTCAAAAATATATTTCCTAGAAGTAATTATAGGGCCTTCCTCTCCTCCTCAATAGCAAAATATAGAATAGGTTTTCTTTAATAATTGTTTCCCTAGTTCTTCTTTAAAATGAATAGGAAAGGCAAACACGCACGTGCACACACACACACCCCACAATCAGTCTTCATGTGGGCAGAACTTGATCTAGGCTGAGGCTGGGCAGATGTCAGGACCAAGCAGTCTTAAAACATTCTGCTTCAACAGATGCTAGAGAACAAAGCCTATCTTAGATAAAGTAAAAGCAGAAAAGAAAGAAGGAAAAAAAAGTCATTTACTGGTAGAGAATTGTAGTTGAAATGGGGTTTTAAGTGCTTTGAGCTAAAATAAAGCATCCATTATTCAATTAGAATTCTGTCTCTATCACCTGATAGCTGGATGTCCCTAGCTAAATTTTGTCTCTTCCCTGAACCTCACTTTCTTCAAATGCAAAATGAATATTTCTAACTTCATTGGGCTGGCAGGAACATTAATTAAAATAATGTGTATAAAGCATTTACTTTTATAGGTGTGTGTTTATTAAAGAATAATTTAGCTGGGACTTCAGCACATATTGTGGAATAAAATACTGAAATGTCAGAAAATGGAGTGTAAACCTGAATGAGAAGGTGTAGAATGGAATGTTAGCCTGCCCTCTCCAACCCAAGCTTAATTATGTGTAGCCTTTCCCCCCTTAGCAACCAGGTTTGTGGTCAGAAACTATAGTTATCTTAGCCTTCTGGGAGCCACATCATTCGTTTCTGTTTCCTTAAAATGCAGGTGCACCTATTATGTTATCCTTCCCACACTTCTACCAAGCAGATCAGAGTTTTGTATCTGCCATAGAGGGCATGCATCCAAATAAGGACCATCACGAGACGTTTGTGGACATTAATCCTGTGAGTAAACACCTCTTTCTGGTAAAAGACCATACGTTTCATTTTGCCCATTCAGTGATCATGGTTTTGCCCTTAGCTCTCTTATGTCTACTATCTCCCTTTCATATACAATCAAATGTAGAAAACTCAGCTCAGTGCAATGTCATGGATAGCCTCTTATTCTTCCACTTGGAAGGCTGAACTCTGTGGACCTCACGTACAGAAACACCAGCAAACCTGCACTAACAAAACAGCAACAGTGAAAGGTCCATCGCTGAAAACAACTGAGATTGGACCCAGGTAACCTGGTCAGTCTTCTGTCACGAGCCTTGGACCGCAACATACATTTCTCCCATGGGGGCACAGATCAGCAAGATTGAAGACATTCCTCTGTTTACTGCCAAAAACGTTTTGGTTAAAATTTAAATACAGGGTGTCCCCCCAAAATGTATACAAATAATGATTAATTCCAATGGGTTAAATCTGAAAAAAAAAAAAGCATTGACTGAGCTATAAGCTGTTAGAATGCCTACATTTTGGGGGACACCATGTGTGTATATTAGCTTCAGTCACTTTTGGCAAACCTCTTCCTTTGAGAGCTTATCCTATACTATTCATTTAAAAGGTATCAGGTATGCATACACTTTAATCCTATATTCATAGAAGAGGAAAAAGAAAACCACAGAAGGACCTAAGTATCCTTTCACAGTGTAACTGCCTGCAGTAATGAAAGCCAAACTCACGAGATGGGCGCTGATGCAAAAGGAAAGAGATTTATTCAAGTGCCATGACCTGGGAGGATGGGGGACTCCTGTCTCAGAGACCATCTCTCCTTTCAGCTCAAACCTGTGTTCTTACAGGAATGGGGAGGGGAGAGCTTTTTTTTTTTTACCCAATTATCTTCCTAGCTTTTGGCGAACTGGGCCCCTATTCATGCATCTTTCTAGCTTCTGGTGCTCTCAGTGTAAGAACCTCCCCATGCCATCTGGGGGAGGGGGTTGTGGGGGAGGAGAGGCGGGGTGGGGGCGTGGGGGGAGATGCCCTGGTGCTCCCTGACTGTCTGCAGCAGGAATGGAGGATGTCTGGCCCATGGGCCCTGTAAGACTCACGCAATCATTTAGTCTGGCCCTGCTAAGGCAATAGGGGTGAGTTAATTAAATGTTTGACCGAATATAGCAGGCTAATTTTTAAGTTAATAATTTTATGTGATGTTATAAATATCCAAATGGCCCTTAGCGGAAAAAAGGTTCCCCACTGCTGGTCTACAGTAACAACAGCCTCTCACTGTAGGAACTGAATTAAAGGCCAGATATCTTCATTCTGGGGCTTTTGAACACATGGCACTAATAAGGGAAAAGCAAAACATTCTCCTGGCTCAGCAATTTGGGGGGAACTTCACTCTTTGCTACACTCAGTTCATTTGTATCTGAAGAGTCAGTGTTCTTATTTTTGTGATTAAGATCGGGTGTGGTTTTCTCCCTTTTCTCTCGTAGTCACCAGTAGGTTCCTGTTCATCAGCCAAACTGTTAGCAGGTGCTTGTTAGGAAGGCGCAGTCCCATCACCTGAGAGGACAGCAGCAGCTACTCTTCCTGGGTGGGCCCCGCCCACACCTGGGCACTGTTCTCTGGCAGTGACAGCCATCTCTCAGACAGGGTGTCTGTTAGATCTCCCTTCCGCCAACGTCCTCCAGGGCAGTGGTCGGCAAACTCATTAGTCAAGAGAGCCAAATATCAACAGTACAACCATTGAAATTTCTTTGGAGAGACCAATTTTTTAAACTTCTTCTAATGCCACTTCTTCAAAATAGACTCGCCCAGGCCGTGGTCTTTTGTGGAAGAGTCACCCTCAAAGGGCCAAAGAGCCACATGTGGCTCAGGGGAGCCGCTGTTTGCCTACCACTGCTCTAGGGCTTTGCTGTTCAAAGTGGCACCATCTTGGGAGCTTTTTAGAAATGTCCTATCTTAGGCCCCACCCCAGACCTACTGAGTCAAAACCTGCATTTTAACAAGATCTCACGTGCATACTAACATCTGAGAAACATTGGTCTACCAGGCACCTAGAAATAATCCACGCCTATCATTCTGTTCTGGGGTCCTTTGACCCACTGTGCCTATCAAACATGGCAGTGGTCACACTGTTATAACAATCACACAGAAATGGTACGCTATTGAAAAAAAAAAGTGTGTTTGTGGTTTTAATAATGTTTTCTTTCTACTTCTGTGGTTTGCAGTTGACTGGAATTATCCTAAGAGCAGCCAAGAGGTTCCAAATCAACGTTTATGTCAAAAAAATAGATGGCTTTAGGTAAATTTTGCTTTTTTATACGGAAGCAAAGGGTCATTTTCCTACAGTGACTTTCTGGTGGGGTTGATGCTGGGAGGGAGACAGCCCACTTCTAAGTGCACTCACCCTTACCCCTCTGGGATGAGTGGTGACCAACTAGCCTTGGTCTTGGAATTTACTTATTTCATTGAACCTAACGCATATAAAATGCTTTCCATGAATCAAGCATTGTTCTTAGGGCTTTACATATATTAACTCACTTATTTTTCACAATAACCTTGTATTATCCCCATTTCATAGATGGGGAAATGAGGCACAGAGAAGTTAAATAACTTGCTGAAGGCTGCAGAATGAACTCTTGCCACTCCTCTAAGAGTTTCCCTCGCCTTAACTCTGGTTCCTCCTTCCGTCCCTACCGCCCCCACCCAGGGCCAGCCACAAGCTCCACTCGGACAGTTAAAGCAGTCTCTTGTGTCTAGCCTTTCCTCCCAACACTCCATCTAAAAAGCGCTACTTAATTAGGATCCCCAAGTACAGTCTCCTGCTCAAACTTTTCAATGGGGACTTTTTTGATATTAGAAAATGCTTATGATTTGATGTTGAATGAAAGAAAGAGGAAACAAAACTATGCATAATATCATATATTTATTCTTTCTATCTATAAAACTTGGTTGGTTCCCCTATCAAATTTATTAGGTTCAACCCCACAACCATGGATTATTTCTAGGACGCAAATGTGGGTTGCACGAATGCGTTTGTCACCCGTGTGTATTTCTGAGGCAGTATAATTAGGTAGCTAAGGTCTAGTGCTTTAGAATCAAAATAGAATTACCATGTGCTGGTCCTGGACAAATTACTCTGAGCCATAATTTGCTTTCTGAAACCTGAGACATGGGGCAACTGTGAGAATTAAATGAGATAATGTCCCTCAAAACACTGGTGCAGAGCTGGTAAATGCGCAATAAGTGATTTTCCTGGGCCTCTTGTGAAGATGATACCTGGCAGCCTGGTCACAAAACATTCTGAGGACGGGCCGCGTTGTCCTGCCAGCCATAGCCGCCCCTCTGACTCTTGGGAGAATTGTAATCATCTTGAGGAATTTGCTTTCAGCGTCTTGTGTTTTGATGAAACCAGTGTACATGAATATGCAATACTTGGAACTGCTACACTGGCAGATTGGAGTCTAACTTCGTGTTTGCAAAGATAACGGACAAGTCTCTTTAGGTTCTAAGTAATTTAATGAGATAAGTGTGCTGGCCTTTTCCTCTAAGTGTGTCTCTGCAGACCAGTGTGCCCTCAGCATCAGGGCGTTACCAAAGATCTCCTCTTTTGTCCCTGCAGTGAGACGGGAAACATCAGAACCATGGTTTTCCCAGTGATGCACGTCAACGAGGTGAGTCTGGGGAGCCAGGGGCGGCTTCACCTGTGGAAGCTTGGAACTCTCCCATGTCGATGTCTAATGTTGGAGCTGTGTGTCCTGTTATATGAGGGGTGGAGGGGAAGGTGATTTTCAAAAACCGACTTGTCCTCTGAAAATTTCTTTATGTGTTTACACGAATGCACTCAGTGACTGAGATTTGAAAATTAACAGAAGGACATTTCCCTTCTGGAAAGAGCCCATTACTTGGGTGAAATTTCCTCCTGGGAAGCTGGCTGTGCAAGAGACAAAATGCAGAGGTCCATGAAGCAGTGCCAGACACGTTTGAAACAATAAAGTCAACATGCAGATAGATGTTCTGTTCGTTAGCTGAGGAGGAGGAAAAGAGGGGGGTACAGTTAAAATGATTGGCAACGTTAATGAAAATTTTGTGTGAAGTGGTTAATGAAATGGGGAAGTGAAGGGGAAGGAAGGAAGGAAGGAAGGAAGGAAGGAAGGAAGGAAGGAAGGAAGGAAG
>JAAGEH010002528.1:41926754-41991173 GCA_011751065.1 Lasiurus cinereus | reverse complement strand
AAGGAAGGAAGGAAGGAAGGAAGGAAGGAAGGAAGGAAGGAAGGAAGTTGTTAATAAATAAATGCCCCTCTGTTTATACTAATTTATAAATGGACTTTCATGATTTCTGGTTTGCTATCAGGAGGACATATCCAAATTGCATTTAATGATTTGGAAGAAAGATATAGCAAAAAATAGAAGTTATACCTTGGTTGTTTGGTAATCAAGGCAATACCATTTTCTTGTTCCCCCAGAGTGTTCTCATTGATAAAGAGATTGCAAATCGACTAAAGTCTGTGATTAACACTACGTCCATCATCAGCAACATACCCTACATTGTCATGGCGCTGGGTGTGTTCTTTGGTTTGATCTTCACCTGGCTAGCCTGCCGAGGACAGGGATCCATGGATGAGGTGAGCAGAGGCTGGAGGAACTTCTTACTGGATAACTTTAAAATTCAACTGGGCTTCACTGAAGAGCTGCCAGCTGGTCATTGAGGGTGGATTCTGAGCTTTCGTGCCGGGCACAGTGATTTTGTGCTTATATTACTGCTGGACAAAATGAGAAGCAAGGAGGGGTGACAGAATGGTACTGTCCAGTGTTCGGGGCTCCTGTGGTGGGAATGGAATCCCTGGGAGTAAGCTTTACGTGTTTGAGAAAAGGGAGAATATATCACAGCTAAGCACCTGGCATTTGCTACCAGACTGCCTAGGTTCAAATCCTAGTGCTGCCGCTTAGTAGCTGTGTGTCCCTAGAAACTGTACCTCAGTTTCCTCATCTGTAACATGAGAGAACACTCGAGCCTCCTTTAGGAGTTTTTCATGAGGATTAGGTGATTTAAACATTAGGCACTTGGTCCAGTGTTAGTATTTAGTAAGAGCTTAGTAAACATTAGTTATATGATAAAAGAAAAACAGCTACAAGGTCACAGGGCAAGGCAACCAGGACCTGCTTGGGAAGAATCTGTGGTATCATCCAAGACCCACCTCTGAGTTATCGCTGCCTCATAAATGATGAGCACAGGGGTTGTAGTTCCTTTCCTGGAGGGATGGGAGCAACCCAAATGGATTGGATACACACAACTGGGTGGGCCTCCTAAGTGACCAGCAGGCCAACCAGGGGTCTAAATACCTTCAAAGAGCCTTTTCTGTATGAGCCTTTCTTAAATTCTCAGCAGCTTCCCTTTTAGCCATTAAGGCTGTTTCTTTTTCCTCCTAGCTGCCTCAGCTAATGGTCTAAGCCCCACATGAAGCAGAACATGATAGGTTGAAACCACTTGAATAACATTAACACAGATTTCCCCATCTTCCATGTTCTTCCATTATGTTTCTTAACCCAGGCCCATCGTGTTACACTGAATTAGGTGTGAGGCCATTTCTTTTCTTTTTTTCCAGTTATTTAAAATTTTATTTTTCAATTATAGTTTGCATTCAGTATTATTTTGTATTAGTTTCAGTTGTATAGTAATAGTGGTTACACAATCATATACTTTAAAAAAGTGTCTCTCCCCCCCACTCCCACCCATATTTCCAGTACCCACTGGCACTATACTTAGGTGTCACAATATTATTGACTATATTCCTTATCCTGTACTTTACCTCCCCATATTTTGCCATTTCTACCTGTGGTCTCACTTGCAGTCTGACCTTTTCATAAGCACCGATGAAAGCCCATGTAAATGTTTTCACTGCTCCTACAATTAACCATCACCATGTATTCAACAGGCAAGCAATGGCTGAGCACCCACCTCCACCTCTGAGATTTTGTTCTTTGGAAGATTTCAAATAAGGAAGGAGGCAAATTCAATTGAGTGTGATGAGGGTTCTAGTCTGAGTCAGTACAGGGAAGGGGGCTGACTGCTCTGGGATCTCAGGTGGTGTGGTCAGAACAGGCCTCCTCAAGAGGGTTAGGCCTGAAGGTTAAGGAAAAGTCATGCTGAGAGAGGAGAGAGGTGAGGGGGACGATGGGTGACCTTGAGCCTTGCAATCAGTCCTTCCTCCTTCTGTCTCCCCTCTCACCCCCCTACTTTTCACTTGGAGAGATGTTTCTGACCTGAAGGCCTAACTTTGCTGTCCTCTTTTTTCTGAGTTGCAGGGAACTGCAGACGAAAGAGCACCTCTCATACGAACCTAACCCCGGCCTGAGCTTAGTGAAGGAACCGTGGTTAGCTGTCCTGATCTGGATCAGATGTGAGGAAACCGCCGCATCCTCACGGGCTCCTTGCCTGTTGAGAGAAGGAAGGGGACCAGAACTGGCAAGTGATGAGAGCATTTGGCTGGAACTCAAAGAACAGGCTGGTGTTAGCCACTGGGCTCTATCAGATCCGTGGTCCTCGATGAAGGGTTTTGTTTTTCATGTGTCTAGCAAGTATTTAATAAAGTCTTGTATAGTAATTTTATTGTTGTTGGGTGCTGGTAGCTCCAGAATTTTGTGACCACTGTTGTGGTTATAATGTCTGCATCACTTGTTAATGCTACTTGGTCTAACCTTATCCAGTATGCTTCATTCACTAAACTTTGTATTGTCGTCCTCCATTCATGTCACCCCAAAACCAGAAATAAGAGTTCGGAGCCCAGGGTAAAATGGTAGCCTTGTTGAGTACATCGTTCAAATGCACCCAATTTCCTCTTTTAAAAGAGTTATATATTGCATTTTATGTTAATTGTCAATTCGTAATTCCTCCAGAAAAATAATTTGGTCTTCTGACTACTTTCATACCTGATAAGAACCAAGTGGGGAAGTGGGTGGGTGGAGTGAGGCACCTAATGAGTCCCTAGTGATAAACACCTGAGGGTTCTTTATATGTACTTTTGTGAACTGAAAGAAGGCAGAGATAATGTTGGTGAGGACAGTGCAGATATTTCATATAGAGTAGAACTAAATGCTAGTTCTGAGATTTGTGGATAACTTATTTTTCCATTGAAATGATCTTGATGTGGAAAGGTGCTCCTGGGAGACTGTAATCAATAACTGTCACCACCTCCCCTCCATCACCCTTGCTAAATAGGACACTGTATTAAAACATTATTTGTAAAATTATTTCTGAGTATAGGAAATCCATGCAGCTACAGCCTAAGTGGCACATACATTTCAGAAAGTCTGACTACGCTAAAGAGACATTTCTTTTGGGACAGTGTTCTTGGTGACTTTGAAATTGTTTTTATAAGGTTTGGTTCCTTTTGTTGTTTTGTGGCTCACTGTCACTTACTGAAGAGAGAAAAAGTGTCCTACACTTCCTGTGACAATCATCTTGCTGACAGAATGACACTATTTTTAAATATTGCACAGAAAGTGTTTTATAAAGGTCCCCTGAGACCAGAGCAAAGTCACCTCTCTGGAGAAGACCTTTGGTTTCCAGTGTGACCTAAGTCAGAGGACTGGGAACCATCCTATGTCACAGAATTCAAGCTTAAGGGAAATTCTTTTAATTCTCAAAGTTTAATATTAATTTTTGATTAAGAAATCTACACAGTTATCTGGCAAAGTGCACGTGGAATTTCTTAACAACTGAATAATTCTACAGGAGTTGTTTAAAACTGGATTTCTGTGTAAGCAAACGAAGGGGGAAAGCCATGGATTTCACAAATACAGCCTCTGATCCCTGTATGGGGTAATAGATTGCTTTAGCTTATTTGCCCTAATTTTCCCTCTGTACACTAAAGCAACATGTAATGTTTCCTTTCTTGAAGGGGCAATTTGTTAAAATCTTAACATCTTTATAAGTAAGATAGAACCTATAGTTACCCCAATTCAACAAAATGTGAAAAACTAATTTGAAAATATTTTATCTTCAACAATGCCAAATATCTAGATTTTTTAAATTTATCAATATTTAACTAGATAACTGGCATATCTTATTCTTTTATGCATCCATTTATCCACACTAATAAACCTGATACTCATTAGTTCATCCTATTATCAGGATATAATCATCCGTGAGGAGGAAATTTTTAGTGGAATGTACCAGTTAATGATATATACCTTTAGACTGAATCCACAGACAGGGAGACCAAAACCATATTATTTCTATATGATTCTTAAGTTACTTGACTTAAGATCACATTTGATATTTGTCATCTGAGAAGTCTGTGGCAAATCCATATACTACAGTCAAGATTATAGATTGGTTAAGAGGCATGAATGTACTACCTACTTGGTTTTAGATGAAAATAACAAATTATTCCTCATGCTCACTCTCTTGGAGCTCTTTCTGGAAAGACCTCCAGTCTTTGTGATTGTCACAATCACAGAACACTGGTGTCCTGTATGATGATACTCATTTTAGGGAGAAACCAATGTGAGATTACCTCACTTCTCTCAAAGAAAATTAGGAGTTGAACACAGGGTAGGAAGTAGGATTGGCCACTTTTAGCTCCAGGTTTTCCCCGTAGGCTTTATTTCCTCACTTCTAAAAAGATCACTAATGGTCTAATGGAGCAAGTACTATACAACTAACCCCTATTGGGGCTTTTACTTGAGGGAGGCTAATCTTTTATTTACATTGCTCGAGATATGAGTTCTGCAAAAGGTGATCTTCATACTTGGCCCTCTAGGTGTTATTACTGGAGTTAATTGCTTGTGGCTGACCTGAATGTTCTTCATGTAGCTTGTATAGTTGGTTCATTTCATGTGATTCTTGACATGTTTATTTCTACCCTTAATGCAATGAAGTATTTCACTAATAAAAACCATTTATATGACATTGCCCTGGAAATTGTATGTTATGTCATCAGATATACAGTTGTCTATGGACTTTTAGTTCAAAGACATTCTTTGCCCTCTTGTTCAACACAGGCCTGAGTCCCACTCCTTGGGCCACCTCTGATTTCATCTCAACTGTGGTGTACAGTTATAGGCAGCCAGACAAGTCCCATGGTGTGCTTTTCCACCTCAGGGCTTTCTCCAGAGCGATGGAAGCCCCTCAAATACATGGGGAATGAATACCCGCAAGGACGCACTCAACCAAAGGGGGCGGGAGTAAGCTGATAAACGTTCCAGTCCTCAGAGGGACAGTGTTCAAGGTTCCTTCTACAAGGTTCCTCAACTATGACTGCCCACAGTGGGAACTGCTTCCTGCTATCATTTCTGCATCCCATGTCTCACACTCCTCACCACCTCACTGCTGCTTCCTTCCAAGTAATCTGCCTGCACTAACACCCTTATTCAGGCTTGCTTCCAGGTAATTTTGGATTCTGCTCTGGTTCTTCTATCCCTGGCCACTTGTGAATACTGGCACTCAGCTGCAATCCCTTCTCACTTGATACTCCCTCCCTGACAATCCTATTTCACTTGCTCTGTTCACCTTCAGCCTCACATTTCCAAACCACCTGATGGATATCCTCACCATAATGTCTTCAAGTCCAGCAAGTAAAGAAAGGAATTCATTTTTTTTCTTCTTCCCAAATTCCCATTACGGGGGAAATGGCATCACAGTTTACCCAGCTGTACATGCCAGAAACCAGGGACTCTTGCTACACTCCTTCTCCTTCCCTCCACATCCCATCCATCAAGTGCTTCGTATGCTTCTCAGTCTCTGCTCCTCCTGTCCTCACCCTAATTATATCAGAGCTCTCATCGGGACTCCTGCAGTTACCACTATAAGCATCATTTAATGTTCTGCATAAAAGGGATTTGTAATGGAAAGTCTCCCTTCCATCTCCTAGCCACCCAATTCATCTTCCCAAAAGCCACCAGTTTCTCATTTTTAAAAATAGACCTTTCCGGGAATATTTTATACCAGTATGTGTATTATATATTCTAGCCCTCCTTCCTGCACCATCTAAATTGTAGCATGCCAATGCAGTGTCCTAAATTGTCTTTTCTGTAATTTCAGTTCCAATTTCATGTCTGAATAGTATTCCTTTGTATAAATTTAACTAAGCCAGCGTTTGTTTGCAATAATTTGTTTTTATAAACAATGCCTTCACGAATAACCTTGTATCCCATAATCTTGCCAAATCATTTACAAGATAACGTTTGGAGGTCCAAGGACATCTGGGGTTTTGATAGCTACAATGGCTTTTTGTTTTCATTTTTATACAAGCACACAGATTAAGAATCAAGTAATTCTACAAGGTTTGTTACATTAAAAAAATACACACACACAAAAAAAAAGCTAGAGAGACATCCTTTTCAGAGGCACCACTTTTAGCCCCCTACTTAAAAAATATTCACTCCCAGGACTCTACAGGACACACAGCTTCCTGAATTTTCAGTCTTAGCATCACCCATGGCTCTCGGCTATGGAGGATAAGGATTCGGTTCTTTCCTGCCCGGTCTTCATTACACACCCTTTTCTGCACATCCTGGCAGAGGGGCCGCCCTCGGGTAGTTTGTAAGGGCTCTCGGGCGGCACGCCTCGGACTCTCAGGGATGGGCAGCATCCACCTTGGTTGTGACGCTCACGCACCAGGAAGTCACGGAGCGCCCGGAAGCTAGCCGGGCGGGGCGTCCCCCCCCCCCACTCAGGGTTCCACCCCTGACGCCTCGGCGTTCCGGCCCATAGGCTAGGGCCGAAAAGAGGCGGAACTCTGTGAACCGTGGGAAGTTTCCCCGCCGGACCCCAAAGCGGAGTGCACCGAGTGTCGCGGGAGCTGCTGCTCGGTGCTTGCTCCCGCGACATGGCCTTCAACTTTGGGGCTCCCTCGGGCACCTCGGGCACCGCTGCAGCCACCGCTGCCCCCACGGGTGAGTCCTTTCCCCGGACCTTCCCCGGGGGAGGTCTCGGGCCCGCCTCGGTCCGAGACTCTCCGGCTCGGGGTTCCCGGGGTTTCCTGCCTGCCGGGGCGGAGACTTTGGGGCTTCGGAAAAGGGCGGGCGGCGCGGAGCTGGCCGAGCAGGCGCCTGCGGAGGCCGCGGGAGGACACCGACCCGCCCCGGCGCCGGCCCGCGGAGCGTGAGTCCCGCCGGACCCTGCCCTGCTGGGGCTCGCTCCGCCGGGGAGTCCGGCCGAGCGGAGGCGGCTCCCCCCCCCTCCCCTCCCCTCCGCTTCCCGCCCCGGGGGGCGCCCTCGCGGGGCCGGGGAGCTGCCCGGCCTCCCGCGCTGCCCCGCGGCGCCTTGGGTCCCAGCCCCGGGGGGCGGGAGGGGCCCTCGCCCGGGGACGCCCCGCTCCTCCTCCTCCTCCCCCAGCCCCTCCTGCCCCCGCCGCCGCCGCTCTCTTAGTTTATTTGGAACAAAGTCCAGGCTTGTCTTCCGGCCACTGGGGCGAGACCCCCTCCGCCGCCTCTAACCCTGTCTCGCTTTCTCTCCTTCCCTGTCTCTCTCCCCCCAAATGTTTGTTTCTCTCTCTGCCTACACGCCCGTCAGGATTTGGTGGGCTTGAGACTGCCAACTCCACCGCCGGTGGGTTTAATTTTGGGGGTTTCGGATTAACCGCTAACCCGGCAGTGAACTTTAATATTGGCAATTTCGGTGTTCCTACCACCGCGGCGACTCCGTTCAGTTTCGGTAACAGTCTGGCGAGCGCAGGTAGATACTGCGGGTCGTGCGGGGGCCGGAGGCGGGGGCCGGAGTCCAAGAATGTCCCGCGACCCCTGCCGTTCGGGGAGGAACGCTGACGCGTCCGAGGGAAGGAAATTTTAACCCCCTCGGGGCGAATCGGTCACATTTGTATCAAGTTTTGACTGCATCAAGATTTAGTTTGGGGAAGTGGTAATGTTCCGTTGTTCAATTGGTGTTCAACCCAACAGAATATCATTTCCAAGTCGTTTGGAATTATTATTTTTTTTTTTAGTAGAATATGTCTTCCAAATTATTACATATTTCTCCCCAAGTATAAGCTCAGCCGTCAGGCCCATTTCCCTGGGATTCTTGGACTCCTGCAGCCACTTGTTTCATTTTTTTCCTGCATCTTTCATTGGAATTTCATCCTGTTGTCCTTGTGTTTTCCAAAAGAACATGGTCTTATACGAACAGCAGTAACCTGTTTTGTTTTTTTAACCTGTATAATAATAATAATGCGTTTCTTTGTTCAACTCGGCATATTAGTAAACGTTTCTGTAAGATGTGTAATTATAGAAGGAATCCCCAGTGTTTTGTTTTTTTTTTCTGGAAAATTGTAAGAAATTATCAGAGAGGGAATTTAATTGTCAGCGTTGAGTTTTAAAAGATAAGCTAGACATGTTTGCATTCAAAATGATAATTATGAAGATTTTATTATGTAGAGATGGAGTGTCTGAAGTTCATTGAAAAATTTGCAAAGCACAATTTGCATACTATTTTGTATGAATATATGTGTAAATTTAAAATAGGTCTATGTATAACTATACATACAGTGACCCTATAGAAAAGTCTTGCTTCTCAGCTGCTCGTATATGAATCTGTTGTCCATATTTTCTTACATTATGCCCATGCCAATTATATGCATTTGGTAAACTTTTTTTCCTGAAACTTTTTAGTTCTCTAAAACTTATTTGGGAAGTTCTGGTATTTTGTGCAGTCACTTGTCAATGTATAACCTTGGTATTTGATTTGAAAACGTTTTGAAGAATACTTGAAAATTCCAAAGATAAAATGATCCATTTTCATAAAGATATATTTAAAGATCACATATTACTGTCATTTGGTATGTTTACTTTTTCCCTGTTTGCTTAAAATTGGCACTGGGTAAAGCAGAAACATTATTTTCAAATTTGTGTTTCTGGACAAAACCACCCAGTTGTAATTCACCAACAATAAATACATCTTTTGTTATTTGCTTGATTTTGTGTTCCTTTGGAGTTATCATTGTTAAGTTTTGAGTTGTGGTAATATAATTGTTTTAATTACTTTTATATACGTATGTTCATTAACTTTGCCTTCACCAAAGGGCTGATAAAAATTTTTGTCTACCTTTTAATTTTGTATCCTTGCAGATGGATATTAATAATAAACATTTTTGGTATGATGAGATCCTGACTGGTATTTTTATCATGTAGCCAATTCAGAGTATATCTTAGTTTTTCTATGGAAGGGAGAAGTAAGAAAAAAGATTGTTTCCAGTTTACTTACATGCACTAGACATACAGGTAAATAGAGTGGTTGTGCCTGCATGCAACATTCAGTCTATTCTTTTATTACTTAATTGATTTTTGCTTAGAGAGAGAGAAGAAGAGAAAGAGAGAAGAATCATCTGTGTAGAACAAAACATAAATTGGCTGCCTCCTGCATGCCCCCTCCTGGGGATTCAGCCCATAACCCAGGCATGTGCCCTGATGGGGAATCGTAACAGCAACCTTTTGGTGCATGGTACAAACACTCAACCATCTGAGCCAAATGGGCCAGGGTGACATGCAGTCTATTCTTGAGTAATTTCCCCTATCAAAATTATATGGTGAATATCAAAGGGCTGGAGTTTTTTTTTTTTAAATATTTTCTGTGTAACAATATTGATGAATATTTGTCTTAAAAATCTTTTTGGCACCACATTAATATCAGGTAAAAAACAACAATAAAGAAAATACGTAAAACAATTTTAGATTGGATAGTATGCCATTCCATTCATATGTCAAATTAAAGAGTGATTTGTCTCTAGACCTACCCAAAAATGTAATTTGTATATCTGTCAGATTTGCCAAACTCAGCTCTCAGAGGCCTGTGCTAGCTCTATTCACTTTCCCTGCCACTGCCTTCCACTTGTGTGTTTTTTCTCTGACTTCTTCCTCAGAGAAACACATTTTGTTATATAGATGTCAGTATATTGGTATGTTTCCTTTGAAAAGTTGCTTAGTCTCAGTGGAGAATAACTAGAAAGATGAGCTAAAGTTGACTATAAATTAATTGACCAAGCCAAGGATGAAAGCTGTCAACACACTCTGCCATTATGATCTATTTGCACACTATTTTTAAAAACATTTGAGTTAGTTGCAAAAATTAGTATTTAAAATTCTATAAATGTCACATAGAAAATCTAGACCTTCTATTTATTTGGGGGGAAAAAAGTGGGCATATATAATAGTACTCCTAAACTACCATTCTCCTGCAGTAATAGTCTGCTGGAATTTAGGAACTGCTGCTGTTTTTTAAAATGGTTCACATTGAATAGTTCCACCACTCATTAATGTTATCAGCCTAAATCTTCTAGGTGTTTGCATTTCCTATTCTAAAAGTACCTACATAGTCGTTTTAGTGTTTGTTAAACATAATGGCTGTAGGCTTAACATGTTTTCTCAGTTATAACTGTTAATCATTCCTTTTGTGATTCTCAACCTTTCTAATGCTGCGACCCTGTAAACAATTCCTCCTGTTGTGGTGCTCCCCCCCACCATAAAATTATTTTCGTTGCTACATCATAACTATAATTTTGCTACTGTTATGAATCGTAATGTAAATATCTGTGTTTTCTGATGGTCTTAGGCAACCCTGCTAATGATTCACTGCTGTAGAGCCTAAGACCATATTAATATCAGTAGCAAAATTACACTTATGAAGTAGCAACAAAAATAATTTTATGGTTTGGGGGTCACCACAACATGAGGAACTGTATTAAAGGGTCACGGCATTAGAAAAGTTGAGAACCACTGCTTTAGTTGAAAGGTATTGAAGTATTCTAGTTTAAATACTTCTTAGCTTATTTCTTGCAACATACTGATTTCTTAATGAATCGTAATTGCATTCCTGTAGTATAATTTAACATGTTCCTTTGTAGAATCGTTTGTTTTTAATGAAATTAAAAGTAGAGAAAGAAAAATTAGATCAATATATTTTATCTTTATACATAGCAATTATAAAATAATTTTAAAAAGAAATTATCTTTTATATATACAAAAGAGTCTTCCTTTCCATTTTATTTATTCCCTTATAATTAGGTGGGTTCGGAGGATTTGGGACAACATCTACAACAGCAGGTTCTGCATTCAGCTTTTCTGCTCCAACTAACACAGGCACAACTGGTAAGAGGACAATCTTAAGTTACTTGTAAAAGTGAGCTAGAGCTCAGATTTTTTTATTAACTTACGTAATTTCAATTTTTCATTAAAAGGACTCTTCGGTGGTACTCAGAACAAAGGTTTTGGATTTGGTACTGGTTTTGGCACAACTGGAACTAGTACTGGTTTAGGTACTGGTTTGGGAACTGGATTGGGATTTGGAGGATTTAATACACAGCAGCAGCAGCAACAACAAACTAGTAAGTATGAGGTTTTCATCTTAATTCCAATATAAAATTATAACAATATAGCTAACATTGAATGCACTGTTCAAAACACATTAGTGAACAACTTTTTTTAAAATTACAAATATTTCAAAGGGTTCCAAAAGCTAATTCTTATGTTTATATATAACTAGAGGGCCAGTGCACAGATTTGTGCATTGGTAGGGTCCCTCGGCCTGGCCTGTGTGGATCTGGCTGAAACCGGCTCTCCAACATCCCTCTAGGGGTCCTGGATTGCAAAAGGGCAGTTCTCAGGTGATGCACCCCGGAATTGGACACCCTCCTCTCTGGTTCCGGGTGTGTCACCTGAGAACTCCAGCTGCCAAATCACTGCAGCTCCGGGTCATTGTGTATCAGAGCTACCAGTTGGACGGTTGCTTAGGCTTTTATATATATAGAATAGATAACTTGGGAGAAGTCTGATTGACATGATTAGGATTATAAGTTTTCTGGGTTTAGTATCATTCTTGTTGCTATATATTCCATGCCTGTCAAGCAACCTGCTCATTCTTGTTTATATATATATCAAACTGCACACAAGTACACTTTAATTAATTATATATAAAGTGAATACCCTGGTTACCACTGCCCATGTCAGAAGATGGACCTAGCCAGTCTCTTAAGCCTTCCACATTCTCCTAATCATTTCCCCATGAAAGGAAGTTCATAGACCTATCGTTATCGTTTATTATATTAAATTCCTTTTATAGTTTTATCACTCAAGTGTGTAAACAATATTGCTTTATTTGTCCTAAATCTCTAAGTTCCTTTTTAGCTCTCTTTTTATTTTTCAATTTATTAAAGAAATTAGCTAATTTGTCCTATAGAGTTTTTCAGGCAGGACTTTGCTGATTGGATTCCTGTAGTATAAGTTAACATGTTCCTTTGTCCATCCTTTGTATTTCTTGCTATAAAAGGAAAACCAATGTCATTTGCTATAAAGAAAAAATAATCAAAATTTAAGTACAAAGAAAATACAGTAGTGTTAATAAATTTTAGCCAGACACTTATGTCCCTTAAGTCCTGAGCCTTAGATATTTTCAACCCTTTGTTAAAAAATGAGATAAGCCCAGTTGTGTGGCTCACTTGGTTGAACATCACTCCATTCACCAACAGGTAACCGTGGTCAGGGCACATGCCTGTGTTTCAGGCTCAGTCCCTAGGAGGGGGCGTATGGGAGGCAACTGATAGATGTTTCTCATTGATGTTTCTGTTTCTTCCTTCTGCTTCCTCTAAAATCAATTAAAACATTTTTTTTTAAGTAAGATAAAATCATGAAATATTAAAGGCATACTGGCACCAACCAGATTTTTCTAGAAAATATAACCAAATAATTACAGAAAATTTTTCTTCTTATTTTTTATTTTATTTATTTATTTTTTTTGTAGAAAAGCAAACAAGAATTTGACAATAGCAAAAACACACAGGACAGTGAAACAAGGAAGAGCATAGCATAAACAACAGGAGAACCTAGGCTGAGCTTACATGGGGATAGCCCATTGCTCTCCTGGGTTGCAAGTCTTGTGGGGTCCCTTGGAGTTTTGTAAATAAGTGCCTGTGGGGAGAAGAGAATGGCATAGGAATGCTTATAGCTCCTTCCTTTATCTTCAGACACTAGGCCCTGTACATGAAATTCATGTGCTGGAGGGGCGGTCCCTCAGCCTGGCCTGCCCCCTCTCACAGTCCAGGAGCCTTCAGGGGCGAGAGGCAACCCCCCATCATACCTCTGCTGCTGCCACTGCCAGCCCTGGTTACCTGAGCCTCCGTTTGGCCCTAAGGGGCTGAGAGTGGGTCCAGTATCACCCTGCATCTGCCACCCACATCCCGACCCCTCCTTCCTCCCTTTTGTGCTGAAAGGACTGGGGGACTTCGGCAGGAATGAGGGGATTAGGTGCCGCCATCTTTGTGATGGTATCAATTTTCATATTCTCTTTTTATTAGATAAGATTTTACTTTGATGTTGACATCCCTCTTCCCTCTATGATTTATGTTGAGTTCCTCCTGATAATACAGGATAATCCCAGTTTAATCTCATAATCACATTTTGAAAGCCCACTTGCCATGTAAGGTAACATGTTTACAAATTATGGAGATTAGGATATGGACATCTTAGTGTGTAGGAGTCACTATTCTGCCTACCATACTTAGTCTCTGAATTGTGTTGTTTTTTTAAAATACTAATTTTGGGGTATATTTTTAGCATTAGGTGGTCTCTTTGGTCAGCCTACACAGGCTCCTGCTCAGTCCAACCAACTGATAAATACTGCAAGTGCTCTTTCTGCTCCAACGCTGTTAGGAGATGAGAGAGATGCTATTTTGGCAAAATGGAATCAACTGCAGGCCTTTTGGGGAACTGGAAAAGGATATTTCAACAACAACATACCACCAGTGGAATTCACACAAGAAAATCCGTTTTGCCGATTTAAGGTATTAATAATGCTTTTGATCTTCACTTGAAGGGTATGGATAAGACAGAATATGGTATTTGGGTTAACATAATACCAATAAAATAGTTGATTTTTTTTTTTTGGTACTCCTTGAATATGGTACAATTATACAATTATATTTTTATTTTAAAAATACAAAAATTATAAAATTGAGGTGATTTCATACATGTGTGTTTGAAGGTGCACAGAATATGACTGAAAGGTGTGACTAATTTATAACTGAGGGGAAAAATATTAACAAAAGGGGAATGGTCTGCTTGGTATCTACTAAAGGGAGATGTAAAAGTAGAATTTAGTGGTATTTATCTAACATTGTCCAGGAATGTATACCCTACCCATACAAGAGTATCTTATTGTCACTATTATTGCTAGATGCTAAGGTCATTAAAACAGTGTAGTCCATTTTCAGTGTTGATTCCATGCCTGTCAAGCAACCTGCTCATATGAATTTGACTTCTCAGATTCTGTTCATCAGCCAGTTAGAGTATATAGGTCAATTTGTAGTGTATTTTTTATTACAAATTAATAAATTACAACCCAGTTTACTTCAGCCTCTTCTGAGTTTTGTTGGTATATATCAGTCTCTTAAACCTAATGAATGTGTACATAAGCCTAGTGTTTAGAGCTACGAAGCTTAGAAGCAGACCCTTGAACAACAAAAAGGAAGTAGTTTTTTAGTATGTTGACATTTGAATACATTTATTTAATGACTAAGATTTATGCATTAGATATACATAGACTGAATATAACAATTTGTCCTTTTTTTAAGTTGATTACATACATATGGTAAAATGCATAACAAACTATAGTGAATTTAAATTTTTCAAAAACTTGCATTATAAGTGGTGACAGACAAGGCTTCTAAAAGAGTAATTCTCTAGAAAGATAAAGGTTATCATGTCTAAAACCTAAGATTCTATGAGTCTAGTATATAGTAAAATGACTTACATTTTGGACCATGACTTTTGCAGTCATTTTTATGACATTCAGAGCTATTTCAACTGTGTAGAAGCATCCACCAAAAGCGGATATCAATGTTTTTCAGAGGCAAAAGCTACTTAGTTACTCTTTTGAAAAGGGATTTTTAATTTCATTCTACAAATTTGTTATTCTGGGGTAAAATAATTTCTTTAAAATGTGTAACTTCCTAGGGCACAAGGAGATAAGAATCATTATTTCTTTTGCTACCAGACAGTAAACGGTTTCCCCAATTTAGCAGATATGAAGCTATTAATATTAAACACTGGATTTAAGATCTGTACATATTTCTGATAATGTTTATTTTTGTCATTCCACAGGCAGTAGGTTATAGTTGTATGCCCAATAATAAAGATGAAGATGGGCTTGTGGTTTTAGTTTTCAACAAAAAAGAAACGGATATTCGAAGCCAACAACAGCAGTTGGTAGAATCATTGCATAAAGTTTTGGGAGGGAACCAGACCCTTGCAGTAAATGTAGAGGGTATTAAAACATTGCCAGATGATCAGTAAGTATACAATAAGTATGCTATTTGTATGCCTTGGTCCAAAGAGTGATCAAGTGTTTTTGTTGCTAAAACCCCAGTTAAGTCTCAGAGCAGAATGTTATTTCTCAGATAGTGATTTTTCAGTATTTATGCAGAAACATTTGAAAGCTTTTTTCTTAATCTTGGATTTTTTTAACTTACTGCATGCTAATAATTTTTTAGATTTTTCACATAGAAACAGGAAAAACATTAATCGTGACTGTGTGCATATCAAGGACCACAAAGATGTTAATGGAAAGTTTTGACTAATCACTATTCATGTTTATTTATGAGTAAATATGATTGATTAACTTCCCTTGTCTGATAATTTTCATACTGAGTGGCAAAACATTTACTTAAGAATATAACTGAAATCAGATTTTACTTCTTGGTCTTACTTGTAGTAAAACAACCTGTAAGCTTCAACAGAATCTCCAAAGTACTTCTCAAATCTAGAAAAAATAATAGAACTTTGCAGCTGAGCAAACCTTTGACAAATACTATCTTACCTGCCTGTCTCATTTTAACTTTTATCACAATTTGTAAGTGAATAGAACATTAAGTAAGAGTATCTTATTTTTCAAGATTTAAGCCCTGGCCTTAGCTCAGTTGGTTAGAGCAGTGGTTGACCCCTTGAGTGTGGCTCTTCCACAAAATACCAAGGCCTGGGCGAGTCTATTTTGAAGAAGTGGCGTTAGAAGAGTGTAAGTTTAAAAAAATAGGCTTTTAAAAGAAATTTCAATTGTTGTACTATTGATATTTGGCTCTTGTGACTAATGAGTTTGCCGACCACTGCGTTAGAGCGTCATCCCGATATGCAAAGGTTGTGTGTTCAATCCCCGGTCAGGGCACATACTGTATAAGAAGCAACCAATGAGTACATAAATAAGTGGAACAACAAATGATTTTTCTCTTTCTCCTGCCCCCCTACTCCCTCTCTCCCTTGCTCTCTTTAAAATCAATAAATTTTTTAAAAAGATTTAAGACAAAAAATAGTTTAATTCCCTTCTAAAATAGTCATTTCTTAATTCAACGAGTGCCCTTTTAAAAATCACATGCTGCATTGATATTTGTGGCTCTGAGTTATATGTTCCATATTTTATAACTTGGTTGTTTTTTTCCCCAGGACAGAAGTTGTCATTTATGTTATTGAGCGTTCTCCAAATGGTACTTCAAGAAGAGTTCCAGCTACAACACTATATACTCATTTTGAACAAACCAACATAAAAACACAGCTGCAGCAACTTGGTGTAACCCTCTCTATGACTAGAACAGAACTTTCTCCTGCACAGGTCAAACAGCTTTTACAAAATCCCCCTGCTGGTATGTTTCTATTCTCATAGATGAGGAAATGTAAGACTTTGAGATATATGCTTCCTCTATTTTGAGAGGTGTTGGTTGATTATTAATGTTAATAAAACCATTGTCAGCTTATCACATGTCTACCTATTCACATAGATTGGATTTTTTTTCATTTATTCATCTAGTTTTTTATTTTCATTGTATGGCTAATATGTTTGTTAGAAATAGCAAGCTTAAAAATTGTCTATAACCCGTCTACCCAAAGGTAATTTACTGTTTTATTTTTTTTAGTTTATCTCTTGTTTTAACTGAGTCTTCAAGTAAAACCTGAATGTGTTCTTCTCATAAAAGGCCCTTTTATGTCCTTTACCCATTTTCTATTAGATTTTTTTTGTCTTCCTTTGATTTGTAGGAACTCTATAATATCTTGTAGGTTGTAGGTGTTTCCTATCCATTTACATCTTTTATTTAGCTTTTTTACAAAATTTTTATTTTTGTAGTGGTCATATTTGACAATTATTTCTCATTACAGCTTATGGGTTTTGTGTTTTACTTTGGGAATGCCTTTCATACAAATACCATAAAAATGGAAAATAGTTCTTTTAGAAAAAATATTTTTTCTTCCTGGTAGGTGTTGATCCTATTATCTGGGAACAAGCTAAAGTGGATAACCCTGATGCTGAAAAGTAAGTGTATCTTTATCTTTTTTTCATATAAGAACTAATATTTGCTACTTGGGAAGCAAATAAATGCAAACTATTGTAATTATTGGGGGCTGTGAGGCTTCAATGGGCATAGGGACAGGTTTTGGCCCATCCTTCGTGCCTCTGCTTAGCACCTCCTGCTGTGGCCCCAGTTCTGTCTGCAGGCAGCTCCACTCCCACTGCCACCACTCCCACATGCTGATGATGCTGGCCCATCTTGCATCAGCTGACAGCACAGAGTGATTGGGGCCGGCACCAGCAGCAGGTGCGAGCTGCAGCTGCTACCTCAATCGTCCCTTAGGAACAGGGCGGTGGAGAAGCCCTCGGGCTATTGGGGCAGCAATGGGTGTGAGCAGCGGCTCCAGCACCAGCTGCAGGCGGGACTGGCACTGGCAGTGGGTGTGAGCAGCGGCTCCAGCACCAACTGCAAGCGGGACTGGCACTGGCAGTGGGTGTGAGCAGTGGTTCTGGCAGCTGCTGGCCCTAATCACAGATGGCTGCCGGCCCGATTGCCCCTCAGGAGCAGGGGGAGGGGGAGGTGGAGAAGCCCTGAGGGTCCCTGGCAATGGGTGCAAGTGGGGCCAGTGCTGGCAGCAGATGCAAGTGCCTGGCAGTACTGTGGCGCATAGGAGGAAAGAATTTTCAGTAACCATCAGAGGCTCACCCTGATGACAGTGACCCGTGCCCTGCCTTGGTCTGGTGCCCCCACTCACCTACTCCACCATCCCGCCGTGGCGATGCCCGCCGTGTTCCACTTTCTGCTCTCTGCTGCTGACGCCTGCCATGTTCTATGCATGCCACCTAGTAGTCACATGTCATAGTGACTGGTTCAGTCGTTTGGTTGTTCTGCTGTTCGGTCTTTCTGCTTATTAGGGTTTTATATATATATAGATAATCCTTATATTTTAGGTGGGCTTAAGTTTATTTCTATTGTTTTTCTAAAAAATATTTATTGATTGATTTTAGAGAAAGAGTAAAGGAGAGAAAACATCAGTTTGTTCCACTTATTTATGCATTCATTGATTGATTCTTATATTTGTGCTGACTGGGGATTGAACCCACAATCTTGGGGTATCAATAGCTCTAATTGACTGAGCTACCCAGCCAGGGTGATTTCTATTGCTTTTTCTATGGTAAGGCAGCATTTTGTGGTGAAAACATTGAAATCTGAGTACTAGTACCCTAATAATGTTTGTATTTAATAATGTAACTTTTTCCTGAACTATATTTCCTCATTTGTAAAATAGGGAGATTGAATTAAGTTTCTATGGTATGACATTATTGATTTCATAGTTTTAGATCTGCCTTTAATGTGAAATTATATGAATGTTATTGTAAAAACCCTTTTTGAATTTTGTAATAGTAGATTTAAGGTTTGAAAACTGACCACTTGAATTTCTTCAGGTTAATTCCTGTACCAATGGTGGGTTTCAAAGAACTTCTTCGAAGACTAAAGGTTCAAGATCAGATGACTAAGCAGCATCAGACCAGATTAGATGTAAGCATTTACCTTCATTCTCTGGCCTTGAGATCATCGAAATTTCTTTTCACCAAGTGTGTTAGTTATTAACTAATTTTATCTTATAGGGAACAATATAGTGTATACTATAAATTAGCAATTATAATTTTATGCAACTTTCTTAATTATAGTCTCCAAAATCATGTATATCTGATTTGTTATACTAGTATTTCAATGATGAATTTAAAATTGTTGGCTTAGCAAATTAGACTTTCATTTTCAATTCCAGCCGGAGAATGCATATAATTTGCTCTATTATAAACTCTTTTATTTATGGGGCCTTATTAAAATGAAGGTTACAGTTATGATGTTATCATAGTATTTTATAATTATTGGTTAATGAAGCATTAAATCTACATAATATTTTGTTTTATAAAGTAGACTTTTATAATCAAATACCTAAAGATTGCCTCCAAATTCTCTAAATGGAATTCTTAATGAGCTGTTCATTCAGATTCTGTTTGAGTAATGAAAACCTGCTGTTTTATGTCAGCTAGCTCTGATGGATACAAATTCTTCTTTTACACTGATCCAGTATCTGCCCTGTTATAATTTACACCCATTTTCTCTGGCATTGTTTTGTAGGTATGGACTGTACTTCCTATGACAGCTCTACAAATATTTAAACATCATAATCATTCATCCTTTTTAGTATTAACTTCTCTGGATGAAAATTTCAGCATAGTTTTGGATGTGGCATGATTTCTGGACCCTTCAATACCTTGATTTTATGGATTTTTCATTGACTTTTTCTGATTTTGTTTAGAACTTTAATTTCTACTCTTAACCATTTCCTTTATTCTGCTTGCTTTGGATTTTTCTCTTTTTCTAGTTTCTTAAGGTAGCATCTTAGGTTATTTGAGACTTTTTGTCATTTCTAATATAAGTAATGCTATTTCCTTCTGAGCACTTTTTCATGTAACTCCCACAAAATTTTTTTAAATTTAATAATTTATTGTTCAGATTATTAACAATTGTTCCTCTTTTTCCCTCCTATACTCCCCTCCACCTGGTTCCCACCCACCTTCTGCCCTTACCTTCCCCTCACTGTCCTCATCCATAGGTGTATGATTTTTGTCCGGTCTCTTCCCGCACTCCCACATCCTTTTCCCCCTCAGATTTGTTGGTCCACTTCCTTTCTGTGCCCCGATTCTATTATATTCACCAGTTTATTCTATTTCATCAGATTTTTAATTCACTTGTTGATAGGTATTTGTTGTTCATAATTTTTACCTTTACCTTTTTCTTGTACTTCCTCTCTTTTTTTTAAAGTACATTTTATTGATTTTTTAGAGAGGAAGGGAGAGGAATAGAGAGTTAGAAACATCGATGAGAGAGAAACATTGATCAGCTGCCTCCTGCACACCCCCCACTGGGGATGTGCCTGCAACCAAAGTACATGCCCTTGTCCAGAATCGTACCTGGGACTTTTCAGTCTGCAGACCTACACTCTTATCCACTGAGCCAAACCGGTTTCGGCTTCTTCTTCCTCTTCTTAAAGAGTACCTTTCAGCATTTCATATGATACTGGTTTGGTGGTGATAAACTTTTGTTTTTTCTTATCTGTGAAGCTATTTATCTGCCCTTCAATTCTGGATGATAGCTTTGCTGGGTAGAGTAATCTTGGTTGTAGTTTCTTGCTATTCATCACTTTGAATATTTCTTGCCTGCATAGTTTGGCCTGCGTAGTTCCTGTTGAGAAATCAGCTGACAATCGTATGGGTGCTTCCTTGTAGGAATTAACTGTTTTTTCTCTTGCTGCTTTTAATATTCTTTGTCTTTTGCTCTTGGTAGTTAAATTTTGATGTGTCTTGGTGTGGTACTCTTTGGATTCCTTTTGTTTGGGGTTCTGTGTACTTCCTGGACTTGAAAGTCTATTTCTTTCACCAGGTGGGGGAAGTTTTCAGTCATTACTTCTTCAAATAGGTTTTCAGTATCTTGCTCTCTCTCTTCTTCTGGCACCCCCACAATTCTGATGTTGGTATGCTTGAAGCTGTCCCAGAGGCTCGTTATACTATCTTCAAATTTTTGGATTTTTCTTTTTGCTTTTCTGGTTGTTTTTTGCTTCTTTGTATTTCAAATCTTTGACTTGATTCTTGCATCCTCTAGTCTGCTGCTAGGTCTCTGTATAATATTTTTTTATTTCAGTCAGCGTATTTTTAATTTCTAGTTGGTCCTTTTTCATATATTCGAGGGTCTTGCTAAATTTATCAGCTTTTTCTAGGAAATTCTTGAAAAACCTTAAAACTGTGGTTTTGAACTCTATATTCAGTTGTTTGTTTTCTTCCATTGCTTTTGTTTGTGATCTCTTTCTCTGTATCCACATTTTTGCTGCTCCCCTGACTTGGTAGAGCTTTGTGTGCTAAGTGTCCTATAGGGACCAGTGGCTCAGCCCTTTCCGTTACCTGAGGTGGACACTCTTGGTGCACCCCTTTGTGGCCTGTATGTACAGCCTAGTTGTAGTTAAGTCTTGATTGTTGTTGGTATCACTGGGAGGAATTGACGTCCAGGCCAACTGGCTGTGAGGATCAGCTGTGTCTATGCCAGGAGAACTTCTGTGCTGGAGTCAGCCTTATGAGACAAGACTTACAAAATTGCGAAAGCCTGTGTGCTTGGCTTGGATGGGGCGGAGTCTGAGAGCTGAGCAAACAGCCTTGACTTCCCATCAGCCCTGCCCTCTAAGGCCCCTGGGTCTCAGTTTTCCTCTGTAATTGCTGCAGTCCTCTCTGCATGCACTTCTGTGCATGCGCCTCCAGACCTCTGCCTTTCGTGGCTCCCCTGAGTTTCCTTGTTCTCCTCTCTTTTCCCAATAGTCCAGACTCCCCCCGTATGAGTTTGGGTTCCCAGAGTCTCACCTGGAACTGGGATTCAGTGCAGTTGGAACGGGATTCAGTGCAGTTGGAACTGGGTTCAGTGCATTCGGGAGCTTCTGTTTCCCTTCCTCTAGAGCAGTGGTTTTCAACCTTTTTTAATGCTGTGACCTTTTAATACAGTTCCTCATGTTGTGGTGACCCCCACTCTTAAAATTATTTTTGTTGCTACTTCATAACTGTAATTTTGCTACTGTTATGAATCATAATGTAAATATCTGTGTTTTCTGATGGTCTTAGGCTCTACAGCAGCGGTTCTCAACTTGTGTGTGTCAACCCACAGGTTGAAAACTGCTAGCAAGGTCGCCTAAGACCATCGGAAAACAGATATTTACATTATGATTCATTAACAGTAGCAAAATTACAGCTATGCAGTAGCAACAAAAATAATTTTAAGATTGGGGGTCACCACAACATGAGGAACTGTATTAAAAGGTCACAGCATTAAAAAAGGTTGAGAACCACTGCTCTAGAGAAAGCCAGCCAGGCACTCAGCCACTCGTCCTTTCCACCTGTCTCTTTGTACCTCAGCTTTTTGCAGCTCCTCTGAGTCTTTGCGTGCCTCTCTCTTTCCTTCTAGTTGTAGAATTTCCACTCAGCCAGCTTTCCTGTGGTTCTGGATGATGTCTGTTCTTTTAGCTGTAGTTTTGAAATTGTGTGAGGCAGCAGTTTAGGTGTTCACCTATGCCACCATCTTGGTTTCTCTCTAAATCCCACAAATTTTGATAATGTTCTATTTCTATATTTGACCCAGTCAGTGTTCTCTAATTTCCCCTGAGAATTCTATTAGACTGTCGGATTTTTTCTACTAATGGATTATTTATTTTTTTAATTAAACTTTTTATTACGTTTATTGGGGTGACATTAGTTAATAGGGTCATGTGAGTTTCAGGTGTATACTTCTATGATGCATGATCTGTATACTGCACTGTGTCCATTACCAAAGTCAAATCATCTCCCATCACCAGATATTTGGCTCTCTTTACTCCCCTCCCCACACCATCCCCTTCCCTCTGGTAACCACCATACTGTTGTGTCTATAGGTTTCACTTTTATATCCCACATATGAGTGAAATCATATGGTTCTTAGCTTTTTCTGACTGACTTATTTCACTTAGCATGATAGTTCTCAAAGTCTGTTGTGTCTCAAATGGAAGTATTTCATATTTTCTTATGGCTTAGTATTCCATTGATAAACATGTACCACATATTCTTTAAGCCTGAATTAGAAATATTTTCATTTCCAAATGTTTAGAGATTTTCCTGTTATTCTGTTTTTGATTTCTAGTCTGATTCTTGTTATGGTCAGATAACTTTGTATGACTTCAATTCTTTTAAATTTGTTACAGTTTTTAACCACATGCCTTTGAAAAAGATAATGTATTCTGATGTTCTTGGGTGTAGTTTTCTGTTACCATGAGTGAAATCCAGTTAGTAGATATTTTGCTGTTTAAGTAGTTCTGCTATGAGAGTAGATTTGAAGTTTTCAGCTACAATTGTTTTCTCTCTTTCGTTCTATCATTGGAATTGAAACTTGATATGATTTTTAATTTTCTTAAATTTACTGAGATTTATTTTGACATCTAACATGTTGTCTGTCCTAGAATAGCATATTGTTTTACAGCAAACTTTTATAAGTAGAAAGAAAGTACTCTAAATAATGACAAAAAGTATAATGTGGTAAATTCATAAACCAGTAACATAGTTGTTTATTATCAAGTATGTAGTGTATATAAATGATAATTTTATGTTACTGGCATTCCAATAGGTTTGTTTATACCAGCATCACCTCGAGCACAAGTAATTCATGAGCTATGACCTAGGTTGTGGATTCAGTCCTCCGTTGGGAGGCAAAAAGTCGATGTTTCTCTCTCTCCTCTCTTTCCTCTCTCTCTCTCTCCCTCCCTCCCTCTCCCTTTCCTTTCCTCTCTCTCTAAAATCAATAAACATAATCTCGGGTGAGGCTAAACAAATTTTATATGTACAAAGGGTTAGAAATATAAAGACAGATTTAAAAAGGAGTTTATATTTTGAGAAATGAATCTCAGGCTTAGAAATTATACTTTGTATATAGGTGAACCTGATAAATAGTTGTTATATATATGTATTTGATTTACTTTAAACTCTTTTAAAAATACAGATTATATCTGAAGATATTGGTGAATTACAGAAGAATCAAACTACAACTATGGCCAAAATTGCACAATATAAGAGGAAACTCATGGACCTTTCCCATAGAACCTTACAGGTAGCAATCTGGATATTTTTCTCAACATTTATACTATATATGTAATAGAAGTGCTAAACATGGATTTTTTGCAATGGAAAAAAAATAATAGTCTGAAACTAAAAGTAGCAAACTTTCTCAGTAAAACCTGTAAGTTGGAAGAGTGGTATCACAATATTGAGTGAAGAAAGTTAAAAATAGTCTAAAATCCACATCTTATTGAGAGGGTCAGAAGAAGTAGTAAAGAAAGAAATCATCTTGCCCTGGCCAATGTTGCCTGATGGTTGGAGCATTGTCCCATACACACCAAGATTCCTGGCCTGGGTGCTATTGGGAGGCAAATAAATTATAGAATAAATTACAGAATGTGGAAAGATGGATAAATTCACACACGCACACACACACATATATATAATAAATACTATTAATGGAAACAGGAAAATATCCATTTCACTATGATGAAAAAACTATAAAATACTTAGGAATAAATTCATGAAGAAGATATAAAATCTTAATGTTGATAGAAAGTATGACAGTGGGATTTCAACTTAGTAGGTATATTTAACTTAAATAATGGAGTAACTGGCTATCCATCTGGAAAAAATTAAAATTAGACTACTGTATTACACCATACACAAAAATAAGGTAGGTTAAAGATTTAACTCTAAGAAATTTTATGAAGCTAGGATTAGTGAGACTTTGGGCCAGAAAGCCAGAAACTATAAAACAAAATTGGCTACATTAAGAATTAGAAAATTTTATATAGCAAAAGATACCAGGAAGAAGCTATTTGTCAATAATTTAGTGCTAGATTGCAGGAAAAAAAAAAGGATTTGAAAATAATAGATTTTAACTATAGTATAAATATCCATATTATACAAAGAGATCATATAAATTGACAAAAAAACAACAACAATTGAAATATAGGCAAAACAAGTGAAAAAGCAGTTCATAATGTGGAAATAAAGAAAAGATGTGAGTTCCTTTTATACTTATCAGGTTGGGACATATTTAAATCATCACAACCAATAGCTGACAGGAATATGGGGAAAAGCATACTCATGTGCTTTGTGAATTTAAGTTTGTAGGATCTTTTGAGAAAGCAGTGTAGCAGCTTCTGTTAGGCTGAAAACACTTTTTAAATATATTTTTATTCAGAGAGGAAGGGGGAGAGAGAGAATCATCAGTGATGAGGGAGAATCATTGATCAGCTGCCTTCTGGACACCCCCTGCTGGGAATCGAGCCTACAACCCAGGCATGTGCCCTTGACTGGAATCAAACCCAGGACCCCTGGCCTGCAGGCCGATGCTCTATCCACTGTGCCAAAACAGCCAGGGCTGAAAACATACTTTTAAACCCTACACATTTTTGGAGTCTATATCAGTAAAAAAAAATAAAAATAAATACATATATACATATATACATATATACACATATATATATATTTTACAGCATTATTAACAGTGTCAAATATAGAAACAAAATATATGCTCCTCAATAGGGAAATTGAATAAATTATTGGTTAATACATGAAAAATTATGGCCATTGAAAACAATGTACTAATGTAACCCAACTAATATAAATGGACAAACATGATTCAAATCTTGAACTAAGATTTACACTGTATTGTTAGTATATTACTTGGCTGATTTCTTTCAACAACTGATTATAATAAAATTACTTGCATAACAGAAAAGAGATGATTCTATTGGTATTGGTGGGTTTTCCTTGTATAGGTCCTAATCAAACAGGAAATTCAGAGGAAGAGTGGATATGCCATCCAAGCTGATGAAGAGCAGTTGCGAGTTCAGCTAGATACAATTCAGTGTGAACTAAATGCACCTACTCAGTTTAAGGTAAGCACTTAATACAACTACTAGAGACCCGGTGCACGAAATTTTCATACATGCATGGGTGGAGGTGCGGGCATTCTTCAACCCAGTCTGCACCCTCTCCCAATCTGAGACCCCTCCGAGGATGTTTGACTGCTGGACGTCCCTTGCAATCCGGGACTACTGGCTCCCAACCACTTGCCTGCCTGCCTGTCTCTAACCACTTGCCTGTCTGCCTGATCGCCCCTAACTGCTCTGCCTGTCTGCCTGATCACCCCTAACCACCTTTGCCTCAGCCCCCACTGCCAAGGCTTCATCCAGAAGGATGTTCGGAATAACATCCGGAAGGTCATTTGGCTGTCTGGTCCAATTAGCATATTATACTTTTATTATAGATATAAGTATAATTTGTTTCAGGTGGATCTACAGAAAAATACCACTTGGTCTTCAAAAATAGGACTTTTGTATTCTTGTTTTTTAAGTATTTGTTCTCTTTAATCAAAACTTCCTTTCTAAAGTAGACTCTTAATAATGGTGTTTTTGGCTTGTATTAACATTTCAAATAGTGTACAGAGGGAAAATAAGACACTTTTAATAGAGTAGTAACCATTCTTTTAAAAGGAAACATTCTCTTTTAAAAGCAGCTGTTATTGTTAGCAGTTATAATTTGACTTAAGTCTTATTTTTAGGGCCGACTAAATGAACTGATGTCCCAAATCAGGATGCAGAATCATTTTGGAGCAGTCAAATCTGAAGAAAGGTATTACATAGATGCAGATCTGTTAAGAGAAATCAAGCAGGTAAGTGTCACACTAGTGTACACTTTTCTTTTTTAATCCTCACTTAAGGATGTCTTACTGGTTTTAAGAGAAGGTAAGGGAAAGTGTGAGAGAACATTGATTGGTTGTGGTTGCCTTCCGTATGTGCCTGACAAGATCAAATCTGCAGCCTAGGTTGTGTGCCCTGACTGGGAATCAAACCTGAGACCTTCCTGTGCAGTTCATAGGATAATGCTCCAGAAAACTAAGCCACACCAACCTTTTTGGTAGGGTACACTTTTTTTTATTTTTTAAATATATTTTATTGATTTTTCACAGAGAGGAAGGGAGTTAGAAACATTGATGAAAGAGAAACATCGATCAGCTGCCTCCTGCACATCCCCTACTGGGGATGTACCCCCAACCAAGGTACATGCCCTTGACCGGAATCGAATCTGGGACCCTTCAGTCCGCAGGCTGACGCTCTATCCACTAAGCCAAACCAGTTTCGGCTAAGGTACACTTTTAAAAAGGTGATCGATCACTACTTCCCATCCATTAGGATGGCTATTAAAAAACAAAAACAATACAAAATAGTGTTGATGAGGATGTGAAGAAAATGGAAAACTTGTGCATTGCTGGTGGCAATGTAAAATGATATAACCACTGTAAAAAATAGTTCCTTAAAAAATTAAACATGGAATTACCATATGATCCAGCAATTCTACTTTTGGGTATATACCTAAAAGAACTAAAACCAGAAACTCATATATATATATATATACTCATTTTCATAGTAGCATTAGTCACTAGCCAAAATATGGGAGCAGCCCAACTGTCCATAGATGGATGAATAAACAAAATGTGGTATATACATTCAGTGGAATATTCAACCTTTAAAAAAGGACATTCTAACACACTACAACTTGGATGAACCTTGAAGATATTATGCCAAGTAAAATAAGCCAGTTTAAAGGACAAATATTTTATGATTCTACATCAATGAAGTACCTAGAGTACTTCATCCAATTCATTAGAGTAGAATGGTGGTTGCTAGGGGCTCAGGGAGGGGAGATGGGGAGTTCATGTTTAATAGGTACAGAATTTCAGAAGTTCTAGAGGTACATGCTAGTGATTGTTTCATAATGTGAATGCTACTGAATTGTATACTTAAAAATGCTTAAAATGGGCATATTTTTGTTATGTATATTTTACCATAAAAAAATAAATCATTCACTTCTCAACCCCCCCAAAAATGAACAAGAGGTAATAGAAACACCAAAGTTCCCTAAACCCTGCTACTCAATATGTTGGCAGCAGCAGCACCTGGGAGGTTATTAAAAATACAGAATCTGCCCTTGCGCCAGACCACTTAATACATTAAATGTATTTGTATGTACATTCAAATTTAAGAAATAATTGCTCTGTGTCATACCTTCCCCACCTGTATGCTACATAGAAAATATAAGTATGTACCATAAATCAGGGGTCCTCGGTGAAGGTTGGGGTGCCCAGGACCTCCATTTACCTAAGGCTCATGTTGTATGAAAAAGTTGAAAAGTACTATTCTAGCTTATTTTCAGTATAAGTACAGATTGATTTTATGAAAACTGTCCAACCATTCATTGTCTAAAGAAAATGTATTCAGGTGGTAAACTTTGTGAAACTTTATGTAAGACTGTTAGCATGGCCCAGAGGATTTCAGATGTTTTTAAATAGCAACAATTCTGATTTTGTGTGCTTTAGGATGGGATATTTCCATTTTATGCATTAAAAACTAGTTTGGTTTCTAAGTTCCTGGACAGTATGCATACATTTCAGTTATATTCCATTGTAAATATTTGCAATAAATTACTGAAAGATTCCAGCATATTAGAACAAAGTACTATTTTAAGGAGTTTATGTATGCAGTAAAATGAGAGTAATACAACCTACCTAAAATGATGAAAAGCAGTATATTGTTTTGGGATTGAATCATGGCTCATCACCTACTTTATGACCTTGAGCAGGTTACTTACCTGCATCTCTTTTTTTTTTTTATTTGTAGAGAAGAGAAATAATTGTACCCAGAAAGGTGCTCAAAAAGATTTTGAATCAGATAGCTTAACCACCTAGGAAGGGCTCAAAAAAATGTTAGCAATTGTAGTTAGCACCATTATTATCACTTTATACTTTGTACTAAAAAAATGTGAAAATTCTCAATTTTCATAATGATTGTTTTATTAGGCATCTATATTTGAGTACTTCTTGCATTGTTTTAATATACACTGTCAAAAGTTGATAAAAGGAGCCTAAAAAAAATCTTCTGTAATATTTCTGTTGAAGATATTGCTCATTATATGTTTGACTTTATTTTAGGTTATATGAAAAATATTAGCAAAAGATAAATATGCATGCCCACTATATTTAGAGCATCTAGAGGGTGTATTGCTAGTAAAGTAGTCCTTTTTCCTGTGACTAGTTTGCAGTTTAATAAAGTAATGCATTAATGTTTTCTTCAATTCCTTCTAGCATTTGAAACAACAACAAGAAGGCCTTAGCCACTTGATTAGCATCATAAAAGATGATCTAGAAGATATAAAGTTAGTAGAACATGGATTGAATGAAACCATCCACATCAGAGGTGGTGTATTTAGTTGACAGATCACAAACTTGTGTTGAAGGTTCGTGAACTATATCTTCTTGCTACATCACGCCTTCCCTAAGAATGAAACTGACCACGGAGGAAAAGGAAAGAAAATCCTCTGCTGGCTTAGTCTTTGAGAAGGTTATTGACAAATGATTGTTCTTCAGATTTGAAATAAGTCACTTCACAGCTCTTCAAAGACAGCCTTTGGAAGATTTATATCTAAAAGCTGTTACTTAAGAAGTACATAAGTACCAAAAACATACTATAGTACATTTTTACAACAGCATTTTTCTTAAAAATAATCAGTGTTTAATGATTATTCTCCATTGAGCCTGTACTCTGCTTTCCATAGCAAAGTAAATATGCAATATCTACTTTGCACATAAAATGTATGACTACTTGGCTGTTGGAGATTTGTACTTTAGAGTATAAATGTACATCAGTTTTTATATTTGTGAATTCATCTGTGGAAGGAGTAAAGAAAATCCAAGAGTATTTGATGATTAATGTGATTTTCATTTCATTCTATAAAGATCTGAAAATATATTTTTATATTTTTTTTTGCTTATTTGAAATTTACAGAACACCTACGCAATTAGGATATAACAAAATTACATTTTATCATTTTTGCAACTTTTTGTTTTTTTAAACATTTTTATTTCTAAAAATGATGAAAAATAAATTCTTGATTGTAATTACTTTTCTGTAATTCTGTTTGGTGCTTTATTTAGCTCTGGGAGAATGACCATTCATGTGTATCACAGTTTAAAGATTTTTAGTCTCTGCTTGTTTTAAAGTCTGATTTTTCCCTCCTACGAAAAATATATCACTCCTGCTTATTTGACTTGGCAAAAAAACTTCAGATATTATTTAGGATACAGAATTGCCTAACATATTAGTATCTAAAAACCCTAGAAAGTCTGAATTAAATATCATAATGTGAAACTAAATCTTTCATAACCAGGTAACTTTTAAACAATTTTTCTTACTACAAATTACATACCTGGGCTGCATCAGGTTGGCCCCCTCTTGGAAATGCTTTAACTTTCATTTCTGTGTGATGCATTGATTTGAGTCTTGCCATTGTGTTTATTAATAGGATAATGAGGAATGTATACCAAGAGGCCATCCTCTGAAATCCCACTATAGGAATTTTGGCCCCGCTACAGATTAGGTAACAATTGTGTAGGAGACTGAGAAATCTAAAACTGATTATTTTATTTCCAAGTTACTAGTAGTCTATAGCCGCTTTTGCCAAGATTATGGCATGCAAACTTGTTACACTCTATATACCACCCTCTTTCCTACTCATTGTTACAATCCAACCATGTTAGGAAATAATACATTTTTTTTCTCCTTGGACCACAAGATAGCCAATTCCATTTTCCTCATCCGCGTAGCAAACTGTGGAAGGTATCTGTCTCTGCACACCTTACCGTAGGAAGAGTTGTTGATCTGATGAGAATTGTTCCTCACTGAGCCATATTCCATAAAGAACAAATCACTACTCACACACACCATACTCACTTTTCTAGTCTTTCATTTTTCATGTTCTGATAGGTTTCTAATTTTGCAAGATCAATACCCCTAGATAGGGCCCAGAGCCTGCCTTTTAAAGACACACACACACACACACACACACACACATACACAAAAGCAGGTGACTTAGCATGTGTAAGGCTGACCTTGGTCCTTGTTCATGTAGCTGGTTAGACATGACTTGATCTGTACATAATCAAGTTCTAGATTTAGGTGAGTAGGAGGAGATAAGGCCCACTTGGACCTCTACTTGAAGTTGTCTTCCAGCGCAATTTACAGAAGTTCTGTGTTCAGTCTCTAAAAACCCTAATGGTTCTTGCGGATAGACTAAATATTCTGAACAGGAAGAGTTATATGGTGGAATTAAAGCACATTGAACCCCTAACAGTTTAAATTTTATGTAGGTTTGGGTGTTTTGTTGGGGTTTTTTTTGTATCTTTAAATCCTTTTTGAAATATTGGCAACATGTAAACAACTGTCAGTTACCAAAGCCCCAGGCCTAAATCAGTCTCTAGTAAACTACCACAATACCCTGAGGAAAAGGGTAGTATACTGTATAACTCATTTTCCTTTGCTTAGCATACGTATACAGTATTGTCTACCTTTCTGGATTCCTGGATTAATGAAATTCAAATTAGGCATTATGTATGTGAAATACTTGGTAAACTTATGTTTACAGAAATAAAAAGTTCGTATTTTGAGGGATGATACTATTTGAAGGAAAAAGTCTAATCCTTTAAGGATGAGTAGAACATCTTTAAAATTCAGTTTTGCAGCAGCATGATGACTTACAGTGCATTATGCTAAGTGAAATAAGTCAGAGAAAGGCATACCATATGATTTCACTTGTATGTGGAATCTAAACAAAATGGAAACATTCATAAAGATTGATGATTACCAGAGGGGTTGGAGGGGTGGGTAAAAAGGTGATGGGATTAAGATATACTAATTGGTAGGTACAGGGATGTAAATTACAGCTAGGTGGATACTTGAATATGGAGCGGACCACTTTTTAAAGTATACTATTATCTAACCACTATGCTGTACACCTGAAACTAATATACAGAATACTGAATGTAAACTATAATTGAAAAATAAGAAAATATCCACCCTCCTTCTGAAAAAAAAATTCTTACGGATTAAATTCATGTTAACCACTAACATTGGATATTTTAGTATTGGAAGTTCTGAAATTATATTAATAATCTTAAGTCTTTTATTGAATTCAACCAGAAATAAGGTTTTTGCAATAAGATTAATATACAAATAAGTGATAATGATTCTACAACATAACTGGACAAACTTTCTGAATTTGAAAAGTGAATAACATATGCAGTTCTCATTTTATCAACTGACTTTGGCCAACAAATGAAAAATATAACATTCATTTTGATTATTTCTTGTGGGATCCCTGTAGTGAACTTCAAATAATAAAGAATATAGCTGACTACAATCTAACAAAGAGATATATAGGAGAAGCACTGATTAAAATGATGACTGCCCCAAGTGATGGAAGGAGCATTTTGCCAGAGGATGCAGAGGGATGGGTTTTGGGACCTGGAACTGGAGCTGGAGCTGGAGCTGGAGCTGGAGCTGGAGCTGTTAACAAGAACACATAGTCATTGACACGTGTCATCAAGTTCATCCACCTATTCCATCTATCCTGAATATGTAAATAGACATTCAACTTGAGTTAGAAACTAACTTGAAATACTTTCAACCAGGAACAATTTTCAAATAAATACCACTCATTACAGATTTCAGGCTATATTTTCATATACAGGGTGGGGCAAAAGTAGGTTTACAGTTGCAAATATGGAATAATACTATAATTAATAGATATGTAGACAAGGTAATTTTTCAAATTCTCTAGAATTAGCAACTTTATTTCATTTTTTGCATACATAGGCAAGGTTAGGTTAATTTTGTGTCTTTTCTATTTCAAGTAAAGTATATTTTATATGCATATACTCACAGCTACCAATATACAACAATATCGCTGCATTTTTAAATACTAAACCCTACAAGCTCATTTAAAAAATTAAAAATTTCCCCTTCATACGTACAGCTTTCTGCTTTGGCGAAAACTGCTTTCCGTTCATCTAGAGGAGAGAAACAGTGGAATCCACCCATCTTAGGATCTGTTTGATACTACCCTTAATTCTGACTTCTGGCTGTGTTTTGGCTTAGACTGTACAAGGGAGGATTGACTAGAAGTACCCAAATGGAATCACCACTCAGGTTTCATAAGTGAGGCCAAGAAACAGTAAATTTTGTAAAAGCTTTCAACTCATTTTGTCAATTCACCTGCCCTAAATACAGACATGCAGTTGCATGTACACAGATGGGGAAGTGGGCAGGCAGATGAATTCATGCATTACTTTGTTACTATAGAGCAGTGGTTCTCAAGGGGGCAATACTGCCTGCCCTCTAAGAGACAGTTGGAAATTTGTCAGGGTGTTTTTTTTTTTAATGTTTTTTTGTGTGTTTTTTAATTTCAGAGAGGAAGAGAGAGAAGGATAAAAAAAATGAGAGAGAATCATTGATTTCCCTCCTGCATGCCCCCCTACTAGGGATCAAGCTGGAAACCCAGGCATATGCCCTGAGCAGAATCGAACCATGACCTCCTGGTTCATGGGTAGACTCAACCATTGAGCCACATCATCTTGGCTGTCAGGGTATTTTTTGATCGTCACAAGGGTAGAGTAGAAGTAGAGAGCTATTTTGCACCATGAAAACTCGACCTACACAAATTTCAAATGCACTACTAGACATACATATACGTTAGTTAAAAACCTATATATAATTAATTAAAAACCTATTTAAAAAAACAGAACTTAGTCAGTTTTACATATAAACAAAATATTTCTAGTTTTCATAGACAGTTCTACCCGGGACTCACTGTATTCACTGTCATTTTCTTATAGTCACACAGAATAGCTTCAGTCTTCTCTTAAATCCAAATATATTTGCATACGGGAATACAATCATCTGTCTACTGCATTATGTCTTCTAATATAATGAAGGCATTTACATATTAAAATGCATGTAATCTTGTTATAAATTATAATTAGGATATTTTTTAAATGGATAAAGGTAGGTCTTATCTATAAATCTTATTTTGGGATAGTATAAGGGCTTTATAAAATATTTTTCAGAAAATGGGAGAATTGAGTTGACAGGATTGAGAACAACTGCTCTAAATAGTAGTCTCTATACACAGTAAAAAATGACTGCTCATGAAACGTCAAGGTGGCCCACCATATACACAAAATAAGCATTTGAACATGACATTGTTATGATGCCTTAAATTCTTGACACTGTCCCTTTAAGAAAAATTTTTTTCTCACTTTTTCTGTATTGCAGATTAAACATTTATCAGCTAAGGAAATGAAATATTTCTTACTAGGATTGTTGATGTCTTCTTGACTTTTATATTCTAAAATACAAACAGATTTTAAGTTAATTGCATTGTAAACCTATTTATCCAGAGAGAAAAAACTGATTAGATTAAGCAAACTTGCTTACTCCTGGGAATGGGCCTGAGAAGCAGGGTAGTTTAGTATGTGTGAGCCTGGGGGAAGGGTTTAATTGTTACTCACTTGCATTCTGGATTTTTTATTTTTTACCAGGGAAGTGTTGCCATTAAAAGAATGATTAAAATTTTAATTTAAAAAAGTGTTGAATTTAGATTCCCAAATTCACTATTAATACTATATGTAATTCACTGTACCATCGCTTTATGTATATTGCCACCTATATTTCTTCCTAGAAGGTAGGTATAGTTTTCCATGTTATACAGCGTTCCTCAAAACAAAGTCAGATGTAATCAGTGGTAGTAATTTCAAAGCCTCTGATTTCAAAGCTTCAGCTACTCTTTACTATGCTATACTATCTCTAAGTGTGTGCCTAGCACTTAAATATTCGTATTGCCATATTTTGAAAACTTTGAAGCCAAATGCCAATTCTAGAAGCCCAGGATAAAGGAGTATTTTTTATACTAAATCAGGGTGAAAGACAAGTGTTGTGTGACAGTGAACAAAACTTGAAAAGTTTGAGTCCTAGTTGTCTCTACCCTTTAACAGGTTCCTTAACCTTCCTATATTTCATGTCCTCATCTCTGAAATGGCAAAAACAGTATTTATCTTAGATTAAATGAGATTCAGTGTAAATGTTTTCACAAAAGGCATGTACTACACACAGCTTTCCAGGAGAGTGCACAATACAAAACAGTCACTGCAAACCTATTCATTGTAGACGCATGTCAGAAGCTATACAGCTCAGGTGTTCTCCCCAGACCCCTGAAGATTAACTTAACTAAATGCTTATAGTAAAGGACTCAGAGCCCCTTTGCTCCACTCCCAATAAAATATTACTAGGTTTTTATCTGGTTTTACCACTTTTAATCCTAAATGATAAAAGATTTTCATATAATAAAGACAGCTGCCATTTACTACTATTTAAAACTATTCATTTGTCAGTACTTTCTCTCATTAGGACTTCACTCAATCCTGTGAGACAAAAGTTTTCTTCATTGTAGTGATTGTGGCAGGAGAAGTGCAGAAAAGTGAATTTATACAACGTTACCTAGAAGAGACTTCCAGTCCAGATGGCAGCATAGGTAATAAACATAGTGCTTGAATCTTCCCACAACTAATCAAAAATTACGAGGAAACTACAGAACAACCATTATTCAGAACTGCCTGAAAGCTGGCTGAATGGAAGTCCTACAACTAGGGAATTAAAGAAGAAGCCACTTTGAAAATGATCGGAGAAGCGGAGATGTGGAAAAGGCTGGTCTCACAACCACATGTGGCAGATAAAAATTGTGAGAGTTATCTCTGGGCCTCTATTTGTACTTTAGGTAATTAACTATGAATATGCTGGTTCTATACATAGCATGAAGTTACCACAGACAGTAATATTAGGCAAAGCAGAGCATTGTGTAGATGGATGCAATTAAGTGAATGCCAAAAATCTATTTAAAAAAAAGATTCCTTAGTGGATAGGGACTTACACCCTGAGATTTTGTGTTTTTACAGTCCTTTGGATATCCCCATAAGATAAATATGACAAGTGTTAGCCAGGTTTGACAATTCTGAGGCACAGAGAAGTGTTATTACTGCCACAGCTCTCTGGTTAAATGTTATGTCCATTTATGTTATTTACTTCTTGTCTCAGGAAAAATTACGTTTGAGAGCCTTTTTAATTTTGCCTTCCCTGTAAGCCTACATTCTGAAGCCCTTCTTAGGAACCTGACAGGAGTCACTGTTCATTTTCTCTGGCCACAAAAACTCAAGGCTCCTTAATGGCCTTGTCCTCATGATAGCCTCATACATTTTAAATACCCATGAAATGGTATGTCTTAATGGTAGGTTAAATCTTCCATGGTAAATATACTGGAAAAATATACTTAAAAAATGGCAAATCTTATGGAATGTGTAGTTGGTCATAAGTTAGGAGACTTGGGGCCTTCACTCACTTATGTGATCCTGTGCAAAGTACTTTGGTTTCCCTGCATGTCTAATGTTGACAGTTATGTCATCCCCCCACAGCCAAATTGGCAAATTCCTCTCTGGCATGCCTACCATAGCTTACCAGGTAATGGAAAAGGTTCTGAAATTTTCATTCCTAAATGAAAAAGAAATTTTCACTCCTAAATGAAAAAGAAACTTGCAGTTTGCTCAAGTGAGTACAATTCCCACACTTTTGTCCAATGAGATACAAGTCTCAAAGATCCCACTGTACTGTAGTTCCTGGCTTTTTATTTGAAAGTTCTGGCTACATGAAGCCTCACTGTGCAAATCCACACTAAGCTTAGAGGAGCCTTCTGCCATGGCACCTCACTGAGTCCTTTCATTATACATCTCAATGAAAAGAGAGTATTATGTTACCTGGAGATCCTAGATGCTGAAATATTAGCCAAAAGCTAACAATAAGGTTTGTATGAAGTTGAAGTTTCTATTGAGTAACTTTAGCTATAGAACCTAGAAGGTGCTAGACTGCATGCATCTAGGTCCCTGCAGCCTTACCCTTCAGTGTTCCCCCCAAGGGAGCTAAGATTCCTGCTAAAGGTACTTTCTCTACTCTTTTCCGCAGCTAAGTCACAGAATGACTGGCAGATAGCTATAAAAGAAATATTAATGAATAACAATAGTCTCATGACAATAGTCTATAATGCCAAGGGGAATCCTTTTCAGCTCATACTTGGGCCCAGAGAGTGAAATCTGTCTTACCAGGCATTTGGATGGGTTCATGGCTCTTCATACCTAAAATAAAAATGAATATTGGTTACTGTTAATTATCTTGCATTGTTAATGCTTCCTTTTTTCTATACATCTCCCATCTCCAGCCCTTTAAAAAAAGGGAAAAGAAAACAGTAACAACAAAAACACCTTTCAATGGCTCTTCATTCTCTAACTGGACAAAGCCCAAACACCTTAACTTGAACTTCAAGAACTTCATGATCTGACCCATATGTCTCCAACCTTATCTTCATCAGGCAGTCCTAGTACATCAGCTTTAAAATGAAACAGTACTAGGTGGAAGACTCTTCTTGATTTGTTTCTATTGTCATTATAGTTATTAGCTCTGATTGCTCAGCCTTCTTAATCCCTTGACATTTAATTTCTTATTTATGTAAAGGAAATCCTTACCTTGTAGGTTTGTAGTAAGTGATAATTAAAGGAGACATATCATGAAAGTACTTAATACACTGCATGAAACATAATAAGCACTCAATAAATGGAGTCCCTCTATTCTGGCTTAATTCATTTCTCAAACTCTCCAAGTCCAATAATGCCCTTAGTCCTAGGAGTCCTTGTGTTTGCTCCTACCCTTGTAGCTAGCCTCAAAAAGTAAGTAAAAAGTTTACCTACCAGGTAAGACAGTAGACTCCTGGCTTTTCATTCCTAAAGATGAGCACAGGAACTACTTAGTGGAAATGCACTTCCCTTGAAAATTAATTTAACTTATATTTACATGGCTATTTATACAGTGAAAGCCCTAAAAGATTTGTGAGATGGCAGGGGACAAAGTAAAAAAGAGAAGATTTAACCCACTGGAGTCTGACTGACTTCTGGTCAGAATAATGGCCAATGAACCCAGGATCTCTCCCAGATTAAGCTCCTATTGTTGTGTGTGTTTCATTTCGTTTTGTTTTGTTTTGTTTTGTTTTTAGATTCAGGCCAAACACTTCCAACCTACATTTGTCATGATGTATTTTTTTTAAAAAACATATTTTATTGATTTTTTTACAGAGAGGAAGGGAGAGAGATAGAAAGTCAGAAATATCGATGAGAGAGAGACATCGATCAGCTGCCTCCTGCACGCCCCACACTGGAGATGTGCCTGCAACCAAGGTACATGCCCCCAACCAGAATCGAACTTGGGACCTTTCAGTCCAAAAGTCGACGCTCTATCCACTGAGCCAAACTGGTCTTGGCATGTCATGATGTATTTTTAAAAAATAAAATGTATTGATTATATAAGTCATACATTATAATTACGGATCATTTAGAAAATATTAAAAATCACTCTTAATCCTAAATCTCAGAGTTTCTCATTCTTAACATTTTTTTGGCATATTTCTTTCAATCTCTTTGCTATGTATACACCCCCTCATCTCCAGCCCTTTAAAAACATGTATTTTTAGCATATTTACCAGTGTTATTGAAATAACTGACACACAGCACTGTATAAGTTTAAGGTAACATTATGATTTAACTTACATATATTGTGCTATGATTACCACAATAAGTTTAATTAACATCTGTCACCTCATACAGAAAAAGAAAAGATCAGATACAAAAAAGAAAATTTTTTTTTCCCTGTGGTGAGAACTTTTAGGATCCACTCTCTTAGGAACTATCAAATACAGGAGTTGTATATTACATCCCCAGTACTTATTTACCCTGTAACTAGAAATTTTTACTTTTTCACATTTTAATAAAACTGATATTAGATATTAGATTCTACATGCCATTTTATATCCTACTAGAGGCCCAATGCACAAAAATTCATGCAAGAGTAGGCCTTCCCGCTGCTGCCTGCACCGGCTTCCCTCCAGGAAGTAAAACTAGTTCTCCATTGGCGGGCAGGCACGCGGGACCTGGGCTTCACTCTGGCCCCAGCTCCATCTGGAAGGATATCTGGAATAATGTTCGGAAGGACGTTGGTCTAATTAGCATATTACCCTTTTATTATTATAGATTTTTATTTGCCACTATATATAAGCATTATTTCATATGCTTAAAATATTTTTAAAAAGTAGTTTTTAAGTTTAGCGTTTTGTAATATGGGTATAATTGTATTTAATATTACCCATCTATTGGACACTAAGGTTATTAATAAATTTTGACTACATAACACTATGTTAATATTTTTGTACACATTTTATACACAAATCTTATGATATCTAAAAGTGTTATAATTAGGTTGAAAGGTATGAACATTTTTAAAGCTAGTAATACATATTATCAAACTGTCTTCCAGAAAAGTTCTAATTTATAATCTCACCAGTAATTTATGACAGTGTTCCTATTTCAGCACTCTTAAGGACATTTGAATACTATCATTTAAAAAAAAATTGGGAACATACTAATTAATCAAACATATATAGCTAACAGCACCTGTTAGATTGCTGGAAGCAGAAATAAATGTACAAAATAATAATTTTTAGTTTAGAAAAAAATAATGCCATGTTTAATGCCCCTGCCCAACAGTCCAGGTCCTAAGAGTTTGTGGAATAACTAGTCACACCTTCCTCGATCAATGTAACTGCTAGCACAAAGCAGAAAATATATTCTCACCTACTTCTTCAACTTCTCTACTGGGATGATCTATTAGATAAAAGATATAAAGAGCCGAAACCGGTTTGGCTCAGTGGAGAGAGCATCAGCCTGCGGACTGAAAGGTCCCAAGTTCAATTCCGGTCAAGGGCATGTATCCTGGTTGTGGGCACATCCCCTGTAGGGGGCATGCAGGAGGCGGCTGATGGATGTCTCTCTCATCGATGTTTCGACTCTCTATCCCTCTCCCTTCCTCTCTGTAAAAAATCAATAAAATATATTTTTTTAAAAAGATATAAAGAGAGCTGCTGTGTCATCTTTGTAAAGAAATCTATATGAAAGTCAGGAAGGTCTCTGATATACCAAACTAGTAAGCTAAACTAGTTCTCTTCCTACTATCCCTTACTATGCCATGCCCATCTGATCCCATCCCTAAGGAGATGTCTTACAAATGTAAAACCCCAGAGTTTATGAAAATGTCTTACCAGTGTCTTCAAGCTTCTGTTTCTTATCACCTAAGTTACAAAAAGAGACTTTCCAAATTAATGATAGAATAAAATCATTGGAAGTTACTATAGTTATAACAAAACTATTTTCAGGTAATATGGCCATAAAGAACCATTTGGTAAATCCAGTAAACTAATGCTACTAAATTGAAGTGTTAATCAAAGTCTAAATGCACCTTGGCTAATTGGACTGGAACCTTCCTCTGGCACCTCAAGAAAAACCATCACACCTGGATGGTGTGGCACAGTGGTTGAGATCCATGAACTAGGAGGTCAGGGTTCAATTCCTGGTCAGGGCACATGCCCAGGTTGTGAGCTCAATTCCCACTAGGGAGCATGCAGGAGGCAGCTGATTGATGATTCTCTCTAACTGATGTTTCTATTTCTCTCTCTCTGCCTTCCTCTCTTTGAAATCAATAGAAATGTATTTTTTTAAAAAGGAAAATCCTGGGAGATCTCAATGAGCTAGAAAAATGTCTGTCTAGAAGAGTTAGCTAAAGTCTCTGTGAAGTGACTGTAAAATTTTGGCTGCAATGGGCCAATAAGAAGTGTTGCCAAGCAAGTCCTTCACTTGGTACAGGAAATTATTTTCCAAAACATTAAGTAAATTGCATACCTAAGGAAAGGCCAGATACCTTTTTCTCTCTTCAATAAAGAAAATCTTATTGTAGCTATATGGGCTAATCACATAATAAGAAACTTAAATGCACAGAAGTGATTTGGGCTACTAAACTCAGGGGAGAAAAACATCTAATCACCCAGATATTTTAATCAAATTATACCAAACATTAGCATATTTGAAAGGTGCAAATGACTGACTTTTCTACTTTCAGCTAAATGGTATCACAGATTAATCTCAATGACTGAATACAGACATTCAGATCTCTCAAGACTGACTAGCTCTTCAGGTCTCACCAATCTTATCCCCTAGAATGTTTCCATATTGTTCAGCTCTCCAAATTGCCAACCCTCTCGTTTATAGAGAGGGAAATTTCCCGAATATAGAGTCTTTCTCCCCCCACCACCCCCGCCTTATATCTGTCAAGTTAGTCCTTCATATCTGCAAAATACTCTTTTTCTTCAGCTAAGAAATGAATTTGTTAAATAAGAAAGAACTACTAAATATCCATATAAGGATTATTTTTAAACATGAGAGCATACTTACCAGGGCTGGCAACATAGATGGGGAGAAAATATTCTGAAATACAAATATGTTTTCATTATATAATACTATGCTCAGACATTAATGTCACATTTATTAATGATAAAAATCTGAGTTGGGTTACATTTTAAGATACATACAAAATATGGTGAGATGCGAAATATAAAAATTTTAGTCTCAAAAACAAATGGATGCGGATTCATTTTAATTACATGAAGAAGAATGCATAGAAAAACTAGCCAGGAAGACAGCTTAAAATGTACCCCTATTTTCAAACTTTTTAATAAAAATTTTTTTAAAAAATTCTACTCAATGCATGTATCAGCCCAACCAAGGTATTTTCTGGCAACTTTGATTCAAATCTGTTGGGCCTATCTGATAATGCTATTCTTGAACACTCTTGGAATTCCTGTCTACCTACCCAAAGCTTTCCCATAATCCTCTAAAAAGGCAGACTGCATTACCATTCTGACCCTCCAGGCTCTCACCTTGAGTCATAGTCATTCTATTCCTTCATTAGTATCCCAAAATTTATTTCCTAAAATATCAAAACATAGGGTTATAAGTCTAGCTCTGTCAAGTAGGAGTCAAGTAGGGGCATTGAGGAGTCCTTACACTCTCCTGTAAGGATAGACTAGGGTGAGAGTGGAATGGTACTACATGCTCAATATAAATGCAGTGTTTGAAAGAACAGCCACAGGCAAGGCTGTGGGTACAAATAGGGAAGAGATGCAACCAGCAGAGAGGCTCCTGGGCCCTCCATGCTAAAAGGTAGTAGCAGTAGCACAATTTTGCCTTGAGATATGAATGATGACTGACAACGTGACAATGTGGTCAGATGGCTCTGACCCGTACCTGTAAGAAATAACACTGATATAATTCCCATTACAGAGATAATACTAAAAAGCATATCTTACCTATGTTCTCAACACACTTTGCCATTTTTAGTCCTGAAACATAAAGATAAAGCTTTATTAGTTAGACACAAGTCTGTGGCTATTAGTAATTAATCTGTCAGCTCCTAGTCTATCAGCCCCATAATTTAGTGGGATGCAAACTATAGAACAATTACATATTTATATTCATATTATAGCCTTTAAACAGCAGTGTGATCTTTGATAACATCTAGCATTTCTGGAATTCAACTTCCTTATCTGGATCTTTTAGTGGGAGATTGCTTCAAAAGACTTCCAAAGGCCTATTCAAAGCTAACACTTAATGATTCCTTTCTATGATCAGTCTTCAAAAATTAGGAGAAAATTTAAGTATTTTTTCAACTAATCCTCTCGTCAGATATTAAATGTCCTCAACAGCAAACCTATCCTTTTACTGTGACAGTTCCTATACGTTGGAGAAAAAGAACCTTAATGAGAACTTCAAGATCCTAGAATATATGAACAAAGATCCTTCACACACATATGGAGAAACTAAGTTGGTCTGTTCCAGAACACTGATCTGTATGTAAGGAGATTCACAGTTTTTGGAGAGCAGAAACACGGTTATCTAATAGTATATGTACTTTTATACCTTCTTGCCAGTGATGTCCTGTAAAAAATCATCAGTGCAGCAGTGATTCCCCCGAGACTTGACATAAAGAATTCTGCACGCCTGCCCAACAGCAGTTAAGACAGGAAGATCAGTGAGAAGGTGTTTAGATTTGGTGCCAGCATAAGCCATGGAGGGTTTCCCAGAATGTCACAAGGTCTAGATGTCCTATGATCTCTTCCCCACGGCTGGCTAAATCATTGATCTAATCCAATTCAGTTATCTGTGGAGAAACCTCTCCATCTAAGATGGGGGCATTCCAAGAGTCCTGGTTTCACTATGAGATGTAGAATTATGGAGTTTGAACCAAGACTCCAGGTGACTTGCTGATCCAGAAATTAGTCAGATTTGTTAGAATCTGATAGTGCCATGAGACTAACCTCAGGTGTTTGGCTAGACTAGAAATTTAAAAAACAGTTCTAGAGACCATTACAAAATGTTGCCTCAGCAGAAGATGAGTAGGTGCAAGCCTTACACAGAGGCTTAGTTGAGGGTTAGGTGAAGGTGAGGGAAATTGTGGATGACAAAGCTACAGATATGATAGATTCGGTCTGGGACTAGGCACTGGAGAATTTCAAAAGCCTTTATCTTTTGACTGTAGCACAAATTAGAACATGTTTCTCAAAGTGTAGTCTTCCAATCACATACTTCAGAATCAGTTGGAGGCTTATTAAAATTGAAAACTGCAGGACTCTAGCCAAGACTACTGATACAGAACTTCTGGTGGTGGTGCCTTGTAATCTGCATTTTAAACAAGCACTCTAAGTGATTTTTATGCACAAATTTTTTGAGAGCCTCCTCAGTAATATAGAATGGGTATCTTTTTTAATGCTTATGTATTTTATTGGAATTTCTGATAATTTTTTTAAGTTTAAGGAGCATGGCATCACGGTTTGATTTACAGACTAGTATATTGTGAAATAATACCACCTAACACACAGAATGGGTATCTTTTAATGTTTAACACAGTTCTATTTATTCAAGATTTCATTACTCCTCCCTATTTGACTCTAGATTTAATTTTTCATTAGTATTTTTAGCTGCAAGAAAGTAATCAAATTATTTTGAGTTTCTAAAGAAGTAATAGCATTAAAAATGGACAAGAGATTGATCCAGAAATAAACAAGAGAAGGCATAAATATTTTATATAAGAATGATAAAAGGAATATAAGCATAGATTCAGTAGGTGTAAAAATGTGAGTTATTGTAAATCAATTTGAAATATAAAACAAATAAGCAAATTCCTAAAAAATCAAAACTATCTCAAGAATAAACAGAAAAATCGAATGATATTCTAACTATTTAGTTTAATTTTTTTCTACAAAGAAAATACCAGCATAATTTGGTTATTACATAGTACTAAAGAAGAAAGTTATTCAGAGCAAGAACCCTGGAGATCTTCAAAGGATTTCCCTTTGAAGTATTTGGCAAAATACCGATCAGCTTATATGTGTGAGGAAATTACCCAAGGCCAGGGAAAGACCTCCATAGGATCAAGAATAGTGCCTTTTCCCACAAAACACACTAAAAAACCTGTAAGTTTGTTTTTAATCTTTATTTTTCAGATTACAATTGTTCCTATTTTCCCCCCTCCCCCATAGCTCTCCTCCACCCGGTTCCCACCCCAACCTCTGCCCTTACCTCCCCTGCACTGTCCTCATCCATAGGTATACGATTTTTTTTCAGTCTCTTCCTGCACCCCCTCACACCCTTTTCCCCCTGAGAATTGACAGTCCACTCTCTTTCTACGCCCCTGATTCTATTATATTCACCAATTTATTCTGTTCATCAGATTTTTTAATTCACTTGATTTTTAGATTCAATTGTTAATATGTATTTGTTGTTCATAATTTTTATCTTTACCTTTTTTTTCTTTTTCCTCTTCTTAAAGAGTACCTTTCAGCATTTTATATAATACTGGTTTGGCGGTGATGAACTCTTAGTTTTTTCTTATCTGTAAAGCTTTTTATCTGACCTTCAATTCTGAATGACAGTTTTGCTGGATAGAGTAATCTTGGTTGTAGTTTCTTGCTATTCATCACTTAGAATATTTCTTGCCACTCCCTTGTAGCCTGCCTAGTTTCTGTTGAGAAATCAGCCAACAATCATATGGGTGCTCCCTTGTAGGTAATTAACTATTTTTCTCTTGTTGCTTTTAATATTCTCTGTCTTTTGCTCTTGGTATTTTAATTATGATGTGTCTTGGTGTGGTCCTCTTTGGATTCCTTTTGTTTGGGGTTCTGTGCGCTTCCTGGACTTGGAAGTCTATTGCTTTCACCAGTTGAGGGAAGTTTTCAGCCATTATTTTTTCAAATAGGTATTCAGTACTTTGCTCTCTTTCTTCTTCTGGCACCCCCATAATTCTGATGTTGGTACGCTTGAAGTTGTCCCAGAGGCTCCTTATACTATCTTCAAATTTTTGGATTCTTTTTTCTTTTCCAATTGAGTGTTTTTTGCTTCTTTGTATTTCAAATCTTTGACTTGATTACTGCGTTCCTCTAGTCTGCTGCTAGGTCTCCGTATTATACTTTTTATTTTAGTCAGTGTTTAATTTCTAGTTGGTCCTTTTTCATATCCTCGAGGATCTCACTAAATTTATTGACCTTTTCTAGGAAATTCTTGAAAAACCTTATACCCATGGTTTTGAACTCTATATTCAGTCGTTTACTTTCCTCCATTTCTTTCCTTTGTGATCTGTTTGTCTCTGCATTTTCACTGCTTCCCTGAATTGATAGAGTAGCTTTGTGTGCTAGTTGTCCTATATGACCCAGAAGCTCCACCTCACCAGTTACCTGAGGTGGACACTCTTGGTGCACCTCTTTGTGTACAGCTTTGTTGTAGTTAAGTTTTGATTGTTGTTGGTATCACTGGGGGGAATTGACCTCCAGGCCAATTGGCTGTGAGGATCAGCTGTGTCTATGCCAGGAGAACTTCTATGAGACAAGACTTGCAAAATTGTGAAAGCCTCTGTGTTCAGCTTGGATGGGACAGTCTCAGGGCTGAGCAGACAGCCTTGGCTTCCTATAAGCCCTGCTTTCTGAGGCCCCTGCGTTTCAGTGTCCCAATGAAGATCTCTACAGGACTGACAGGTCTGGCTATCTTCAGCTATTTATAAGTTGCCTACAATCTTGCTAACTTCTGCCTTAACGGAGTTCCCAAACACCAACAAATTAAGAGCTTGAGAATGAAAGGAAGTGGATGAAGAATATATTCTTCTTTTTTTTTTTTTTGCATGGGTGTGCTTGCTCTGACTGACGTGGATAAATATTCATAAAATACTAGCTTTTACTTCAGTAAATGCATATATATTTCATATGACCTCAGTAAAGAGACTGATCACATTAATCGGATAAAAAACAAAACAAAAACACCAGTATATGAAACTGATGGCTGATTTTGCTTCCAGTGATTCTATAGCTACTCCCCTCTATCTGCAGAAGTCACCAGGGGAACTCATCATTATGAAAAGGACAGCTGATTTGAATCATCCCCTGGGAGAGGTGACAGACTATAATGGATTGGGATTATGGCTCCCAAATATCCTGTCTCCTGATATTCATACCCTTATGTAATCCTCTCCTCTTGAGATGTCACTTTCATGATTAGGTTGCAAAAGACTGACTTGCTGGTACTGTTTCCTGCTCTCTCTTGCTCACTCTGAGGACGCAAGCTGCATCATGTTTAATGATAAAGAATGTAGCCTAATTACAAAGCTAACACTCCACCTTTATCAATTTTCTAGGAGAACAGTATAGAACAATGGTTGCCAACTGGTGGTCCGTGGACTATTGGTCGTCCGTGAGGTCCGAAAGGTTGGCGACCGCTGGTATATAAAGTTAACCTGTGATGATTCTCATTCTTCTATGAGGAAGGATAAAGGTTTTTATTACCACAATTCACTCCTATAATTTTGAATGATACCAAGTTTAGTATCTTTGACCACCAGGAATTGTATTATCTAGTGGGACATTGGTATTCTCTCTACTTCCTAACCAACGGAACTATTATTATTATTAATATTATTATTATTATTATTATTATTATTTTAGCTAACTAGTTTCTGTAAGGCCCAAAACACATTTTTATCTTGGAAATCATAAGCAAGTTCAGAACAGTAGCAGAAGACTGTGTTAGTATTAAATTTAGTATGATATAACTTTTTAGAATCCCTTTTAGAAATATTGTCTTCTGCCGAAACCGGTTTGGCTCAGTGGATAGAACGTCGATCTGCGGACTGAAAGGTCCCAGGTTCGATTCCGGTCAAGGGCATGTACCTTGGTTGTGGGCACATCCCCAGTAGGGGGCATGCAGGAGGCAGCTGATCGATGTTTCTCTCTCATCGATGTTTCTAACTCTCTATCCTTCTTCCTTCCTCTCTGTGAAAAATCAATAAAATATATAAAAACAACAACAACAACAACAAAAATATTGTCTCTTCTCTCCCTTCCTCTCTCCGTCTTTCCCTCCCTCCCTCCCTCCCTCTCCCCTCCCTTCTTTTCACTCTCTCTAAAAATGAATGGAAAAAAATATCCTTGGGTGAGGATTATTAACAAACTAACAAAAGTTCTGATTATTGTCCTTCATAGTGTTTCAAAAAGCCTAGCTTCAATCATCTAGATTTGAGCCTAGGTTCCCATTAGTTATCTCTAGATGGCAGCAGAAGACATTGGTTAGACTTCGGTTTGGAATTAAATCAACACAATCAACTGCAGTGGTCTGACTTTGTCAGAGCTCTCCAAATAGTACATGTGAGCCTCCACAAAGTCTCCCTTTGTGGCTGGTTTGAACATTAATCTGCCATGTAGCCTCTGCTTGATCTTGTGGGGTGGCTCACAGAGGTGTGCCCTCCACTTTCCCCTTCCTCACACAGGCCTCACAACCTAGCCCATGCAGGTCTGAGCTCCTGCTCATTCTGAATTCACCCAATGGTTCCACCCTTCTTGTTCATCATAATCCCATTCACAAACATTGATTCTGTGGGCTTCATTGCCCACCTCTGTTAATCAACCAAATACCAGTGATTTATTTGGTTGTAGCTACTGAAGCCAGGGTTTCTATAGAATCAATTCCTCTATAAATGGCATGTGGCTAAATGCATCAGGAGCACCAACATGGTATTGTTTTGACAGCCCAGATGCAACTAGATTTCTGGATGTGATGTGCTGGTAAAGTTGAACAAGTTCTGCAGTGGGGGTGAGGGAGTTCTGATTTGTAGTATTTGCTGATTTCTATGGTATAACTCTCAACCATGGCCAATTTCAAGCTACTGTGATGTATGAAGAACTGGGAAGACATACATGCCCACAATCAGTTCCCATAAGCTGGTATGAGCTGTCTTCAACCTACTTGGTTTTTGGTTAAGTCTAATGTAGGATTGATAAGAAGAATGAGCATCTTTCCTCTCTACACAAATTTACTCACTCCAATCATCATCTGTCTCTACAGGTGAACAATTAGTCTCATTTACTTGCAACTAAGGGCCAGGACTAGGGTGAGGCAAATGAAGTGCCAAGTGCAAACTTTAAGAGATGCTCATTTTTAGGGTCATGCAAATGCAGATGCTTCTAGGGTACGACCCTAAAACTGAGGATCTCCTTAAATTTTGTGTCCCAGGCACCTCAATGGCTACATAGCTTCTGCCATTAATTGTAAGTGAATCAGCCCTCCAACCAGGCATGATGTCTCATTGTCACTTCCCCACCCTATTCTTTTTTATCTCATATGCCTTGGTCACATGGAGTCAAATCTAAATGTCAATCCCACTTCTGAGGTCCCACTGCAATAATCACTCTGCATGACCAGCAGCTGTGGTTTTGGGTTCAGAAAAATAATCACACTCATAAGACCCCAAAAGGCCATCACCTCACCAGATTTGCAGAAAAATGCAAGGCAGAGAACATGACATACTGTTTAGCAATGGACATCATGATATACAACTCTTACAGAAGTCCAGGGCTATTAGCCACCAGAATGATGCTCAAACAAGAGTACACAAATGGGTGCAGGAACTATCCTAACTTAGTAGCCTCCTGCCACATATCCGTCACAGAAGACTGTATCTCTTATACCAGTCTATGAATGTACTACCATGACTCAGCAAGAACACCTGGGTATGTCACAATACATTCAGGAATGCCCAATACTATAGCTTTCCCCGAAATATTTACAGTTCATTCATAATCCAAGCAGATAAGATTATGTTTACAACTGGGCAGTTTACCATTAGTCATTTTTATCTTTAGTAGGTTTCCGAGAAAAGGTGCTAGAAGATCAACTGCAGGCTTTTTTCATAGAAAAAAGTAGAAAGACTTTTGTTAATCCTTTACTCACATACACCAAGGCACAACATCATAAAATTTCAGAATGTTATGGATATAGAAAACATCATAAAACCTTCCAGAGGAAAAAAGCAGATCTCATTCAGATTTAGTACTCAGAATGGCTTCATACTTTTCAATCGCATCACCAGAAACTAGAAGCCAGTGGAGGAAGATCTTTAAAATTCCTAGGAAAACAATTTCTGAAACAGAAATACCAATCTATACATACTATTATTTAAGCCAAAAGGTAGATTTTTTCAGACATGCAGTTTTAGAACATTTGCCTCAATGTCCTTTTTCTCAGAAAACTTCCAGAGAACCCTTACCCCACCAAACAAAGGAGGATTCAAGGAAGAGGAAGAAATCCAAGATACAGGGGATTCTTCATAGGGGAGAAGCAAAAGAAAGTCTCAGAATAGCAGTAAAGAGAGATGTCAGGATATTCAACAAGCCTAGAGAGCACAGCATACAACAGGATGATGGGGGGACACAGAAGAAATATAACCAGAAAAGAAAGAAAGAGAGTTAGTATCTGAATGTATAAAGAAGAGACTTATATTTCTAAGGATTTGGAAGTAAACTATTGATAGAATAAAAAAAACTAAGGCAACAAAAAATAATAATATTACTTATTAACACTGGGGTAAAAGAGGTACCTAAAAAGGTTCCAGTCTTTACTACACAGGGAGAATGGAAAAAAGGAAATGCACGAATATTGCGGATGAGGGGGGTGATTAATGGATACTTTTAGTTTACTGACCTACCAGCTATTTCTTTAATTCCCTTCTCCTTTACCTTCCTGTAGTATAGAAACTGGAAATGCTCATTACCCCCTTTCCAAGCTTTTCTTATAGTTATGAATGACCAAGTGGCTGTTACAGTCAGTGATAATCAGAAATCTAAGCGTTTCTAGGAAAATATTTACATTCCTGATTAAATAGGCAGATTTGGCTGCCATCCCTCTTCCCCTTCATTTTATCTTGAACATGAATTGATGTCTACAGTTACAACAGTCACACTGCAAATATGAATCAACAAACCAACATGCTAAAATTGCTGGAACAGAAAGAATCTAAGTTATTGATGAAATAGTTGAGACACTGTACCAACTCTGGACAGTCTACTCTAGGCTTATTAAAAGAGAGCCATCAGGTTCTTTGTTAAAGATGAATGCAATAAAGAATTCTTAACTAATTATGGAATATGAGAGGTAAATATTCATTTTCTATACTGTGAATTAAACAGACAAAAATCAAGAATTTACATGCTGAAGCATTTTATTTACTTAGAACCATGACAATAGTACCTGAAAAAATAGCTAAGTAAAAAAAATAAATAAAAATAAATAAATAAAATGAAGGCCACAAGGAGTGGCAAATGAGAATGGGAATGGGTGAGAAGGGGGCTGCTTGTACTTTTAATTGTAAGCCTTATAATATTTTGGCCCACGTACTTCTTTGTCGTGGGGGGCTGTTAAATGTAGTTTAATGTAGAATCCTTGGACTCTACTCAGTAGATACTAGTAGCAACTAGGGATGGTGTGAGAATTAAAAATGTTTCCAACCTTTGCTAAATGACCCTGAAGGGCAAATTGCTCCTGTTTGAAAATGATGGCCTCATAGCACTATTTTATTTTTTTTAACTTTCAACAACACTGCAAATGTATTACTTTGATACAACTAATTTTGGGGAAAAGTGGGAAGTTGAAACTTACAGTATGAAAAGAGCTAGACTAGAGACCACCAATGTTATTTCTTCTTTCAAACATCTCTCAATTTCCTTCCTAACCTCTCCCTAATCCTAAGATACTTCTCCTCCCTTCCCAGACAAGCACAGACAGAACAGAGATACATACCTCCTAGAAATGCACACTCATAATGGCTGCAGGTCTTATTTGTGCTTCGAAGGATAAGATTATTGCTAGCCCCATCCTGTGACACATGAAAAATCTCATTCAGAGGTATTATAACAATTCTTCCACTTTCGCTTTCTTTATCAAAAAATTTTCCAATGGCAACCCCAAAGCATGTGTGAATCGTCAACAGAATGTGTTGGTCACTTGCTGCTTGAGGTTTGTCTGAATGTGCCAAGGTAAAATGGCCAAATCTGGCTTGGTTTAGCCCTCCAAAGGTAAATGAAGTACTCTGGATTGTGCTATACACCACATTTTTGTAGCTGTCCTCACAAGGTCTTCTCAGCAATTGCAGGGCTTTGGTCAGGTAAAAATGAAAAGCTTTGAACTGGAAGCCATAAATATAATCTTTTCGAGATTGGCCAGCCATCTTCACAGCTTCATTGAACAGATGGTAAAAGGAAGTTTGCTCTTGAGCTTCAGAAATATATGCCATCAGGGCTATTCCATGGTTATCCTTAAAACTCATAGGGAGAGAGAGCTGAGTCTTCAAAGCTTCCCATTTGGCTTTTGCATTTTCCCACACATCCTCAAAGAGCTGATGGCTTGCTTTTTCTTCCTTGAGCAGTTGGGGAACATATTTGATTTCCATCCTGTCAGTACATTTCTGGTATTCGTCATCAAATGCATTATCTGCCATGTCTAACATATTAGCCTTTACCTTCAAAAGAAAAGGAAATTAGTATTCTTGAAACAAGATATTTGGTGTGTCTTTTTCTCTCATATTACTACCTCCACACTATCATACCCTGCTAAGAACTTCTCCCTTGCTTACAACCAAATTTTTTTTATTGATTTTAGAGAGAAAGGGAGAGGGAGAGAGAGAGAGAGATTGGCTGCCTCCTGCACACCTCCTACTGGGGATCAAGCTCACAACCTGGGCATGTGACCTGACTGGAAATTGAGCTTTGATCTCCTGGTTCATAGGTCGACACTCAACCACTGAGCCACACTGGCTGGGCTGGATAAGTTTTTTATGTAAAAAGTATATCCCATTGCTATTAATTTTTTTCAGCTATGATCTATTTGTATGAAAGAGTAAATGTTAGTGGGTAAGATATGGGTTTGATTATGCCTGTAACTCATTTATTTGAACCTTATGGTGCAGAGGAAAAACCCTTGAGCATAAAGTTGAAGAAATGGGTGGCAATCCTGGCTTTGAAAATATTCTTAGCCAGATTTCAACTCCTCAAAATTGTTGAGTGAAAATAAAATTATCATGCATGATAAATACATAATGGTATCACCCCTCTTCTTTTTAGGACATTCCCTTGTCCATGTGGTTTGGGTAGGACTGATTCTGCACCTTCAGCCCCAGTAATAAGCAATAAATCAGGCTTAAAAACCAGATCACTCTTTCTTTCTCTACAATCACAAGCTCGAAGGATAATATTGACTTGGGGAAGCCAATAATTATCCTTTTAGTTCCATGAAAAATCCTATCTTTAAATAAAACCAATAAAGAAGCCCCAATAACATTATGTAAGGCCCTGGATCTAGCTCCCTGAAGACTGTATTTTACCTTAGTCATAAGAAGCAACAAATGCCCTATTTGCTTGAGCATGTTTGCATTGTTTTTGCTATGTATAACTGAAAAAGGCCCAATCCACCTTTAAATGATATATCTGAGAAACAGGGTGGTATAATGTAATTACTAGCTTAGGGTCAGAAAGGTGTGAGTTTAAATTCCATTTCTGTTACTAACTAGGTACTAATTAAGTATGGGAAAGTTATTTGACGTTTCTGAGCTTTAATCTTTTCATATAAACATGAGGCTAATGTAAGAAAACATGTGTTAATTATAATTCTATTGTAAGGATTAAATGATATAATGAATAAATGCAAAGTCTTAGCTCCATGCCTGGCACATGTCAAGCCCTTCAACAAACTGTAGTTATTTTTTATTATTTCATTATAGAAATATATTTATTATATTATAAATTATTCAAGAATAGGTTCTACATATTTCTCTTTTGAAGTCCAAGCATCTACACACTGAAGTGAATTAAATAAAACTCTGACCTACTGATCATAAAATAGGATGAGCAAATCTACCCAGGGATACCATTTAAGGGTTTCTACAAATGAACAGATAAGGGCCCTCCACAACATTCTCTCTTTCCACTATTCCATACTATTTTTATGGCACACTGGTTGCATAAGCTATACTCTCAGTTGGAGACCTTAGTTAGAGACTTTATAGACACAGATTGAGTAACTTGTCTGGAACTGAAATTTGAATCTGAGCAATCTAGTTCCAGAGTCTGTCCGCTTAATTAAAATGTTATCTCCAGTGATGAAGACAATTGGAATTTATGTAGCACTTCTAAAAGGGTTTAAATTTTATTCTCATGACAATCCATATGAAAGGTTGGTAGGACAATTCATAACACCATTTTACAAATGAAGCAGTTATACTGGCATCCAAACTATTTTTATTGATTACCTGCCATAAAATATTCTTCTGTGAAAAACCCTTGTACTCCTAGGTCTGGAGGTCAGTTTCTTGAAGCAGGAATTTGAGCTTCAGGAAACTAAATCACTGCTGTCTCCTAGCCAAGAAATTCACTTTCCTCTGCAGAACAGAATGTACCAGAGGGTATCCTGGGCATCAATGCCTGTTTTATCTTCAAGACTTCAACATATTACAAGACATCATCCCTGAAACTACCATCTTTTACACTCCTCCATATCACATGAGTTGATCCAGTATGTTCCTGTCTGTTCTATGCCTCTAACCAGTCTCCACCAATCTAATTTTAGACATCAAGTCTTTCTGGACCAAGGCCACAGTTGATTGTGTGTTCTGTACAGTGAGTGCCTGGAACAGTGAAAAAGTTCACAAATGCCACCACTGTTCAGGGACCACTGGATGGACATTAAAGGGACAGATAAAAAGCTTAGGTGAACACACTGATTATATATTTTCTTCCTCTGATTTATCCATTGAAACAAAGGCCAATACTGGTGAAATTAAATTACAAAAATTTATTACAAAAAATGTAGAAATGATCTAAATGTTCAGAAAAGAAATTATAGAAATGTGTAGAAAAACATTTTAAACTTTTGTTGCAGAAGAATAGTAAAAATGTAAATCAAAATCACAGTGAGATACTGCTTCATATAATTTAGGATGGCTATTTTAATAAGAAAAAAAGAAAATTAAGTGTTGGCAAGGATGTAGAGAAATTGAAGCTTCACACATTGCTGATGGGAATGTAAGATGCAGCCACTGTAGAAAACAGTTAAACAGTTCCTCAAAATGTTACACATAGAGTTACCATATGACCCAGCAATGCTATCCCTAGGTATATACTCAAGATAATTAAAAATATATGTTCAAACAAAAACATATACATGAGTTCATAGCAGCAGTACTCATTCATGAGAACAAAAAGTGGGAACAACCCAAATGTCCATAAATTGATTCATGGATAAACAAAATGTGGAATAACCATAGAATAGAATATTATTCAGCTATGAAATGAATGAAGTACTAATATATGCTACAACATAGATGAACCTTAAAAACATATGCTCAATGAAAGAGGCTATATAAAAGGACAAACACTGCTTGATTCTATTCAGATGAAATGTCCACAATGTCCAGAATAGGCACATCCATAGGCACAGAAAGCAGACATGAGGGATAGCCAGGGGATGCAGGGAAGCAGGAATTGGAACTGAATGCTAATAGCTATGGGGCTTCTTTTTAGGTTGATGAAATGTTCTATAATGAGACAATAGTGAAACTATGCACAACATGGTGAATCTATAAAAAAACAATGAATTGTGAATTTTTATATGTAAATTATATCTCAGTTAAAATCACACTACAGTATAGAATGAATATATAATCATTCTATAGACAATCAGAATATTGAATTAAAAAATAGATACATTTTTAAGAATTCAAGATATTTTAAAGGAGGTACCTCAAGTCAATGGACAAATAATCAGTGGTGACATAACAGCTAACAATGTGGGGGGAGGGGATTAAGTGAGATACCTGGCTTATATTTTACATAAAAATAGGTTACAGAATGTTTAAGGATTCAACCGAAAAAATAAAATAATAAAAGTTCTATCAGAAAAAAATATGTGGTCAAAATAGTAAAAATGGTAATTATATAGTTTAATAGAAAAGATGTAACCAAATACTGCAGTGTCATCTTACTTGGAAAAAAAAATACATATTTCCAGAATATTTAGTGACTCAGAGACATTTATAGCACAGTATTAACTTAAAAAGGCAAAAAACATATGTACTGTATTAACCCATTTTATAAATTAAATACAGACAGAGAAGACAAGAAGACTTTACATCAACAAATTAAAGAGTCTGAGAGATTGTGGATGATGTTTACTTTCCTCTTTTTGCTTAATTTTAATGTTTTCAAACTTCTATAATTAATATGTATCAAACATATAAAGTGAAAAGATGAAAGTTTCTTGAAAAACTGATTCATCTATTCTATCTGCTCTCATTTGCATTCTGAACCACATGGATGCCTTAGGTAATGTTATATCAAGAGCTCCTAGCCCAAGGACTATGTACTTCCCATTTCCAACATTACCTGGAAGATATTCATTAGAATCATAGCTGACAGCAGCATGGTGACCATTTCAAAATTTCCTGTCTTCATTTTTCTCTTCTAAATTAAAATGAAGAAATTTCAAATTAATAGACCTAACGAGACTTACTGGAATAGAGCAGTATACACTATATATATTTTCATTCTGGGTGGAAGTAAGTATCATGATGGTCAGGAAGTGATTAACAATAAATTCCAATGGGTGGAAAAGCCTGGATTTTGTCTGCTTGTCTAATACCCCCATTCTACAGATGAGGAAACAAAAACTCAGAGAACTTCAGCAATTTGCTCAAGATTAAATCTATCCATTTCCATTCTCCTCTAGATATGTTGTCTCTCCCACCACAGTCACTGGTGCTCATATTTTCTTGCTATATCCCTCCTTAGCTTACTCAGAAAATTAACACGAACAAAAAAATAAAATCATTTCAAAATTGGTCTCCCAACTTCTCATTTCTAAGAATTCTCCAGGAGTTAGAGAACATGCTCATCATCCACTCTTCTTTCCTTCAAATCAAGTCATGCCCATTTGGGTATAATGGAGATGATGTAGCCAGTAGTGGTGCAAAGCAGAAGGTTATCCAAGGGTACCTCCTCCCCCCTCAATATTCACATTCAAGAGAATCCCACAGATAAAAGTGTTTTGCATAACTTTCTGAAGGCAGGAATGATAATAAGAAGGAAGTGGGTAGGCAGCAATTCTAATAGGATTATACAACTCTTCTGGCTGAATGCCCAATATTCATCACAGTGTTTATGAGACTGAAAGGGGTAATTAGGAGGGCAAGAGGCCCTAAGGGCTGAAGTTGTCCCTGAGTCAATAAATGACCCATTAAAGGTGGTCAACAGTTCCTTCCACATACTTACAATATAGTTAACATTACTGAAACTGAACTAAAATCTCTATTTTATCGTACCAATCACCATATTCTGGCATCTGAACATGGGAATGAAAGCACAGAGAAAATAACAGTCTTTCCTTTGGTCCTAGGTCCCTGACTTTATTTAGGAGTTATTTGTTTCACTAAAGATATTAAAATATACTATCAAACATGCCATTTTTGTGTCAAACTTCCTTTTCCAAATAAGATTCGGTCTGTAAGACTTAGTAGATAACTGTCACAAAGCAGTATGCCAAGAAAGCTAGGAAACCAGGTTTTGTGTTTTTTAAATTCTTCACTGCTGTAGTCTGAGTGTAAATAAGTAAAAATGTTTACCTGGCTTTTTCTGCTTGTGGAGATTTAAATGATGCTAGGTCTCAAACTGTTTTCCCACTCTCTCAGTTGTAAGCGTGTCTTCAGAATGGGAGGTTGTTGACAGTGAGAGTTGAGAAGGGAATGCTTTTCTTTTTATAAACACCCCCAGCAGTAGCTTGGCAGTGGCACATTACCCCATTTGTGTTCTGCTATTTATATCTGGCCCCCACACTATCCCTTGGAATCACTGCTGTTAACACATGAAATCTCCAAGAGGCTTGTAAAGCCACAGCAATTCCCTCTAACCACACAGCGTGTTCAGTTCTGAGCCCTTAGTGTTGGGCTTCTCAGAATGATCACTTCCCATTCCTAACCCTTTGACTCTGAGATGTCAAACTAAAGCAAGACTTACTCTAGCTAGATGGTTCACATAACTAAAGGGACTTGCTGTATTAATTGCTGGCAATGACGATGGTTATCACCATTCATTCAACCAGCTTACTGCATTTCAGGTACTGTGCCAGATGCTGGGATACATAAGCAAGCAAAACAAAGTACTGAGAAGCATTCACAATCTAATAAAAGATATGAATATGTATACTTAATAAAAATAAATGTTAAGAATTTTAAGTATAGACTAAGTCTAATGACAGCACTAAGAAGGGAAGGATATGGTAACAATACCTGCAACTGTAACTCTCATCCTGAAGTACACATAGTGAATATATTGACTACATGCTGAAGAACACTTAGAGTTCACTGACTAGATAAAAAAAAATAATTGAGGGTCCTAGGAAATTCATGAATATGTACATCAAAATACATTAATCAAATATATTAGATAGCAGTTCTATTCATAACAGCCCCAAACTGTAAATCATCAAAATGCATATCAAAAGTAGAATGAATAAATTGCAGTATATTATACAATAGCTTTTTTAGAATATTAAAATTAATAACCTCTAATGACATATAATAAATGTGGATAAATCTCACAAAATTATGACTAAAAGACACACATGTGCATATACTACATGATTTAATTTACATAGAGTAAAAAACAAAACACATCTATGGCCTTAGATGTCAGAGCAGTGGTTATTCTAAGTGGGATGTAGTAACTAGAAGAGAATAGGCACAGGGGAGCACCCCTGGGATGGTACTTAGGTTCCATTTTTGGTTCCGGGTGTTGATTACATTGATATTCAGTTTGAGAAAATTCACTAACTACATATTTATGTGTATTTTTCTGTGTAGTGTGTATACACATATATATAACTGAATGAAACATTTTAAATTATCATAAAGTGCATCCCATCTCATCTCCACTCTTCAGATTCTTCAAAACCTCTAACCTCTTCTCACCTCACTAAGCAATTTAAAAGATTAAATGCACTAACTAAAATCCTAAAATAGTATCATTTTAAAAAAATGGAGTTTGGCTAGGAAGGAAAAAGAATGTATGCACAGGTTTTCAGGCCTATGCTCATGCTGACTTGCTTTTAAGTCCTAGACATATGGGTCTACAGGAAATGTGGTGATAGGATTTCCCCATCTGTGGCCTTCTCAAATCACCCAAAAGACTGAGTCCACCAGAAAGAACATAAACACTGTGTGAAGTTCAAAGTAAGTTTTGCCTTGTTTATTCCCAATATGCCACTATTCCATTCCTGTTTCCTTCCATTTTAAAACCCTTGATATCATTCATTCAACAAATATTTGAGTCCTTGCAATGTTCCCAGCACTGTTTTCCCCAGGTACTGGGGGTATAACAGTGAACAAAATAAACATCTTGCCCTTATCAAATTTATATTCTCATGGAAGGAGGCAGTCAAATAACTAAAATAAGTAAATTACATAAGTATGTTAAAATATAATAAGTACTCCTTTTAAAAAAGTAGTACAAGGGAGATTAGGAGTGCATAGAGAGTTTGCAATTTAAATGGATGGTTAGGGATAACTCACTGGAAAGTTTACATCTGAGCAAAGTCTTGAAAGAAATGGCGGAGATCAGCCATCAAGATTGTGGTGGGAAAGTGGTCAGGCAAAGGGAATTCAAGCAGGCCAATATGGATGGAACAAATAGGTAAGAGAAGAATAATAGGAGATATAGTCAAGGAGGTAAGAGGGGTGTTAGTAATATCATGTCTTTGTAGGCCACTGAAAAATGTTGAATTTAAGAGAAAGGGAGCAAATCACAAGGTTTGAGCAGAGGAATGGCAGGATCTGATTTCTTTTTTTATCTTTCTGTATTTTATTTTTCTTTAATTTGAGGGAAATTTGAGTGATATTTTTAAATTTAAATTCTTTATTGTTTACAGTATTACATAGTATTCTTTTTCCCCCATTGATCTTGCCCAAGCTTGACTTCTTTTTTAAGAGGATCATTTTGGCTGTTTTGCTGAGAATAATTGGTAGGGTAAAAGTAGAAAGACTAGTTTACAGGTTATTATAATAATGCTAGCAGAGATTATGGTAGCTCAAACAATGATGGTAGCAGTAAAGGTGAGGAAGGTATTATGTATATGTATGGTTGTCTTTGAGTTTGTTAAAAATACTCCTTTTGAAAATTAAATTAAGTATATTTTCAAATATAGTAAGGTAAAGTATTTGTGGGTTCTAAAAAGCTAATATATTTTCAAAAAGATAATTTATTGAAAAGTAAATGGAAATAATCAATAGTGATACCAATTTCTCTCCTAATAAAAATGTTTGGACTTAAATTCAGAATATAATTTTAAGATTGAAGCAATAGGATGCACTAACAGAGTGGATGTGGGTTACAGAGAAGTAAAGAATAATTCCAAAATTTTTAGCTTGAATAACTGGAAGGATAAAGATGTCAATGATAAAATAGGGAATACTCTGTATAACTGATGTTCTAGAAGTCAGGTGAAGAAAACATTTATAAGAGAAAGAAAAGATCAAAAGTGTCAAATGCTTCTGACAGGTCAAATAAGATCAGGACAGAGAAATGATAAGTGGATTTCACAATGTGGAAGATATTAACAGCCTTGATAAGAGCAAATTTAATGGAACAGTAGGAATGAAAGCCTGGTTGAAATGGCCTGAGAATGGGAAGAAAAGGAACTGGAGAAATACTCAACTCTTCCAAAAAGTTTTTTTTTGAAAAGGAGAGGAAAGCAATGAGGGAGTAGCTTAATAGAAGGGTTAGAGGAAAAAATAAAGAAGAGGATCCAAGAGAAAAAATTTTAAAGATAAAAAATAATAGCATGTTTGAATAATGATTCAGCAGAGAGGATGAAAATTGGTAATACCGGAAAGAGAAGAGAGAAATACTGGATCAATGTATTTGACTAGGCAAAAGGGTATAGAACCTAGAATACAAGTAGATAAGATAGTCTTAGATCAATTTAGTTCCATGCGTAGATGTGGCATAGGTAAAATTGAATTGAATCAACACTGTAGCTTTTCCAAGCAAGGAAAAGACTGATTTAAAAAATATATATTTTTATTGATTTCAGAGATGAAGGGAGAGGGAGAGACAGAAATATCAACGATGAAAGAGTCTTGATCAGCTGCCTCTTGCATGTCCCACAACTGGGAATCGGCCCTCGATCAGGAATCCAACCATGATCTCCTGGTTCATAGGTGAAACACTCAACCACTAAGCCATGCTGCAGAGCTGGAAGATTCATTTTAATGATTGGCGTGGACAAAAGATTTGAGTTGATATTTCACCAAAAAAAATGTATGGGCACAACAATTTCAAAACTACAACTAAAAGAACGGACATCATCCAGAACCACAGGAAAGCTGGCTGAGTGGAAGTTCTACAACTAGAAGGAAAGAGAGGGGCTCACGGAGACCCAGAGGAGCTGCAAAAAGCTGAGGTACGGAAACTCGCACGTGGTGCGGGAGTACCTGGCTGGCTTTCTCTGGCGGGAGGGAAACGGAGACTCTCAAAGGCATTGAACCCCTTATCCTACGACACTAAACCCCAGATCCAGCCGAAACTCATACGGGGGGAGTTTGGACTGTGAAAAGGGAGAAGTGCACGGAAACTTAGGGGAGTCGCAAAAGATCAAAGGCCTGGTGGCGCGCACGGCACTGCGCGCAGGACAGACTGCCGATTGTGCTGCTGGCTTTCGCGAGTGGGTGGGGGATAGACCCTCCCAACTGTGCCACTTCTGACTCCACTAAGCCCCTGTTTCGGACAAAACCCTAGAGACCTAGACTCGTGTGGTCCTGGTGCGCAGGGGAGCTGGAAAGGCAGCGGTTAGGGGCACTGCGGGCTTGCGCACAAGGACCGCTCCAGCCATTACACAGTCACATGAGACTCAGGGGCCGTGGAGGGCGGGCCGACTGGAAGGCAAGGCGGTCCCTTAAGCCCTGAGACTCCACCCATCCCAAGCTCAACAGAGGCTTCTTCGGTTTTGCGTCTGGTATCATAAGGCTGAATTCAACACAGAAGTTTCCACGGCATAGTGAAAATGCCGAGACAAGGGAAGGGATCACAAACAAAAGAAATGGAGGAAAAAAAACGACTGGATATAGAGTTCAAAACCACACTTATAAGGTTTTTCAAGAATATGCTAGAAAAGATGGATAAATTTAATGAGACCCAAGAGGAGATGAAAAAGGTCCAACTAAAGATGATAAAGGACCAAATAGAAATTAAACATACATTGACTGAAATAAAAAATATTATACAGAGTCCTAACAGCAGACTAGAGAAAGGCAAGGATCAAGTCAAAAATTTGAAATATAAAGCAGAAAACATTCAACTGGAAAAGCAAGAAGAAAAAAGAATCCAAAAATGTGAAGATAATGTAAGGAGCCTCTGGGACAGCTTCAAGCGTACCAACATCAGAATTGTGGGAGTGCCAGAAGAAGAGAGAGAGCAAGATACTGAAAACCTATTTAAAGAAATAATGACTGAAAACTTCCCAAATCTGGTAAAAGAAATGGACTTACAAGTCCAGGAAGCACACAGAACCCCAAATAAAAGGAATCCAAAGAGGACCACACCAAGACACATCATAATTAAAATACCAAGAGTAAAAGACAAAGAGAGAATATTAAAAGCAGCAAGAGAAAAACAGTTCATTACCTACAAGGGAGCACCCATACGACTGTCAGCTGATTTCTCAACAGAAACGATGCAGGCCAGACGGGAGTGGCAAGAAATATTCAACGTGATGAACAGCAAGAACCTACAACCAAGAATAATCTATCCAGCAAAGCTATCATTCAGAATTGAAGGGCAGATAAAGAGCTTCACAGAGAAGAAAAAGTTAAAGGAGTTCATCAATACCAAACCAGTATTATATGAAATGCTGAAAGGTACTCTTTTAGAAGAGGAAGAAGAAAAAGGTAAAAGACAAAAAATTATGAACAAATACATATCTGTCAACAAGTGAATCTAAAAATTAAGTGAATTAAAAATTTGATCAACAGAATAAACTGGTGAATATAATAGAATCAGGAGCACAGAAAGGGAGTAGACTGATAATTCTCAGGAGGACAAAAATCATGAAGCATCAAACACTGTGAAATTACAGCAGAAAGATTAAAGTTAAGTGAGGTAAATAAGTGATCAATCAAAGGACTTGTATGCATGCATATAAGCATAACCAATGATCACAGACACTGGGGGTTGGGGTATGCCTGGGAGGGAGGGGGGGCAATGGGGAGATATGTATAAAAAATTAATAAAATAAAAAAATAAAAAAAATGTATGAATGACAAAGCAAGAAAAGATGTTCAACATCATTAGGTACCAGTCAATGTAAATTACAACCATGATATATCCATTAAAACGGCTATAATTAAAAAGACAGACAACATCAAATGCTGATGAGGACATGAATGCAGCAAATGAAACTCTCACACATGCTAGTGGAAATGCAAAAGTTACTTTTGAAAACAATTTGACAATTTTTATCAAGTTAAACATATATTTACAATAAGACTCAGCAATCCTACTCCTAGATATTTACCCAAGAGAAATGAAAATATATGTTCACACAGACTTGTACTCAAATGTTCATAAAAGAGAATCCAAGATGGCGGCATAGGTGAATACCTACACTGCTGCCTCGCACAACAATTTCAAAACTACAACTAAAAGACAGAACGGACATCATCCAGAACCACAGGAAAGCTGGCTGAGTGGAAGTTCTACAACTAGAAGGAAAGAGAGGGGCTCACAGAGACCCAGAGGAGCTGCAAAAAGCTGAGGTATGGAGACGCGCACACTGAGAGAGTGGGTGCCGGAGTACCTGGCTGGCTTTCTCTGGCGGGAGGGAAACGGAGACTCCCAACGGCATTGAACCCCTTATCTTACGACACTAAACCCCAGATCCAGCCGAAACTCACACGGGGGGGAGTTTGGACTGTGAAAAGGGAGAAGTGCACGGAAATTTAGGGGAGCCGCAAAAGATCAAAGGCCTGGTGGCGGCGCGCACGGCACTGCGCGGAGCACAGACTGCTGATTGTGTCGCTGGCTTTTGAGAGTGGGCGGGAGACAGACCCTCCCAACTGTGCCACTTCTGAGTCCACTGGGCCCCTGTTTCGGGTGAAACCCTGGGGACCTAGACTCCTGTGGTCCTGGTGAGCAGGGGAGCTGGAAAGGCAGCGGTTAGAGGCACTGCGGGCTCGTGCGCACAGGGACCGCTCCAGCGATTACCCAGTCACGTGAGACTCAGGGGCCGTGGAGGGCGGGGCCGACTGGAAGGCAAGGCGCTCCCTTAAGCCCTGAGACTCCACCCATCCCAAGCTCAACAGAGGCTTCTGCGGCTTTGCACGCCTGGCATTATAAGGCTGAACTCAACACCGAAGTTTCCCCGACATAGTGAAAATGCCGAGACAAGGGAAGGGATCACAAACAAAAGAAATGGAGGAAAAAAAACGACTGGTTATGGAGTTCAAAACCACGCTTATAAGGTTTTTCAAGAATATGCTAGAAAAGATGGATAAATTTAGTGAGACCCAAGAGGAGATGAAAAAGGTCCAACTAAAGATGATAAAGGACCAAATAGAAATTAAACATACACTGACTGAAATAAAAAATATTATACAGAGTCCTAACAGCAGACTAGAGAAAGGCAAGAATCAAGTCAAAAATTTGAAATATAAAGAAGCAGAAAACACTCAACTGGAAAAGCAAGAAGAGAAAAGAATCCAAAAATGTGAAGATAATGTAAGGAGACTGTGGGACAGCTTCAAACGTACCAACATCAGAATTGTGGGAGTGCCAGAAGAGAGAGAGCAAGATACTGAAAACCTATTTAAAGAAATAGTGACCAAAAACTTCCCCCACCTGGTGAAAGATATAGACTTACACGTCCAGGAAGCACACAGAACCCCAAACAAAAGGAATCCAAAGAGGACCACACCAAGACACATCATAATTAAAATGCCAAGAGCAAAAGAGAAAGAGAGAATATTAAAAGCAGCAAGAGAAAAACAGTTCATTACCTACAAGGGAGCACCCATACGACTGTCAGCTGATTTCTCAACAGAAACTAGGCAGGCCACAAGGGAGTGGCAAGAAATATTTAAGGTGATGAATAGCAAGAACCTACAACCAAGATTACTCTACCCAGCAAAGCTATCATTCGGAATTGAAGGGCAGATAAAGAACTTCACAGATAAGAAAAAGCTAAAGGAGTTCATCAACTCCAAACCAGTATTATATGAAATGCTGAAAGGTATTCTTTAAGAGGAAGAAGAAAAAGATTAAAGTCAAAAAATTATGAACAACAAATACGTATCTATCAACAAGTGAATCTAAAAATTAAGTGAATTAAAAATTTGATCAACAGAATAAACTGTTGAATATACTAGAATCAGGAGCATTGAAAGGGAGTGGACTGATAATTCTCAGGGGGAAAGGGGTGAGGGGTATACAGGGAGAGACTGGACAAAAATCATACACCTATGGATGAGGTCAACGGGAGGGAGGGAAGGGTGGGAGCTGGGTGGAGG
>JAAGEH010002528.1:41787959-41926386 GCA_011751065.1 Lasiurus cinereus | reverse complement strand
TATCTTCATACTTTTGGATTTTTTCTTTTTTCTTTTCCAGTTGGGTACTTTTTGCTTCTTTGTATTTCAAATCTTTGACTTCTGACGTTCCTCTAGTCTGCTGTTGGATCTCCATATATTATTCTTTATTTCAGTCAGTGTATGTTTAATTTCTAGTTGGTCTTTTTTCATATCCTCCAGGGTCTCACTAAATTTATCAGCCTTTTCTAGAAAATTCTTAAAAAACCTTATAACTGTGATTTTGAACTCTATATCCAGTAGTTTGCTTTCCTCCATTTATTTCCTTTGTGGTCTGTTTGTCTCCACATTTTGGCTGCTTCTCTGAGTTGATAGAATGGTTTTGTGTCCTAGGTGTCCTATAGGGCCCAGTGGCTTAGCCTCCCCAGTTACCTGAGGTGGACACTCTTGGTGCACCCCTTTGTGGGCTATGTACACAGTCTTGTTGTGGTTAAGCCTTGATTGTTGCTGGTATCATTGGGAGGAATCGACCTCCAGGCCAATTGACTATGAGGATCAGCTGTGTCTACAATGGGAGAACTTCTGTGCTGGAGACACTCTTATGAGGCAAGACTTGCTTCAGTGGGGCTTTGGTACTCAGAGTGTGCCCCCTGAGTGTGTCCCTTATGTGCTTTTAGTAATATATCTAATAAATCATAACCACCCTGGCCACATAACTCAGTTGGTTAGAGTGTAGTTCTCATAGTCCAAGGTTGCAGGTTCAATCCTCAGTCAGGGCACATGCAAGATCCACCAATGAATGCATAAATAAGTGGAACAACAAATCCCTTTCAATCTCTCTCTTTCATCAATAAGTAAAATAAAATAAAATAAAAATCATGACTATACCCAAGGGCATCTGGGTTTTGTCTCATATTATCTTTTAAGAATTTTATAGTTTTGCATTTTATTTTTAGGCCTATGATCCAGTTTGAGTTAATATTTGTAAAAGGTCTATGACTAGATATATCTTTTTTGCATGTGGATGTCCACTTGTTCCACCACCATTTCTTAAAAAGACCATCTTAGCTAAATTTAATTTTTAAAACTGGTTCTCTTAAATTATAATTTTTTTCATTGTTTTTACTACTTCAGATGTCCCCATTTCCTCCCCACTCTTTGCCTACCTCCATCCAGACCACACCCTCCACTCCCTCTAGCCCTCACTAAACTGCTGTCTGTCCATGGGATATGCATATATGTTTCTTGCCTATTCTCTTTACCTTATTTCATCCAGTCCATCCCTTCCCCTTGCCCTCTGCCCTCTGTCAGTTTATTCAGTTTATTTTCTTCATTTATTTTGTTCTCCACATATCAATTTTCAATTATCTATATTAATAAAAGGGTAATATGCTAATTAGACCAGGGTAACCAGACATCCTTTGTTCCTTCTGGACAAAGCCACGGTGGTGGGGGAAGGAGCAGAGGTGTTTAGGGGTCATCAGGCTGGCAGGGAAGCAAGCAGTTAGGGGCAATCAGGCCGGCAGGGGAGGGCAGTTAGGGGCAACCAGGCCTGCTGGCAGGGGAGGGCAGTTGGGGGGCCAGGCCAGCAGGGGAGGGCAGTTAGGGACAACCAGGCCTGCAGGGGAGGGCAGTTAGGGGTGACTGGACCAGCAGGGGAGTGCAGTTGGGGGGTGACCAGGCCTGCAAAAGAAAACAGGGGTGACCAGGCTGGTAGGGGAGGGCAGTTAGGGGCAATCAGGCCAGCAGGGAAGCAGTTAGGCATCAATCAGGCTGATGGGAGTGTTTAGGGAGTGATCAGACTGGCAGGCAGAAGCAGTTAGAAGCAATCAGGCAGGCATGCAGGTGAGCAGTTGGAAGCCAGTAGTCCTGGGATTGTGAGAGGGATCCCAAATTAGAGGGGGTGCAGCCTGGGGTCAGGGACACACTCACCCCACCCCCATGCACAAATTTAGTGCACCCACCAGACCTCTATTATATTAATAAAGTTAATTTCATTTGCTTCTTTTATCTTTTTAAAATGTTGATGCCAGAAATTTTAAAATTACATGTGTGGCTTTCTGAGTTAAGACAGAACACATGGAGCCTTCCTGCCATGTCTGAGGAAAACCAGGATGGCTCAGTGGTAAATGTGACTAAGGGTAAGTGAGTGAGTGAAGAGTATAGTAGATAATGAGGTCAGAGAGGTAAAAGTCCTTCAAATACCTTTTAAACTTTTCTGTGATAACAATGACAATGACTAAAATTGCAAGATTACAGGTAGAATTAACACCTGAAACCTCTATCTCTTTTGTCAAAAATTTCTAGGAAACCATTTGGCTATATATTTGTGTCCTTACAATCCTGATGTACTATAACATGACACAAAGTACAGTGGAGGTAAGAAAGGAATTATAGCTAAGCTTCATTAAAGTCTTGGCAGTGAAAAAGACTGGACAACATATAAAGAGAAGGCTAATACAATTCCTATGCTAGACCCACAGATAGAGATTCTACTAGTGTCAAGCCAGATCCAGTCCATCACTCCCTTATTCATTTACTAGTAGTATTCTCCACAACCTTCTAGTTCATTATTTCCTTTCATCCAAACTTGCTTCTCTTCAAGTAGTAAAAAAAGCTCTATGTATTTCCTTTATACCATGGATGATTTAATTATCTTCATTATTATCTATGTAAAGGCCATATATATTTTTATTAAGAGTTTATTTTTAAGACTAGCAGAAGCAATAGCTATATATTCATGTGCATTATTTCTCTGTACAACATAAAATTGGTTAATTAATGTAGATTTAGGAACAAAAAGGGTTTTTAAAAGAGATAGAAAATAAGCAATTTTCATTTACTTATTAGCTGTAAGATATCCAAAATTGCATGGCCCTTGTGGATTAAGGACATTAAACAAGGGTAGAAAGGATCTGATTGGAAAGGCCCTGTGGAAGGTATGCCTCCCTAATTAAGAGGAATGAGAGGAAGAATAATTTTTACTTGTAGCTCTGAACATTTCCTTTTTAAAATGCATAGAAGAGCACTATGAACATTTTATATAACATGAAGAATAGAGCAAAACTCTGTCTTTGGGCATAGCTATTATAATCAAGAGTTTAGTTATTAAATCTTCCCAAAGCTGGAAAGCCCCATAAAGTAACTATTGTTGGAACATCATTCAAACTTAACAGGAAACTGAAGATAACTTCATGCCTTTTAATTTAATCCTACTCCCTTCTGTAACAGGAAATCTTTGCTTTTAAAAAAAGGGAAGCAAAACTAAAAGGGGTAGTCCCTCTTATAGGTAAAAAGAGTTGATTGCATAAATGGGTCTGACACCTTTTTTTAATGCTTTGTTTTGCTATCTTCTTTTCTTTTAATTGAGGTAAAATTATCATATAACATTATATTAGTTTCATGTGTACAATATAGTGATTTGATATTTGTATACTCTACAAAGTGATCACCACAAGTCTAGTTAACCTCTTTCACCATACAATGAATCCCCTTCAACCATTTTGCCCACGTCTAATGCTCTTCCCCTTTGTGTAATCACCAATCTGTTCTGTGTCTATGAGTTTGATTTTGTCTTCTTTGTCCATTAGTTTCATTTTTATAGATTCCACTCATAAGTGAAATCATACAGTATTCATTTTTCTCTGAGTGATTTCACTGATAACAACAATAATCACTGTTAACATTTATTGAACACTAAATATGTATCAAGCACAGTTGTAAGCACATATGTTGTCAATTGATCCTCAAAGCAACCTTATAAAGAATTATTTCACCAAAACCGATTTGGTCTCAGGTTTGATTCCGGTCAAGGGCATGTGGACACACACCCAGTAGGGGGCTTGCAGGAGGTGATGTGTCTCTCTCATCAATGTTTCTAACTCTCTATCCCTCTCCCTCTCTGTAAAAAATCAATAAAATAAATTTTTTTAAAAAAATTATTTCCCTCACTTTATCATTTTAAGAGCTGAATCAAGGTAATCCATCTAGAAGTGACAGAGCTGGAACTTGAATCCTGGTCTTTTGGCTTGAGCCCATGTTCCCAAATACTAACCTATCTCTACTTTTTAAATAGCTGTAATGGAAAGGAAATAAGTAAGATTGCACCCATGTGAGAATGTAGAAATTTTTTGGTTTTGCTCTTTCTGTGTATATCTTTTTTTTTTATAAGTCCAAAGGTAGAAATGGCCTGAACAAATTAATACCCTAAATGGAAAGTTTGCTGAGAGACTGAAAATTGATGCTATTGTTCCACGTTCAGCTTTTGCACTTATCTTGATGAAAACGGAAGCAAGTTGCATTACACAGTTATTTCAGTCATTCTCTCTACAAAAAATTCTTAACTACTTCTATGTGACAGACTCCATACAAGAAACCTGTAATATGACAGAGAGCAAAAACCAGAAACTATCTTTGCCCTTTTAAGACTATCTAGTGGGGTGACAGATGCAATCTATACTAATAAAAGCCTAGTGGCCCTCATGTCATGGCCACACCCACATCATCACAAGATGGCTGCCACAAGATGGCCACCACAAGATGGCTGCCACCAATGGTGGGCAGGGAAGAGCAGTTGTGGGCAATCAGGCCAACAGGGGAGGGCAGTTGTGGGCAAACAGGCCAGCAGAGGAGGGCAATTGGGGGCCACTGAACCAGCAGGGGAGGACAGTTGGGGGTGATCAGGCCAGCAGGGGAGCAGTTAGGCATTAATCAGGCCAGCAGGGGGGAGAGGTTAGGGGGTGATCAGGCAGACAGGCAAGCAAGTGGTTAGGAGCCAGCAGTCCCAGATTGTGAGAGGGATGTCCCACTGCCAGTTTAGGCCTGATCCTGCAGTTGGACATCTCCCTAGAGGTCCTAGATTGGAGAAGGTGTAGGCTGGGCTGAGCGACACCCCCATCCCAAGTGCACGAATTTGTGCACCAGGCCTCTAGTATAAAAAACTGAAATGAGTTCTATGAAAGAAAAGAACATACTGCTATGAAAACATTTAATAAAGAAACCTGATCTAGATTGGAGGGGGTCAGGGAAAGCTACTCTAAAACAAAGATACTGCTGAGCTCAGAGCAGAAGTATGTACACTGAATGGGAAGGGGACAAGAAATGTTCTAGGATTGGGGAAGAACAAAACAAAGGCCTATGGGATGTTTTGGAGAAGTGAAATAAGGTTAGTGTGTGCTGATAACAAGAGACAGAATGGTGGAAGATGAAGTTCACAAGACAGGCAGAACCACAATAAATTTGGTCTTAATCTTCTAAAAGGCTATTGTCATATTTTAAGAGTACCACAGAGACACAGAATTGGAGCTGCCTTTTAAAAAAGATCCCCCTGCTGAAACTGGTTTGGCTCAGTGGCTAGAGCCCTCAGCCTGTGGACTGAAAGGTCCCAGGTTCAATTCTGGTCAAGGGCATGTACCTTGGTTGCAGGCACATTCCCAGTAGGGGGTGTGCAGAAGGCGGCTGATCAATGTCTCTCTCTCATCGATGTTTCTAACTTTCTATCCCTCTCCCTTCCTTTCTGTGAAAAATCAATAAAATAAAAAAGATCCCCCTGGCTATGTGTCCATTTGTTTCATTGTTTTAGATTCCACTTATAAGTGAAATCTTACAGTATTCATTTTTCTCTGTCTCCTGTGGAAACTAGATTAAAGGGAAAAACAGAATGGATGCAGGGTGGTCAGTTAAGAGTCTACTGCAGACTTGTATGTTTCTGGCTTACACAACTGGTTGAAACTGGTGGGTGATAGTGCCAGTACACAATTAAGTACACTGTACAGTGAAAGATTGAGTTTTGTTTTAAATATGTTGAGTTTGAGGTATCTCTTAAATACCCAAATGGAGATGTTTTGTAGGAAGTTATATATATGGGTCTAGAACTCAGAAAAGAGATTTGGGAACCACCAATGCTCAAAATTACTGAAGCGTGATCATTGACTAACTACAGTGCCTAAAATATAGCTAGTGATTCAGGATAGAAGATAGAGGATAGAAAGTGATAGAAAGTGAAGACAGAGGACAGAAGATAGAGGATAGAAAGTGAACTGGAGATGATTGATAGAGATAGAGATAGAGAGAGAGAGAGAGAGAGAGATTTATTTTAATTAACAGGGAGAAGAAGGTGAGCCTGCAAAGAAAGAACAGCCATGGGCAGGAGGAAAATCATGAGTATAAAATGAAAGAAACCAAAGGACAAGAATTTCAGGAAGTTTAACAGTCTGAATGACTCCAATAGACACCAAAAGCACAGACTATTAAAATTTAAAGGAACCTTAGAAATCATCTGATCCAGTGCCCTCTTATTCCCCAAAGTATGAAATTAAGATTAAGATAATACCCTACTTAGCTAGTAGAAATGAGATTAAACCCATAAATTCCTAATGCAAAGATTCTTTTCATAAACTTATTTGCCTGATGACTAGTATTTAGTTCAACCTTTCCTTCTTTAATTAAATCAGCTCTACTCCTTTAGTTTTTCACTGCATTTCACCAAACCTCTGGCTATTTTAATGCCATACTTCTGAAGCTTCTCCAAGTCATAAATCATAATCCAACATAAGAGAAACCTTTACTAAACTCTAAATTAGGATGCTAACTGATCTGGAGCTTCAGTAAATAAATTGCCACCTAGTCACACACACTTTCACCACCCCTAACCAAAGCTGTTACACAGTTACACATCAGGGTCTCAGAATATCATCCTACACTCTCTGTAATCAAAGGAAACTGCTTCACTGGGAAATAACTGGAAGTTACTATTAAGTTGGCATATTCAGTCATCCTCTCTTGCCAGGGTAAAATTAAAAGTTCAGCTTCAGGGAGAGATAAAGGAAGGAGATGGTGGGAGGAAGGTAAAAACATGGAGCAGTTTTTCTTCTTTTATTCAGTGATTTTACATGGCAGAGTTAATTAGGGTAATTATTATGAGTATCCTTTAGTCAATTCTAAAATTATCTTTTGAATGGAGGGCAACATATTCCATAGTTAATCTAATGGTGGAAAATTTTAAAAATCATTTGGTTATTTTTTTTTAAAAAGTATGTGTGTGTGTGTGTGTGTGTGTGTGTGTGTGTGTGTATAATTTTTTTTTTTTTAACAGAGAGGAAGGGAGAGGGATAAAGAGTTAGAAACATCAATGAGAGAGAAACATCGATCAGCTGCCTTTTGCACACCTCCTATTGGGGATGTGTCTGCAACCAAGGAATGTGCCTTTGACCAGAATTAAACCTGGAGCCTTTCAGTCCACAGGCCAACACACTATCCACTGAGCCAAACCGGTTATGGGTGTTTTTAGAATATATTCTAATTGTTAGGGTGGTTGTGATGTTTTGAAAATAATCTTATCTGAATTTGGTTTATGACTGATAATCTGGGAACCCGTAATATTTTAAAAATAAAAACTAGCCTGTCAAGAAGACATAACCTGGAACGATCTCATAGTCTCAGTCCCAAACCCTGCTCCTTACTCTATGTTCCCAAAGAAAAACATCACTGTTCATTACATTGAACACTCTAAGGATGCCGAAAGACATGCTTTTTTGGGGTAAAATTCAATATAGAAGCTACAATTAAAAGTGAAATATTTGGCATGTTTGTTAATTGTAGTTTCATTTAATAACATCTAAAGCATGTAAGTGTAAGCTTTTTTAGTTAATAGGAAAATTTTGAGATGCAATACCAATACTTTAGTCTTGGTGTTTATATGAAATTCTGAAGCCTTGACTTAAATCTTTCATTGTATTATGATTTCCTTCTAGGTGTATTTCACTAAGTACAACTTGTTAAATAAATCTTCCTTTTAAAAACTGGCGGGGGGAGAGGGGGGAAGAAAACATTACCTTTTAAATGGATGTACTGTCTCAACACAGCTGCTGGGTGATTGGAATTGGTGTGTTTGTTTTTACATTTATAGACATACTAGCTGTTTTACACTGTCTATGGTAATCTCTGGGAAGATAGTTAATCAAGATTTTTTATTTAAGAAGCTTCCTTCTTAAACTTCTGTAGAATTAGAATGAGTGAAGACTTACTTATCAATGAAAGACTTAAGAAGACTATATGACAATACTAATAAAATTTAGAAATATTAGACTCTATAACTCGTTTCCTCCCTTATTTAATCCTACTGCATCATTTAGCATACTGATTATTATATACTAGTGAACTGGTGCGCAGATTTATGCACATTGAAATGAATTAGAAGAAACATTTTAATATCGCTATTTGCCCTTTCTCTATAATAGAAGTGTCAACCAAATTCACGATTGATAATGACAGATCAAAACACATGTGTGCAAATGGCACCAGCAAGAGCTTTATATGTATCATGCATGTGTGGGTCAACTTAGCCTTTTATAGACATAGAATAAACTTGCTTAATTAGACCTGCTTTCTGATTTAGCTAAACTTTTTCCAGCCAAGGAAAGCACCCAACTTCTCTTTCAGGTAATTGTCAACAACACAGCATTAAATGTCAATACAATGCAAATTATTATTGTAGATCAAGCAGGGAGAACAAAGGGTAAAATATTTAACTATAGCAGGGTTTGACTATATTCTGCGTAGTGAGAAAACCTGAAGTAGTTTTCCGGCTAATGAAAAGAAAATAGGATCCTATCAAGTCTCCTATCTAACTACTCCAGGACTTCTGTGAGGATCAAATGAGATGAGGGGTCCCTCAGCCCAGCTTGTGCCCTTTTGCAGTCTGGGAGCCCTCAGGATATCCTGCAGGGGAGAGGCCTAAGCCACAGTTGGACATCCTTAGCGCTGCTGCGGAGGCAGCCTCTGCACTCACCACCTGTGAGCCCAGCTCTTGGCTGAGCGGCACTCCCCTGTGGGAGGACACTGATTACCAGAGGGCAGCTCCTTCATTGAGCATCTGACACACATACATCCTAACTAATAAAAGAGTAATATGCAGATAGACCATCACGCCAACACACAAGATGGTTGCCCCCATGTGATCAAAGATCCTGCCCCCATGTAGACAGAAGATAGCCACCACAAGATGGCCAGCAGGGGAGAGCAGTTGGCAGGGACCAGGCCTGCAAGGGAGGGTAGTTGGGGGTGATCGAGCTGGCAGGGGAGGGAAGTTGGCGGCAACCGGGACTGCAGGGAAGGGCAGTTGGGGGGGACCCAGACCTGCAGGGGAGGGCAGTTAGGAGTGACCAGGCCTGCAGAGGAGGACAATTAGGGGCAAACAGGCTGTCAGGGGAGCAGTTGGGAGCCAGCAGTCCTGGATTTTGAGAGGCATGTCCGACTGCCCATTTAGGCCCGATCCTACCAGTATCAGGCCTAAATGGGCAGTTCGACATCCCTCGAGGGATCCCAGATTGGAGAAGGTGCAGACTGGGTTGAGGGACACCCCCCACCTCCCATGCATGAATTTCATGCACTGGGCCTCTAGTGTGTGTGTGTGTGTGTGTGTGTGTGTGTGTGTGTGTACACACACACTAGTAGCCCACTGCACAAAATTCGTGCATGGGGGTGGTGGTGTTCCTCAGCCTGGCCTGCACCCTCTCCAATCTGGGAACCCTCAAAGTATGTCCTACTACCAATTTATAGGGATCGGGCCTAAACTGGCAGTTGGACACCACTCTCACAATCTGGGACTGCTGGTTCTAGCTGCTGACCTGCCTGCCTGCCTGATTGCCCCCAACTGCCCCCTCCCGCCAGCCTGCTTGCCCCCAAATGGCCCCACACAAGCCTGATCACCCCAACTGTCCCCCCTGCTGGCCTGCTGGCCCCCACCCTCCCTTCCCACTGGCCTGCTAACCCCCAACTGCCCCTCTGCCGGCCTTCTCACTCTAAACTGTCCCCCCATGCTGTCCTGATCACCTCCAACTGACCCCCACTGACAGCCTGCTCACCCACAACTGGCCTCCTGCTGGTCTGCTTTCTCCCAATGGTCCCTGCCATCCCATCATCCCATCCTTATCTGATCACCCCCTGTCCACCCAAGTTCCCAGCCCCTCCTTTTTTTCTTTTTCTTTTTCAGTGCCTCCTTGAGCAGAGGCCAGGGCTGGCTGGAATCAAGTATCTAGGATTTATTTATCTTCTACAATTGAAACTTTGTAGCCTTGAAAAGAGGTTAGGGCCTGCCAGGAAGCTTGGCTTCCTCCATCTCCAGGGACAAGCCAAACCTCCTGCTTGCTCCAGCTCCATGGCCAGCCACCATCTTGGTTGGTTGAATTTGCTTACTCATTCCTGATAGGCTGGTGGGCATGGCTTGGCATAGCAGATTGATGATTAATTTGCATGTTTCTCTTTCATTTGTGAAGATATATATATATCCCTCAGCCCAGCCTGCATACTCTCCAATCTGGGACATACCTCTCACAATCCGGTACTGCTGGCTCCTAACCACTCGCCTGCCTGCCTATCTGAATACCCCTAACTGCTTCTGCCTGCCAGCCTGATCGCCCCCTAACCAATCCCCTGACAGCCTGACACCTAACCACTCCTCTGCTGGCCCGATCGCCCCCAACTGTCTTCCTCTGCCAGCCTGATGGCCCACCAACTGCCCTCCCCTGCTGGCCTGGTCACCCCTAACTGCCCTTCCATGCAGGCTTAGCCCCCCACCTCAATTGCCCTCCCCTGTAGGCCTGGTCCCCCACAATTGCCCTCCCCTACAGGCCTGGTCACCCTCAACTGCCCTCCCCTGCAGGCCTGGCTGCCTCCAACTCCCTTCCCTGCTGGCCTGTTCACCCCCAACTGCCATCCCTTGCCAGCCATTTTGTGGCGGCCATCTTGTGATGATGTGGGGTGGCCATCTTGTGATAACGTGAGGGCACGAGGGCCACCCAGGCTTATATATATATCCCTTCCTTCCTTCTCTAAAAAAATCAATTAATAAAATCAACCAATGAATGCATAAATAAGTGGAATTACTTGATGTTTTTCTCTCTCAAATAAATAAATAAATAATACATTTTAAAAGTTCTCACAGAAAAAAAATCTGTAACTTTATATGGTGGCATCAAATGGTAACCAGACTTACTATAGTGATCATTTCATAATATATACAAATACTGAATTATGCTGTACCCCTGAAACTAATGTAATGTTGTATGTTAATTACATACAACATAATATTTTATGTTATTGAGGTATACCTCAATAAAAAATATATATGTTTATTTGAAGGGATAAAAAGACTTTACCTTATGCAAAGCAAACAGGAGGAGAGAGGAGATAGAAGATAAATCCAACAAGGTTCCTGCTCTGGAGAGACCTCTCAAGTTTAAAAATCTCCATCATAATTTTAGCATTTATAAAGAAATAGGTTCTGATTGTCTAAGCAATAATTCACAGATTTCTTGACTATCACTCCATCAATTCAAAAATTTTTCAGTAAGATCACACACACAGTGAAGGCTTTCTAACCAGCAAATGAAGTTTAAAAGGAGGTTAACTCACAAGATGTTGATTTTTGAAGAGCAAAACAAATTTTACATAGTAGAAAAAGTTTGAGACAGCTAAAACAAATCATTACAAATTTTTAAATAAATTTGGCTATTGCATCTCAGTCATCGACATGCCATCCAGACCGAGTAAGACCAGGAAACTTCAAGGTCTCATGAGCCATGGCCACAGCCACACTATTGTAATACCAAGCACAGGAAGCATTAGGGATGCTGGTGGCTTGCATCATCATAGGATCATTGACAAATATCATCCAAGTTACTTTGGGAAAGTTGGTATTACCATTTAAAGAGGAACCAGAGCTTCTGCCCAACTGTCAACCTCTTGCACTGGTCAGTGAGCAGACATGGGTAAATGCTGCCAAAACAAGACTGGAGCTGCCCCCATCACTGATGATCTGCAATCGAGCTACTACAAAGTTCTGGGGAAGGCAAAGCTCCAGAAGCAGCCTATCATAGTGAAGGCCAAATTCTTCAGCAGAAGAGCTGAGAAGATTAAGGGTGTTGGTGGGGACTGTGTCCTGGTAGCTTGATGCTACATGGGGGGAAGTTCATTAAAAGGTCCCCAAGTGCTTTTACTTTCCAGTCAGAGTGTAGGTCCTTTGACACCTCTACTTACCTACAAGTGCTTCAAAGACCTAACAAATTTTAGGAATTAGGATATCAGGGCATGGGGTCCTCTGCAAACTCCCCTGAGAAAATATGCAAGAGATAGCAGGCCTTTGGATCATTACCTGACTTGAATTTTTCATTTATAAAGTGAGAATGATGTCTGTTGGTGACATGTGTGTATGTAAATAAATATTAGTTGAAAGGCCTGTTTGCATTGTATACTCAGAATTCACAATGAGTGGAAGAGTGTGTTCTCAACTGTTCCTCAAAAGCGGATGACTGGATTTTGATGAGGCAAAGAGGAGCAATAGGATTGAGCAATAGGACATAATTCCAGAGCCTAAGGTTTTTCCTCCTGGCTCCCTCATCTTGGACTTTAGACTAAATTACTCTAGTCATAATCAAAATCTTGAGATGGGCATCAGCAATCTGAATTTTAAACACACCAGGGCTTATTATAAAAATCTAACATGCTATGCATCTATTAGAGACTTTTGGGTAATACTAAAGTTCCAGAATCTGGTTTTGTATATCCTACAGAAACTGATGACTAATGCTTGTGTGCAGACAGGATCCTCCTCATTGATCCCAGGGGTAAATTATAATTTGCTCCAGTGTTCAGAGTTCTTTCAAAGATTTTGAAGTTCTGACCCAAAATAAAACTTGACAGTCTAGAATCCTAGCTAAATTAAGATAGCATTCAAGCCTACTAAAACTCAGCTACTAGGTTTGGTTTGGTAGAGAGTTATTTCCTTTAGTGCTGCTCTATGGGATAGTACATGGGCTGGAAACCTTGGGTTTCTGTAGGACAAATCTGGCAAGACAGACTCAGGAAGATCCTGAGGACTTATAAAAGCTAAAGCCATGAATCTAAAACAGATGTTCAGTAGATAAAGAATTGCAAGATGTGTACTGGCTGGTGGTATACAGTAGTTAGAGTGTCAGCTTGAGTACCTGGGTTGCAAGTTCAATTGCCAGCTCTGGTTGGATGAGGTGCATGCAGGAGGCAACCAAATGATGTGTCTCACATTAATATTTCCTTCCCTCATTTACACTCTAAAAATCAATGGGGAAAAAAATACTCCAGTGAGGGTTTTTTTTTAAAAAAAGATTATAAGACAATTAAATGTTTGAGTCTTTATTGATACTGATGTACAAAAAAATGTATGGTCTCAAATATAGGATCTAAACTTAACAGCTGTGTGACTTAATCCAATTTTCTTTAAATTTAGGTGAAGGCACCTACTTGAGAATCATGGGGATTAAGTAAAATGGAAAACATTTATTAAAACTTGTTGACTCTTAGTAAAAAAAAAAAGAAAGAAAGAAAATTTGAAAATATATTATAGAAAATCAGGATCTTAAAATCCATTTTGTATTGATATTTTAACCAAGGTTGTTATTTAATATTAGAGGCCTGATGCATGAAATTCATGCAAGGGGCTCAGCCCTCGCAGTTCCTGCTGTTTCAGCTCTTGCAGCCCTGGCTTCATCGGGAAGGTCATCCAGACAGTCATTCTGCTCTTCAGTCTAATTAGCATATTAGGTCTTTATTATATAGAAGGATGGGTTTCTGAAAGTTGACTAATGTACATTCCCATTGGAATTATTTTAATATCAACATACTGTCTTATAGCTTATCTCCAATCTATTATCATCTATACCTGCATTTATAATTATGGCAATTATAGAATTATTCACATACTAGTTATCATTTATCAAGATCATTATGACTACATAGAACACCACTGAAAATGATATACAGATTGTGCTTCCAAGGCAACAATATTCATTTTCCTCAGACTTCAAGACATTTACATAATGTATACTGAGTCAAGTTTTAGTGCGTGGTGTTAAAGATGGTTACACTGCTCCTCACATGCTCAATTTATTAAGAGCCACTGTGGGGTGACAAGGAGAGGTGCTATGGGGTTGTAAATCAAAGGATTTGCGTTCAAGTGCTAATGACACCACCAGTTTCTTTTTGTTATTGTTAATTCTTACCCAGATATTTTTCCATTGATTTTTAGAGAGAATGGAAGGGAGGAAGAGAGACAGAAAAAGAGACACATCGATTGGTTGCCTCTTGCATGTACCCCGACCAGGTTGAGCCTGCCAACAAGGTACATGCCCTTGACTGGAATCGAACCCCAGATTCTTCAGTCTGCAAGCTGAAGCTCTTTCCACTGAGCCAAACTGAATAGAGCTAATGACACCAGTTTCTATTTGTACCACTCTAGGCAAGTGACTCATGTCTGAGCTTCAGTGTCATTTGTAAAAGGGTATCTGCCCTGCCTACTTCACAAAACTGTATTTTGCACACCAGATTGCATGATACATTATAACCCATAAAGCCAAGGTGCTAAACAAATGTCAGGGATTGTTAATAAATCACTTCATCTCTTTTTGTACCTGTTTTCTTTTTTTTCAAATTACGATAATTAACTACCCAATAATTACTTTGTGGCCTGTAGTAAGGATTGTAAAATGACCTAATTTGCTTCAAGGCTATGAGTAGGATGATTTCTCCAAAGCTTTAGAAGCACCTGAGAAATGTTACAGAGAATGGAGAGCTTGGGATTTGAGGGAATAACATGATGAATGATATTTCCATAAAGGAAAAAGCATTGGCTAGAGTAATTTTAGTAATGACTAATGGCTCTGAAGAAATCTTCAGGGTAACCTCAGATAATTATGCCCCTGATCACAGTTCAGAAGAACCAGGCTCTATTACACAGATTTTGTATCATACACTTGAAATTTAAATGATCCTATTAACCAATGTCACACCCAATAAATTTAACAAAATTTTAAAAAATAATAAAAGAGAACCAGGCTCAGTATGTCCTTCTCCTCTAGTGTGAAGATAAATAAGTACAGTGGTACCTCGAGATACGAGTTTAATTCGTTCCGTAACCTTGAGGTGTGGGAAACTATGAGACGCTCGAGTCGCGGTAAACTGGTGGGGTGTGTGCAGCCGGCCGATCCATGTGATTACTCCTATCTCGAATGTTGCTGGTATTTCAAAGCAAATATCACTTGCGCGACGGCTCGTATCTCAAAAATCTCGTATGTTAGGGCACTCGTATCTCGAGGTACCACGGTACTAAGAATGAGGACAGTAAGTGAAGTAAAAAGAACATATTGCAATTATAAATGCTAAAATTTTCTTAATGGATTTAACTATTATTGGGTATTATTTTTTCTTTGATAAATGACTGTATTATGAGAGAATATGATTTAATCATAAATTTTAGTCAGTTGTAGCTTTAGATTTGTTTCAAACTACATACATAGTTGAGAATAAGTCCATCAACATTTGATTAAAATATTTTAATTACTTGAAAGTAGATTGTTCTTATTTACATTTGTATTTATAAGTGAAAATTATGATATGTAGGATCTCTATGCAACATTAATAAAGCGTCAATAAAAAGAATGAAAGAAAAGTAAGAATGGAGAGAGAAAAAATAATAAAGAAAAAAAAGCAAGAGAAAGGGAAGGGAAGACAGAAAACTAAATGGACTGTTTGTAGTGTGTGTGTGTGTGTGTGTGTGTGTGTGTGTGTGTAGGAAATTCCTGTTCTTTTTCTCACCTTTTAAATAATTAGTTTCTTTTTTTTCTTTTTTGCCCAAGGTAACAGAAAGATAGAAATGACTTTCTCTATACAAATGCATCAGCAATGATTGATTCCTAGAATTTTAAAGTTTACTAAATAAGTCAGTAACTGTTAATACATGCATTTTATTAACTTTCTATATCACTCACTCAAAGACAGAATCTTTTTTTAGAGCAATATAAACCTGGTGGTAGTTACAGGAAGCTCAGGTTCAGTCTCTACATTATCTGGAAACTCATTCAGACTCCCAAAGCTCCTATCCACAGTATTTCACACATCATAATCTTTCTTCAATTTTAAAGAATACAAACCCAAATAATATTTAAACAATACAAAGCCATTGTTATAATGGCTATCAATTTAGGTTTTAAAAAATAAACAAAACAAGTAATCTTGATAGTAAGATGAAAAAGGAATTTACAATAATCAAAACATTCATGAAAGTGACCGAAGAACTTCTTGGCTAAATTCTAAATGAAGTCTGATTCTATTTAATCTTATTGTACAAACTGCACCTGGAAATTCTGAGCAATTAGCAATAAATAAAGGTTTATAAATAAAGGTTTATAAAGGTTTATAAATAAAGGTTTCTTCTCTGACCAACTCAGTTGGGACTCCCTGGTTTCCAGCACAGCTATCTACAGCAGTCAGCAGGCCATGAGAAGCCTGTGAAGAGAAAAAAATAATTCGGCAGCAGAGTTTCAAATATTATGGATAAAAACCAAACTGGGCTGCTATCAATGTTCAAGAGTAAATTTTTTTTTAAATTAATATCTGTAAGCCAGATAAGATCCCAAAGTTTGGCTAACTTTTATTCTAATTTACAGGTATTTCCCCACATATCAAGGGGACCTAATTCAATTCATTTAAAGGCTCATTCTTTTCTACTTAGATAACCTTTTTCAAGACAAAGCCTTTAGTTGAAGCTCTCTCTGAGTTAACTCTATTTCAGCAGGCTAGCCTAGAAATATAACCTGTGTATTATTTTTCTATGGAGAAATGTATTATGGGCCTCAACTTGAGATGTCAGAAATACATTACTTTCGCTTATTGACTGTGCCCAACCTGACAGAAACTCTGCCTTTTCCCTGGTCTATCTAAACACATCCAACACCCTATTACTTTTTCTGTTAAACCATAATGTTGATTCCTGTCAATTTCCAGGCGCACTCCTCTCTTACTCTAAAACTGCTTCTCTTTTCTTTTTTCCCTAATTCCTGAATCCTTGACAATTTGAGAATTATTTATTTCTGGAGTCCCCACTTTTGGCAATATGTTTACATGTCTCTCTGGATTTCCTAATTCAGCTCTGGACTCAACACATTCTTCAGAATTTGGGAAGATACCACAGGTATAAATAGAAGTCTCCTTCTACTAGTTTAACTCTCACAGACTCCATCTACTAACTGGGCTGATCCCTGACATTCTTCCAAATATGTAAAATCAAACTTCTGGAGTTCTGGAAGAGAAGGGGCTTGGGATGAAGAGAGAGGTAGTAAGTAGGGCTACTGTTTATTTGTGTTTTGTTTTGTTTTGTTAATCTTCACCTGAGGACATTTTTTCCTATTGCTTTATAGAGAGTGGATAGGAGGGAGGGATGAAAGAAGGGAGAGCAAAGGAAAGGGAGAGGGAGAGGGAGAAAGAGAGGGAAAGAGGAAGAGAAGAAGGGGGGAAGAGAGAGAGAGAGAGAGAGAGAGAGAGAGAGAGAGAGAGAGAGAGAGAGAAATATTGATGTGTCATGAGAGAGACAAATGCCCTGACAGGGGGTAGACAGTAAACCTACAAACCCAAGTATGTGTCCTTGCCCAGGAATCGAACCCGTGACCTTTTGGTGCACAGGTCAATGCTCTAAGCACTTATAAACACTATCCAGGGCTAGGGCTACTGTTTAGAATGTAGAATGTACTGATTTAGATAGAATACAGGCTAGAGAAAAGGAGAAGGCAGTGTGATGGAGAGATGGGAATAAGGGAGCAGCACTGTCACTGATGACCTCCAGCAGTTGCCTTTCCTCCTTCTCCTCCTTCTCTATCCTTCCATTTCCTCTGGGAGAACCTAAGGCCCTTATCTAGTATAAATTCCCAGGAACAGAATCAGCATGCTGGCTGCCTACTGTTGCCTCAAACCAAAGTTTCTGTCCACCCACCAAATTGTAGAAAGAACACAGGCTTCTTCCCTTTTTCTCTATCACTGGAATAAGCATCAGTTATTCTTACGTTTTCTATGTTTACTACTGCTAGTCATGATGGGGAAATAGAGGATAAACATTACTAAAAAAGGTTAAATATTAAGAAGCCTCACATTCATCATTCTCCTGGTATTCAATGACATATAAATTAAATGGGACTCTGGATTTTCTAAAGCTTTCCTAATTGCTTTCTCACCAGGACCCTCAAATTCTATTTATTCCAAGTTACTCCAACCTTTTCTTGAGTTATCTATTTTCCAGGAAGCCATGGATCTGGGAGTTATACAGTCAGACTTCTGAGGTGGCCTTTTGGACCGCCATTTTAATCACAAAACAAACAAACAGGAACTCCAGTGTGCTTTTTCTGCTGCTATCCCCTGACTCTGCTATTTACTAAATGTGTTCAACGATTTGGGAAAGGGTTACATAATCTCTTGAAGCCCCATGTTCTTGTTTAAAAAGAGAATAGTGATTCTCTTGCTTACAGAATTATTATGAGAACCCATGAGACACTATGCACAACATCCAAACAATGGCAATTACTATGGTCCCCACCACCCTTCCTGTTACCATGATACAACCAGCCCCCAACTGGTACAGAGGCAAGTGAGAGAGAGGAAACCGAGCCGAGGAGTGAGCCACGTTTCCCTGACCACACCTCTTACTGCTTATCTACCCACACATTAAAAGCAGAATAAGAAAGCAAGAAATAGAGAAAGTAAGCTAGGTTTTATATGATTCTAAAGTGGAATTAGGAAATTAGGAAAATCTTAGAAATAGGAAAATGAGAAGGATGTTTTCTTGGCTTTTTATTAAAAAGAAAAATAGCACTTATCATAATGTACAAAGTAATATATAGCCTATCTAAATATTTAAAAGAGTTGTTCTTGTCTTACAAAAGAAAGTCACTGTAAGTATCAAGATAAAGTAATATTTATAACTAATGTGTTTCCAATCATATTTTTTCACATTCCTAATTATATCTCCTATTTAAAACATTCCATTTAGTTTACTCTTAGTTCATACTGGCAAGCCATAGGACTGAAATGTTCCATATAAATGGACATTTTACTTATTCTATTAAAAAAATACAATGCAATGTAGCTTCATACCTTACATACATAGCTCCTCTAACATTCAGGACACATCTCTCCAAGCAAGATCCTTTTGTGCATTTACTCTCTTTCTAATTAGCCCTCAAATAATATCAGCCAGATCTATTTTCCCCCGTTTTCCAGCTTAAGTAGCAGAGGTAATAAACTAATGATAAATGAAGCTACCACACAATTTTCCTTCTTCTTATTGAATCAAGCTTCCTTCAATTAGCTGTTTATAAAGTTGCTCACTGCTAATCTCTCACATGTTTTTATCCCCTAACAATAGGCATGCTGTTTCCCAACTTGGAAGATTAACATTAACATTCACATTGACTGGGCAGTTGTTGATGGCAGTCATTTTCCAAGCAGCCAACTTAAGGCCATGCACAGAGCTGCCTTTGTTGTGAGAAAAATGATTTCTATGAAGTTTATGGTGATGTTGAAGCTGTTTTGTACAACCCACTGCTGCTGGCTCAAATACATGCAAATTACAGCAAATGTTCTGTGGAGAGTAGTCTAGAGGGCACTGAAAATATGGTTAGTCTAATCAAAGAGGTAACAGACTTGATGGTTTCTTCTCCTGAGTTCTAAATTTTAACATGAAGTTTTAAAATTTTACCAAAAATTCCAAAGGAAAGCAATTCATTTTCAAACCCATGTTCTTTTCTCCCCCTCTGAATTATTGTGAAAAAAAAATCAAGTAGCTTCTCTTTAACATTTACTAATTATACTTCTATAAAATCAACTTGGCCATATTCACTTGGTAAAATGTAACATCCTAAGGCAAGTAAATTTGGTTCTAAATAAAAGAAACAATATATACTATGTTTGTCTAAGTTAAAGAAAGCATATAATTAATTATTTATAACACTCCTTCCAAAAAGGTAGCATTGTTTTCTTTTAAGAAGAGGAATGGTAGATCAAAAGTATAAATGATTTTCAAGAAAATTAAAGAGTTGTAGTTCATACTTACCTGGCAGGGGAGATACCACGATTATAAAGAGTTGTAGTCCAGAAAATCACTGGCAGCTTAGCTTAGAAAACCCTCTCCTTTATAATAAATTAAGACAACGGAAAGCTATCCAACTCCAGGAACAACATACAGACAGCCTGTATCTAATCAGGATGAACAGGCACAGTTTAAAAGCCAAGTAAATTGAATTGTAACTACTTTTCAAATCTTCAATCACTGGAAGCTAAAAGCTTATTTCTTCTCTTTGTCTGATGTTTCCAGAGTACAGATAGATAACTCCCCATTAACATTAGAAATTTGTACAGAGTTCAGTAATCATATAAGGTGTGCCAAGGTTTTGATTTCATTCCTTCTGGCATTCTGACAAGGGGAGGAAAGAGCCATTCTGCAGTGGCTCTCTCAAGCATGGAAAGGTCAATACAGTGATGGTGGCCACTAAAAATTAGCCCTTCTTTTGTGCATCCACTTGAGACTACAATGTTTGGGATAGCACATATCAAGGATGAAATCATCCTTATGAAATGTAAGTTCTGGAAGATCTCATTCTCAAATACCAAACTGCATTAGCAGGGTATAGCTTTTGGAAATGTCTTCTTATATTGAAGTACAAGAAACAGATCAAGTAGACTCAAACATCTTTATTCAAAATGCCCTCACTTTTTAGAATGCTTTTAAATAGCAATAAAATGTGAACAATTAATTAATGCCTTAATTGTTTTTAAAAATTGTTTTTATAACTTTTTCCAAGACTTGCTGGTGACTAATGGCTGCCTTGGATATATCCTGCAGGATTTGTTTGATTTGGGGGGAAAATATTTAAGTAATATTGTAAGAAAATCATAGAAATAGTATTCCATTGAGGGCTCCTAAAAATGCCCACTGGCAGCTCCCTAAATGTACTAATCCCTTTATGACAGAGCATCAGGTACTATATTACTGTACTTGTAAGAGTTAAGGATTCTACCTCAATTTGTTCAGTCTATTTACATTATTTTAGGTGCGTATCTCTAGGAGTGAGTCATCGGCTTTCTATAAAAACAAAACAGTAGGATTCTGTTAAGTAATAGTAATTTATAATAAACTAGAGGCCTGATGCATGAAATTCAGCATAGAGGGGGGTGTCCCTCAGCCCAGCCTGCACCCTCTCCAATCTGGGACAACCCTCTCACAATCCAGGACTGCTGCCTCCCAACTGCTCACTTGCCTGCCTTCTTGATTGCCCCTAATTGCCTCTGCCTGCCAGCCTGATCACCTCCTAACCACTCCTCTGATAGTCTGATCGATGCCTAACTGCTCCACTGCTAGCCCAATTGTTCCTAACTGCCCTCCCCTGCCAGCCTGGTCACCCCTAACTGCCCTCCCCTGCAGTCCTGGTTGCTCCCAACAGCCTTCCCCTGCTGGCCCAGTAACCCCTAACTGCCCTCCCTTGCCAGCCTGGTTGCCCCCAACTGCTCTGCCCTGCAGGCCCGGTTGCCTCTAACTGTCCTTCCTTATAGGTCTGGTTCTCCCCATTTGCTCTCTCCTGCAGGTCTGGTCCCCTGCAACTGCCCTCCCCTGCAGGAATGGTTGCCCCCTACTTCCCTCCCCTGCAGGCCTGGGTCCCCCCAACTGTCCTCCTCTGCAGGCCTTGTCACCCCTAACTGCCCTCCCCTGCAGGCTGGATCACCCCCAACTGCCCTCCCTTTTAGGCCTGATCCCCCACAACTGCTCTCCCCTGCAGGCTTGGGTCCCCCACAACTGTCCTTCCCTGTAGGCCTGGGTTCCCCCAACTGCTCTCTTCTGCCGGCCTGAAACCCCTAACTGCCCTCCCTTGCTGGCCTGATCACCTACAACTTCCATCCCCAGCCAGCCCAATTGCCCCTAACTGCCCTTTCCTGCTGGCTGGTAATCTGTAATTGCCCTCTCTTGCCAGTCTGGTTACCCCTAACTGCCTTCCCCTGCAGGCCTGGTCACCCCCAACTTCTCTCCCTTGCAGGCCTGGATCCCCCCCCAACTGCCTTCCCCTGCTGGCCTGATCGCTCACAGCTGCCCTCCCCTGCTGGCTATCTTGTGGCAGCCATCTTGTGTCCACATAGGGGCAGCCATCTTGTGTCTTGGAGTGACAGTCAATTTGCATATTACTCTTTTTTTTAGATAGGATAGGAATGTTAGTTTCCATTTCTAACCCACTTTTCACTAATTTATCTAGACAAAATATCCTTGATATTACTTTTTACTTTTTGTAATCAATGTCTTTTTATAGTCTTAGTGAATGGTGGGTTGGAAATTAAATCTTTAAATGTTTTGCATTAATCTCTTCCCACTTGAAAGTATTTTAAACATTTATGAACTTTTGAAAAGTCTATACTAATTGGATAACTTGAGATTATAATTAAAAATTCAGATGATTCACAGATTAAAGGGTATTAAAAGTAGAAGAGTCTATTGATTAATTATAGAAACTAAATTAGTTTCCTTGGTTTCTCCTTTAAATTCAAGGGAAAACTTGGTTGAGTGATTGAACATGGAACAGTCCAATTCCAGAAACAACAGTAGGCAAATGCTACTAAAAAGACAGTGCAGCTTAATCTTTGTCCTGCTTAATCAAAGAGAAAGAACAATGAAGTATACAGTGGTACCTCGAGATACGAGTGCCCTAACATACGAGATTTCTGAGATACGAGCCATTGAGCGAGTGATTTTTGCTTTGAAATATGAGCAACATTTGAGATAGGAGTAATCGCGCGGATCGGCCGGCTGCACAAAACCCACCAGTTTACCGCAACTCGAGCTTCTCAGTTTCCCACGCCTCAAGGTTACGGAACGAATTAAACTCGTATCTCGAGGTACCATTGTATATATATACTTCCCCATTTGCTCTCTCCTGCAGGAGATATATATATATAATGACTTAGTGAAGAGGAAAAGACTTAGAAAAGTTTTTAAAATAAAACAAAAAGCACAGTATCTCTCCTCTCCATTCCTTCTTTATTTAATTCTAGGAGCCAAATACATGAATTTGTGCATCCTGAAAGGAACGGTGGGCCACAAGGCTGCGATAGGCACAGGAATGAGTCTTGGCCCATCCTCCATGCCCCCCTCTGCCCACTAGCCCCTCCTGTCATGGTGCCCAGTCCCTCTCCGCCACCACCGCTCCATGTGCTGACAGCATAGAGCAATTGGGGCCAGCACCAGCAGTGGGTGCAAGTGGGGCCGGTGCTATCAGTGGATGTGAGCAGAGGCTGCTGCCCTGATCGCCCCTCAGGAGCAAGGGGAGGTGGAGAAGCCCGCAGGGGCGATCTGGGCTGGCAGCTGCCACTCACACCCACTGATGGTGCCAAGCAATCAGGACCAGGGCGGGGTGCTAGCAGCAGGGTCGAACAGAAGCTCCTATGCCAGCTGTGGGTGTGAGTGGGGCCGGTGCTAGAGTGGGTGTAAGAAGGACTGTCACTGGCAGCAGGTGTGAGAGGTGGCTGCCAGCCCAATCACCTCTCAGGAGCAGGGGGGGATGGAGAAACCCCGAGGGGTGATTGGGGCTGGTAGCCAATGCTTGCACCCACTGATAGCACTGAGCAGTTGGGGCCAGTGCCGAGTGCTGGCAGTGGGTACGAACGACAGCTCCAGTGCCACAGCAGGTGCAAGCGGGTCTGACACCAACTGCAAGGGCGAGTGCTGGGCAGGATTGTGGCACAAGGGAGCAAAGAATTTTCGGTAACCACCAGAGGCTCATCCAGATGAAACAGCAACTAGCACCCCGCCTTGGTCTGGCACCCCTGCTCACCTGCACCACCATCCCACCTTGGCCAATGCCCACCATATTCCATGCTGTGCCACATGCTGCTGATGCCGCCATGTTCTGCACACGTGCCCTCTGGTGGTCAGCGCACGTCATAGCGACTGGTTGTTCAGTTGTTCCACCATTTGGTCTATTTGCATATTAGCTTTTAATTAGGATTAGGTAAAGTGTCAAGGTAGTATAATATGCTAAATGCCAAATGTATAACTAGACCTATACTATCCAATATGGTAACACACTAACCACATGACTACTGAGCATTTGAACATTTTTTCTTTTTTTTAATTCTCACCTGAGGATATTTTGTCCATTGATTTTCAGAGAGAGGGAAAGACAGAAATATTAATATGAAAGAAACACATCGATTGCATGCCTTCTGTATGCGCCCTTATCAGGGGAGGAGGCTGCAACCAAGGTATGTGCCCTTGACCAGAATGGTACCTGGGACCCTTTGGCCTGCAGGATGATGCTCCATCCACTGAACCATACTGGCTAGGGCGACTACTAAGCATCTGAAATGTTGCTTGTCCAATTTGAAGACTTAGAACTAAAATAATCTCATTTAATATTTTTATATTGATTACACATTGGAATATTTTTTTCATGCTTTGAATTACATAAAATTTATTATCAAAATGAATTTCAACTGTTTCTTTTTAGTTTTTAAACGTGGATACTAGAATATTTAAAATTAAATATGTGGTTCACATTAGGCTTACATTATATTTTCTACTGGATAAAGCTAGATGACAGTAAGTGCTATGAAGCCAGGAGAAGAAATCTTTATGTTTTAAAGAAGGCTTCCTGAAGACATCACAATTTAAATGAAGAGGAGAGAAAACTAGAGGAATGAGATTATATGAATAGGAAAAAAAGGGATCCTCAAGTTCACTAGATGGGATATTATTCCTCTGCACATGGAATTAGAAAGTATTTAGTCCAGAACAAATCATGATTCTGAAAACATACATGTACAGAAACAGCAGAAATCAGGCAGAGTATCTTTTACAATGAGTTAGTTAGAAAACTAAAATTTTCAAGACATAAAAAGGAACTTCACTGTTTTGTTCACTGCTTTATCTTCAATACTCAAGAGTGCCAGGCATGTAAGAGACAACTAAAATAAATATTTGTTGAATGAATGAGCAAATTACTATAGGAAAGGGTAGTACTTTCCAGTAAACTTTAAGGCACAAAGGAGGAGGCATTAAAAGAGAGTGTTAAGGAAGGACAAAGCATCGGGCCATATTAGTAGCTCAATTTTTTTTTATTATTCAAGACCATGAGGTAAGCCCTAACTGGTTTGGCTCAGTGGATAGTGCGTCAGCCTGTGGACTGAAGAAGGGTCCCAGGTTCAATTCCAGTCAAAGGCATGTACCTTGGTTGCAGGTTAAATCCCCAATAGGGAGCATGCAGGAGGCAGTTGATCAATGTTTCTCTATCATCGATATTTCTAACTCTCTACCCCTCTCCCTTCCTCTCTGTAAAAATCAATAAAATATATATTTTAAAAAGAAAATGAGATGAAAAGATTAAAATTCAAAACCAGTTCCTCTCCCAACTCTGCATAAGTTTGGATCTATTACCTGAGGATTTGAAGTGAAGAACTAAATAAGCCTTCCTCAGCATCCAAACTGCATGTCAGCTCTGAGGAAAAGCAGACAAGGCTGCATCCACATGGGTAGAAAGAGCCGTCTTCTGAGGTCAAACACAAGCAGCAGCAGTACCCTATAGACTGCTGGTGATCTTCCTCACAGGAAGAAGGATTTTTTCTTCTCCCTGTCTTCTCCCCTATTCCCTCCTAGAATATTTAGAAATACAGAAAAATTAGAGACCTCAGAGAGTCTGATATGGGAATAGTTAGATGAAAAATGTGTATGTCCAAAGGAGCTAGGGTCAGAAGGAACTAGTTTCTGATGTTTTTAAATATTATGTACTATACTGTATACATGTACAATATTATGTAGTATTGGTTGGCAATAAAACAACATACTGAGTGTTCTGAAGGAGAAAATTGTGACCCACAAGTTTTCTACCAGCCAAGTAGTAATTCACACATGAAAGCAAAAAGTAAGTCTGTTCATGTTTTATAGAAATTTTAAGTATACCTATTTATTTATTCTTTTTAATCCTCGCTAGAGGATATATATATTACTAATTTTAGAGAGAGGGGAAGAGAGGAAAAGAAAAAAAGAAAGGGAGAAAGGAAGGGAAGAAGAGATAGAGAAACATTCATGTATGAGAGAAACATTGACTGGCTCCCTTCTGTATGTGCCTCCACTTGGAATTGAACCTGCAACCTAGCTATGTATCCTGATGGGGAATTGAACTGACAATCTTTCTGTGCATGGGAAGACACTCTAACCCAGCCACTCCAGCTACGTGAATTATGCCTATTTAAAACAGAATGACATAGAATGAAGTCCAAGTTTAAACATAAAAGTTTTTTTAAAGATTACTAGCAAAACACAAAGTTATGTATTCCTTTCAAATCACATAAAAATGTTAAAGGGAATATATATTTAACACTAGGAAGAAAACATAAAGATAGAAAATAGAAGAAAACATTTTAAAATCTTCCAATTATATAGTAAATACATTTACCTATTAAAAATCCATCGGATGTGATTTTTTAAGTGTCTACAAGTGACACGTTTAAAACAAATAGATTTAGAAAGCTTGAGAGGAAAAGGTAAAGATAAAAAGCAGGGGTTCCATCAAAGTAGAACCCAAGCCATAAAAACATTACATAAGAAAATAAGATTTAAAAAAAAAATCCACAGCTCATACAACTTTATGTGCTAAATAACTGTGCATATATATATATATATCTATATATAGAGAGAGAGTAAAAACTTAAATATGCAAAAATAGATATCACTGGTGTGCTCAATGATTAGAGCAATGGCCCATGCACCAAAGGACTTCTGGTTCAATTACCAGTCAAGGGCAGATGCCTGGGTTGCAGGTTCCCTCCCCACCCCCAGTCTGGGCAAGTGTGGGAAGCAACGTATCCATGTATCTCTCTCACATCAATGTTTCTCTCTCTCCCCCTCCCTCTGTCCTCCCTTCCTTTCATTCTCTCTGAAAGCAATGGAAAAATATCCTCAGGTGAGGAATAACAAGCAAACAAACAAAAATTGGAAAAGAAGTGTAATATTCATTATTCGAAGATGGCATGATAGTGTACATAAAAAACCCTAAAGACTCAGTTTGGATGCTGAGGAAGGTTTATTTAGTTCTTCACTTCATGTCCTCAGGTAATAGATCCAAACTTATGCAGAGTTGGGAGAAGAACTGATTTTGAATTTTAATCTTTATTAAGTCTATAGCTTGGTGATAGCCATAGACTTAATAAATGAATTTGGCAATGTAGAAGGATAAAAAATTAACACCCAGAAGTCTATGGCTTTTTTATATACCAATAATGAACTCACAGAAAGAGAAACAAGAAAAATATAATAATCCCATTTACTATTGTAACAACAAAAAAAATTAGGATACCAAGGAATAAATTTAACCAAAGAGGTAAAAGATCTGTACTTAGAAAATTACAAGACACTCAAAAAGAGATAGAGGAAGTCATAAACAAATGGAAGAATATACCATATTCATGGATTAGTTGAATCAACATTATTACAATGTCCATCAAAGCAAATTATAAATTCAATGCAATCCCCATTAAAATACCAATAGAATACTTCAAAGATCTAGAACAAATTCTTCAAAAATACATTTGGAATAAAAAAAAGACCCCAAATAGCTGCAGCAACTTGAGAAAGAAGAACAAAGTTGGAAGGATCACAATACCAGATATCAAGCTATACTACAAAGCCACTGTTCTCAAAAATGCCTGGTACTGGCATAAGAACAGACATATAGATGAGTGGAACAGAACAGAGAACCCAGGAATCAACATCAGCCATTATGCCCAATTAATATTTGACAAAGGTGGCAAGAGCATACAATGGAGTCAAGACAGTATCTTCAATAAATGCTGTTCAGAAAATTGGACAGCTACATGCAAAAAAAAAAAAAAAGTGAAACTAGACCATCAACTTACACCACACACAAAAATAAACTCAAAATAGATAAAGGACTTAAACCTAAGGTGAGAAACCATAAAAAGCCATAGGCAGCAAAATATCAGACATTTGTCACAGCAATGTTGCAAGTGTCCCACAGTCCTGCGTGGTTCAGGGTTCAGGTTCAGGATTTGGGTTTAGGCTCTGGAGGAGGCCATGTGCAAATGAAAGAGACAAGAAAAAATAATTTGGAAATTGGGGCCAGGCAGAAGCCCAAGAAAGGACTCCACTTTGCTCTGGCCTTACCATGCCTTTTATTCAGGTTTGGATACACCCATAGCCTTTAGGCTGGCAATTCCAGTAATAGCTCAGTTATAGCCTATCAGCAAAGATTTACATAAGACTTAAAGGTGGACTTTGCTTCAGCTACCTTTCTTTCAAATAGTCAGTGGGTGTATGGCTCTGACCCTTGCTAGAGCCTCAAGGTTGACCAGCCTTCTGGACACCCTGTCCATAAACAAATGAGATTACATCAAAATAAAAAGCTTCTGTGCAGCAAAATAAACCACCAACAAAACAATAAGAAAACCCACTGCATGGGAGAACATATTTGCCAATATTATCTCCAATAAGGGTTTAATATCCAAAATTTATAGGGAACTCATACAACTTAACAAACGGAATATAAACAATCCATGCAAAAAATGGGCAATGGACCTAAATAGACACTTTTTGAAAAAGGACATACAAAAGTCACTAATAATCCAAAAGATGCAAATCAAAACAACAATGAGTTACCATCTCACACCTGTCAGAATGGCTATCCTAAACAAATCAACGAATGACAAGATGATGAGGAGAAGATGAGGAGAAAAAGGAACCCTCCTGCACTGCTGGTGGGAATGCACTGCTGGAGAAGATGAGGAGAAAAAGGAACCCTCTTGCACTGCTGGTGGGAATGCACTGCTGGAGAAGATGAGGAGAAAAAGGAACCCTCTGCACTGCTGGTGGGAATGCAGACTGGTACAGCCACTGTGGAAAACAGTATGGCATTTCCTTGAAAAACTAAAAATGGAACTCCCATTTGACCCAGTGATCCCACTTCTAGGACTATATCCCAAGAAACCAGAAACGTTAATCAGAAAGGATATATGCACCCCTACGTTCATAAAAGCACAACTTACAGTAGCTAAGATTTGGAAACAGCCTAAATGTCCATCAGCAGATGAGTGGATTAAAAAACTGTGGTATATCTACAGAATGGAATACTATACTGCTGTAAAAAAGGAATTCTTACCATTTGCAATAGCATGGATAGAACTGGAGAGCATTATGCCAACTGAAATAAGCCAGTCAGAGAAAGATAAATATCATATGATCTCACTCATTTATGGAATCTATAATAATAAAAGCATAATATGCTAATCAGATGGAATAGCCAAACGACCTTCCGGATGTCATTCCAGATGTCCTTCTGAACAAAGCTGCCACCAAGGTAGAGGCAGTTAGAGGTGATCAGACAAGCAGGCAAGCAATTAGGGGCGATCAGGCAGGCAGGTGAGCAGTTAGGGGCGATCAGGCAGGTAGGTGAGTGGTTAGGGACAATGAGGCAGGCAGGCTAGTTAGGGGCAATCAGGCAGGCAGGCCAGTGGTTAGGGACAATGAAGCAGGCATGCAGAGTGGTTAGGGGTGATCAGGCAGGCAGGTGAGTGGTTAGGGACAATGAGACAGGCAGGCAGAGTGGTTAGGGGGATCAGGCAGGCAGGCAAGCAGTTCAGAGCCAGCGGTCCTGGATTGTGAGAGGGTGCAGGCCAGGCTGAGGAACCCTCACCCCGTGCACAAATTTTGTGCACTGGGCCTCTAGTATACTACAATGGACATCATAAACTGATGAACAGAAATAGATACAGAGACAAAAAAGCATGGAACAGACTATCAAACTACTGCGGGAAGGCAGGGGAGGTGGGTAAGTAAGAGATCAACCAAAGGACTTGTATGTATGCATGCATATAAGGAAAACCAATGACATAGACACTGGGAGCAGGGAGTGAGGGCATGTGCTGGGAGGTATGGGAGGCCAGGGGGAGGTCAAGTGGGGGAAAAGGAGGCATATGTACTACTATTTGTAATACTTTAAACACTAAAAAAAAGTTAAAAATAAATGGGATACATTTAAACAGAAAAAAAATGGTTATAAACTCAGGTATATAGGCAGACTTCTTTAGACATGCAATTATAGTTGTAAAAATATAAATAAGGTTAAATAAAAATAACTTTGTGTTAAATAATGTAGGATTTGTATAAATGATAAGAGTTTGGACTTAAAAGCAAAAGTAAAATGATAAAAATTGGGTTTTTAAAAAATATTCTTTTGTATAGTTACATGAAGAATGATAGTGAAAGAACTGAAAACAGGAAGAGCCCTATCCTGTTTGGCTCAGTGAATAGAGTGTCGACCTGCGGACTGAAGGATCCCAGGTTCAATTCCAATCAAGGGCATGTACCTTGGTTGTGGGCACATCCCCAGTAGGCGGTGTTTCTCTCTCACTGATGTTTCTAACTCTCTATCCTTCTCCCTTCCTCTTTGTAAAAAATCAATAAACTATATTAAAAATTTGAAAACAGGAAGACAATCTTCCTGAATAAAAAAAGGAAAATGAATGGCAATCAGAATTCCACTGCCCAGGGGTAATCCAATACTTAAATACATTTCTAGGAAACGCCTCCTTAAGAAGACTATTTCCTATCTGGATAAACAGCTGTTTACTTTTTATAGTAAAAAGTGCTTTCATGTTAGTATTACTTTCAACACTGTAACAACTAGGAAGGGAAAGTGATATTTAGAGGAGAAAGCAGAAACTCTTGGAAGCAAGAAAGCATGACTCAAGGAGGGAAATTCCTGCCATTAAGGATTGCTGGTATATAAAATGCCCTCTATATGCCAACTAAGAATTCCCTTCTACGTTCAACTTTTCTACTCCCTTCAAGAAGAGATAAAATCTGAAGCAATAACAACAAACATGAATGTGAAGAGCATGGCTATAGTCTTAGCAGTGATATTCTGTGCTACAATTGCTCAAGGTATATGATACTTTTTATTTCTCAGCCTATAAATTTCTATTTTTTTTCTTCTACTTTTATCCTAAAAGATATACTAAATTTTCATTTAACCTCTAATGTTTTTTCTTCCACTTTTATCCTAAAAGATATACTAAAATTTTATTTAACCTCACACATTAGAATTACTACAGCTTTGACAGAGAATGTAAGAAATGTTTGAGACGTTAGAGTTGATTATGAAACTAGAGATGACAAACTTCACGAAATGTATTTGGTTACAAAATCTGACAAGAGCTTTTAGCAATAGTTTTAAATATCTGTTCAAAAGATTTTTGTGAAATAATGGTATTAGCTTCCTGGAAAAATTCTTGAGAATAAGAGTAAAAGGCAAATAAGCTTGAGCTCCAAGACTTCTTTTATGCTTTTATCTATTCTTTAATGATTTGGTTACAAATTTAAAGAGAAAATCATTAATATATTATTTAAGCTCCTTTCCTAGCAACAGCAGTGTCAAGTGCTATTTGACAAATGACCATTTTTATCCTTAATAAAAACTTGTCTCACATTCTTCACCAGAATTATAAGCCATAGTTCTTTGTTGCAATCAGATCCATTAGTAACTGATGCTATGATCTGTTTTAGGTTTCCCAATGTTCAAAGGGGGACGCTGTCTTTGCATAGGCCCTGGAGTAAAGGCAGTGAAAGTGGCAAATATTGAGAAAATCTCTGTAATTTACCCAAGTAACAACTGTGACAAAATAGAAGTGATGTAAGTAATGGACTTGCTAAAGAGGACAATGATGAAGGCATTTTTATTTATTTATTTTTTTGCTTATGCTTTTCCATCCAAAATTTAAGTGTTTTGGATATTCCTTTAACAGAATCACCTTTAAAGCACATAAAGGACAAAGATGCCTAAATCCCAGGTCGAAGCAAGCAAACATTATAATAAAGGTAGGTTACAAGATTACTTCCATTTTATAATGTTTTATATAAGACAGATCTCTTGAAAAAAAAATAGACAACTTCAGAAAGATTCTATGACCCTGTATGAAGTGTTTTAGTAAGGAATCTTTGGTTATAATTAATTTTTCTTTTTTGCTGTATGTTTTTTCATGTCACTCTTTATCACTGGGGAACAAGAACAGGCTAAGTTTATAAAACTCTTATTTTCTTATTACAGAAAGTTGAAAGAATGAATTTTTTAAAACATCAAAACATCTGAAGCCCTGGAAGAAAGGATATGAAAACTCAGAAAAGATTAACTGTGACAATGAAATGATAAGAATGATAAAAATTCTGTAATAGGGAAATGACTTTCTGCTGCCTAATGCAATGTGCATTCATGCATTTTAGGATTTGTAGGTTCGGGAACCTTCTAGAAGATTTGATGTTTATAATTATTCTGCGGTGAGTCTGAAAACATTTGTATCTAAGTTATCTGTCTATACTTGATCTACATGCCATATTACAATCTGCAGTTATAATAGAGACATTACTATTATTACTGAAGTCAAGATCTTATGAGTCAAAAAATCCATGTATATCATAAACATCTCCCCAAATTTTTTTAATGCAAATCCATATTTCTTTTCCCAAAATCATACAGCACATATATACCTAGGAAAAAAGTTCTTACATGTCATCTTGTTTATAAAAAGGAAATAATTCATTAAATGTACTATGAAAAAATTATAAAAATTGGTAAGAATGTAAATATTTCATAACTGAATTAGCAGCTGTGGTCTTAATTTGATTTTAACAACTCTGTTTTTCATTGATATGTTTTGAAATAATTAAGATATATGTGTTTACTGTGCATTTTGTTTTATCTATTTTTATAAATTATAGCAATATTTTGGACACATTTTAAATATAAAATGTTTTTGTCTACTAAAGGAAATGTTGAAAAGAAATATATACACATATCTGGCAATCACCTTTACTTTCTGTGATTCTTTTTCTTAGGAAAATACACAATCTTACCTTTATAAGTCATGCCCATACTATACAATTTAGGGATATCTAAGATAGTTTTACTTTAAAAAGAATAAAAATCATTTTTCTCTAAGAAAGTACCACAACTTCATTTATATTGGTGGATATAGGATAGTTAAAAATTAACATTTATGGCATATACAGATGGTATTTGGACAATCAAATAATGAGGGGTTCATGGTGGTCTTGTGCTCTGGTGGGAGATTGTGACCTGAGGGTCTGGAAAAGAAGATTACTCTGACATTCCAAAGATATGTTACCATAGCAGCAAAAGGACAATAGAGAGGCTCGATTAAGGTAAAGATTGTCAATGAAGATTCTGTCCTAAAACATGACTACCTACCATGACACACTTTTAGTTAGGAAATTTTAATCTCTGACCATTCTATGTGGTTTGGTTTATGTCTTTGAGTTTGCAAGACCCTCTATGCAGGCTCCCCTGAGCTTGTCAGATTTAGTATGTGGCCCATTTTTTGTCCACACTTTGTAAAACAGACACATTCATGTGTCTTTCAAAAATTTGATATACCTTTAACAATTTCACCTACTATTTCAAAAAGCATAATGCTACCTGTCAATATATATCTATTATTTAGATATATATTTTAATAGATAATTTTGAAGAAAAAATTGTGTCTCTTTTTAAGGTGTCTTCCTAAGTCCAAACCCCCTTTTTACTTGGGGACAAATCCCTTGTTATGTGAGTTTTGGTGAGAGACCAAAAAGAAGCAGCCAAAGGAAGGAGATCCTTCTCTTCTTGGCAGCCAGAACAAGGCCACTCCTTCCCTAGACTTTGAACTCCAGCTAGCACCTCAAATAAACCTCCAGTAAGTAAATTATTTAAACTGGCAGTAGAAACTGTAAGTCCTAACATGTTTGTGCAGCATGACTGGCTAGTATTCCTTGCCACCAAGCTCCCTTAAATTTTTGTCCATTTTCTAAGAATCAAGCCTGATTCTTCAGGCTTCCTTTGGATTCTTCAATTAAATTTCTCTTCTGCTGAAGCTAGCCACACTTCATTTCTCTGTCATGTAACCAAAAACCTTAGCTAATACAACATTCTTCATATAGACACCTATACATTTGAAAAATAAAAATATTTGTTACAAAATTACCAAAAATAAAAGGACATTTCTGCTTATCTGAAAAAAAGACAATTTTACAATATGGACCAATCTTGAAAACTTTATACTAAGCAAAAAAAAAAAAAAAGGCAATTACAAAAGATATATTTAATATTCCATTAAACAAACTATCCAGAATAGACAAATCTATATAGACAGACAGTAGGTTAGTTATTGCCTAAGGATAAGAGATAGCAAGAAGTGACTCTTAACAGATATGGAGTTTCTTTTGGAAGTGATAAAAATGTCCTACCTTTAGGTAGGTGGTTTAGTTGGTTGGAGTGTTGTCCTACACACCAAAAGGTTGCCAGTTTAATTCCCAGTCAGGGCACATATCTAGGTTGTGAATTGGGTTCCTGATCAGGGTGCATATAGAAGGCAACCAATCAATGTCTTTCTCTTATATCAATGTTTCTCTCGTGTGCTCTCTTTCTTCCTCCATCTCTCTCTAAAAATCAATAAAAACACAGGGTGAAGATTAAAGAAAAAAATTTAAAACTGATTGTGGTAAAGACTGTATAACTCAATCTATTGTACTAAAAACTATTGAACTGTATACTTTACATTGGTGAATTGTATAATATATTAATTATATCTCAATAAAAAATTCAGAAGGAAAAAAGAGAACAATTCTAATGTATCCTTTCATTGATATCAAAGAGCCAACCATAAAGTAGATCAGAGAACTGACAAAAAAGTAAGTAGCAAAGGAGGGTGCCTGGAACCTAATAGGCCTTCTTACTTACTGGCTCCTTGATGGGTTCCTACAGCAATAATGAGAAGCCAAAATGTTATCCAAGGAGTCCTATCTAATAAAAGAGAAACATGCAAATTGACCATACCTCCAATTAGGAGTATGTAATTTACTCTACACCAGCCAATTAGGAGTAAGTGTGCAAATTAACCAAACCAATACGGCAGTTAATTTGTATATCCCGGTGCAGAGCAAAGACTGAAGACAGCATAGAAGGAAACCAAGCACTGCAGAAGGGAGGGAAGCTGCGAAGAAGCAAGCAAGCAGGCAGCAGAGAAGGGAGGGAAGCAGATGAGGTGGGAAGCAGGCAGGATGGGTGGACATAGGAGAGAAGCAGACGGGGTGGGAAGCTGGTAGGGTAGTAGAAAGGGAGGGAAGCAAGTGGGCAGGTGGAGAAGGGAAGGAAGCAGGTGGGGCATCGGAGATAGGAAAGAAGCAGGCGGGGCAGCGGAGACCGCTGCAGGAAGCCCTATTCTTGCAGGAATCTTCCTGCAATGAGCCTCTAGTTTTTATATAAACCTATATAACCTGTATCATATATTTATACTGTGATATATAATATAGATATATAGTATTACATGACATATAATAGTATAAATTTATAAAAAGTATAAATACATATTAAATATTTAGTATAAATATATATATATCATAAATCTACATAAATTTCAATATAGAAACTAGAGGTCTGGTGCATGAAATCCATGCACAGGTGGGGTCCCTAGGCCTGGTTGGCTATCAGGGTCAATGTATGGGATAACTGGAAGGGTGATCAAGGGGCCCCTGCTGGCACTCGCCTTCGCCCTCCTGGCACTGCCCACTTGCTAGCCCCACCTCCCACCACCACCGCTAGTTGCCTCCCCTGCAGGGTGACTGGCAGGGTGATCAGAGGGCCCCCACTGGCACCCGCCTTGGCTGGCCTGGGCTTGTGGGCTGGGGGAAGCTCCTGTGTTCAGTGTCTGCCCCTTGGTGGTCAGTGTGCACCATAGCGACCAGTTGTTCCACTGGTCATTCCACTGTTCAGTTGATTTCATATTAGGCTTTTATTATATAGAATGGGACTTCTATATAAGCTCCCCAAATAATGTCAAGACTTAGATCTAATATTTGACTATTTACAGTAATTTTTTAAGTGTATCTTTAAAAATAAAAATTACTTGAGTTAGGGCTATATAATAAATTCTTTAAAGTAATGTAGTATAGGCCAGGACATTATTATTGATAAGAAATTTATACTTAAATTTCTCCATGGCAAAATAAACATATTAAAGAATTAACATAATACTTAAGCCATGATCCTTTTTACCTAAATACTTTTGCACATTACTACACCCTCTGTCCATTTCTTCACTAAGCTAATGCCTACTAGTAACTTAGATCTCAGCTTAAATGGTGTTTTTGACAAGATGTTATCTTTGAAACCATCCCTCAACTAAAATAGGTGGCCTATTTGTTTTCATAACACTCTCTACTTTTCCATCACACTATTTCAGTTATCCCTTTAAAGTATTATGCCTGTTCTTAATCTATGCTCTCCCATAAGTATAAACTCAATAAGAAAGCCACTGTAGTTCTAGCCCACAGTACAGTGCCTAGCACATATCAGAATTTCAATAAATATTTAAGAAAAGAATGACTAAATAGCAATATAAACTAAGGCAGTGGCTGGCAAATTCATTAGTCAACAGAGCCAAATATCAACAGTACAACGATTGAAATTTCTTTTGAGAGCCAAATTATTTAAACTTCTTCTAACACCACTTCTTCAAAACAGGCCATGGTATTTTGTGAAAGAGCCACACTCAAAGGGCCAACGAGCCATATGTGACTCACAAGCTGCAGTTTGCCGACCACTGAACTAAGGAGAAAGGAATTTACTTTACAGCAATGGCATCACAATGCACAGTGTTAGGAAAGTATAAGGTTAGTTAAAAAATAATAATTAGACTTGTTTGGGTGGAGTAAAGAATGAAAGACATCAAATGTCTAGATAAACAACCTTGAATTTTACTCTATAGAATGGGGATTAAATGTTCAAGAATAAGAGAATGACCCTATCCAAGTTATTATAAACTAGAGGCCCGATGCACAAAGATTCGTGCAAGAATGGACCTTCCTTCCCCTGGCTGCCAGCACTGCCTTAGCTGTGGCTGGAGCCCCCTTTTCCCTCCAACCTGGAGCTGCCTTTCCGCCTTCCCACATTGCCCAGAGGCCCAGAGCAGCTGGGGTGGAGCGGAATGCCTGTGTTGTCGCCATGGCAACAACGCAAGAGTCCCACCCCACCCGAGGCTCTCAATGACTGTGTATGCAAATTAAGCTGCCATCTTTGTTGGGTTAATTTGCATACTCACTCCTGGTTGGCTGCTGGGCATCACGAAGGTATGGTCAATTTGCATTTTATACTTTTATTAGTGTAGATTATTCTGACAATGGCATAGAAAGTTAATTTGAAATGGCAAAGACTAAGAAGGGATATGTTTCCAGAGCTCAAGTCTCTATTTCCCAAACTTGAAGTCATTTTCATATCATCTTTACACATTTTTACCATATTTCTGATCAATTTTCATTATATTTTGCAAATTCTATGTACCACCTACACTTTACATACATTTACATAAGAAGAAAACTTTCATTACTATACATGTGAAATCAGTTATCACTTGTTATAGAAATTAAAGTCTATCTAAGAAGAGAGTAATACGCAAACTGACTGTGCCTCTGCTATACCCCACAAGCAATGCCCACTAGCCACGCCCACCAGCCAATCAGAGAGAGTATGCAAATTAACCCAACCAAGATGGCTACAGCCACAGACAGAGTAGAAGGGAGGACTGGGTTTCCCCTGGTGATGGAGGAAGCCAAGCTTTCCACAAACCCTGGCCAGTCTAGGCCTCCACTTAAGGCAACAAAGTTTCAATGGCTGCCACCATGGAGTGAGGCTTGGGTTGCCCCTGGTGATGGAGGAAGCCAAGCTTTTCATACACCCTGGACAGTCCAGGCCTCTGCTTAAGACAAATAAAATTTCAATGGCTGTGGGAGCAGAAGGCTCTGCTCCAAGCTACAAAGTTTCAATTGTAGAAGATAAATCAATCCCAGATACTAGGGCCTGTGCTTGGGTCACCGGCAGGTGTGGCCAGCCTGCAAACCATTAAAGGCACCTCACCCAGGCCATTCCACACCCCAAGGGAACACCCACCCTAATCCAGGACACCCTTCAGAACCAACCAGGCCTTTATCCTACCTAAGAGTAATATGCAGATTGAACATCACTTCAACACACAAGATGACTATCCCCATGTGGGTAAAAGATCCTGCCCCCATGTGGACACAAGATAGCCAGCAGGGGAGGGCAGTTGGCAGGGACCAGGCCTGCAAGGGAGGGCAGTTGTGGGCAATCAGGCCAGCAGGGGAGGGCAGTTGGGGGTAATCAAGCCTGCAGGGGAGGGCAGTTAGGGGCGACCAGGCCAGCTGAGGAGGGAAGTTGGGGGTAACTGGGCCTGCAGGAAGGGAAGTTGGGAGGTTCCCAGGCCTGCAGGGGAGGGCATTTAGGGGTGACCAGGCATGCAGAGGAGAGCAGTTAGGGGCAAACAGGCTGGCAAGGGAGGAATTAGGCATCAATCAGTCTGGCAGGGGAGTTGTTAGGAGGTGATTAGGCTGGTAAGCAAAACAGGAGAAATCAGGAAGGCAGGCAGGTGAGCAGTTGGAGCCAGCAGTCCTGGATTGTGAGAGGGATGTCCAACTGCCCATTTAGGCCCAATCCTACCTCAAGGGGTCCCAGATTAGAGAGGGAGCAGGCTGGGCTGAAGGACACCCACGCCCTCAAGCACGAATTTTGTGCACCAGGCCTCTAGTCTATAATAAAAGGCTAATATGCAAATGGTCATGACACCCTCATGCCATAATGACCGATCAGCAGGGGGCTGCATGCATGGCAGGAACACACCTGTTGGGTGGGGCTGCATGAGCAGTGAGGCATGTGCAGGGGACATGAGGCTGAGTCCCCTGCCTGGTGCCAGCTGGGGGTATGATACTGTTATTGTTTACTTATTATAAATTTATATATTATTTTCATATACATCTTTTTTTTCATCTCTGACACTTCTATCATAGAGAAAGGGCAAATAACAATATCAAAATATTTCCTCTAATTAATTCCCTTTTGAGGTGCATGAATTTCACACACCAGGCCACTAGTATAACAATAAAAGGAAATACAATGAAAAGGACTAAATGTCAGCTATTATTGTATGTCAAAGGTTTGAAGCAGCAGGCCTGCTCTTTCTTTGTTAAAAGGGAAATTAACATAGTGAGATGTCTGAAAGTCATACTTTACCAACTTGAGATTCTCCAAGATTTAATCAGAAGGACTGATTATAAACAGAAAATAATTAATTGATATTAAATATGTTATCAATGAGCCCCTTGGCATTGTCCCACACTTTGGGAAATACTGGTCTGAAAAGTAATAAGGGCAGTATGAATTACCATATGACCCAGAAATTCCATTCCTAGATACATACAATCCCAAAGAATTTAAAACAATTGTCCAAAAAAAAAATTGTACACAAATGTTTATACAGCACTATTCACAACAGCCAAAAGGTAGAAACACCCAAATGCCCACCAATAAGTTAATGGATAAAGAAAATATGGTATATACACCAATGTAATATTTATTCAGCCTTAAAAAGGAATGAGCCCTGCCCAATGTGGCTCCATTGATTACAGCACCAACCCATAAACCTAAAGATTGTGGGTTCAATTCCAGGACACAAACTTAGGTTGTTGATTTGATCCCCAATTAGGGCCTGACCAATTGATGACTCTCTCTCCTCTCTCCTCTCTCTCTCTGTCTCTCTCTATTTCTCTCATCTTCTCTCTCTTTCTTGCTCTTTCTCCTCTAAAATCAATAAGCATAGAAATATCAATACATCCTATAACATGGATAAGTCTTGAAAACATTACACTAAGTAAAAAGCCAGACATAAAAGGCAACATACTAATCTATCCAATAAAAGAGTAACATGCTAATTAACTGTACCTTTGTGATGCCTACCAGCCAATCAGGAGTGCATAAACCCAACAAAGATGGCAGGATAATTTGCATGAGCAGGCACCAAGTGGCTGGGGGCGAGGCAGGACACTTGCATTATTGCTATGGCAACAACACAGGCATTCTGTACCATCCCAGCTGCTCTGGACCTCTGAGCAGTGTGGGAAGGTGGAAAGGCAGCTCCAGGCTGGAGTGGAAAGGCAGTGCTGGCAGCCAGGGGAAGGAAGGCCCATTCTTGTACAAATCTTCGTGCTTCAGGCCTCTAGTATTGTAAAATTCCATTTATGTAACATATCCAAAATAAGAAAATCCACAGAAACAGAAAGCAGATTAGTAGTTGTCAGGGGATCTAGGGATGAGGTAATGAGGAGTGACTGCTTAATTACAAAATTTCTATTCAGGATGGTGAACAAATTCTGGAACTAGATAATGGTGATGATTATATAGCACTGTCAATGTACTTGATGCCACTAAATTGTATACTTCTAAGTGGTTAAAATGGTAACTTTTTTCCCCATAATTTTTATTAATGTACGTATTACATGTGTACATATCTTCCCATTGCCCCCCTCCCATTCCCATGCATGCTCAAACCCCTCAGTATCTTGTGTCCATTGGTTATGCTTATATGCATGCATACAAGTCCTTCAGCTGATCCTCTTACCTACCCTATCTCTCCCTAACTATATCACTGTAATTTGACAGTGTTTGATGTTTTACTGCCTCTCTATCTTTTTGTTTACAATGTTCTTTATTATCCATAAATAAGTGAGATCATGTGGTATTTTTCTTTCATTGACTGGAGAGCATTATGCTAAGTGAAATAAAATGGTAACTTTTATGTTATGTGCATTTTAGCACAATATAAAGTAACTAGAGGCCTAGTGAATGGATTCGTGCACCAGTGAGGTCCCTCAGCCTGGCCTAAGAGGATTGGGACAAATCAGTCCAGTGCGTGGATTTGTTCAGGATGTGTCTGGCCTATCTCTCTTAGTTGTAATAGGGGCCAATTGGGGCAGGGAGGGACCACGTGTCCAGGGCATGTCCAGCCCATCTCTCCCAGCAGCAAGCTAACCTAAAGTTGGAATATCTGCCCCCTGGTGGTCAGTGCGCATAATAGCAACTGGTCAAACAGTCAAATGAATCGTCGTACACTTAGCATATTAGGCTTTTATTATATAGGTCTAGAGGCCCAGTACACGAAATTCGTGCATGGGGAGTTGCCCAGCCTGCACTCTCTTCAATCTGGGACCCCGCGAGTGATGTCCGATTGCCTGTTTAGGCCCCATCCAGGGAGTATCGGGCCTAAACGGGCAGTTGGACATCACTCTCACAATACAAGTTTGCTGCCTCCCAACTGCTCACCTGCCTGCCTTCCTGATTACCCCGAACCGCTTCTGCCTGCCAGCCTGATCACCCCTAATCACTCCCCTGCCAGTCTGTTTGCCCCTAACTGCCCTCCCCTGAAGGCCTGGTCACCCCTAACTGTCCTCCCCTGCAGGCCTGGTCTCCCCCAACTGCTCTCCCCTGCAGGCCTGGATGTCCTCCAATTGCCCTTCCCTGCAGGCCCAGTTATCCCTAACTTCCCTCCTCTGCCAGCCTGGTCCCTCTCAACTGCCCTCCCCTGCTGGCCATCTTGTGGAGGCCATTTTGTGTCCACATGGGGTCAGTCATCTTTGACCACATGGGGCAGCCATCTTGTGTACTAGAGTGACAATCAATTTGCATATTATTCTTTTATTAGATAGGAGGATTAGATAGGCTATAGGTCTAGTGCACAGGTGGGGGCTGGCTGGTTTGCCCTGAAGGGTATCCCAGATCAGGGTGGGGATTCCCTTGGGGTGTGGGGCGGTCTGGGTAAGGTGCCTGTGGTGGTTTGCAGGCTGGCCACACCCCCAATGATCCAAGCAGAGGCCCTGGTATCTGGGATTTATTTATCTACTATACTTGAAATTTTGTAGCCTTGAGTGGAGCCACACCTTCTGCTCACTCTGTGGCAGTAGCCATTTTCGTTAGGATTTATTTATCTTATATAATTGAAACTTTGTAGCCTTAAGTGGAGGCCAAGGCAGGCCAAGGTTGTGGAAAATTGGCTTCCTCCATTGCTAGGGGCAACTCAAGCCTCCTGCTCTCTTCATCTCTGTGGCTGACGCCATTTTTGTTGACATTTATTTATCTTCTATAATTGAAACTTTGCAGCCTTAAATGGAGGCCAAGGCAGGCCAGGGCAGGCAGAAAGCTTCGCTTCCATTGCCGGGAAACCCAAGCCTCCTGCTCTCTCTGTAGCCACAGCCATCTTGGTTGGATTAATTTGCATATTCACTGATTGGCTGGTGGGCATGGCTTGTGGGTATAGTGGAAGTATGGTCAATTTGCATATTACTCTTTTATTAGATAGGATATGGACAGTGCATCATGTCTTTTATAGCACAGTGATTGGCTGCCTAGTATTTCCATTCCAGGAGGAAGGAGGATGAAGGAACAAGAGGAGCTGTAGCCCATCATATCCAGAGCATTCCTGTTGCTGTCTGCTGCCCCACTGCTACTCAGGCCTATACATGGAGCCACAATGAGAAACAAAGAGATGGAAGCCACTCAGCAACACCAGAAACTGAAACCTATCAGAGCTCATTATCTCTGCCTTTACCAAGTATGAAGAGTAGAGAAACCTTTTCCTGGTGACATCAAAGGATGACGGCTACTCCTGAGAGCAGGTATCTGCCTATTTTTAAACTACAGATGAAGCCGCTCATTAGAAAAAGTCAATCATGGTCATTGTCAAACTCCCCCATCCTTCCACTTTTGTCAATTTGTAATGATTTTATTCTATATTTCTAGATTTACATATAAACAACTTGACCTTTGGTACCTATGTGTATACTATTTACTGCTTTTCCCACTTTATAACCATAAAAATCAATGTAGAGCATTGCATATAACTACAAGTTATCAGAACACTATAAAGTCAAGAGAAATGACTAAATTAAGTTTTCTTCCAGCTTATCTTACTACTATATGTGTATATTGCTCTTAACAATCAAGACTTTCATTTGAAAGGGATGTTGCTCATTTTTACTTTAGTTCATTATATGTACTAGGGATTTGATTTTAAAATAGGTTTTTTTTTTGGGGGGGAAGGAAAACACACTCACACTTTTAGCACATGTTGTTGAAAGATCTCCCAGTCTTAATTTCATACCAGGGAAGATCAGTGATAAATATCCACAATTAAGTTGAAATAGAAAGCAAAAGATCATTGGATTCTAGAATTGCTGGGTTTCCTGGGAAAGGTTCTCTGCCACTGTGCTTAGAGATGGATGTTGTGCTACACCAAGTATCTAGCCAGTCAGAGATAGATAGGTATCACATGATCTCACTCATTTATGTAATATAATGAACATAAACTGATGAACAAAAAGAGAGCCAAAGGAAAAAATATAACAGAAGTAATCCTGCAAACACTCGGATTTAGAGGAGTTCTACACTCCATACAGAAAGGTCAGATTTTGCCTGACATAAGGTGAGGTCTCTGTTCTCACAGGAAAGAGAAACCCGCGCACTGGGAGCTAGAGAACTGGGGGAAATCTGCACCTGGAGAAATCCATGGCTATTGGGCATGGCATGATCCATGAATGTAGAAAAGGGTCCTCAGAGCTGCTAACAGAGAAGATCTCTAGAAAGCAACCCATTTTGATCTGACTCAGAGGGACAGTCTGGGAGTTATTAAAGTGTGCCAGCTGCTTGGACAAGAGCAGGGAAGGGGGACTGCACAACCTTGCGCTCTTTCGTCTTCAGATCCTTGCTTCTGATTGCTAAGCCCAATACAAAGGATCACCCAGTTGGGGACATTCTAGGAGATTGCAGGAGAAAGTTGTTTTTCTGGAACCTGGGGATCAGAGCGGGGAGTGACTTTCGGAGAACCAGCTCTGGGGTAGCCTACTCCCACAAACCGGTATTGAGTGCCACAGGGAAAGCAGGATCTAAGCACAGGCTAGAGAGGACCTATAGTTTCAGAGGTCAATCCCAAAACACTACCACCCAGGGGCTGACTCATAAATTGACTCTTGTGTAATCACAAAAGAAAAAAGAGATTAAGACACACCACCTGCTTAAAAACCAGGACTGGCTTACAATACTGAGCACCAGTGGGACGCAGGGAACTGCAATACTGACCCGACTGGGAAACAGGTGTGCCAAACAGATTAACAGAGGAAGTGAATAACCTTCACTATTGTACATCCTCTTTTATTTATTTATGTATGTATTTTTTTTTTCATCTTTTACATAAGAAACTAATTTTTTTCTTTTTCCCTCACATTTTACTTTAGTTATTACATTTTTATTTTCAATCAGTATTACTACTACATTTTATCTTTTTGGGGAAAAAAGTGTCATGTTTTCTCTTTATTTTACTTTGGGATTAGAGTTCTACATTATAATTTCATCTTACCTTTAGCATCATTTTACTCTATCTCAACTCTACCTTTATGCCATCACTCTCTTCCTATCTTTTCCCCTTTTGTTGTCCTGTTGCTCTTACCATTCTCCTACTTTAGATTTTCCCTATTCTTTCTTTTTACCCAATGTTAAAACTTCACCACACTTATATATCTACTTTCCAATCCCCTGCTCCAAGTCCATACACACCTTTCTCTTCTCTGTCTTCACTATCCAAAAAATTGTTTTTCTCTCTTGTCCTTTTGTTGATGTTTGCTTGAATGTTGATTATATCGATTTTTATACTTTGTTGTGAGATTGTTTTGCTTATTCTTATTTTGTTTTGCTTTTTGTTTGCTTTGTTTTTGTTTGTATTTTACTTCTGTTTTCCTGGGCCTCCCTTGATATTAGTTGTTTGTAGTTTGCATTAATCTCCAGGTACTTGTTGCTGACATTTGTTGGGATTAGTGGCTGTTCTATTATAGTATTCTCCCCATATATATAATTCGTTTCCCTTCTCTTTCTTATTCTCTTTCTTTTCTTATCTTTTCTTTTTCTTTTTTCTTTTTTTCGTTTTTCTCTCTTTTCCCAATTTCATTTTGGCACTCCTTTCTTTTCTTTTCTTTCTATTTTTCTTCTTTTCTCTCTTCCTCTTCCTCTCCTATCTCCTAATTTGTCTCTCTCTGGTGGTCACCTTTATTTGTGGCTATTAATATCGTGAATACAGTTCTGTTCAGTGCCTTGTGCATTGTACCTGGTTGTGTTGTATTTTGTGCCTTTAAATCAACACAGGAGAGAGAGAACTACAAAAATATTTAATTACTTTTGGCTGATGAGTATGGTACTTAATATATTTAATATACCCATATAGAATTAATGTACCACTTTAGTATCTGTTTCTTTTTTTACTTTTTAAAAAAATTTTAGCAGCTTCCTGGTGCGCTGTTCATAGGGACCAGACCCCTGTCTGCAGCCACCCATGCCAGACCCATAGCGCGAGCCGAAACCAGGGCGTGGCTGAGGCCTGTGGCACTGAAGGATAGTATCTGTTTCTTACAGATTTCCAGAATCAACAAATATAAATATTTTGATGCAAATCATTCTGGGGATTAGTAATAGTATACTATACTCTCACACACAACTGTTTGGATTATTGGGAGACAGATTGGGGTTGGGGTGACAAGGCACTGTTAGTAGTTTCTCCTTGCCTTGTTTGCAAACTTTATTAGAGACTGAGATCATTATGTATACTGAAATTATAGTTTCACTTAAGTACCACAGAAGGATAACTACACTTCCTGGAAATCCTGGCACTATGAATACAGATATAGTTGTTTGGTACAGCTCAGTAAACTGGTAGAATATAGGAAATACCTTGAGGTGAGTTACTATAGACTTTATATAATTTCCTATAAATCCTAATTTAGATTCTCCTTTAAGTTGTTCACAAAGAAAAATTATAAATAACAGCTTGAAGAACACTAAATGATCATCTAAAACACAGAATAACATACACCATTGAACTATATCATACCTAACTACATAAGATTCTTCCTTCCCAAAAAAAGACAATGAAACTAAAGATCTTATCTAAAGCTTTTGATTAAAAAATGAAACAAATAGTAATAAAATTCATATTTATTTTATTTAAATCTGATTTATGAAAGGGATGGGGGACTACATCACACCAAAATGCATATCAAGACACACTTTTATAGAGCTCTCAAATGTTCTCTCTTCCCCAAATAATTAAGTATACCATATTTGTAAAAGTTCTTCCAAATGCATGAGTTCAGAAACATAGCATTCTGTTTCAAAGTATGTTCATCTCTGCTATCTATAGCAATTCCAAAATAAGACCAGGGCTACCTCTACCTCTGCCTCTACCTTGATCGTGGGCCTTTCTTCCACAGTCATGTATGCTTATGGCCTACCTGCTCTGGTTTAATCACACCCCAAGTTGTAGCAAGATTCTGAAAATAAAATAATCTAAACTGACTTTAATATGTATGTTAAAACAACAAACATAGCTATACATGTGTGTGCACGCACACACATTCCATTCTGCCCACTAAAAAATAGGAAGCAAAGCAAGGACTAGGAACCTGTTATCATTTATATTCAGCATTCAATCAATATCACATTTAATTTCTTCAATTCATCCCTTTTTCTCCTATCTTTATGGTTAAAGTTTTAGATCAGGTCCTACTTGGCTCTTATCTAGATTACTGTAAGAGCCACCTTCATCTCCCTACCTCAGTCTCCCAACCCTCTTACCAGTGCTCGACAGGAACCTTTGATAAAGACTCCTTGGCCAAGGTTTAGTTTGCTCCTCTGAACCCTCTTCTCAACAAGGCCTTGACTTTTGGGCTCCTGTGTTAAACTTTGCAGAATTTAGTTTTAATAAGAATCACCCACACTTAACATCTGATCATTCTCCATATCTGGTGAAATTCCTCATCTCCCACCATTGCCAGTGAAATGTGATTACTTTAGCCTGCCTTCAACAAGAATCCTGTTACATCAGTTTAGCAAAAATTATCCTACCCCCTTAATTATGTTCCATCCAACCAAACTCCCCCCCACCCCCCCACCCCCTCTCTCTCTCTGGCTATAAATCTCTGCTTTTCCATGCTGGATTTGGAAATGAACCCAGTTCTATATGGAGGTCTCTTTACTCCTATGGCAGTGGTTTCTGAACAAAAGCTATTTTTGCCTTTTTAACTATTACAGAGCTCTGGTTTTCTTTGACATGTTCTAAAATTAAAATCTGTTATTACTCTCCCTCTAAAATCTTCTTTTATTTTTAAAAATATATTTTATTGATTTTTTATAAAGGGGAAAGAAGAGGGATAGAGTTAGAAATATCAATGAGAGAGAAACATTGATCAGCTGCCTCTTGCACACCCCCTACTGGAGATGTGCCCACAACCAAGGAACATGCCCTTGATAGGAATCGAACCTAGGACTGAACCAAACCTGTTAGGGCATCCTTCTAAAATCTTTAATACTCTCTCAGTGTCTTCAGAATAAAGTCCACACTGCTTAGCCTATCTCTCTGAATGCAGCTGCTAACTGTCATCTACATGAACTCTCCACTCCAGTCATTCAATTATTCTGCCATTTTCCATGCTACTTTCTATCTGAAATGCCCTGTCCAGTAACTACTCATTTTCAAGGCTCTGTTCAAGAGTTACTTACCGTGGCCAGTTTGATAGTGTCGGGAACCAAACATTGTTCTTACTAAATGGATGTAAACAGGAGGCCAGAAGGCTGGTCAACCTTAACTGCTCTGAAAGGTCCGAGCTAATCACTCACTGTTTAGTTGAAACATTGTTGGCTGAAGCAACCTCTATGTGTTTGTTTCATGTTAATTTCTGTTTTGTTATTTCCTGCCTAAAGGCTAGGGGTGTGTCCCAAAGCCTTAATAAAAGGGAGAAAAAGGCCAGAGCAAGTGGCAGTCCTTTCCACTAGAGGAAGGCTCCCGCCTGGCCCCCCAATATCGCCAAATTAATATTTTCTAGTTTCTCATTTCGTTTGCGTGCGGCCTCCTTCAGAACCCGAACCCTGAACCGGGAACCCTGAACCACGCGGGACATGGAAAGAGGTTCCCACAGATAGAGCATCAGTCTGGGGACTGAAGGATCCTGGGTTCAATTCTGATTAAGAGCATGTACCTCAGTTGCAGTCTCCATCCCCAGCCCTAGTCAGGGCATGTGCAAGAGGCAACCAATCAATGTGTCTCTCTCACATTGATGTTTCTCACTCTCTCTCTCCCTCCCTTCCACTCTCTCTAAAAATCAATGGAAAAATATCCTAGACACATTCTAGGGTGTGGATTAACAAAACAATAAAAAGAAAAAGAATTACCGCTCTTATCCTTTCCTGAGGCATCCCACACATATACACTTTAGAACCAATCATTCCACCTTATTACCTCCACTACAGCATTCTATCTGCTTACAATGTCTTCCACTACTAGGAGATTCCAAGACTCCCTTCAGCAACCACGGGATCTCTTCGATGGTTCTGAGCTTCCATGTCTTGTCATCAGCCAGTGATTATCTGACACTTATTTTTTCATCCTGAGACCATGCCCTATTTACTTGTACTTCTGTAGCATCCCTGGGATAATACCATGGCAGGTGTTCAATACTTAGAATAGGATTCTTGGTGCCAAAGGGTTTATACCAGATTCTGCATGAGGTGGTCTTCTAGTTAAATAGTGATTTTCATGTTTGTATAGTTAGCATGTGTTGTACTGACTAATGCTTCAAATATTTGTGGTTTTCCAATCTGTAGTAGTGACAGCCTTGTGAATCATTTGTATTTTTCACTAATTTCTTTTGTTATTACTGTTCTTTTTTTATTTTGCATTAAGGGTTTCAATAAATATAAGCACTGAATATCATCCATGTGCTTTGTAGTAGTAGTCTTAAGTATTCAGTATATAACAAGTTATGAAAAGGTTGACTGTGCACAGATTACACTACACTATATTAAATTATAAAACAGCAATTTTCCAAGTGTGACAGTCCTTCCCCCTCCTTCTTAAGGGTCCCTGAGATACTTCAAGAAGTCCACAAAGTCAAAACTTAAATTTTCACAATAATATTAAGATGCTGGTGATCTTTTTTATTTACATTCTCTCAGAAGTTTCCCAGAGCCTATCTACATTACATGTAATATTGCAACAAACCAAGTACAATAGTAGATATGAGTCCTGATATGTTCTGTTAAGCTTGCTACTCTTTTTACTAAATTATTTTTGTTTTATGAAATACAGTTGTTTTTCATACAAATGTTATTTAATATGTAATGGGCTTATCACTAGGTGGCAGTAACATCTTTTCCTTACCTTGCCTGTATCTAAAAAATCGTACTTGCTTCCCACTGGATACCCTCAAAACCTCTTATTGGTTTCTTTATTCTTGTCCACACTTCCATAAGTAACACTGTCATTAAATTCCTTTCAAAATTCCAAGTGAATAACTTTTGTTTCCTTCCAGGTCCCTATGTGAAACATACTACTCCTGATCCTGGTGAGGCAGATTCAGCAAGGGAATCTGCTTCTTTCTAAGGGACAACGGATGCTACAAATTTCAGATGACCAGGTGCCTTGATTTGTTGACTGGTGCCACAGATTTTGTTAATTGAGGCTGATGACAAAAGCAGTTGAGAGAGGTTTAAGTATAGTAGAGTGGTTAGGAGGTTCTAAAATTAGACTATATGAATTCAAATCTTGCTATGGAATCCCATTTTAACTCATTAAGAAATAGGTACACTTTAGAATAGTTATACGATCACATGTGATAAGTGTTTTTAAAAAGCACAGCCTAGCACAAAAAAGCATGCAGTATTAATTTTAATATAGTATTCTTATTTTTTAAAATTTTATAAATCTTTATTGTTCAGATTATTATAATTGTTCCTCCTTCCCCCCCTCATAGCTCCCCTTCACCTGGTTCCCACCCCATCTTCTGCCCTTACCTCCCCACATTGTCCTCATCCATAGGTGTACAATTTTTGTCCAGCCTCTTCTCGCACCCCCTACACCCCTATCCCCCTCAGAATTGTCAGTCCACTCCCTTTCTATGCCCCTGATTCTATTATATTCATCATTTATTCTGTTCATCAGATTTTTAATTCACTTGATTTTTAGATTCCCTTGTTGATAGATATGTAATTCTGATGTTGATATGCTTGATGTTGTCCCAGAGGCTCCTTACACTATCTTCAAATTTTTGGATTCTTTTTTTCTTTTCCAGTTGAGTGTTTTTTGCTTCTTTGTATTTCAAATCTCCCTCCCACTAAAGAAAGCCAGCCAGGCACTCAGCTGCCCATCCTCTCCGTGCACGTGTCTACATACCTCAGCTTTTTGCAGCTTCTCTGCGTCTCCATGTGCCCCTCACTTTCCTTCTAGTTGTAGAATTTCCAGCCAGCCAGCTTTCCTGAGATTCTGGATGATGTCCGTTCTGTCTTTTTTTATTTATTTAATAAATCTTTATTGTGCAGATTATTACATTTGTTTCTCTCCCCCCCCCATAGTCCCCTTCCACCCGGTTCCCACCCCTCCCTCTACCCTTACCTCCCCCCACATTGTCCTCATCCATAGGTGTACGATTTTTGTCCAGTCTCTCCCTGCACCCCATCACCCTTCCCCCTGAGAATTGTCAGTCCATTCCCTTTCTGTGCTCCTGATTTTGTTATATTCACCAGTTTATTCTGTTCATTAGATTTTAAATTCACTTAATTTTTAGATTCACTTGTTGATAGATATATATTTGTTCATAATTTTTATCTTTATCTTTTTCTTCTTCCTCTTCTTAAAGATACCTTTCAGCATTTCATATAATACTGGTTTGGAGTTGATGAACTCCTTTAGCTTTTTATTATCTGTGAAGCTCTTTATCTGTCCTTCAATTCTGAATGATAGCTTTGCTGGATAGATTATTCTTGGTTATAGGTTCTTGCTATTCATCACGTTGAATATTTCCTGCCACTCCCGTCTGGCCTGCATAGTTTGTTGGGTAATCTGCTGGCAATTGTATGGGTACTCCTCTGTAAGTAATTAACTGTTTTTCTCTTGCTGCTTTTAATATTCTCTTTGTCTTCTGCTCTTGGTATTTTAATTATGATGTGTCTTGGTGTGGTCCTCTTTGGATTCCTTTTATTTGGAGTTCTGTCTGCTTCCTGGACTTGTAAGTCTATTTCTTTCACCAGATGTGGGAAGTTTTCAATCATTATTTCTTCAAGAAGGTTTTCAGTATCTTGCTCCCTCTCTCTTCTTCTGGCACCCCCATAATTCTGATGTTGGTACGCTGGAAGTTGTTCCAGAGGCTCCTTACACTATCTTCACATTTTTGGATTCTTTTTTCTTCTTGATTTCAGCAAGAAAAATTTTTTAATTAAAAAAAATTTAAGAGTAAATGCTGCATGATTCAACCCACAGTTCTGAGAGTCATGCCATAGCTAGTGACTGCTATAAAATAAGAGATACAACTTACTACATGAATAACTGCAAAATCTAGAAAGAAAATATTATTTGTTACACCTAGAAAATTAGCTGACACATGATCAGAAAGCTGGCTCTATTTGTGAAATGTTAGCTAGTGGAAAATTCATTTAGACTTGTTAAAACACATTTTTTATAAATAGTTTTTTATTGATTTCACAGAGGAAGGGAGAGGGAGAGATAGAAACATCAATGGTGAAAGAGAATCACTGATTGGCTGCCTTCTGCATGGAGATGGAGCCTACAATTGAGGCACGTGTCCTTGACCAGAATTGAACCTGGGACCCTTCAGTCCATGGGCCAACGCTCTATCCATGGAGCCAAACCAGCTAGGGCTTAAACACATTTTTAATCTCCTGTCATCTTTAGAGCAACCTAGTAGGTGGATGGGTTAGGCTTCATGATGCACATTTGCAGAAAAAATTGAAGCATAAACTGGCTGAAGAATTTGTCCAAAATCACAAAGTAAGTAAGAGACAGATCTATATATATATAAGCTTAATATGCAAGGTGTCCCCTCGGGAGTTTGATCACTTGCTATGATATGCACTGACCACCAGGCGGTGGCATGGAATGAAGGAAGGCCCTGGCTGGCAGCCAGCAGCTGGAGAAGGGAGGCCACCACTGGTAGACGACAGCTGCTAGGGACCCTACCCATGCATGAATTTTGTGCACTGGGCCTCTAGTATACTATCTCTCTAGATTCCCAGCCCATTTCATCATCCCATCAAGAAAAACAAAGCACTGCATTATCTAAAATCAGAAGCTATTCTAGCTCTGCCAAGAATGACAACTATAAGGATCCATCCCCACTTTGGCCTTTGCTCGGGCTGGCTATGAAGGGTTAATTCAAAAGTATGTAACCAATATTATAGGCATTGTGAGCTTAGTGAATCTTGTGGGAGCTCAGTGAAAACTATGAAAGGGGAAACTTTGCCCTCCTCTCCCATACTTTCTAAGGAGTATTATTGTATATTAGCTGAGGGGATTCCCAGTCTACAGAAATCACTGAATTCCTCCTATTGCTTTTTAGGAAATTTCTTCTAAGTACATTAGTTTCTCGGAAAGCATTTTTACCTTCTGGGTCTATAAGAAGTCTGCCAGGACAGACTCTTTCTTTTGGACTGATGCCATAATTAAAAGCTTAAAAAATTAGCCAGCAGCATTAGAAACTGAAACTAAGATGGGATACTTCCTTAACTTCTATTTCCTTTCAAAACTAGACTCAGATCAGTGAATACTAAGAAACTATATCAAAAGCAATATATCTACCAATACATATCCTATGGCAAAGGAAACTAAGGAGAAAATAAGCAAATGGGAGTACTTCAAAATAAAAAGAGAGCCCACTGTGTGGGAGAACATATTTGCTAATGAATATCTGATAAAGGGTTAATATCCAAAATATATAAGGAACTCATAAAACTTAACAAAAGAATGACAAAGCAAACATTTATAATACTTTCAATAGTAAAAATAAATTTTTTTAAAAAATGAGAAAAAAAATAAGCCTAGAGAACCACATGGGTAAGTAGAAAAGATAGTGTTATAGTATATTTTAAGTCTTATTTGAAAGACAATTCTATCTTATATAATAAAAACCTAATATGCAAATCGACCAAACAGCAGAATGACTGGCAGAATGACCTGTCATTACGATGCACACTGACCACCAGGGGATAGATGCTCAGCCACAAGCTGGGCTGACGGCAGGGGAGCAAAGCAACAGTGGTGGGAGCCTCTCCGGCTTCCACAGCAGTGCTTAGGCCCCAGTTAGACATCCTCTGAGGGTTCCCAGACTGCTAAAGGGTACAGGCCAGGCTGAGGGATGCCTCCCCTCTTGCCCCAAGTGCACTAATGTTGTGCACTGGGCCTCTAGTGTTTAATAAAAATCAACTAAATAAAAACATTTTCTCATTAATAACAGATAGTTAGTCCACTTAGCAGGTATCTGCTTCAACTTTCTTCTTTGCTTATACAGACAACATGTTAGCAGAGAACTTAGATACTAAGAAAAGCAAAATTATCACCATGTGTCTGTTTTACTGTTTAATGTTGAACTGTTCAGAGCCTCTTTCTTCCATCATGTCAGACATTGCTCTGAAGATTTTTGGCATTTTTACTCATAGTCCAACTTTTATTCTACACAAGCAGCTACTAGAATGGCTTTTCGATGTCACTGTTTCTTATAAGCCTTTCCCTTGTCAGAAGAAAGCCTCTTTGCTGGGTGAAAATCTGGGTTGTATTTGTCATTGACCCATTTCCTTTCCTTTTGTCTTTTTAGTTTCCCACAGCTAAGTTCACTGATTTGCCCATTTAAAAGCTTAGGTTTGTTCCAGTCCCTGGAATTCAACAGTCTAGCCATTTCTGCCTGCCTTAAGCAATAATTCATTCACTGTTCTGATGACAGAGTTCTTGCATTTGAGGTTCCAAGTCTTATGTGTGGCCAGTTTGCAGATATGAGCTTTTATCTTGGCCTCTTCACCAAGTTTTGGGCAAGAAACTGACAGATACACTAGCCCAATCCTACACTAGTCTAAGCATTGCCTTTCCCTGGCCTAGATCTACATTGTTTCAGCTTAGCTGACTATGAAAAGACCTCCCAGATATTTTCTGAGGTTCCAAATATCACTTTCATCAGATTTCCCACTGTAGAGTAATACCTGAATTTGGAAGAGTATTTCATCTTGCATCTCCTGTTACCAGTCCCTTGCAAAGAACACAACCGTACTTGGATACTGCTGAACATCACTATTAGGCCCAACAAATTTTACTGTATTGGTATCACCTACTTCCTGCTGATATTATCTGCTATGAATAATCAGACAAGAACTAATGCTAAGATAGGACACAAAGTTTTGCCCTGATCTGTCATTCAGTGGGAATAGTGCTAATTTCAATTTGTCACTAATATCAGTTCAATGGTTAATACTTTTTCCCCTTTGCTTTGCACTTGAGAGCCTTCTTAGAGCTGTACTCACCTTAAATCAATCTTTTTCCATCCTGTTCTCCCAAAGTCTGTCTCTATTAATGCCCCCCCTTTTTTATTTACTTTTAAATATATTTTTATTGATTTCAGAGAGGAAGGGAGAGGGAGAGGGAGATAGAAGGATCAATGAGAGAGAATCATTAATCAACTGCCACCTGCATGCTTCCCAGTAGGGAGCGAGCCCATAATCCAGGCAAATGCCTTTGACTAGAATCTAACCTGGGACCCTTCAGTCAGCAGGCCAATGCTCAATCCACTAAGTCAAACCTGCTAAGGCATATGCCCCTCTTTGAAATGTATTTCTTCAAAAAGGATCCTTTGTTTTTGCAATAATCCTATTATAGCTATGAATCCTTTTCTTACTCCACTCTTGATGTTATGATGTTTTTATTGACTGTAATACATGAAATTTTTTTACTAACACACCAGAAATCAATTATCCAAATGAGTATTTTTTCCATCAAAATAGTTACTTTACAAGCTATTCATTTATTCTAATGATGTTATGAATGGTCAAAACATTTCTGGAATTCTTTGACACTTGCAAGTTTCATATCTTTAATCTTCTTCAAGAAGACCAAACCTATAACTTTATAGTATTTTATTATAGAACAATGCCTGGCTAACTTACTATTTACAAAAAATTATCCCTGTGGATAAAATGTCAGCCTGCGGACTCAAGGGTCCCAGGTTCAATTCCAGTCAAGGGCATGTACCTTGGTTGTGGGCACATCCCCAGTAGGAAGTGTGCAGGAGGCAGCTGATTGATGGTTCTCTCTCATCAATGTTTCTAACTCTCTCTCCCTATCCCTTCCTCTCTGTAAAAAAAATCAATAAAATATATTTTTAAAAATTAGATTTACCTACAAAAGATGAAAAATTGCTATTATTGAGGAATTTTTAAAAGTTGATTAGAGGCATTTTTAAAAATCATTTAGCCTTTGAAAGTAATTATAGAAGTTGAAAATAAATGTTGAGAAAAACATCACAGAATAAATGGATGGCAACCTTTGTGTGACTTAATACAATTATCTAACCTCGAAGATTATCCTTCCATATATAAAATGAAGCTAACTTCTTACAAGTTTATTAAAGGAATAAAATGAGAAAGTAAATGATATCTCTGAAATCCATAAAGTGAATAAATATAAGATATTCTTAATCATGCCTTATAACTGCAAATTAATATGGACTCAAAACACAATATAAACCCTCCTACAAAGAAGTGCCTATGATTCCCTATCTTTGAACACGTAAGAATTGGATTTGGAGAAGTCTGGAACCAGCTTGCTCCCTGCAGGCTCAAGATCAACCATCCCACGTAGGGGGGAAAAAAAAGGAAATATCAATGATGAGAATCATTGATTGGCTGCCTCCTGCAAACCCCACACTGGGGATCAAACCCCCTGCAATCCAGGCATATGCCCTGACCTGAAATCAAATGGTGACCTCCTGGTTCATATGTCAATACAACCACTGAGCCACACTGGCTGGGCAGGTTATCATATTTTAACTTGACAATCTAAGGAAAAAGAGGTCAGTGCCCCTGACTAAATAGTCAAGTATTGTGTGTTTTAAAAATTCTTGTGGCACACCCGTTGAAAATCACTGTCATAGAACAAAGATCAAGTTTTTTTTCATCTTCACATTCCAGGTGTAAAAATGGGACTAGGTCAGAGGACTCCAGTTCTAGTTGTGGCCCTGCCACCTGGTAGCAAATTATGTAAATTTAAATTCTCCCATCTTCACTTAACCTGTTAAAATGGGGTAAATAATGTTGATTGATTCCTATGCCTTAGGAAAAAAGAAAAAATTAAAATAAAAAAAAAACACCAAAAAAATCACAATGTTAAAACATACTCATTTTAAAACTGTATTCGGGCCTTTAACTTGAGGATTTAGTTGACATTTTTATTTTTCAGGAGATTCAAGATGAAAATCAAAGATCCATTTAAAAATTACTTCTACATGCAATGAAGTTCAGTTTTTCAAGAAATAGTTCATGATTTAGAAAGTGAAACTTAACTCACTTTCATGGAAAAGAGGGGATGGAGGGAACTTCCATAACTCAGAAGCCACAATCAATAAAAATAATACCTTAAATTCTTTAACATGGGACTTCCCCAAGAAACAGAAGGCAGATTTTGCTGAGTCAACTGTAATGTTATCCAATCAGAGTTAGAGAGGAAATGTGCCTTTACAAATAAATACTGCATCCTAGCCCCTTGTTTTCTGAGACATTCCTCAACTGCACAGATATTCTGAGTCTGCTGCAGAGGAACCTCCAGCCACAGCACCATGAACCAAAGAGCTGTTCTCATTTTCTGCCTCATCCTTCTGACTCTGAGTGGAATTAAAGGTAAGGACACCTAGGGATATTTAAAGTAAGGTCAGAAATTGAACTGGGTATAAATTCTACAAATATAGAAATAGTATATTTGCAGAAGTTTTACAGCCTGCCTATGAATGAAGGGTAAATGAACTGAGATTCCCTTTGGTCATAGGGTTAATAATCAGAGAATCAAGTGGAATAAATGAGAGGAGGAGGAAGGTGGGAGCAAAAGGGGAAGGAGAAAGGAAAGATAGATCAAAAATGTGAAGGAATGAGGAGAGAGAAGATGACACAGATATCCCCTTAGCTTAATTAATCATATGAACTATGCTCAATGATATGATCTTAAAATCAACAAGTTGCAATTACATTCTTTCAGATAATTGACTAATCATTCAGAGCTATTTTATAATGGAATAATCCCTTCTCAGGTTGACTATGTGATGACAGGGGATTATAATTTCTGCTAAGCACATCAGATGCCTAAGATGAAAACTATGCTAACCTCCCTTGCTGAACCTGTCTTTTTTTTCTGCAGGAATACCTCTCTATAGAACTACACGCTGTAGCTGCATCAATATTAGTCATCAACCTGTTAATCCAAGGTCCTTAGAAAAACTTGAAATGATCCCTGCAAGTCCATCTTGTCCACGTGTTGAGATCATGTGAGTAGAATATCATCTGATGATAATTTCCCTGGCTGTAATCACATAAAAATATTTATTGATCACAAAAGCAGTAAAGGGTTTGTGATGATTCTAAGACTTCTGTATAGTAAAGGGTAACACGCAGAGTGAAACTTAAATATTTTAAAAACTGTATATTCACATCTGTTTACTCGCCCAATATATTTTATATATTTTTACTCCTGTTTACTTCCATAGTGCCACAATGAAAAAGAATGGGGAGAAAATATGTCTGAATCCAGAGTCTAAGATCATCAAGAATATACTGAAAGCAATTAACAAGAAAAGGTAGGTTTGATGTTGCTTGCAGCATAACTGTCCTTTAAGAAATGTCCAATCTTGAGAAGTTAGAAATATTTGCATTGAGCTTTTCTGTGGGAACCTTGGCTTAAAAGTGTTACCAACATGCCCTCTCCTCTACCTCCATTTATTTATAAACCAAGGTCCCATCTCTGTAATATCAAAAGTTACCCCGACTACCTGTCTAAAAGTGTCAAGTCACTTCAACCTTGAGGCAGAGCTATAACTATCCAAGTAAAGCTGCCAAACTCCCCCCAAGCCTTTCCTGGCCTTAAAAAGGAACACCTATAATTTACAATGATGGTGTAGCAGCAGGAAAGCTCACCATACACTTCACCTGAGGACTTGGAGTTATCTATGAAATCAGTAAGTTTCAAGTAGAACACAGATTGAAGCCAGAGTTAAGAGTTTCAAACTTTTATACCTTCTTTCTCTTACAGGTCTAAAAGGTATCAAACACAGAGAGAAGCATAATCACTGCACTACTGCTAAGGATGGACCATCAGTTCCTTACATATAGTATATGTCAAGCCCAAATTGTCCCTGGATTGCAGTTCTCCTAAAAGGTGATGAACCAATCACCAAATTAGCTGCTATAATTCCTGCAAGGAGGTGGATGTAGTAACTCTGCCCTGGTACTATGTATTATAAGCTATGCTTAAGTGCCACATTCTTAGAGAATGTGCCAAACCCTAGCCCTGCTTTCTTCACCTTTGATATCTTTTAAATGTTATTAAGGGATCTTTCTGCCTCTGAGATTACCAAAGTTCTCAGACTCTCAAATAACTAAGAAGAATTCAATTGAAATGACAATTCAATATGCTTTTTAAAGAAAGATCTTTACTCCCTGGGCTTCTACTACCATCCTCCAAAGGTGCTCATTCTTCTGGTGGTTGTATGCTGCTGCTGCTGTGTGTGTGTGTGTGTACATATGTAATTTAACATTCATAGAAGCTAGGAATGTCTGAAAATATATGTGGAAACAGTATTGTTTAATGAAAGACTATACAAAGAATTCTTAGACATGTTTCTTCCATTGTTTTCAGTGTTTGTAAAATAACATATAAATTCTACACATGAATGAGAAAGGAAGAAATTTTAAAATCTAGTTACTTTCCTTGTATATCATGTAAGACAAATATGCTGGTTGTTTTTCAAAATAAAAATGATGTGCTCTCTGGAGAGACCAAAAAAGTAATAAACTAATTACAACTATGATGAAGTATCTGGTGGGTCATTTGGGATATTTATTTCATGAGATGCTTAAGTTGGAGAATCCACAGCCTAGAAAAACTGGGATGGATAGAGGACAAATGAGTTTAAAATTACCATATTCCTAAAAGAGCGAGAACATGGACAACAGTGTGGTGATTGCAGGAGAGCGGGGGTAGAAAAAGGCATACAGGATATAAATGGTGATAGGAAAAAATAAAATAATAATAAATTAATTTAACTTTTTAAATGAAATTACCATATTCCTAACTGTACTCTTCTGAAAGGCCCATCATACAAGATTCCTTCAAAACTGATGTGGCATAACTGACACATCCTGAGCTTCAGACCCTTAAAGCCAACTTTCTATGAAACATTTCCACCAGCAGATCCCATAGGAACATCAAACTCCAAAAATATTAAACTAATTGCCTTCTTCCCCAGATCTATTTCCCCTCTGCTATTACAGTCCTAGTTTACTAGCACCATCATCCACCCAAAGCAGAGACTCCTTCTTCTCCCCCACCTTCCATATCCACTTAGTCACTTAGAAGATATTTAAAATTCATTTAGTTGGCAAATTATTAGTATCAAGAATATATTTTAAAAGCCCTATGAATAAAAGAGGAAAAGATAGGTAACATTTGAAAAGTGAAAAACAGAAGAAAAGTGAAAAACAGAAGTGAATAGGAGTTTCACAAAAGGAAAAGGCACACACACCCGTAACTTATGAAAAGATATCCAACCTCATCCTAGCTGGTTTGGCTCAGTGGATAGAGTGTCGGCCTGTAGACTGAAGGGTCTGGGCTTCAATTCTGGTCAAGAGTACATATCCAGGTTTTGGGCTTGATCCCCAGTAGGCAGCATGCAGAGGGCAACCATCAATGATTCTCTCTCATCATTGATGTTTCTCTCTCTCTCCCTCTCTCTTCCTCTCTAAGATCAATAAAAATATTTTTTTAAAAATATGTCCAACCTCATTAATTAGGGACATGTCCATTCAAATCATCATGATTTACCATTTCATATCACCAGCCTGGCAAAAAATTTTAAGTTGAATAATACCAAGAGCCGAAATCAGTTTGGCTCAGTGGATAGAGTGTCAGCCCGTGGACTGAAAGGTCCCAGGTTCGATTCCGGTCAAGAGCATAGACGTTGGTTGCAGGCACATTCCCAGTGGGGGGCATGCAGGAGGCAGTTGATTGATGTTTCTCTCTCATCGATGTTTCTAACTATCCCTCTCCCTTCCTCGCTGTAAAAAAAACAATAAAATATATTTTAAAAAGGACTCAGAGCAATGGGGAATGCCCTTCTATATACACATATAGACAATGCTGGTGAAAGAGAAAATAGCTATGACAACTTTGCAAAACAGTTTGGTATGCCCCTATAAAATTTTACATGTGTGCACTCTATGTACTAGCAATTCTACTATGTATCTACAGAGATAAATTATTAGACTTATATAAGAATGTTACAGCAGCACTGTTAATAACAGCAAAACTCTTGACACAAGTGAAACGCCCATAAATAGAATGAATAAGTAAATTGCAGTGTGTTAATTCAATGGAATATTATACAAAAGTGGAAATAAATGAAGTAAAACTGTGTGCAACATAAATTTCAAAAATGATCTTGCAACAGCCTGAGGCCCCTTCCCCCTACCAGGCTGGCCTGATGGGCCCCCATCGGGGCGGACTGGCTGGACCCTATCCATGCACAAATTCGTACACTGGGCCTCTAGTTTCATTATAATGCAGGATAGACACTGTAAGGGAAAGTGTATTTCTACACAAGTAGAAAAACTATAAAATGAGTAGAGGCCTGGTATATGAAATTCATGCATGGGGAGCTGGGGGAGTGTCCCTCAGCCCAGCCTGCATACTCTCCAATATGGGACCCCTTGAGGGATGTCCAACTGTCGGGATCAGGCCTAAACAGGTAGTCAGACATCCCTCTCACAAACCAGGACTGCTGGCTCCCAACTGCTCACCTGCCTGCCTTCCTGATTGCCCAACTGCTTCTGCCTGCCAGCCTAATCAGCCCCTAACCACTCTCCTGCTAGCCTGATTGATGCCTAACTGATCCCCTGCCAGCCTGTTTGTCCCTAACTTCCCTCCCTGCAGGCCTGCTCACCCCTAACTGCCCTCTCTTGCACATTCCTTGGTTGTGGGCACATCCCCAGAGGGGGAGGGGGGGCATGCAAGAGGCATGCCTGGTCGCCCCCAACTTCTCTCCCTGCAGGCCAAATTGCCCCCAACTTCCTTCCTCTTCCGGCCTCCTCTGTCACCCCCAACTTTCCTCCTCTTCCCTAACTGCCCTGCCCTGCAGGCTTGCTTGCCCCCAACTGCCCTCCCTTGTAGGCCTGGTCCCTCCTTACTCCTCTCCCCTGCTGGCCTGATCATCCACAACTGCCCTCTCTTGCAGGCCAACTTGTGGTGGCCATCTTGTGTCCACATGGGGACAGGATCTTTGATCATAGGGGGGCAGCCATCTTATGTGTTGGAATGATGGTCAATCTGCATATTATTCTTTTTATTGATAGGATAGAGGCCTGGAACATGGGTGGGGGCCAGATGGTTTGCCCTGGTGCATGGGTGGGGGCCAGCTGGTTTGTCCCAGATCAGGATGGGGGTTTCCTTGGGGCATGGGGCAGCCTGGGCAATGGGCTTTGGAGGTTTGCAGGCCACACCCCCCAATGACCCAAGCGGAGGCGATGGTATCTGGGATTTATCTTTTCAAATTGAAACTTTGTAGCCTAGAGTGAAGCCAAGCCTCCTGCTTGCGCCATGGCCACAGCCATTTCTGTTGGGATTTATTTATCTTCTATAACTGAAACTTTGTAGCCTTAAGTGGAGGCCAAGGCAGGCCAGGGTGTGCGGAATGCTTGGTTTCCTCCATTGCCGAGGAAACCCAAGCCTCCCTCCTGTTCCTTTTGTGGCAGCAGCCATCTTGGTTGGGGTTAATTTGCATACCTGCTCCTGATTGGCTGGGGGCATGGCTGGCAGGAGTGTAGCAGAGGTATGGACAATTTGCATATTACTCTGTTATTAGATAGGATATTTTTAAAAATAAAAATAAAAACAGAAAACAAGGTTCATGCAGAAATCTAGCTCAGAAGAAGTCTAGGCAGACATTTAAAAAAATAAAAGCTTATCTTCTTAGAGAAGTGAGATCAGAGGTGAAGAATTATTCCTTTTCTGGGCAGAAAGTTTACCATGTTCTATGTAAATAAAATTTGATGCCCACAGTGCTAAATGGAAACATCTACTGTTGTATGGTTTGTCATAAATCCCAGGGGAAGAAATTCTTTTCCTGGGGAAATACATGGCCCACAATGATCAAAATGTTGCAACCTAACCTAAGAACACTGGCCTACAAAGAATGGAATGTGGGGAAGAATTGTATTTCTGTCTGTTCATTTTCTTTGTCATGCCATATTTAGTTAATTCACTGTTCTACATCTGGAGCTTGATAAAAGACAGACAATGTTCTTCCTCTCTTTCAGGGCTGGCTGACAACCTCTATAGAGCAGTAAGAATATGACAATAACTACTCTGGTGATTCTGAACAAGTCACTAAACTCCACTTGGGCTTCTGTGTCCTCATTTACAAAAGAAAAGTAGAAATAGCTATCTTCCAAAAATGTTGCTAAGATAGATAACTGTCAAGAGTTAATTTTAAAAATATTTCTAATCACTCATCTGCTGATGGGCACACTTAGGCTGTTTCCAAATCTTAGCTATGGTGAATTGTGCTGCTATGAACATAGGGTGCATATATCCTTTCTGATTGTGTTTCTAGTTTCTTGGGATATATTCCTAGAAGTGGGGTCACTTGGTCAAATGGGAGTTCCATTTTTAGTTTTTTGAGGAAACTCCATACTGTTCTCCACAGTGGTTGCATCAGTCTGCATTCCCACCAGCAGTGCACGAGGCCTCTTTTTTCTCTGCATTCTTGCCAGCACTTGTCTTTTGTTGATTTGTTGATGATAGCCATTTTGACAGGTGTAAGAAGGTAACTCACTGTCATTTTGATTTGCATCTCTCAGATGATTAGTGACTTTGAACATGTTTACATATGTCTTTTAGCCTTCCTTATGTCCTCTTTCGAAAAGTATCTATTTAGGTCCGTTGCCCATTTATTATTCCTATAGTTAAGCTGTATGAGTTTCCTGAAAATGTTGGAGATTAAACCCTTATCGGTGATAACATTGGCAAATATGTTCTCTCATGCAGTGGGTTTTCTTGTTGTTTTGTTGATGATTTCTTTTGCTGTACAGAAGCTTTTTATTTTGATATAGTCCCTTTTGTTTATTTTCTCTTTAGTTCCCATTGCCCTAGGAGCTGTATCGGTGAAGATATTGCTTCAGCATATGTCTGAGATTTTGCTGCCTGTGGACTCCTCTAATATTTTTATGGTTTCCTTTCCTGTGTTTAAGTCATTTATGCATTTTGAGTTTATGAGTGGATTAAAAAACTGTGGTATATTTACACAATGGAATACTGTGCTGCAGTAAAAAAATAAGGAATTCTTACCATTTGCAGCTGCATGGATGAAACTGGAGAGCATTACGCTAAGCAAAATAAGCCAGTCAGGGAAAGATAAATACCACATGATCTTACTCATTTGTGGAACATAATGAACAACATAAACTATGAACAAAACAGATCCAGAGACAGAGTAATATCGATCAGATGTCAAACCTCAGAGGGAAGGTAGGGGAGTGAAGGGGTAACGTGGAGGATCAACCAAAGGACTTGTATGCATGCATATAAGCCTAACTAATGGACACAGACACCAGGAGGGTGAGGACATGAGTAGGGGAGTGAGGGGGCAAAGAAGGGATAAGGACACATATGTAATACCTTAGTCAATTAAAAAAAAAGAAAACCTAAAATTCCAGAAAAAAATTTCTATATCATAGGATTATAAGTGATTTTATTTCTTTTTGCTTCTCTTTATTTTCCAAATTTTCTACAAAGAACATTTTTACTATTTTTAATCAGAAGGAAACATTTTAAGCAAATAGAAACCAATTTTTATCAGTAGGAAAAATTTTAAGCAAATGGAAACCAATTTTCAAAGATACTAAATTATATTAATCTTAAAAGGCTAGGATTTATGTTTTAAGTGACCTTCATTGAATTACTCAGTTCTGAGAAAGATTTGAACTGAAAACAGAGTTATATACACACCAGACCTTCTCATGCTAGGCTAAAAAGGAATGCCTTGTGTTAAACATCATTAAACTATTACTGGATATATTTCAGGTCATCAGATAATAGTGTTTGATTTTACTAGTCTTCCTGCTTACCTTCTTGACGGCTACCATTAATTCTAAACATAACAGCCAAGATACTTCTAAAAATGAGATTGTGGCTCTCTTCTGGTCTCATCCTTCCAAAAATATAGCATCACACTTTAAATAAAATCCAAAATCTTCCTCAAAGTCTGTAAACCTCTATATAACTCTCCTATCTGCTACTCTCCCCCTCCACCTTTGTACTCCACCCAAACTAGCCTCTTATTTCTTCTCAAGCACAGCAAACATATTTACATAACTCACTCCATTTTATTCAGGTCTCTGTTCAAATTATCTTCTCAGAAAATGCTTTCCTCACTAATATGTTAAAAATAGCACCATTTCTGTTACTCAAGCTCTTTACCCTCTTTTAGTTTTTTATAGCCCTTACCCATATCTGTAAATATATACATTTATTTCTTTCCTAGAGGCCCGGTGCATGGGATTTGTGCACTGGTGGGGGGCATGACCTGTGGGGATCAGCCTGCTGTGGGAACACCACTCATCCCGGTCAGCTGAGTGGCTGTGGACCTGCCCTACCAGTCAGACGCTCCCACTGTGGAAGTGCACGGACCACCAGGGAGCAGCTCCTGCATTGAGCTTCTGCTCCCTAGTGGTCATTGCATGTCATAGTGACTGGGTGACTCTGGTTCTGTTGTTTGGTCATTGGGCTTTTATATATAGAGATCTTGGTAATCTCTATTCCCCACAAAGTTCTACACCTGTCTTATTTACCTTGGTACTTACAAGAGTAATCGGTACACAGTAATGCTCAATAAATACTTATTTCGTGAATTAATAAATGAGTTACTGACATTTGCCATTATTAGATTCATTTGGAAATTGGTGTTACCTACAAGGACAGACCTTAAATAGTTCTTAAACCTTAGGAGAAAGTAAACTTTAAAATACAGAGAAGCTTATTAGTTTTGTTGAATCACCAGACAGGCAACAGAAGGAATAGAGAACTTCTCCCATCAAAATATCTAACATGTGTATTGGCAAACAGCTTACTAAATTATAAGAGCCCTGGTGTGAATTAAGGTTTTAGGCAGGAGCTTATATGATTTTCAAAAATAAAGCCCATTTCAAAATAAAACTTAATGCTTTAATAGCAGCAGCTGTTAAGAGGAGAGGAAATCCATACCCTCCATTGTTTCATCCCAAGAGACACTTTGTTCTAAAAAATGAAAAATCTGTCTCATTTTCACTTGTGATAGGGACAAGTATGTTGTTTACGTATTACCCAAGATTTTCCCAGGACACTCACATCTAATTAGTAACAGAATAGCTTGGCCATTTCATTTCTATACTCAGGTGTTAGAAAGAAACTCCCTCAGTTAACTTTAGAATGGAAAAGGGATGAGGGGGAGAGAAAAATAAATTGAAAAAGGTTAAAAATCAAACTGAACTTGAAAATTAAAGAGTCTCTGCAATTCCATCATTAGCAGAGCAGAATGTATTATCTTGGGATGTGCGATCTTTTAGGGCTCAATAACTTCCCTAAAACTATATGCAAAATGTATAACTGTACTTATATCAGGTTTTACTAGATTCTCACAGTTCTATAACCTCCAAATGTTAAAAGCCATGAATGACTCTATCCTAATTTCATCACAGACCTTGAAAAGACCAGATCGGTTTGCAGAGCATTCACTTCAGGCCATAGGAAAACCAATATACATGCTTCATGTCTGGGTAATCTCACATGCAAATGACATTAGATATAAATATCTGGCTAGTTTGGGCTTTATTTAAGAAATTTAGGCTGACTTCATGATCAGGACCTTAAAAGAGATATTACTGGTTCTTATTTCCAAGGTATTTATACAATTTCAAAGACTACCTAGGCCATTTTTTTAACCATAATAATGTATTTTTTTTTTTATCTTTTGAACCACTGAGGCACAAACTTTCTCTATTGTTAGAAATTAAAGACCTCCTTTATATTATTATATAAGATGAAAGGGAAACGTTTCTGGAATATTCTCAATTCCAATTCAACTTAAAAAGTATTTACTGTACATCTGTTATCTTTAAGATTCAATAAAGCAAACAAAAACAATCAATGCATGATACCCAACCTCAAAATTATTATAATCTAGCTGAGGAAGGAAAGCATATATATAAACTAAATTCACAAACAATTAAAGGTAGGCAATATTAATTCAGATAAGATAGTGTTTGTAAGTAATGCTGATCAAAAAAAGAAATCTATTATGTTGGAAGTGATAAATATTTTAGATACATTTAGTAGAAGTATAATGAGTTAAATCAAGGGAACATGTAAATATCACTAACATATTGTAGAGATATAAACAATGTAAGAATTTTAAAGATAAAATAAAAAATGTTCTATATTCTTGCAATCATGAGAGAGGAACAGAGATCAAAGTTATAATTTGTCTAAATGGAATAAAAGATAAATTAAGGCTAAACCACGAATGTGCCACTCTAAACTGTGTGGTAATAGGATTTCTCATCTTAAATATGTTTTATTAAGAAAAGCTCATGTACTAACAAAGTAAAAATATTAAAATTGGAACTGCCTTATGATCCTGCAATTCCACTTCTTGGAATATATTCAAAGAAACCTGAAACATTGATTCAAAAGGATATATGCACCCTATGTACATTGCAGCACTATGTACAACAGTCAAGATTTGGAAGCAATCCAAGTGAGTAAGTGGATTAAAAAAGCTATGGTACTTTTATACAATGGAATACTACTCAGCCATAAAAAAGAAGGAAATCTTATCTTTTGTGACAGCCTGGATGGACCTGGAGACTATTATGCTAAGTGAAATAAATCATTCAAAGAAAGAAAAATACCATATGATTGCACTTATATGTGGAATCTAACAAGCAAAATAAACAAACAAATAAGAAATAAACAGAATGGTAGATACAGAAAACAGACTGACAGCTATGGTGGGAGGGTGCTGGGAGCTAAATAAAATAGGTGAAGATCTTAAGCAAAACAAAAAACTCATACACACAAACATCAGTAGGGTGATTATCAGAGGGAAAGGGTAGTGGAGACAGGTAGAAGAGGGTAAATAAGAGAAAAATGAGGACAGAAGGGGACTAGATTTTGGGTGGTGACCACACAATACAATATACAAATAATGTATTGTAGAATTGTACATCTAAAATCTATATAATTTTATTAACCAATGTAGCCCCAATAAATTTAATTTAACAGAAAGGCAATTGGAAAAATGATATAGAAACAAAATGAGAGTATCAATAAAGAGAAATTAATAAAAGGAGCCTAAAGAAATTCTGGAGCTGAAAAGTAAAAAAAACCCACAAAAACAAAAAAAAGCAAAACTGAAATGAAACAGTCACTAGAGGGGTTTACTAGCAATTTGAGGTCAAGAAGAAAGTATCACCAAATTTAAAGATAAGACCATTGAAATTATTGAGTCTGAGCTGAGGAGCAGAAGAAATAATGAAGAAAAGTGAATAAAGCCTTTAGGGTCCTATGAGAAAGCAGCAAGTCACAGTACTCATAATGTGAGCTCCAGAAGAACAAAAAGAGAGAAATGGGGCAGAAAGAATATTCATAAAAATAATGGCCTCAAACTTCCAAAATCTGATGGAATATATGAATCTATACATTTGAGAAACTCAATAAACTCCAAGCAAAATAAATTTTTAAAAATCTATACTGAAATACATAGTAGTCAAACTGTTAAAATATCAGAGACAAAGAGAATCTTGAAAACATCAAGAGAAAAGTCATCACATACAAGGGATCCCCAATAAGATTGAGAGCCAATGTCCCATCAGAAACTATGGAGGCAAGAGGATAGTAGGATAATGTATTTAAGATACTAAAAGGAAAAAAAAATCTGTCAACCAAAAATTTCATTTTTTTTGGCAAAATTATCTTTTTTAATATATATTTTATTGATTTTTTTAAAAACATATTTTATTTATTTTTTTACAGAGAGAAAAAGAGAGGGATAGTTAGAAACATCAATGAGAGAGAAATATTGATCAGCTACCTCCTGCACACCTCTTACTGGGGATGTGCCCTCAACCAAGGTACATGCCCTTAACCAGAATCAAACCAGGGACCCTTCAGTCCACAGGCCGATTCTCTATCCACTCAGCCAAACCAGTCAGGGTTATTTCATTGATTTTTTAAAAAATATATATTTTATTGAATTTTTACAGAGAGGAAGAGAGAGGGATAGAGAGTTAGAAACATTGATGAGAGACATCGATCAGCTGCCTCCTGCACGCCCCCCATCGGGGATGTGCCCGCAACCAAGGTACATGCCCTTGACCAGAATCGAACCCAGGACCCTTTAGTCCACAGGCCAACACTCTATCCACAGGTTTTGGCTATTTCATTGATTTTTTACAGAGAGGAAGGGAAAGGGAGAATTAGAAACATCGATCAGCTGCCTCCTGCACACTCCCTACTAGGGAATTGCCCATAACCAAGGCACATGCCCTTGACCAGAATCGAACCTTGGACCCTCCAGTCCGCAGGCAGACACTCTATCCATTAAGCCAAACTGGTTACAGCAAAACTATCAAGAATATCTTGTAAGAATATCCTTCTTGAAATTAAGACATTTCCAGATAAACAGAAGCTTCATTACCATTAGAACTACCCTACAAGAAATGTTAAAGGGAGTCCTTCAGAATAAAATGAAAGAACACTAGAGAGTAAAAAGTGAACAGGCTAAAATAGAAGTCAATAGAAGCTATATGAAGAAATAGAGACAATGGTAAAGGCAACTACATAGTAAAGAAGGAGCTGGAGGAGAAAAGGAAAAGAAGAAATGATGGAGGGGAAAGGAGTGAAGGAAGTGGAAGAGGAGGAATTATAGGAGGAGCAATAGCAGCAGTGAGTGGTGGCAGCAGAAGTTGTTTCTGCCACTGCCTAGGCTATGTTGCTAGAGAAGTCACATAGAGTAGTGTTCAAAAGCCATTTAATAACCTGGGTTATAATGCTGGAAAAGAAGCCATATGAGGAGGCCTGTGATTCCATTTCAGTTGTCCAGATGACTCTAGCTAGCCCCAGGCACTAATTGTAACTGAAGAAAAATCATCATTTATCAAACTTTGGTTGGGACAGTTAGATTTTGTTGGGGGATCAAATAACCTAAATTAACACTTTATACAAAATCAGGCAATTGTTTAAGACAATCAACTATGGCATTATCTACATCATACAGAAATAAACAGAAACCAGTATTACATAGAAATAAACAGAAATCAGTATTATGTAAAAACTATTGGCCCAGTGCATGAAATTCATGCACAGATATAGTCTCTGGGCCTGGCTGGCAATTGAAGTGTGAGCGTCTGGCATCAAAGGGCAGGTCCCAGCTGACCTCTGGGCCCTGGGAAGCACCTGGGCCCCTGGGCCCCTGTGTGTTCCACTCCTCCTGAGTCACTGCACCCAAGTCCCCACATGGAAATGTGGTGAGTACAGCCAGATGCCACAAGCTGAGGCAAAGTGTAGGCCTTTGGGCCACTGAGTGATACTGCACAGAAGCTAGGCAGGCAGCATGCTCTCTCCCAGCCAGCCTCACAGACCAGCTCCAGCATAAACCCACTGGAAACCCGATAAGCCTCTGCAGTCTCAGTGGCTGCAGTCCAGCACCTAAGCAAGGGATTTCCCCAGAGCATGAGTCCTAGCATCCTGGGGCAAGGTAGCAGGGGGAGTGAGAGTAAACTTGGCAAACACTCTACATTCTCACCACATCTCCGTCCCATTATCCCCACCCCTAGGTAGCGGGTGAGAGGCTGCAGCATGTTGCCGTTGCCCACCATGTTCCACACTGCCCCTGGTGGTCAGCATACATCACAGCATGTGGCTGAACCCCAGTCCCTCAGTCAAACTACTGGTTGAACAATCACCCATGGGGACAATTTGTATATTAGATTTTTATTATATAGGATGAAAAATATAAGTAATTTAAAGCAAAATCTCTCTATATAAAGCCTAATATGTAAATTGTCCCCTTGGAAGTTCAACCAGGAGACAGGGAGTTCAATTGCTTGCCATGATGTCTGCTGACCACCAGGGTGCAGTGAGGAATGAAGGAAGGCCTGGGATGACAGCCAGAAGGCCCCCAATCAGCCCTGATTGCTGGCCAGGCCTAGGGACCCTACCTGTGAATTAATTTTGTGCACCAGGCCTCTAGTATTAACATAAAAAAAATAAGCCAGATGATATCCTATCTAAAAAAAGAATAATATGCAAATTGACCATACTTCCACTACATCCACAATCCACACTTACCAGCCAATCAGAGCGAGTATGCAAATTAACCCAACCAAGATGGCTATGGCCACAGAGATAGCAAGAGGGAGGCTTGGGTTGCCCCTGGCAATGGAGGAAACCAAGCTTTCTGCACACCCTGCCCTATGCTTAAGGCAACAAAGTTTCAATGGCTGTGCCAGCAGAAGGCTTGGCTCTGCTTTAGGCTATAAAGTTTCAACTGCAGAAGAGTAATAAATTCCAGATACTAGGGCCTCTGCTTGGGTTGCTGGGGTGCGTGGCTGGCCTGCAAACCACCACAGGCTCCTTGCCCAGGCCAGTCCATGCCCCAAGGGAACACCCACCTTGATCCAGGGCACCCCCTCAGGGCAAACCAGCTGTCCCCCACCCAGGCACCAGGTCTCTATACTATCTAATAAAAGAGTAATATGCAGATTGACCATCACTCCAACACACAAGATGGCTTCCCCATGTGGTCAAAGATCCTGCCCCCATGTGGATACAAGATAGCCACCACAAGAAGGCCATTAGGGGAGGGCAGTTGGCAGAGACCAGGCCTGCAAGGAAGGGCAGTTGGGGGTGATCAAGCCTGCAGGGAAAGGCAGTTGGGGAGGGTTTCCCAGGACTGCAGGGGAAGGCAGTTAGGGGCAAAAAGGCTGGCAGGAGAACAGTTAGGCATCAATCAGGCTGGCAAGAAAGTGGTTAGGGGTGATCAGACTGGCAGGCAGAAGTGGTCAGGGGCAATCAGGAAGACAGGGAGGTGAGCAGTTGGGAGCCAGCAGTCCTGGATTGTGAGGGAGGAGGCTGGGCTGAAGGACACGCCCCCTCCCATGCATGAATTTCATGCACTGGGTCTCTAGTTGAATATAAGTGAGAATGTAGGATTAATAAAACTCATTCACTGCCCTGGCCAGGTAACTCAGTTGGTTAGAGTGTCATCTTGATATGCCAAGATTGTAGTTTCAATCTCTAGTCAGGGCACATATAAGAATCAACCAATGAATGCATAAATAAGTGGAAAGCAAGTTGCTATTTCTCTCTCTCTCTCTCTCTCTCTCTCTCTTTTCCTCACTCTACCCCTCTCACTTGCCTCCTAAAATCAATAAATTTTTAAAGATTATTTTTAAAAATATAAAAGAAAAAAACCCACCTCTCATTCACTGTTGGTGGAAGCAGTGATTCCACTCCTAGTAATACACTCAACAGAAATGCATATATAGGGTGTCCCAAAAAATGTATACATACTTTGAATAATTATAAAGGCAGTATTTATTAAAAGACACTTCATTTTCAAAATTGAGTTATGAGCTGTTAAAATGTGTATACTTTTTTTGGGGGGATACTATATGTATGTTTTACAAAAAATAGGCACAAGAATATTCATATCAACAACATTCATCAACTGGATATAGTCATACAACAGAATACTATAAAGTAATTAAAATGAATCACTTTTCTATCCATGACATGGATGAATCTCACAAATATTTAGTGAAAGAAATGAGATATTAAATTAGACATAATGACCGAAACCAGTTTAGCTCAGTGGATAGAGCGTCGGCCTGCGGACTGAAGGGTCCCAGGTTTGATTCTGGTCAAGGGCATGTATCCTGGTTGTGGGAACATCCCCAGTGGGGGGCATGCGGGAGGCGGCTGATTGATGTCTCTCTCATTGATGTTTCTAACTCTCTATCCCTCCTCCTTTCCTCTCTGTAAAAAATCAATAAAATATGTTTAAAAAGAAAAAAAATTAAACATAATGTATAATGACATTTTATAGTTTAAATATAGGTAAAACTCATCTATGACTTGAGTTACCTTTGGGGGAAAAGGGAAGGGTACTATTGTGCCGCCGACACTTGGTAAAAATTCCCTAAGCCATACTGGAACACTTTTTATACACAAACATACTTTTTTCCTATATATAGATTAATTAGTTAGAGCTGTCATAATAAAATACCACAGTTTATGTAGCTTAAGCAACAGAAATGATCTCATAATTCAGGAGATTAGATGTCTAAGATCAAGGAGCTGGCAGTTTGTTTCTTCTGGGACATCTTTTCTTGACCTACTGATAGCCATCCTCTCCCTGGGTCTCCACATATTAAATGAATAAAATTACAAATGACAAGAGGATTGGGAAACTGGTACATCTACATAATGATAGGAGGATTACAAAATTAGTCTAGCAGAAACTGGTTTGGCTCAGTGGATAGAGCATTGGCCTGCGCCTGAAAGGTCCCAGGTTCGATTCTGGTCAAGGGCATGTACCTTGATTGTGGGTATATCCCAGTAGGGGGCGTGCAAGAGGCAGCTGATCGATGTTTCTATCTCATCGATGTTTCTAACTCTCTATCCCTTTCCCTTCCTCTCTGTAAAAAATCAATAAAATATGTTTTTTAAAAAACAACAAAATTAGTCTAGTTTTTCTGGAAAGTAATCTATCAAAATATTACTAAAGATATAAAAATGTTTTAACCTGTTCTATACTTCCAATAATAGAACAGGGGGTGTGCAGGAGGTAGCCAATAAGTGATTCTCTTTCATCATTGATGTTTCTATCTCTCTCTCCCTCTCTGTTCCTTTCTGAAATTAAAAGAAAAAAAAATTTAAGCCTCCTCACCACATAGATTTTTTCCTGCTCCATTTCTAGATTCATTTCTCACCATTCCCCCATTCTTACTCTGCTCTTTACCTTTGCCAAATATCTTGCAGTTTCTAAAATTTGGCCAGAGTTTTGTGGCCTTCTCTACATCGCCAATAACTGTACCATCCTTTATCATACCATTTCTTCTACTATAATTGCTAATTTACATGCAGCTCTCACCCACTCAACTGTGGGGGCAGAGATTATTGTTCATATTGGTGTCCTCAGTTTAACTCATAATGATAAAAGCTTAATGAATAAAATAAATGTCCAATAAATGGTAAATGATTTCAAGAATATGGATGTTTTTCTTATAGTTCCTTAGATAACAGATTTTAATACAAATCACTAAATAAATATGGGTATTTGAAACAATTATTTTTCTTCAAGTTAGGTAGCAACTTCTTAATGACTATGGTTACATGTCATCAAACTGTAAGCTAACTTGTCAAAGAGCAAAAATATTGTGCCACGGCCAACATTTAGCCACAGCTGTCCTCTAAATGATGTCCAGACATTCCCTTTCAAAATAGTTTATTCACAGATTTAATCCAATCCTTAAGCTTTACATAAAAAAACATAAACCAGCCAGGCCAGATATTAAGGTCAGTAAAGGATACCTTGTTCCCTTCTGTTATCTGAGAGGCACACAGGACATGAAACCTCACACCCAGCTTATCTATATATATAAAAAGCTAAGTGACCAATCATCTGTCTGACCGTCCAACTGACTGGCTGGTACATATGATACGCACTGGCAATTTAAAATGCCATGTCATAAATTAAAATTGAAAGTAGGTGTAATCATCATGCTACTGAGAAATCTTAATAGTAAATGGGGTCTTTGTAATGGTACTAGATTTATTATCAAAAGATTACAACCTAACATAATCAAAGCTGAAGTATTTACAGGATCTGCGGAAGAACAGGTTGTTTAACCCTAACCCTAACCCTCCCATTTAAATTAATTTGAAGACAGCTTCCCACGATGCCAGCATTTTCAATGACTATTTAAAAATCACAAGGACAAACTATAGACAGAGTAGGAATATTCCTACCTGAACCTGTATTCAGACATGGTTATATGTTCCTTTCTCTCTAGTTCGAAGAGCGTGTGGCATTACAATTAAAGTTGTAAATATTTCATCACAAGGGAAATTAGTCAAGCACTCTGAAAGTGTTTTTACTCTTAATGTGTTATTCAGGGAGATATTAGAATAAGTTTAATCAATTTTTCAGTCATTGTTTTTATCAATGTTGTTTTTATATCATGCTTTTGTTGTTTTTATGTGTCTTAGCTGTTATATCATGTTGTTATTTATTTATCAATCTATATGTTATTTTCATGTTTTTACTCATTTTCTTTCATCTCTGACACTTCTATTGTAGAGAAAGGGGGAATCGTGCTATTAAAATACTAGAGGCCCAGTGCAAGAAATTCACGCGCGAACAGGATCCCAGGCAGCTGCCTGCCAGGGTCTCCCGCCCCCAAGCTGTCTGCCGCTGCCGCCCCTGATCAGTCTCCTTGTGGAACTCCTGGATGAGGGGGACAATTTGCAAATTAGGCTTTGATTATATAAAGATTTTCTAATTAATTTCTTTTCAATGTGCACCAATCTGTACCCCGGAGCCACTGGTTTTACAATAATATTTTGGACGCAAGGAATGACTCCCTGAATGGGGAGAAAAGAGGACGAGAGAAAAGGCAGACTGCCAAGAAGGGAGCTCTGAGACTTTCAAGAAATGAGCCCTTTTCAAATCAGCACTTTTCAGCCCCCTACGAGCAGCAGCTGCCGCGAGGGGGTGGGGGCAGTCCCCACGGCAGGAAGTGCAAACAGGCCTGGGGATTTCGCCATGAGAGAACGGCTCCTTTCGCAAGTGAAAGGGAGACTTACTTTTGCTTTGACAGCGAGTCACGCTGCTCTGTTCCCATTTTAAACAGGCCACGCCGGCTCCCTAGCCCCAGGGGCCGGAGCACAGGGGGGGAAAAACACTTTGCTCTGACCGGCTTCTGGGGTCACGCGGCTCCCCGGGGAGCGGGAACGGGGAAGTTCCCAGGCGGGAAGGCGGTCCCGAGTCTGAGGCCACAACAGCCTGGGAGTCCTGGCGCCTTTCCCAGGACTGGGAGGAACGCCCGCCAGATCTCACCGCCAGGTTTCTATTTCTCCTAAAAGCCCTGCCTGCCCATCAATACCTTTTCTTGGGAGTCTTCTCGGCCCTTCTGCCCCATCAGCAACGTGCTCTCTCCCGTCCGCAGGACAAACTTCCAAAAGGCGGCCCGGCACACGCGGGCCGCGCAGGCCGCAGCGGCACGGCCTCCGCTCCCCCGGCTTCACGCCACGGGGAGCAGCTCACCACTCGGCCGCCCCTCCCACCACCACCCACCACCCCCACACCCACCACCACCACCACCCCCTACACCCCCCACCCCCGAGAAGCCCCCATCTGCCCTTTGAAAATCAGTCCCTTGGGCATTAGAAGGTCGGGCCTCGAGTGACGCCTAACTGACCCCAGCACCGCCTTCCCTGGTCCGAAAGGCCTCCGTCCGCCCCGCTGCAGCCCAGGGCCGCAGGGCCCTCCCCAGCCTCGTGTGGCGGCCTCCTCCCCAGTGACCAGGCCCTTCTGAAGCCGCCGTGCCCTCCGGCCTCCACCCCACGGCTGGTGTGGAAACTGCAAAATGGGCCCCGCTCCCGGCGGCGTTCCCCAAGGAAGCGCAGCCTCCTCTGGCTGGAGGCTGTGGGACCGGCAGGACACGGGAGGAGGGAGCCCCAGGAATACAGCCACTACCTTTCCCACGAAGTGCTTCTTCTCCCGGAGAGATCAGCGAAGAAGCGGCAGGGACACACAACCAGCAGCAGCAGTCAGAGGGCAGACGAGGTGCGCCAGCGGCGGCCAGGGCCTTCCCCACGGAAAGTTCTGGAAGTTGGTTGGCTGCGCATGCTCAGTGCACGCCTCGGCCCCCCTCATTGGATGGCTGCGCATGCTCAGTGCGTGCCTCGGCCCCCAGGGAGCCTGGCCGCGCTTCGCAGGCGCCGTGCGAAGCCAGGCTGGGATCCTTGGCTCCTGGGCTCCTTCTCGCCTGTCCGCATATCTACTGAGCACCTACTGGGTGCCAGGCCCTGTCAGGGCTCAGCGTAGAGTCTCCAACACCCCCCTCATTGTGGCAGAAAGAGATGTTAACCACGGGATTCCAGATAAACTTAACATGGCCTTGGAAATGGGCTGAACCAGGACAGGCGCCAGGTGGCATGAGAGCACATGGAAGAGGACCCCACCAAGTCTGTGGATCCAGGAAGGCTTCTCAGAGGACAGGCCATCCTGGACATCTCCCTCCGGTAGGTCAGATTGCTAGGCAGGAGGGCAGGGGGACGGAGTAGGCACACCATTTCAAGCAGGAAAACAGCATGAGCAGGAACAGTGCGAGGGGAAGGAGCCGTGTCCCTTTAAGGATCTGAGGGAATCAAGGGTGCAAGAGCAGTTTTGCAAAGAGAGGCTGGGAAAGTGGGCAAGGGCAGACAGTGCGGGGCCTTGGTCTTCATTCTAAGAAGTTTTCGTCTTTCTTTGCTCAGAAAGAATGCGGCTAGCTCTACCATGCTTTGCCGTTGGTAAGGCATTGTTGCCATAATGTTAACAACCTGTGAGGTCAGTAATAGTTTTTCCAGCTTTAGAGAACTGAGGCTTTAAAAAGTTAAGTTATTTTGCACTGTCATTAGGTAGCAAAGCTGGACTTGAACCCACTTCCACCTTATGCATAGTCACAATAATTACCAAAATTAAGTATAACCAAATGAATAAGCTGTATCACCACAGGTTTTCTTCAAAAAAGATTTCAATAATGTTGTATGTAAGCATTAATACTAGAGACTAGTCCAAAGATGTGCACCATGTAACAAAAAAATGCTAATGCTTGTCCCCTCACCCCTTACTTTATAGCATGCATTTTCATTTGGGTAGGTGGGGAATGTTGTCCTCAAGGGAACAAACTTGGTTCTTAGGGAGAGTAAAAAAAAAAAAAAATCTTGGATATTAACAATGATTAGTGGCACACAAAGTTCAACCCTACCCAACAAAATCGTACTTATTTCTTAATACTGTCATGTGTTGCTTAATGACTGGGATACATTCTGATAAATGTGTTATTAGGCGATTTCATCATTGTGCAAACATCATAATGCACTTAACACAAACCTAGATGATAACTAGTACAGCCTAATATACACCTAGGCTACAGGAGCACCTGGGAGAGATTGCAGGTTGGGTTCCAGACTGCCACAATATAGCAAGTAACAAAAGTAAGTGAGATATAATCTTTTTGCCAGTGAGGGGCTTGCCTTCAGTTTGTAAAAAAAAAAATAAAAATAAAAAATGCAACACCTGTTAAGTACAACAAAACAAAGCCCAATAAAATGAACTATGCTTGTATGAAATATGATAGAGCCTATTTCTCCTATGCTACAAACTTGTACAGCATATTACTATACTGAGTACTATAGGCAATTATAATGGAACTAGAGACCCAGTGAACGGATTTGTGCACTGGTGGGGTCCTTCTGCCTGGCCTGAGAGGATCAAGCTGAAACTGGCGCTCTGACATCCCCCGAGAGGTCCTGGATTGTGAGAGGGCAGTTCTCCGGTGACACATCCTGGAATAGGGCTCCCTTCTCTCTGGTTCTAGGTGCGTCACCCAAGAACCACAGCTGACAAGTGACTGCAGCTCTGCAGCTCCTGTGTTGAGCATCTGACCCCTGGTGGTAGTGTGTGTCATAGCTACTGGCCAGTTGGCCAGCTGGTGGTTAAATAGGAAGGAAGCTTTTATATATATAGATGGTAGGTATTTGTGTAAACACTTCTACACATAGCAAAGGTACAGTAAAATACAGTATAAAAGAAAATACAGTAGGGCAGTTACGAATGAAGCGTGCAGAACTGTAAATTTTTCTGTGTAAAGTGGTTAGTGAATCTGAAGACCTAGGTCTAGGGCATTACTGTACACTATTGTAGACTTTATAAGCACTGTATAGTTGGACTACACTAAATTTATTTTTAAAATTTATTCAACAATAAAATAACCTTTAAATTTATTCAACAATTTTCTGACTTTATAAATCTTTTAGTTTTTTTAAACTTTTGACTATAACACATTAAAATACAAATACTTTACACAGTTTTACAAAGATATTTTCTTTAAGCTTTTTAAAAAATATATTTTATTGATTTTTTTACAGAAAGGAAGGGAGAGGGAGAGAGAGCCAGAATCATTGATGACAAAAAAAAATAAAAATCAATTAGCTGCCTCCTGCACACCCCCTACTGGGGATGTGCCCGCAACCAAGGTACATGCCCTTGACTAAAATCGAACCTGGGACCCTTTAGTCTTCAGGCCAACGCTCTATCCACTGAGCCAAACCGGCTAAGGCTATTTTCTTTTTTTATATCCCTATTCCATAAGCATTTTTTCTATTAAGATTGTTTTAACTTTTAAAAAATGAAGACATAAATATACCCATTAGCCTAGGCCTACACAGGGTAAGAATTATGAATATCATTTTCTTCCACTTTCACATCTTGTCCCACTTAAAGGGAACATGTTCAGGGGCAATAACATGCATGGAGCTATCATCTCTAGGATAACAATGCCTTTTTTGGAACACCTCCTGGAGAGCCTGCCTCAGGCTCTTGAGGAGATGTCACTCTTTTCAGAAATATGTCTATGTGGTTTGCTAGGTTTGTTTTCACCACAAATTTGCTGTAAGCAGTATCTGCTCCATGAACATTCCTCTGGTCAACAAAAAGAAGACTTGAACCTTTGTAGATTTAAAAAAAAGAGTTTTTTATTTGGACCTGTTTGAGGATATATCCAAGAGTAGAGTTCCAAGAAGCCTTTAATTAGTGCTCTGACTTTAGGAAAGCGAGAAGAGGCTTATATAGGGGCAGGAGGACAAAGAAAAATATAGCTATATCAGCAGTTTCAGTTGCATGCATTCAAGGATTAACAGTTTTATATTAGGCTGAGGAGAATATGCAGACAAGGTAGGATCATTAATCAACTGGAGTTGGGGGTCATGGGAAGAAATCTGGAAGCAATTATTTCTACTTTTTAATCAGGATACAGAAAGAATAGGCACTGCCTTCTATAATCATTTATTTTCTTTTTTAAAAGATATATTTCATTGATTTCTTACAGAGAGGAATAGAGTTAGAAACATCGATGAGAGAGACATTGATCAGCTGCCTCCTGCACGCCCCCTACTGGGGATGTGCCCACAACCAAGGTATGTGCCCTTGACCAGAATCGAACCTGGGACTTTTCAGTCTGCAGGCAGATGCTCTATCAACTGAGCCAAACTGGTTTCAGCAATCATTTATCTTTTTAATTGGAACTGTTGGAAAGTGTACATGGCTGGTCCCTCAGATTGTCTTGGTTAGGAACTTACTGCATTCCTTTGGTTACTGATCAAGTTAGAGCAGCAGCTTAAACACCCTTTCCTTTCTCACTCCTTATTAATGAAAACCTTTTGGTGTTGAGGTCCATGCTTTCAAACATTTTAAGGAGTTGTTAAGGTCTGCAAAAGCTTCTGCTAAATCTTTCACTGAGTTTTCTTCTTTTTCTTTTTCCCTATATAAACTTTATTAAATACAAACAAAGAACTATGTACATCTTGCTGTAAAATGCTGCCCACAGCTGTAGAAACAGTGTCTGCCCCACTCTCTTCACTGTCCAAATCCTGAAAGACTCTTGTTTATCAACTGTCTCTTCACAAAGCAAGTCCGCCACTTGCTGGGTTTATCATTCTGAGGCTCAAAAACTTTCTCACAAAGTCTCAATCCAGCCTCCTGCCTTAACTGCTGCAAATAGACCATCATCACTTTGTCTTCCTTTGAAGGTTTTGCATAAATTGTGTTAAGTGGAAAACCAGGCTCTTCAGGAATGGGAAAATTAGTGATTCCCAGGCTATACATTTCTTTCTCATCTTGCTTTTAAAATTTCACTTTTGGAGTTCCTTTAGACACTCAGAAATGTAGATAGTTATGTATATCAAGGTCCTATCAGCTTTATTCTTAATTTCAGGGTTTTTGAAGAAGATATTGACCTTGAAATAATAGGAGGCTTCATCCACAATATCTGTGTCTTTTGTCTTTCTAGGGGCAGGTCGTTTGAACTGACTTCTGATGGGCAACAGTGCAATATTTCCCAATGAGTTTGGTATCAGGGTCCATGAGAGAAGAATGGTAAGCCAGCATCTTGATGTCTTCCAATTTTTCTGAGGTTTCTCTTTTTCTTCTTCAGCAGTTCCCTGTGCTCTTGCCCCCTTTGCTCAACTATGCTATCCTGTTCCAGTCCCAACAACTCCTCCTTCATCAGTTCCTCAAGAACAACTTCTAATAGCTCCTCAGTGTCATCCTCATCCACACCCAGGTTAAAGTGGTTTACAATCTCAATCACAACCATGTTGACTTTTGCAGTCTTTACACTATGATGTTTCAACAGCTACAGCACTAGGTTATAAGAATTTTCCAGCTCCATTATAATCTCATTATATCATTATGTCATTATTATAACATATGTGAAGGGATCACCTTCATATATGTGGTTCATTGTTGATCAAAAATCATTATGCAGTGCATGACTTTAATTTTTTTCTTTAGGAAAAAATGTAATTTAATTTAGTTTTTTTCCTCACCTAAAGATATGTTTATTGATTTAAGAGAGAAAGTAAGAGCCTGGTTGGTTTGGCTCAGTGGTTGAGCGTTAACCATGAACCAGGAAATCATGGTTTGATTCCCAGTCTGCGGGTTGTGGCTTTGATCCCCAGTGTAGGGTGTGCAGGAGGCAGGTCATCAATGAGAATCATTGATGTTTCTATCCCTCTCACCTTCTCTCTTCTTCTCTGGAATCAATAAAATTATATATTTTTAAAAAGAGAGAGAGAGAGAGAGGAAGAGAGAGAAAACATTGATTGGTTGCCTTCTATATGTGCCCCAAATGTGAACTGAACCTGCAACAGAGATAGGTGCCCTGACCAGGAATCAAACCCACAACCTTTTTGGTGTATGGGATGATTCCCCAACCAATTGAGCAACCTGGCCAGAGCATAATTTAATTTAGGAGAGGAACTCATAAAAAAAAGTTGAGAAGCATTGTTCTATAATAATGAACTTCTAAACTTTAGTGGATCAACCAGAATAAAGGTCACATTTCTTAACCTGCCCTGAAGATAGGTATGTCCATGGGACTAAGTTCTGGCTCAGGGCAGATGATGGAAAGTGATGAGTATAATCTCAGGTTGGGTCTAAAAATGAGGAACAAGCCCTCTTCTGCCTTCTCACCATTCTCCACTTAGAAAGTAAGTAGGAGGGCAGCAACCTGGAGATGACAATGAATCAATGAGATAGAGCCTAGGAGACTTCATGGAGCAGAACCACCATATACACTAATCAACCTGCCTCTTTCAAGAAAAAATGCATTTATCTTAATTAGCCACTATTAATTTGGAACTCCGTTACATGCAACTGATCCCTTACTTTTTTTTTTTTTTTGAGAGAGAGAGAGGGGAGGGGGAAGAAAAAGAAACATCGATACAAGAGAGAAACATCAATTGGTTTGCCTCCTGTACACACCTCCAGAGGGGATCAAACTAGACAGAAACCGGGGTATATGTCCTAACTTGAATTGAACCTACAACCTTTCAGTGTACAGGGACAATGCTTCAAGCAACTGAGACACACCAGCCAGGGCATTATTCTTTTTCGTTTTTTAATTATTATGGTAAAAAAATGCATAACATGAAATTTACAATTTTAACCATTTCTAAGTGTGCAGATCAGTAGTCCTAAGTATATTCATATTATTGTACAACATATCTCTAGAACTTTTTCATTTTTCAACACTGAAACTCTAAAACCTACTAAAGACTAATTTCACCTCATCTTTCCCCCCAGCCCTTGGCAGCCACCTTTATATCTTCTGCTTCTAGATTTGACTTTAAATACTTCAGATAATAGTTGTCCTTTTGTGTCTGGCTTATTTCACTTGGCATTATCTCCTCAAGGTCCATCCATGTTGTAGCATGGGACAAGATTTCCTTCTTTCTTAAGGCTGCTGAAAGTTTCATTGCTTGAATATACCACATTTTCTTCATCCATTCAGCTGTCAGTGGACATTTGGGTTACTTCACCTTTGCAAATAAGGCTGTTGTGAATAATGCTACCATGAACATGGGTTAGCAAATTTTTCTTTGAGATCCTTCTTTGAATTCTTTTGGACCTATTCCCAGAAGTGGAATTGCTGCATCATATGGTCGTTCTATTTTTGATGTTTTGAGGAGCCTCCATATTATTTCCCATATTGGAAGCACTATTTTACATTCCCGCCAATAGTGCACAAAGGTTCCAACTTCCCCATATCCACACCAACAGTGGTTATTTTCTAACTAGAGTCCCAGTGGACGAATTTCGTACACGGGTAGGGTCCCTAGGCCTGGCAGGTAATCAGGGCTGATCAGGACCTTCCTTCCCCAGCTGCCAGCTGCCGGCAGGGGCCTTCCTTCATTCTGTGCTCCCTCCCACCGCCCCCGTGGTCAGCACATGTCATAGCAAGCAATTGAACTCCCCATCTCCCTGTTGAACTCCTGAGGATACACTTTGCATATCAGCCTTATATATATGTAGGTTTTTGATAGTGGCATCCTGATGAATATGAAATGATATATCATTGTGGTTTTGACTTGCATTTCCCTGTCTTTTATGATTATGATGTTGAATATTTCATGTGTTTATTGGCAGTTTGTATATCTTCTTTAGAGAAATATCTATTCAAATTTCTCTCCCTTTTTAAAATCAGGTTTGTTGTTGCTGCTGTTGCTATGTTGTAGAATTTTCTTATAAATTCTAGGCATTAACTCTTAATCAGATATATGTTTTGTAATTATTTTCTCCCATTTCATAGGTTGTTTTTTCATTCTGTTGATTGTTTTCTTTGATGCAAGCAAAAAAGTTTTTAGTTTGATGTAGTCCCATTTGTCTGTTTTCAATTGATTCCTTATTATAACTAATTCAACCATTCAAAATAACAATAAACTGTAGCAGCAAAGGCATAAAAAAAACAAAGGAAGTTTATCACAGTAGGAAATGACCTGGTCCTGGAGGAAATTATCATTTGTTAAGAAAATAAGTCAGTCATATGTTATATAAGTGGTAAGAAAATTTGAAGAGTGTTTTATTTATCTGGGTACCACATTTCCAGTTCTTGTATAATATCATTATATAACCTATTCTTCACTCTAGGTGAGCAGCTGTGAGTATACTAAAGGCTGCGAGTAATACTGGTTTCACATCCCTTACTATAAACCACCCATTTATGTGAAATGGACAAAAAACATGCAGAAATTCCCTTAGATCTGAGAGTAGGATTTCCCCCAGCACAATTGTTTGTGGTCAGTTTAGCTAGATCAGCTGAGAATATTAGCCAATCAGCATTTCAGAGGGAAAATGTTTTCCTATATAAATATGATTTTTAATTGCATGTTCTCTAAAGAATTTCCCAGGCTTGAATTCCAATAGAGGAGTGACTCAGTAGAACTCCATTCTACTGCTATGAAGAAAAGTGGTGTTTCTCTCCTTTTGGGTATTATCTTCCTGACTCTGTTTGGAGTTCAAGGTAAGGGTTCTAAGTCACATTAGGTTAATAAATTCAGAGATGTAAATTGCTATAAAAGCCTCTGGAATTGCCCAGTAGAAGTGATTGCATGCATCAGAAAGTGATATGAGTCATTCATAAAAGCTCATTGATGTGGTTGATTATCCAAAGTTCCCATTTTAGACTTGCCAAATCAAAAAAGTCTTTTCAGTCTTGGTATTTGAATTCCTGGCATGTTGTAAATATTTATTAAACTGTAGATAATGAGATTAAAGGCTTTCAAGTTAATTTTGTTACCCTAATATTGTTTCTTGATAAGTATCTCTGTGCTTAATCAATTAAAGATCCAATAGTCAGAGACATTGTTCTTAACTTGTTTACTATTGGCCTTTGTTCCCTTAAGCAAATTAGTGAGCTTTTCTAGACTTCAGTTTCCTCCACTGAAAAATGGATATTTTAGTTATGATTTTTCCATCTACCTCATGATGTATGGCATATAGCACTAGTAATATATATGTTGAATAAATGAAAGAATTAAGGAATGAAGATAGTGTATTTAAAGAATTTCCAAGAGTTTAAAGCACTATTGAAAAGCAACGCAGTGGGGAGGATGAGGATGGTAGTCGTAACTGGTTATTATATGTAGAGCTTTCTGTCCAAACCAGCACCAACTGCAAAGTCATGTAACAAAACAGCTTTGGAAATTGCTTAGGAAATTGTGGCCCACATAGCACCCATGAATTAGCTATCCATGTATCTGGCCTGCAATAAACATTTATTAAATATTGTGAAAATCATTTTTCCTGAGTTTGTAGAATATGGTAGTTAAGAGCAATGCCTTTGGATTCAAACTCTTTCCCTGCCCCCTAAAAGCTGGATTACTTTGTTCTTTACTTCTTTGAACTTGAGCTTCTTTGTCTATAAAATGAAAGTGATAACCTACTACAAAGTTTGTGGTAGTGATTATTAGAAACTTAGGAAATTATAGTAATGACTATGATTAAGTCAAATGTATCATTTTGATGGAACACCTAAAGTGAGACATTGCCTTAAACCAATATGTGCTGTCCATTCCCTTTCTCTTAGGAATCCCAATAATGAAGAAAGGACGCTGTTTCTGCATCAACATCAACCAAGGGATGATCCACCTAAAATCCTTAAAGGACCTTAAACAGTTTTTCCCAAGTCCTTCTTGTGAGAAAACGGAAATCATGTAAGTAAAATCTCATCCAACATGCATGCATCCTATTGGCTGGAACATTAAATTTAGTGTGATTATTACCCTCGGAATGCTTGCCTACACAGACACTTGTTGCTCTCTGCAAATCTTACCTATTTCTTGCTTTTCTAAAAAATAAACAAAACAAAGAAAACAACAACAACAAGTAATTTCCGGTGAGAGTTAGGAACAAAGATATATCACAAAAGTAATATATGTTCATTGGAGGAAATACTTAATGCAGATAACCCAAAAGAAAAACATTAATATTATTTATAATGCTACCATCCAGTGATAAATGCTGTTAATCTCTTGGTATGTGGTTTTCCAGGTCTCTCTCTTTTGCTTTGTGTGTACATATATCAACACAAAAAATATGTACATATATTTATAAATATAATATACAGTATATGCACACCAAAATAAAATCATACTCTACATACTGTTTTTTTCATTAATACTATATCATGAATGTTTCTTCATGTCAGCACATCTTCTGTCATGTCATCTTTTTCTGATAATATCATTTTTAATGGTCAAATTATATTCCATTATATGCATGTACCATAATCTGTATGATCAATGTTAATTGTAGGTTATTTTCTATTTTTTCCTATTGAAATCAAACTCTTATTTTGGCAATATTGTGTCTTGAATTCTTTCCTACTAATAATACCCTTCTAGAAATTAGATTTGCTAAGTTAAAGTACATGTATACACTTAAATCTTTTGAAGTCTAAATTGAGAATGATATATAGACTGGCTACTCGTGTTCTCAGATTATATTGATAAATTAAAGAAAAAAATCTTTCAGTTATTCAAGGAGAGTATGCTGTAATTTAACAAAATTCAACCAGTCTGTTAATCTTATCTTAGGATAACATTTTATTATGTTTTAAGTAGTTTCACTAGAAAATTTGGCAAAATTTATGCTGATTTTCATTGTTTCTGAAAAAAATAGGTATATTGATAACTTTTCTATTTTGCTTCTTCAGTTAAGCTTAAATAGCTATTTCCAGGACAAAATAATCAATACAGTATTATCTTTAGATATGTTTCTCTCATTGCATATACCTGTGGGATATTTAAAATTTATGGTTATGTGCTATCCTAGAGATTTATCGAAGTCCCTTATTTGATTAGAAAATGAAAAGGCTGCTCTAGCCAGCTTGGCTTAGTGGATAGAGCACTGGCCTGCAGACTAAAGGTCCCAGTTTCAGTTCTGGTCAAGGGTGCATGCCCAGGTTGTGGGCTCCATCTCCAGTGTGGGGCATGCAGGAGGTAGCCAATCAATGAGTCTCTCTTATCATTGATGTTTCTCTCTCTCTCTCCTTCTCCTTTCCTCTCTGAAATCAATAAAAATATAAAATAAAAAAATGAAAATGAAAAGGCAGGTAAAAAGACTGGGATTCTCAGATACTTATAGTGATGACACAAGTACATTCTAATGGGGGAATTGAATTCTTAGGATAAGATGAAGCATTTAAATTATTAAAAGTTAAATTTTTTAAAAAAAGTTAAAATCTTGTTGCTATTATCTTGGCAGTGGTATAATGAAGAATGGGACTCAAACATGTCTAAACCCAGATTCAAAAGCTGTGAAAAATTTGGTGAAAGAGTGGGAAAAACAGGTTGGTAAAAAGAAGGAACAAATTTTTTTTTCTCTTAGAAATTAACTTTGGAAGACAAAGAATCTATGTAGTTTCTTTAAAGGTATTTAAATGTACAATTTTAAAAATTCATATTATTGTATTCCTGTTTTGTTACTAGAATGATGTCCTCACTTTGGTGTATAGTTATATTCCTGCATAGAGTAGCACTTGTCTATCACACCACTAGAATATGGGTTCCACGAGCATAGGGAGCTTATCTTTCTTATTTAACACAATGAATATGTATTTAACTGAATAGTAGACACTGAGCATAATAAGGTAATAAGATATAGTACCATCCTGCTATAGCAATATTCTAACAATAAAGTACAATTTCAAATATTAAATAAAAATATGTACAAAAATCTTGAAGATTATAGAAGAAGGAGTAAGTATTTTGCTGAAGGGAGGTGCAGGGAGAAACTATTAAGGGAGACTTTTCATTTCAGGTGACATTTGATTTAAGTCTTAAAGGATAAGTAGTTCACCAGGAGGACAAGGACATCATGAAAGGTAGAATCATTTGAGAGCTTGCTGTGTTCAGGGAGCCTCTAGTAATGTGGATATATGGAGGGAATTAAGGGATTGAGGTAAAAGAGTAGACCAGGACAGAGTGGGAAGAATCCCAAGATGAAGAAACAATGTCCTTTCCCCCCTCTCTTTACAGGTCAGCCAAAAGAAAAAGCAAAAGAAAGGGAAAAAAACATCAAAAAAGCAGGGAACTCAAAAAGTTAAACGATCTCAACATCCTCATCAAAAGAAGACTATATAATTGACCATTTTACTGACACATATTTTCTGTTTTTTTAATTATACTGAAATAATTCCAGCACCTTAATCCATAAGTTTGTTGATCTGACTAGAAATTACAAAGCATCATTATGAAATTGTAATTGAAACTAAAAAGTGGCTTTTAAAATCCAAATATTAAGAATTGTTAGAGGCTATAGTTTGTATTTAGTCTTCCACCTATAGCCAGCTGAGTTTAATCATGCTTAAGAGCTGGATCTTAGTAACACCCACATGTGGACAAATGTCTACGCAATCCCAACTCACACACAATAGCTGCCTAGGAGAGCAGCCTTAGGCTTCAAAAACCACAGCCTGCAGTTTTCAGAGCATATTCTGAGGCACATGTCAGCAAGTGCCAGCTTGTCAGCTTGCTGTCAGCCAAGCAGTTTGGAATTGAGCTGGACCTCATTAAGCTGCCATGGCCAGCAGGATCTATATTTGAATCAGTCTACAGGCCTCACATGCAATGTATCTGAGAGGTAAATGCTGGTTGTTTCTGGAAACCACCACTGGAGAATACTAGCACTTAGCTTTCAGATCCTTCTATCTCACTTTTGAGGTCATGTGACTCCATCTTACCTGCCCAGGTTGACCACTTTGTTTCTGTTGTTCCCCTTTGCCTCAGTCAAGCCAGTTCCTGTCCTACCACAGTGCCTGCCTCCTCTACTGTGCAGGCCATGATCTTGCTGACCTGGGTTGACTCTCTTCTCATTATTTCCCTAACACCCCACTCCTCTTCATTTTGCCCAGGATTCAATTCAGTCCTGCCTCTTAAATAAAACCTTCTGGACACTCAGATTATCTTAAAATCCTATTTAATTTGTGCTCCACACCACACAGGTGAGCACTTAATTATTTTCTATTTTTTGTGTGTGTTTATTCTATCTCTCCAGCTCCTTAAGGGCAGGGGCCAAGTTTATTTCCCTGAATCTGCCACCGTGCCTAATATTCTGTGGGACTAGATTTTTGAATACTTTCTTATTGCAGTTGTGACAGGTTAGAGGGCAACCAGGCCATCCCCTCAGAGCAGGAACTGGCTAATTATAGGCAGACTCAATATTGAGTAACCCCTGGTAACCTCATTATCTTCAGGCCATTATCCCTGAAAGCACTCAGTGTTGCAACATCCTTGTCTTATACAGGATGTTAACTTGGCCTCTCGAGCAGAAAAGAAGGAAATGTTTAACATTTATGAAAGTCCTGAACTGTTCTCATAAAATATACAGGGTACCTAGAATCACATAATCTTACAATGGGAATATTACAAGGAGCTTTAGAAATCAACCAATGTCCAGCCCTTCGCCATCCCATACAAAAAGTTCTCCAGCACAATTCCTGACAATCCTCGGTTTTCTATGATATGACAAGAAAGCCTCCAACATCCTTTTGAAAACTCATTTTAGGTAAATGTGAATGTCCTTGTCATAAACTTCTCTCTGAGTTGGTAATATATTGTGATTACTAATTATTTCACCAGGTCTCATGAAGAAAGGTGATATTCAGTTATCAAGAGTTGGAGGGAGTAGCAAATTCTGTTAGTGACCACAAGGCTGATGCTCACGCAGCCTCCACAGGGCTTGGAAACTCTCTTAAAGAGGAGGTTTGGTGAACTGTGTAGAACAGGATGTCTTTTGCCAGAATTTAAACAAATGCTTTCTTTCCCAAATTTTGTTATTCCTTACCCTACAGGTGATTTTTGGTGCTGCCCAGTGGTGATCCCACCCAAGCAACATTTTATCTAATCATGAAACTCTAGATCCTTCCAGGTACATCCTTGAAAAATCTAAATGTTCCCTAATGAGAGATTTTGTGAGCCATTTAGTACACAACTCACAAGTAAAGTGTAGTGTATAATAATAGCAAGAGACCACATTTTATAACATATAAGTGCATGATATTAATCATTTATATATACATGTATACTCTCTAAGCAAATAATTAAATTCAAAGCAGTACTAGCATATATACCTTATACTCTGAAATAATTTCTTTGTTAAAAGATGGCATCAATAAATGGACCATTAATCAGAAAACAAGTCTTGATTTTTTTTAATGTCTTGAACGTACACTTGAACTATTGCATGCTTAACAATAACTCTCACATATCATTATTTATTTGCTTTCATCTCAGATAAAGTATAATGGAGATAAAGAATGGAAGCCCTTTAAAGGGTTCTTTGGGGATAGAAAAAAAAACTTCTATGGAAAATGTGACAACAATGCCTTATAACAACATTGACTTATAAGAGTTATGTGAAATGAAATTTATTTCCTAATTCTGAAAGATAATCCTATCCCAATGAGATAGACACCGAGGAAACAAACAAAAAAAAGTCCCCTTTTACATATTCTGGAAGTACATGTGTTCAAATATTGTAAAGTCATAAGTAGCTATGGTAGATATCTAAATAAGCATAAGGTAAGTTACTTATGAGTGCAGAAAATTTGGGCTGGAGATATTATGTAGTTTGGATTCTAAGAAGGTTGAACGCAGACAAAAAATATCAGTGTACATTTGAGGTCCACTGAGAGGTCAGGCAGGTGTGACATTTGGGCAGCTGCAGACATGACTACCCACAAGGGCCTTAACCTGAAAGATAGGATTCTAGATTCTGGGGTATCTGGTGTAAGATCAAAAGCCTGCCACTTATTAAAAATAAAATAAAAAGCCTACCACTTATTGGCTGTACCAGCGGTCAGCAAACCGCGGCTTGCGAGGCACAAGCGGTTCTTTGTCCCCTTGAGTGTGGCTCTTCCACAAAATGCCACGTGCAGGTGCACACGTACAGTGCGATTGAAACTTTGTGGCCCATGCGCAGAAGTCAGTTTTCAGCCTGGACAAATCTATTTTGAAGAATTGGTGTTAGAACACTCAAGGGGCCAAAGAGCCACATGTGGCTTGCGAGCCATGGTTTACCGACCACTGACTATACTATTTAACCTCCCCGTGCAACAGTGTCCTCATTCAGAACTGTTGTGAGGAACAGGCCTAGCATAGATCTTGGTGCTGAGAAAGGAAACAAGAATTACCTCTGGCAGCTAGGGAGTATATTGGGGATCCTGGAACAGCAAAAAGAGAAGGCAGTGAAGGAAGACTGTAAAAATGGAGTAAAGGCAAGCAAAGGAGACCAGTGAGAAATTTCTTGTGATGGGAAGTCAGCTTTAAAACACTGCTGGGTAGCATTTAGTTTTTTTTGTTTTTTTGGTTTTTTTTGGATATTGCAAGTAACTCCAGAATATAGAAACTTTGGGGTCAGCGGGGTTATGTGGCAGCCATGGAGGTATGCTGTTTGGATCACCCTTCAACAAAGAACTTACTTTCAGCCACAAGGAGGGTAGTTAGCTGACACCCTCTAGCTGCTTCACTGGAGAGGAGACTTGCCTCAGGTTTCAAGCCAAGGCCAAATCCAAGCAGTCCCCAGCCAATGACTGAGTATAGAAGGAATAGTAGGGACTGACCATTCCTGCCCAATTCAGGACTCCTCTGAGGGGCAATCTTAGATGCTCTTCTTTGGGTTCACTAAGACTTTCTCAGTCCTCCATCACAGTCTGGGGCAATCTTTGCCCAATTCTGCTTTTCCCCCACTTTTATTTTCATAAAGGTTACCTCCAATAAACTTCTTGTGAATCTGATTCTCTCTCAGTGCCTACTTCTCAGAGAACCCAAATGACACAGATTTCATGTGATAGACTTTTTATTTTGAGCAATAAGTGTTACCTGCTGTTATCTTTATTATTATTTCATACAGCCTCAAACAGAGACTTTTTTTTAAAGATTTAGATAGTGCAACGTTCAGCTTTTATTTCAGCAATTTTATGAAAGAGAAATGTACTTTCAAGCAAGGTGGACACAAAAATTACACAGAATTTAGCCATTCAGAAATTCCTGGGAGTTCGAGATTTATATAGCTTTTCCAAAAATCTCAGAAATCCTATTTCTTTTTTTTAAATTAAATCTTTATTATTCAGATTATTACATTCATTTCTCTTTTTTCCCCTCCATAGCTCCCCTCCTGCTAGCTCCCACCCTTCCCTCCACCCTTACCTCCCTCCTATTGACCTCATCCATAGGTGTATGATTTTTGTCTAGTCTCTCCCTGTACACCCCTCACCCTTTTCCCCCTGAGAATGATCAGTCCACTCCCTTTCTGTGCTCCTGATTCTATTATATTCACCAGTTTATTCTGTTGATCAAGTTTTTAATTCACTTAATTTTTAGATTCACTTGTTGATAGGTACGTATTTGTTGTTCATACTTTTTTATCTTTTACCCTTTTCTTCTTCCTCTTCTAAAAGAGTACCTTTCAGCATTTCATATAATACTGGTTTGGAGTTGATGAACTCCTTTAGCTTTTTCTTATCTGTGAAGCTCTTTATCTTCCCTGCAATTCTGAATGATAGCTTTGCTGGATAGAGTATTCTTGGTTGTAGGTTCTTGCTATTCATCACGTTGAATATTTCTTGCCACTCCCGTCTGGCCTGCATCATTTCTGTTGAGAAATCAGCTGACAGTCATATGGGTGCTCCCTTGTAGGTAATGAACTGTTTTTCTCTTGCTGCTTTTAATATTCTCTCTTTGTCTTTTGCTGTTGGTATTTTAATTATGATGTGTCTTGGTGTAGTCCTCTTTGGATTCCTTTTAAATGGGGTTCTGTGTGCTTCCTGGACTTGTAAGTCTATTTCTTTTACCAGTTGTGGGAAGTTTTCAGTCATTATTTCTTTAAATAGGTTTTCAGTATCTTGATCTCTCTCTTCCTCTGGCACTCCCACAATTCTGATGTTGGTACGTTTGAAGCTGTCCCAGAGGCTCCTTACATTATCTTCACATTTTTGGATTCTTTTCTCTTCTTGCTTTTCCAGTTGAGTGTTTTCTGATTCTTTATATTTCAAATTTTTGACTTGATTCTTGCCTTCTTCTAGTCTGCTGTTAGGACTCTGTATAATATTTTTTATTTCAGTCAGTGTATGTTTAATTTCTAGTTGGTCCTTTATCATCTCTAGTTGGTCCTTTTACATCTTTAGTTGGATCTTTTCCATCTCTAGTTGTTTCTTTTTCATCTCCTCTTGGGTCTCGACAACTTTATCCAACTTTTCTAGGATATTCTTGAAAAACCTTATAAGCGTGATTTTGAACTCTATATCCAGTCATTTGTTTTCCTCCATTTCTTTTGTTTGTAATCCCTTCCCTTGTCTCGGCATTTTCACTATGCTGGGAGAACTTCTGTGTTGGATTCAGCATTATGATACAGACTTGCAAAACCACAAAAGCCTCTCTGTTGAGCTTGGGATGGGTGGAGTCTCAGAGCTTAAGGGACCACCTTGCCTTCCAGTCAGCCCCGCCCTCCACAGCCCCTGAGTCTCACGTGACTGGGTAATTGCTGGAGCAGTCCCTGTGCGTGAGTGCTCTTGCAGTGCCTCTAGACCGCTGCCTTTCCGGCTCCCCTATGCTCTGGGACCATATGAGTCTGGGTCCCCAGGGTTTCGCCCGAAACCGGGTTTAGTGGCGTTAGAAGTGACACAGTTGGGAGGGTCTGTCTCCCACCCACTTGTGAAAGCCAGTGGCACAATCAGCAATCGGTCCTCTGAGTACAGTGCCGTGTGCCACCAGACTTCTGATCTTTTGCGACTCCCCTAAATTTCCGTGCACCTCTCCCTTTTCACAATCCAAACTCCCCCCATATGAGTTTCAGCTGGATCTGGGGTTTAGTGTTGTAAGATAAGGGGTTCAATGCCTTTGAGAATCTCTGTCTCCCTCCTGCCAGAGAAAGCCAGCCAGGTACTCGGGCACCCGCTCTCTTCACGCGTGTGTCTCCGTACCTCAGCTTTTTGCAGCTCTTTTAGGTCTCTGTGAGTCCCTCTCTTTCCTTATAGTTGTAGAATTTCCACTCAGCCAGCTTTCCTGTGGTTCTGGATGATGTCCGTTCTGTCTTTTAGTTGTAGTTTTGAAATTGTTGTGCAATGCAGCAGTGTAGGTGGTTTACCTATACCGCCATCTTGGATTCTCCCTGAGACTTTTAACACTGGAAGAAACCCTTTAGATCAGTGGTTCTCAACCTGTGGGTCTCAACCCCTTTGGGGGTCGAACGACACTTTCACAGGGGTCGCCTAAGACCATCAGAAAACACAGGTATTTATATTATAATTCATAACAATAGCAAAATTACAGTTATGAAGTATGGTTGGGGGTCACCACAACATGAGGAACTGTATTAAAGGGTCACGGCATTAGAAAGGTTGAGAACCACTGCTTTAGATGGACATACAAACAGGAGCCTGGAAATCAAGAGACCGGAGTATGTTTCTGGTCCTGCCACTCACTGGCTAAGTAGCCTTGACAAGTCTTATGATCTCTCTGTGTAGCAATTTCTTCATCTGCAAAATGAGGAATGAGAGATTATGATCTCTAATGTTTCTCTAAATTTTCTCCCGAAACAATATCCCCTTTCATGGTCCATCAGTGCACCACAGCTTTTGGTTAATAGATACCTGATACTTGTAGGGATTGGTTATAGGGTTAAGCCTCAGACTGACCTGCTGGCAAAGCCACAAACAAGTCCCAGCTTAGAGGGCACAGCCCTCTTAGCATAATTAAGCTTGATCTCGTTAGTGCTCCCTAGATCCTTCCTGGGTAGCTAATGGGCAGTGGGAGGTGCAGCAAGTACTGACAAAACAAGTGAAACTTACAAGAACATTGTAAATTGCCTTGTTTACCTCTGACTATAAAATAAAGCATCAGCTTGCAGTTAGGATCTATTCCGAGGTCTCAGTCAAGCACAGAAGATCCACCTAGACCCAGCTTATCCTCTTTGTCTGTCTTTTCTTCATCCTTCACCAGCCCTCCCTCAGGCTCACCAAACTCTTGGTTGTTCTGAAGCAGCACAAGTGGTGCCCAACTCAGGGCTGAGTTCTGCCCAAGTGGCACTCAATGCGACCTGAGTGTGAGGGAACTGCAATTGTCAGGTGAAAGGAGGCCCCAAGGCATGTGCACGCAGTAAGCAAGGTAGGGGTGTAGTACTAGCTAGGTGTAAAACATGGGAAATTCAGGATCTCAGGGAAAGGATGTATGCATATCCATGCTTAAGACTCTGCTCGAAGCAAGGGACTGTTCTGTGGGGTATGAACAGCTTTTCGATTTTTGGGGTTTTGTGAGGAAAACCTGCCCATGGTTTTCTGCGGAAGAAAAGGTAAATATAAAGGCATGGGAGAAGGTAGGAAAACAACTTCACCATCATTATATAGTTGAAGGTCCAGAGGAAATGCCTGCCTCTACTTTTATTTATTTATTTATTTATTTATTTATTTATTTATTTTTAAATATATATTTTATGATTTTTTACAGAGAGGAAGGGGAGGGATAGAAAGCCAGAAACATCAATGAGAGAGAAACATTGATCACCTACCTCCTGCACACAGAGGATGTGCCCACAACCAAGGTATATGCCCTTGATGAGAATCGAACCTGGGACCCTTCAGTCCACAGGCAGCTCTATCCACTGAGTGAAACCGGTTTTGGCCCTGCCTCTACTTTTAGTCTGTGGTCCCTGCTTAGAGCCAACTCTACAAGGGGAGTGGAAGAATGTGAAAAGGGAATCAAGACAGATGGGGGAAGGTTGCCAAAAGCTTTGGACTCCACCATGTGCCCCTCCACCGCCTCCTCCAGTCCCTGGGGCTATAGCTCCTGTGAGAGAGAACCCTCCTGATGATTTGCTTCCTCCCAAGTATGAGCAAGGATTGGAAGAAGCAAGGGAACAGCACCTATGGGTTTGGGATGAGGGGGGTGGAGATATGTTAAAGTATTGCCTCAAGGCATGGCCAATAATCCTACCTTATGTCAGGATTTTGTGGCTATAGCCATATATCTATAAGGAAAAAATATCCCGAGGCTTATATTATTCATTATATGGATGACATTCTCTTGGCTCATAAAAATGAAACGCATCTAAATAATACCTATATAGATTTGCAGGATTTCCTGCATTGTGCTGGATTATGCATAACACCAGAAAACGTTCAAAAGACATTTCCTTTTTCTTATCTTGGCAGCATTATTGAGAGAAAAACAATAAAACCTCAGAAAATTCAAATTTGGAATGACACATTAAATGACTTCCAAAAATTATTAGGAGATATTAACTGGGTTCGACCTGCTTTAAAATTAACCACTGCCGTCTTAAGCCCTTTATTTCATAATACTAAGGGGAGATTCATCTCCGTCATCCCTATGCTGCTTGACAGAGGAAGCCAAGACAGCCTTACATAAAGTTGAGAATGCCTTAGGTTCAGCACAACTTACTAGAATTGATAATTTCCTTCCCTTACAGGTTTTAATTTTCCTTAGGACACATACACCCACTGAGGTCATTTGGCAAGCTCCTGCAGTAGTTGAGTGGCTATATTTGGCTCATTCTCCAACTAAGGTATTAACTCATTTCCATGATTCGGTTTCCCAGCTAATAGCTCGAGCCCACCTTCAAACAGGCCAATTAGTGGGCCGAGACCCTGACCTTATTGTAGTGCCATTTACAGCTATACAGCAAGATTGGCTCTGGCAATGATCAACAAATTGGCAAGTTGCACTTGCTAATTTCTCCGGACAGAATGGTAACCATTACCCAGCAAATAAGGTTTTACAATTTCTCTCAGTTACTACCTTTACCTTCCCAAAGACAGTGAAGTCACAACTTATACCTCAGGCATTAACCGTTTTTACAGATAGATCCAGTTCTGGAAAAGCTGGTACTACTGCAGCAGAGGTGCAAAGGTCCTTCAAACCCCTTATATTTCCGCACAACGGGAAGAAATACAAGCTCTTATTTATGCCTTGAGAGATTTTACTACAGAGCCCATTAACCTATATATGATAGTGCTTATGTGATAAGTATAGCCAAACTAATTGAAACAGCTACTCTAGGGCACACTAATTCAGAGGAACTCTTTCATTTATTTTTCAACCTGCAAAAAGTCATTAGAGAATGACAATTCCCCTGCTTTATTGGTCATATCCAATCTCATTCAGGTCTCCCTGGTCCATTAGCTATAGGCGATGATGCTATTGATCGCCTCCTTGCTGTAATGCAAGAGGCTACCCTATTTTCTTTTGCCCAGTCCTCCCATGCTTTGCATCATCAAAATACTGCTGTCTTACATAAACAATGTCATATTTCTAGGGAGCAAGCTCGTCAAATTGTTAAGCAGTGCTCTCAGTGTGTAATTCATTGCCCTGTACAATTGTTGGGGGTTAATCCTAGGGGTCTTAAACCTAATCAGATTTGGCAAATGGATGTCACCCATGTCACCCAGAATTTGGTAAGCATAGGTGGATACATGTTAAAGTAGATACCTTCTCTCGCTTTATCTTTGCGACTCCCCAAACGGGAGAGAATGCCAAGCATATAATTAATCATTGCCTAGCTGCCTTTGCAGTACTAGGTCCTCCCTCAGAGCTAAAGACAGACAATGGACTCACATACACTAGTTCTGCTTTTCAACGTTTTTGTCAGCAATATCAAATTTATATCCCTTACAACCCTCAAGGTCAAGCAATAGTGGAAAGAGCAAATCGTACACTTAAAATGCAAATACTAAAACTGAAAGGGGGAGACAGATGTTATGTGTCACCTCAAAACAAACTCAGTCATGTTATTTATACTTTAAATTTTTTGAATTGCGATGCAGAGGGACATACAGCAGCCAAAAGGCATCAGGCCTCCTGTACAATGCCCTCTGCGGGGTTAGCTGAATGGAAGGATTCACAAACTAAACAATGGTTTGGACCAGATCCAGTAATAATGGGGGGAAGTGGTTGTGCCTGTATCTTTGCAGGAGCAGCAGCACAGCCAATTTTGGTGCCAGAGTGTTACGTACGTCACCACAATGGACCCAGAGAAGCTCCTTGTCCCATCGTTCAGAAGACTGAGAGATGCCCCAGTGACAGCAAAGTGGAAAAGGAAGATGACGAAGGCTACACAAAAGATGGACCAGCCAACATGGGATCAGCTGAAGAAGTTAACAACTCAGGCCCAGCAGTTGGCAGAAAAGCAAGAAGTGAAAGCTACCCCCTTAGTCATGTTTCTGGCCATGCTAGCATTGGTTAGTTGCCAGTCTTCTGAAAACTCTTGCACAGCCAAGTCTGAGGACTCTTGAGTGAATCAGCAAAAGAAACTTTCATTTAGTAGAAAAATGTTACTGTAGTTTGATTTCTCTATTATTGTAGTGTTGCATTGGCACTGTTTTATTAATAACCATGTCTGGGTTTTACATTGGCATTATTTTGTTATTGGGTTTTGCATTGTTTTGCTAATATTTTGGTAGTCAAAACTTTGTTCTTGATATTTAAGTTTTACTTTCATTATTAGTAGTTTAAAATTAAAAGAAGGGTAAGATGTAGGGATAGATACCCACCGTTTATAATGATGCTCCCTGCACTCCTTTAAGTATCCTATCTAATAAAAGAGTAATATTCAAATTGACTATACCTCTGCTACACCCACAAGCCATGCCCACCAGCCAATCAGAGTGAGTATGCAAATTAACCCAATCAAGATGGCAATGGCCACAGAGAAAGCAGGAGGGAGGTTCAGGTTGCCCTTGGCAATCGAGGAAACCAAACTATCCACAAATCCTGGCTGGGCCAAACCTCCGCTTAAGGCAACAAAGTTTTGACTACTAAGTGAGACTTGGGTTGCCCCTGGCGATGGAGGAAGCCAAGCTTTCTACAAACACTGGCCCACCCAAGCCTTCACTTAAGGCAACAAAGTTTCAATAGCTGCCATCTGGGAGTGAGCAGGAGGCTTGGCTCCACTCCAGGCTACAAAGTTTCAATTGTAGAAGAGAAATAAATCCCAGAGACCAGGGCCTCTGCTTGGGTTGCCGGGGGGTGTGGCCAGCCTGCAAACCATCACAGGCCCCTTGCCCAGGACACCCTATGCTCCAAGGGAACACCCACCCTGATCCCAGACACCCTTCAGGGCAAACCAGCTGGCCCCCACCTATGCAGCAGGCCTCTATCCTATCTAATAAAAGAATAACATGCAGATTGACAATCACTTCAGTACACAAGATGACTGCCTCTCATGTGGTCAAAAGATCCTGCCCCTATGTGGACACAAGATGGCCACCACAAGATGGGCTGTTGGCAGGGACCAGGCCTGCAAGGAAGAGCACTTGGGGGTGATCAGGCCTGCAGGGGAGGGCAGTTAGGGGTGACCAGGCCAGCAGAGGAGGGAAGTGAGCAATGACCAGGCCCACAGGGTTGGGCAGTTAGGGGCAAACAGGCTGGCAGGGGAGCAATTAGGCATCAATCAGGCTGGCAGGGGAGTGGTTAGGGGATGATTAGTCTGGCAGGCAGAAGCAGTTAGGGGCAATCAGGAAGGCAGGCAGGTGAGCAGTTGGGAGCCAGCAGTCCTGGATTGTGAGAGGGATGTCCTACTGCCCGTTTAGGCACGATCCTACTTGGATCAGGCATAAACAGGCAGTCGAACATCCCCCAAGGGATCCTAGGTTGGAGAGGGAGCAGGCTGGTCTGAAGGACATACCCCACCCCACCTCCGCACAAATTTTGTGCACGTGCACCGGGCCTCTAGTTTTACAATAACTGCTATGTGATCTACCGTATTTTCTGGCATATAAGACAACTTTTTAACCCAGGAAAATCTTCTCAAAAGTCAGGGGTCACCTTATACGCTGGGTGTCATCTTATAGGGCGAGTATATCCCACACTCTATATTTTAACTGGAAAAGTTGGGGGTTGTCTTATACGCCCAGTCGTCTTATACACCGGAAAATACAGTAGTTTAGGACTGCCAGGATGGGAAAAGGCCACTTCTCTAGGCTTACATTATTTTGTTAATGATTACAGTAGATGGAAATAAGAAGACTCCAAATGGGTTTCATTCTTCCTTTATTCTTTATCAAATTTAATGCCAAATAGTATCCAGGTAGTCCCCACACTGCTCCATTCCTCTTCTGGAAGATGAGATTCTCTAATCACCCAGTGACCCCTGTGGGTCTCATAGGTTGGAGGCAGACAACAGAGGAGACGCTGTTTTTTTTATAACTAAGTCCCTGAGGATAGTATGACCAGGAGCACATTCTAGGGGAGAGGAGACAGATATTCCCACCACCTTTTGTCTTCTAAAATAAATAGAATCCTTGAGGACATCCCACCACAACTTCCATATTTTCTAGAAATAGAAAATCAAGCAAGAATGATTTACAAGCAAAGAAACAAATGGGGAACTTATATACATTATATGTTCTCTTTCCCTATTGTAACTAGCCTTGTAAAGAACTAAAATTTCTTCTAGTACCAGTTTCCTGATGAATTTGTATGAGGTCATATTGTAAAACTGGTGTAATTTTCTTGTTAAAAAGAAAAGCGTGAGCTCCCTCCAGTGGCTGCATTAAAACAATATATTTTTATTAGAAAAGTACTGACATATTCCTGGCTTTTTCTGAACATAGTCAATATCATTGGTTTCTAGTGAGAGAGACCATAACTAGAATTCATATGTTAGTTAGATACTGATTTTGAGGTAAATTTCCATTGTGGGTATCTAAGACATTTTCTTACTTTAATAAGTCACACAAATTGAAGAACAGGACGAGACTACTAAAGATTGTTCATTCAACAAATATTAACTGATTGCGTACTATTTGCCATGAGTTGCTCCAAATGCAGAGGATAGAGAAGTTGTACAAAACAAAATCCTCATTAAACACAGAACAGAATTCAGAAAGGCAGACAATAAACAATCCCTCTATTCTACGCTCCTTCAATAAAGATATTTTTAATTCATTTGAATTTGGAATTTACAATTATAATAGTGTCTCCTGTACAAAGGTGTAAAGGACATCTTCTTTTCTAAAATCATTTACTTCAGGTTAAAAACAATTTGTGGGTCAGAAAAAGATGGAAATTTCCTTTGCCTACTCAAGACTAAAGACAGAAATGAATATGGCATTGATTTGGCTAATATACAGTAAATACGTGTACATCACATTACACATAATATAACCATTATTTATAATTTTAAAAATGCATATTCAGTTAGTCACTCTACATACAGTCATCCCTTGGTATCTTTAAGGGATTGATTACGAGATCTCCTACAGATACTAAAATTCATAGGCATTCAAATCCCTTAGGCAAAATGGCATAATATTTGCATAAAACCTACACACATCCTCCTGTATACTTTAAATCGTCTCTTTATTATTCATAATAACTAACACCATGTAAATTACTATACAGCATTGCTTAGGGAATGATGACAAGAAAAAATTCTGTACACGTCACTACAGATGCAACCATCACATGTAATTAGCTACATAGTACCTGTCAACAGCAGTGCAACATTTTTTTTCAAGTACAGTATTTTTCATCTTTAGTTGATTGAATCCAAGGAGAAGGAACCCATGGGTATGGGAGGCTGTATTCAATTAGTCACTTTCAGCCTTGATTTTTTTTTCATCTACCCAAAAAAAAAAAAAAAAAGAGCCTGCTTTCATGGTGTTTTGGGGTAAAATAGGATCCTTAGATTAGCCTTCCTTAGGTTAGCATAAAAAGCCTTTCATCACCCACACTGCATAACCTCTCCCACCTCATTTTTCTCATCTTTTCTGTTGCACACTCCCTTTTCAACTTTTAGTCGCTCCAAACTTCTGACCATCCCTTAAATCCACTAGACTTTTTCAAGACTTTGTACCTTTATACAGGCTATTTTCTTTATTTAGAAAGCCTTCCTTTCCCTCCTGCAGAACAACTCATCTTTCGGGATTTAAATCAAATGCTACCAAAAAAACTGTGAAACATTCTGATTCCTCTAGGCCGGTTGTCCTTTCTGTTGCTTCCACTGAGCTGTTATAAAAACACTTTATTCACTTACAATATATTTATCTACTCATCTCTCTTATTAAGCTAAGACTTGAGGGCAAATGCCCATATCTTATTTATTCTTATATTCCTAGCACCTAACCTAGTGCCTGTCATATGGATTGTGAATAAAAGCTTGTGTCATAGCCTGAGTATTTTATTCACAGGTCACATTTTGGTGACTCTGATGAATATGCATGGTACAATAAGCTTATAATTTTTGACAGGAATTTTAAATTAAATCTATGAATGGTTTTTCAAATAAAACATGGATTGCATACATTTCTTCACTACACAATACTCAATTCAATGATTAATAAATAGAAGGCATTCTCCAAATGCAACTGAAAATCGAATCCTAGTTTGCGCAGCGTTCTTGATTTTGTGTGTGTGCTCAGATGTGATTAGAGTTTCTTGGTTTGAGCTCAGTCACAGGTGACCTTGACTGAAGTTGGTGTTGTGTGAAATTGCTTATTTTAAGCAAGGGAACATTGCTGTCCATCTATTAATGCCAAATTTGTTACCAGTTGACAGCTGTCAGGCTACTTTCTTATCTAGTTACAGTCATGACTGTCTGGATTGAAATCCCAGCTTCCTCACCAGCTGACTTTGGGCCGTCTATTTGTCTGAGACTGTTTCCTCATCTATAAAATGAAGATAATTATAGTACCTTCTTTAGAGGGCTGTTCTGAGGATTAAATGAGTTAGTTGAGTTAGCACATTTGAAATGCTTGAAACAGTGCCTGGCATAGGGAGAGTGATCAAATGTATTGTTGTATTAACAACACCTATCTCATACATTCATTCACTAGACCTATTTTTGCACTGAGATTGTATAAGTGTATTCTCTTGGGATTCTGGGATCTGAATTTAAAACTCTGGCTGAAGAGTACTTACAAATGTTCTAACAGTGGTTGACATTTCAGCACAAATTAGTTTTCATTTTTAAGGAATTAATATACAATCTTTTGTCCGATCCACACCCTTTTCCCTTAACTGGGTCACACTGAGATGAAACAACGTCAAACAAAACAAAACTGTATTAAAATTATATCAGAACCCACTCCCTCCTTTCCCGTCCCCTGCCCCAATTTACGCCTCTCTTTGCTTTTTTTTTTTTTATCCAATTAAGAAAAAAAAAAGATAGTGCTATCTACTCTCCACGGATATTTTTAGCTTCTAACTTCAGGCTGCGGGATTAAAACACCAAACAAACTGGTAATCCTCATCTGTTTCACAAAAGTGTATCGGGATGATGAAATAAACTAACGAGTGTGAAGGAAAAAAGCCCTCCGCGTTTCATAACGTCCCAGAAAGGATGGATAGTGGCAGCGTCCGGCCGAGGAATAGAAGTGTCGTAAAAGCGCCCGCAGAGCGTTAAGGCCGTGGAGCTAATGTGACCCTCGGAGGTTCCCTTAGTCTGGCTCCTGGCTGCGCGTCCCACGTGCTGCTTCCGGTCCTGCCCTGAAGCACGATTCCCGGCGGGATCCGAGAAGGGTGATAATTGCCATCGTTGTAAGGGTTTTTGTTTTGTTTTGGTTTTGTTTTTTTTTCCTTTAAAACTACCCGCCGCGGAGCTCAGCAGCCGCCAAAATGTCCAGCAGAAACAACAACAAACTGCCCAGCAACCTGCCGCAGTTACAGAACCTGATCAAGCGGGACCCGCCGGCCTACGTGGAGGAGGTGGGATGCGCCGCGGGGAGGCCGAGGCGCGCCGGGCTGAAACACTAGTGGGGGCGGGGAGGCGTGCAGTGGGGCTGGGGAAAGGGGCATGCCTTACGGCTCGCTGTCCACCTCTTGGGGATCTGCCCCTTCGCATTTTTCCTGCCTGCTCTGTAGACGCGCTGCCACGGACCTTTTAAAGACCTCATTTTGCTTTAGAGAGACAGGTGGCGCGTTTCCGTCCTCCAACTTCCCGTAGGTTTCTCTGCCTTTTCAGAGACTCCTCACTTGAATGAACTGGTGACACTTCATGTGTCGTTTCTCCGGATGCTTTCGACCTATACAGTCTATTGGCCCCGAGAGAGAGAGAGGCCGCGCGCGCTCTGCCGTGGGTTGTGTCGGGAAGGAGGTGACATTCTCAGGCATAAGGGATGGAGACACAGGAGCTTATTTTGTTAAATCAGGATTCAGTCGTATCGGAAGCTGCCATGACCTGGATCTCAGAATTTGCTTCGGAAAAAAAAAGATGGGGTTAAAAATTAAGGTCAGATTGCGAGGGAGTTTGTATACTGATTTCATACAAATGGTGAACATTAAGGGTGTTGGAGCCTGGAAGCCCAGACAAATTGGAAGTGGTGATTTTGATACCGTATTAATTTGACAGGTGTGCTCTTCAGGCCCCCGTTGTCTGCCAGGCGTTAATGAGATGTCTGCTCAGCACCTGCTGCCCTTGTAGTGAGGAAGCACCTTCTTCCTCACTAGGTTGTGATTTGTTCAAATGGCTAACTAACACCATTACTCATCTTTTGCCGTTCTCATTTTTCTCCTACCCCCATCTTTTCACTTAGGAATACTCAATTGAATGCTTTTTTACCAAATAGCAGTTTCTGTGGTTTAGGTCACCAATGAAAATAAAGAGTAAGAAACAAATACAAGAAATTAAGTAATAGGTGAAGACGCTAAAGCTGTATACACAATCATTGACGAAGTAATAGTTGTAGCTGTACAGTGCTGTGTTTAAGAACATTTTTTTCAGAGCTAACTAATCCTGACCCTGCTGTTGACCAAGTGTGTTGCTTGGGAGCATTAATCACTGAGCCTTTTTAATATGTAAGAAAGACGTAATTCTTCAGAGAATTGCTCTTTCATTCACTTGGTGAAGGCAAATGCAAGTCCACAAATACTGATATTATACCTGCTGTGTGTCAGTACAATTCTAGGCACTGGGGATACAATGATAAATAAGACGATATGAGCGCCTTCTTCTCTTGGACTTATATTCTAGATGGCAGCATATAGTAGTAGTAAGGATTATGAAGAAAGTAAAATTGTATATGAATATGCCTTGATAGTGATAGCTGGGCTGGGGTGGGATTGGGGAAGAAGTGGGATAAGGATCTGGCTCGAAGCACACTGAGTTCTGGGGGTACTTTTCTCACTCTTGTCAATGGCAGTAAGGAGTCAAAGGAGATAGGGTCTTACCTGAAGCATGTAGGGGCTGCATGCAGGTCTCTATTTTAGGTCCTATTCTTGGAGAAAGCTGAAGGGCTACCAGTTTTGTTGGGGAATCAAGAGTTATGTTTTTTAACCATGTTAAGTTTGAAATATCTGGTAGACATCCATACAGATATATCAGACAATTAATTGGATATATGGATTTGGAGTTCACTAACCATTTAGGGCTTGCAATATTAAAAAAATATTCATTCTCATAGTGTCTGTCTCTTGCTCTCTCACTCTCTCATTCACACACTGACTCCAAGCTGTGGTCTATGGATGAAGAGTAGGTACATGGAACTAATTGATGTCTGGTGTTTCAACATTGTTAGGATTAAACGTAATTAAATGAGATAATGGACACAGCTTGGCATATAGCAAGTGATGAACAAATGGAAGCTATTATCATTATTTCTGTGTGTCTATTGCTTTTGGCTGTTAAAACAGCCTATCTATAACTCCGGGATAAAATCTTAATCAGTATTTAAAAGAAGGAGGGGATTTTGTACATAAGAAGGAGTGCTTCATGTACATAAGAAATACATAATTTACATTTTCTGACATGGTGTTTTTCTGCTGATATAAGTGCTCCATATGCGCAGACAATGTAATAGGGGTCTTTTGGATAGTAAATGTCAGAATAGGGCCAGAACTTGAGTTTTTGACTCTTGGATTCACTCTTTACACCACATCACCTAAATTCCTAATGATAAAGGAAGGGATCTTTAGATTACCTGTGATGTACATAAAGTTTTTAACACTTATTTTGAAAATGCAGGTAAGAAAAGAGTTTCTACATACTTTTGCCACATTTTCTCCATGTCATTATCAAAGACTTAAATAATTTTTCATTCTGTACTGAGCATATAATAAAAAGTGACTAACTTAAATTTTATTTTTCTACAGTTTCTACAGCAGTATAATCACTACAAATCCAATGTGGAGATTTTCAGATTACAACCAAATAAACCCAGCAAAGAACTGGCAGAGCTGGTGATGTTTATGGCACAGGTAAGAAGATAATTTCTGTGTAAAACGAAGACCAGTTATTACACATAGTTTACAGGATATTTTTCCAGAAATACCCAACCTCATTCCATTTAGGAATGAAAGCTTCATTGAAAAGATATTTTCTCCTTTTATAAAAAAAATGTTTTTTTTTTAAATTTTTACTTTATTAAATACATATTTTTATTGATTTCAGAGAGGAAGGGCTGAAGGAGAGAGAGAAAAATATCAATGATGAGAGAAAATCATTGATCAGCTGCCTCCCACACATCCCCCACTGGGATCAATCCTGCAACCTGGACTTGTGCCCTGACCAGAAATCTAATACGTAGTGACCTTCTGGTTCATAGGTTGAGACTCAACCATTGACCTACCACCGCTAGGCAATTTTCCCTCTTTGCAAATTTATTTTCTCTGTGTGGTGAGTTGGAAGATTTTGCTAGAACTTTTCACAGACCCATCCAGAGCAAAACTTTCAGACTATTTGTTTTCTTCAAAATCATTATAAAATCAGATTCTAAATCATGTCACACATATTTTAATAAGGCTAAGAGGAAATATGAAAGGAGTTGGAGAAATTTACATGTAGAAGAAAAAGATATGGTTTGGAACCATCTACCTCTATGAAATAGCCTTTATTTCCCTTTTGCAGAATTTTGCAGAAAATCCGAAATATATGCACATGAATTATAGGAGAGAAATACAGACTTCAGAAGATTCTTTGTTTTGTTACAGATTGGTCACTGCTACCCAGAACATTTAAGTAACTTTCCTCAAGAGTTGAAAGATCTTCTTTCCTACAATCACACTGTCTTGGATCCAGATCTTCGAATGGTAAAGCCAGTATTTGGATTGATAACTTGTGCTGTTTTGTGTGTATTCTTATAATATGTGTGTAAATGAAAATAGCCTCCCAGCTAAATATCTTTTTAAATTGTATAACAAAATGTGTCACCCCTTCCTTAAAATCCTTCTGTGGCTTCTTATTTATACTTAGAACTAGAGGCCCCATGCATGAAATTCGTGCAAGGGCTTTGGTCCTGACCCCCGCCGGCTGCCGCCACCATCACCATCACCATCACGGCTGGGGGCCTCCCCAGCCCCTGCCTGCTGCGGCTTTGGAAGGAAGGAAAGAAGGACATCCAATCTAATTAGCATATTATGCTTTTATTATTATAGCTAAAACTCAAATGTATTATCGTAGCCTGTAAGTTTTTACATGATCTGCTTCTTGCCTCTGTGTGTGTGTGTGTGTGTGTGTGTGTGTGTAAAATCTCCTTGTCTCTTCAGTTGTACTCTTCTTTCTGATCTTTTTGCATGCTAACCCTCCCAAGATGTTCTTTTCCCTCTTGAATAGGTGATTCCTTTTAGTCATTCAAATCTCATATGCCTGGAGAATTTTAATTTCAACTTATGGTTTGTATAATGCTTAATTTAATAAATTTATCCATTAAATAGCCAGTTTGAACATTTAAATATTGTCACTCTAGTGGTTGACATTGGATCCTGGCCAAGATCCCCTTTATCAAGCAAGTGCATCCATTTCCCCTACCTAATGGCCCTCAGCTGCCTGTTCTCTGGAGTACTGTTGTCACCTAACTGGGAGATCTAGTACCTGAGATGTTGACCTTGCAGCTCACAGCTGGTACCTGATTATCCCAGTGGTATAAAACCCTGACCCTGTCCCTCAAGGTGGGTCCCACTCTCTGTTGCAGTTTGTACTCCAGGGCTTGTGATCTGACTAGAGCTAGTCCCTGCCAAGGACACATCCTTGCTCAGCTTTTCTCTGCCTTATTTTGCTGCCTTACTTCCCTTCTAGACAAACCACTGTGATGAATCGGGCTCTACTTCTAGGGAACTCAACCTTAGGCATTTTAAAATTGTATACATCAGCTTTCTAAACACCTTTACAGCAAGTAGAACTTACATAAATATTATGATCACAAAATATTGATATCTTATACAAAAATTTATAAAAATGCTAAGTCCATATATTTAACTCTGTTTATATTTATCTAAGATTTTATTAATTTGATTAGGCCCAAACAAAAAAGAATGTCATTTCAGACAAACCACGATTGCAAGTTTAGGGTTGTTAACTGGTTAACTCTCAGGGTCATAGGACCTGACAGCACAGCCCAGGAGGCTTCAAACTCCAACCATTAAGTCAGAAGCCTTTTATTTAAGTCATGGAGCTTTTCAAGTTTTTCTGGGTTGGACAGATTTGATATTTTGAACATGGAGACTCAGTGTCTTTCCAAGTAATTAGGTTTTCTTTCTTTTTAAGTTTTGCAAACCAAACTGGTCTGCAAGCATCCTATGTAATAAAAGGCTAGTATGCAAATTGTCCCGTTGACCAGGAGTTCAACCAGGGTGTGGGGCCGGCCAGCCACCTGCCTGTGGCCCCTCCCTGCTGGCCTCATTGGGATGAGCCAACCAGACTCCACCCATGCACGAATTCATGCATTGGGCCTCTAGTTATTAAATAAATATGTGTGTATGTTTCTTTATAGTATTTTATGATGATTAGTAGGTTTTTAAAACACTAATTAAAATTTTTCTTTACTAGGAAACAAAGGATTGAATCTGTGTAATTAACATTTCTTTTTAGAAGAATCATTTAGAACATACTGATGGATCCTCTTTTTTAATTTTTTTAAATGTATTTTTATTGATTTCAGAGAAGGGAGAGAGAGCTAGAAACATGAATGATGAAAGATAATCATTGATTGGCTGCCTCCTGCACACCCCACACTGGGAATGGAGCCCGAAACCTGGGCATGAGCTCTTGACTGGAATCGAACCTGGAACTCTGCAATCCGCCAGCCAACGCTCTATCCACTGAGCCAAATCAGCCAGGGTGATCCTCTTTAATTGGCTATTGTGATGGCCACCTTCAGACTGTTATCACCTATCGGGTGGGAGCTTCTTTTTTCAGCAATACCCCTAATGTTTTTAAAGCATCCTTGCATTCTGGCAGAAATAGTTCCAAACCCTTTCTTACTGTTTGTCCTGCCCCAAGACTTAACAGCAGCTGTTCTCCAAGGATTATTTGTTCTATTGAATGAAGAAGAGAATTAGAGGAAAAATTTGAGTGATAAGGGTAATCATAAAAGTTGGTGGTAAGCAAGAGTACTACAACTTGTAGTACTAACAATACTTCAAAAAAAATGCCTGGTAAGGTCACAAATTCAGATTGATTATTCTAGTTTAGTGTATTATATTGTTATTGTTAACCCACCTTTTTTATATTTGTGGATTCATTGATTACTGGAGTTTTGTCAAATGCTGACCTCCCTTTGTAAAGTAGCCACAATGTATAAGTTATATTACCTTGTTTTACTTCCTTTGTGACATTTATTATCTGAGATACTCCTGTTTATGTGCTTACTTGCTTATCTGTCCTCCCTTTGCTATATTCCCCAGTGTGTAAGGCCCATGAGTGCAGAGACTCTGTTCTGATGCCTGATTAATAGGCTCTTTTGTGATATACAGGTTTCATTTTCTTAACTTAATCATTATCTTATAGTATATTTTCTTTTTTTTCCTGAGACATTTTGTAAAGCTTTGATCTTGCTGAGAAATAAGAATCTCATCAATCCATCAAGTTTATTAGAACTCTTCTTTGAACTTCTGCGTTGCCATGATAAGCTTCTGCGAAAGGTAAAGAGCAAAATTGCTTTTTTCATATATCTCATTTTCCCTTGCAGTGACATAAAACTTGTAGAGTGAAGTTTGATGCTTCACATTATTGGATATAGTTAAGAATAATTTTAATAGGAAAAAAATCGGCCATATTTTACATGCAATATGGTGGTAATAGCTAAATATTTATTGAATGCTTACTTTTTGCCAGGTACCATTCTCAGAGCTTTTAAATATTTATTTGTTCACTTCACTTAATGATATAGGACTTAGTAGTAGTAATAGTATTTTACAGATGAAAAGGCTGAGGTAGAGTAGCATGCCCAAAGTCACACAGATTCTGAGTGGTGGGGGCAGGAATACAAACCTAGGCAGTCTGGCTCCAGAACCCAAGTCCTTTCGCTGCACTATACTGACTAAATCAGAGCATGGACTGGATACTCATAACTATAACTACCCCAACCTCAGCCCCTAAAAAACTTAACTTTTTTGTTATTACTGTTTTCCTATGACTTTGAATTTGCTTATATAAGTAAGATCAGAAGCTGAAGGTTTATAAAAGAAATTTAAGCAAGAAAAATTTAGGTTCACATTTTCAAAGTGTTTAGAGACTGCCACCATTTGATTTTAGCAATTGTACTTCTTGGTCTAATTTGTGGGATAAAAGTTGTTTATTGGAACATGTTTTGGGCACCAATGATACATGTATTGCCAAAATGATCTTGCATGGAGTTAGGAACTCAGAAAATGGAGCAACTTTTCTTTTTTTAAATTGCAATTTATGGAGATATAATTCATATACAATTTATCTATTTAAATGTACAATTCAGTGGTTTTAAATATACTCACAGTTTGCAAGTATCACAATAATCAATTTTAGAACATTTTTTATCACCCTCAAAAGAAATCCCATTCCCATTAGCAGTCATTCCCCATGCCCCCCACCTCTCCCAATCCCTAGGCAACCACCCATCTCCTTTTGGTCTTTATAAATTTCCCCACTCTGGATATTTCATATAAATGGACTCATACAGTATGTAGCTTCTTGTGTCTGAATTCTTAGCATAAAGTTTTCAAAGTTGTAGCATATATCAGTATGTCTTCATTCTTTTTTGTTGCCAAATACTATTCCATTGTATGATTATACAACATTCATAGGTTAGTGGACATTTGGGTTATTTCCACTTTTTGACTATTTAAGAGTGGAATTATTGGGTTTTATGGTAACTTCATAATTAACCTTTTCAAGGCAGTTTTCCTTTTGCATTTTAGCTGCTGTTTTTTATTTTGTTTTTGGTCTTTTTGTGATAAAATGTAAAGTAGATAATATTAAATCTTCTTGTACATTTGTACTTTTCTCCAAATTAAGCAAAGTTGAAATGTTGTTTAATATATGTATATATGTATTTGTTTCTTTTCCTCAGACTTTATACACGCATATTGTGACTGATATCAAGAATATAAATGCAAAGCACAAGAACAATAAAGTGAATGTAGTAAGTACCCTTTTTGTTTTCCATGTTGCAGCATTTTACCGTCAGTGTATTAAGGCTTCTTTCTCTTTTTCTTTAGGTGTTGCAAAATTTCATGTATACCATGTTAAGAGACAGTAATGCAACTGCAGCTAAGATATCCTTGGATGTGATGATTGAACTCTACAGAAGAAACATCTGGTAATATATATGTATTTGTCACTTGAGAAATAGAATCTTTTATTTATAATTACTACAGAGCACATGCACAATTATTTTTCTTGATCTTGAGTAAGAATGGAAGTAAAAATGCAGAGGCAACAACACTGATTGTTGAACACATACACTTTATATTACACTAGAGGCCTGGTCCATGAAATTCATGCAGGGGTGGGGTGTCCCTCAGCCCAGCCTACACCCTCTCCAATCTGGGACCCCTTGAGTGCAGTCAGACATCCCTCACACAATCCAGGATTGTTGGCTCCTAACTGCTGGCCTGCCAGCCTGATCACCTTCAAACCACTCCTCTGCCAGCCTGATTGATGCCTAACTGCTTCCCTGCCAACCTGTTTGCCCCTAACTACCCTCCCCTGAAGGCCTGAGTCCTCCCCCAAACTGCCCTTCCCTGCAGGCCCGGTCACCCCCAACTTCCCTCTGCCAGCCTGGACACCTCTAACTGCCCTCCCCTGCTGGCCATCTTATGGCAGCCATCTTGTGTCCACATGGGAGCAGTCATCTTTGACCACATCAGGGCAGCCATCTTGTATGTGGGAGTGACAGTCAATTTGCATATTCTTTTATTAGATAGGAAGACTAAATAGGATAGAGGTCTGGTGCACAGGTGGGAGCTGGCTGATTTGCCCTAAAGGGTTTACTGGATCAGGGTGGGGGTTCCCTTGGGGCATGGGGCAGTCTGGTTGAGGGGCCTGTGGTGGTTTGCAAGCCAGCCATGCCCCCGGCAACCCAAGTGGAGACCCTGGTATCTGGGATTTATTTATTTCTATAATTGAAACTTTGTATTCTTGAGTGGAGGCCTGGACCTGCCAGGGCAGGCGGAAAGCTTGGCTTCCTTCATTGCTGGGGGCATTCCAAGCCTCCTACTTTCTCCAGCTCTGTGGCTGCTGCCATTTTTGTTGGGATTTATTTATCTTCTATAATTGAAACTTTGTAGCCTTGCGCCCACCAGGGCAGACGGAAAGCTTGACTTCCTCCATTGCTGGGGCAACCCAAGCCTCTTGCTTTCTCTGTGGCCGTAGCCATCTTCGTTGGGTTGATTTGCATACTCGCTCCTGATTGGCTGGTGGGTGTGACTTGTGGGTGTGTCCTAGGTACAGTCAGTTTGTATATTGCTCTTTTATTAGATAGGATTGTTCTCCCTTCAGAACAAAGTAATGCAGCTTATCTGGAATTATTCACATTAGACAGGTATTGACACTAAAATTCATAGAGTTTAAGTTTAGTAACTAATTAAGGGAAGAACTAAAATTCAAGCCCAGATCTGTCTTGACTCTGAAATCTGTGCTTTTTCTACTTTGCTACTCTGGCAATTTTCAAGTCAATTTATCCTATTTTCACAAAATATTATGAAAGCAAAGTACTTGCCGTTGCGCACACCAGTCAAGTCAGTCCAAGACTAATGACATGGCAGTTGGCTGCTAAAATATTCGTTGCGCCTGTGCATAAAGCGTGTAGGGGAAATGAATGCAATGTGTATATAGTAATCATTCATTAGCAAACGTAGTTTGTTAATTATGCATGACAGGATATTATAAAAATTAAGTTATGAAATTTTTATTAAACGTTTCTTACATACCGTTATATTGGCTGGACTGCAAAAATATGTGTTGTGGGCTGCATGTGGCCCATGGGCCACAAGTTTGACATGCTTGATGTATGTACCCTGCCCAGGGATCAAACTTGCAATCTGGTGTATCAGGATGACGCTCTAACCAACTGAGCTAACCAGCCATGGCTATCAGTACATCTTAATGACTGTGTAATTTTCTGAAGTAAGACTGAGCTTAAATTTAATTAGTATTAAATTAAGTAATCAAACTTTGGTTGACCAGTAACTTATGACTTTTTAAAATTATAACTGAATTCTAATACGTAAGAAATATTTATTATATTATTTATTTTGTGCCATTGTCTGTGCTGTCAAATACAATAGAATGAAAACTTACTTTCTAACATTAATTTGTCTTCCCCCAGGAATGATGCCAAAACTGTCAATGTGATAACAACTGCGTGTTTCTCTAAGGTCACCAAGGTGAGCATGGCTGTATGAAGGCACTGTCTGTGAGTGATCTGCTTCTCCATAGAGTGTGACAGAGAATGGTATATGAGGAAGAGGGAGTATGTAGTTCATTTTACATGGTGCTCTGTGTATACATCATTTTCTGGTTCACAACCTGTGCTTTAGAGGAGTCAAACAAAATTATTATGAAGGTTTTTTCCCTTTTTATTGAATTTATTGGGATGATACTGGTTAATTATAATGGTTTCTGGTTAACAATTCTACATATCATGCGTGTTTTAAAATGGTGTGTATTAAACAATAGTGTTGCTTTTATGTTTTTCCTATAATTGTTGACTGTTTTATTGGGCTCAGACACAGCTGAAAGATATTTAAGGATATGTTTGACTTTCTATTAAAAGGACTGTAATGTCACTTTTTTGTAGGGGGAAGTATAAATTTTTTTAATTGATTTTTTTATTTTTATTTTTAGGCAGAGAAACATTGATTTGTTGTTCCACGTATTCATTTATTGGTTGATTCTTGTATAGAATCAACCCCACAACTGTCATGTATCAGGACAAGGCTCTAACCAACTGAGCTACCCAGCCATGATGTGGAAATTCTTGACAGTCTATTTGAAAGATAACTATGTAGAGACTAGGTGTTTTTATCTAAGATTTTTAATTATATATTTTTTAGGACAAGTAATATTATAAAAGCATTATGTTTTAATTGGGAAAATGAGCCCAAATCCCATTATTTTTAATTTTTTCCTTAGATCCTTTTGTGTACACTTATATAAAGAGTAGACAGAAGTATTTATTCCTTGTTGTAAGGTGGGATGAGTAATTTTTTGTTCTGATTGGTCTTTAGATATTAGTTGCTGCTTTAACATTTTTCCTTGGGAAAGATGAAGAGGAAAAACAGGACAGTGACTCAGAATCCGAGGTTAGTTTAACCATAGATGCTTCTTAATTTTACAGCTTATACATTAGAAAGTAACTTACATGTTACCTTTATCCTTTGACCATGAGGAGATTTTATAGTTTAGAATTTGTCACTTAACTTTAGTAAGATGGGTTAAATAACTAATAAAACTTAGATTAATTCACCTTTGTTATTCTAAAGCAGTTTCTATACCTCACTATATAAACTTAGAATGAAAACTGCTGCCAGCACATTTTTGAGGTGAGTATCAACATCATAGGAGTTCAAAGTGGGGGAAGGAGAGGAGTAATATCTGGCATCTTTAAATGGAAAAATCAAGATATATGATGTTATGAAATTTTATTAATTAAAAAGTACTTTAAATTTAAAAGGAGAAAAAATTCCCATTTTAGTATTTTTATAAGAATACTGGAATCCTATATAATAAAAAGCTAATATGCAAATTGCCCCCTCGGGAGTTCTACTGATTGGGAATTCGACTGCTCGCTATGATGTGCGCTGACCACCAGGGGGCAGAAGGAAGGAAGGCTCCCCTCCACCCTCCCCCCCATCAGCACTGATCACAGGCCAGGCCTAGACACCCTACCTGTGGATGAGTTTCGTGCATCGGGTTTCTAGTATATAATAATATCTTACAATTCACTTTATCATTTTTATTGTAAAATATTTCAGATAAAATAAAATAGATAAAATAGAAATTTGCTTGACCCTATCTTATTTCCACTTCCCCATCCCTTCTTCACAGGTAACCATTTTGTTTCCCTTGCAGTTATATATGTAGGTGTGTATATGATTGTCTTATATGTGCAGTGGGTTTTTATTTTATTTTTTAATATTTTTTATTGATTTCAGAGAGGAAGGGAGAGGAATAGAGAGATAGAACATCAATGATGAGAGAGAATCATTGATTGGCTGCCTCGTATACACCCCATACTGGGGGTTGAGCCCGCAGTCCAGGCATGTGCCCTGACTAGAAATCGAACCATGACCTCCTGGTTCATAGGTTGATGCTCAAACATTGAGCTATGCCAGCCGGGCCACAGTTTTTAATATATGTAAATAATATACTATGTACCAATGCATTTAGAGCTTATTCTGTTAGTACATGTAAATCTACCCTATGCTTTTTTAAAAAATTATTGACATTATTACAGAGTTCTTCCATTTTTCCCTTCCCTTTGCCTGTTTCACCCAGCCCTCACCGCACCCCAGCCTCTGGCTATCACCATACCGTTGTCTGTGTCTGTGGGTTATGCATATATGTTCTTTGGCTAATCTCTTCACCTTCTTTTCAGTCCCCCTACCCCCACCTCCACCCCTTTCTCCTCTGGCCTTTGTCAGTCTGTTCCATGGATCCATGCCTCTGTTTGTATTTTGTTCTTCTCTGCCATATGCTTTTAACATCCACATCACATTTCTGAATATGAATGTATTATAGTTTAAACATTTTCCTGTTCATAAATATTTGTTTTCCAGTTTTGTTTTTTTTCCCAAATTAGAGCAAAGTTGCAGTCCGTCAATAAAAATCAAAAAGAAAATTAAAAAAGAAGGATCTGTTTTGATTTGAGATAGCATAGAGGGACCTGGAGAGTATTATGTTGAGTAAAATAAGCTAAAGAAAGATAGTATCACTTGATTTCATTCGTATGTGGAATCTAATGAACAAAATAAACTGATGAACAAAATAAATCCAGAGACATTGAAGCATGGAACAGACTGATGAATCTCAGGGAAAGCAGGGGTGGGTAGAGAGAGATTAACCAAAAAATTTGTATGCATAACCCATGGACACAGACAATAGTGTGATAAAGTCTGGGCAGGGGAGAAATACAGAGTGGAGGAAGTCAATAGGGAAAAAGAGGGACATCTGTAATACTTTCAACAATAAATATAAAATTGTAAAACTATTGATATTTTTAAAAAGTGAAAATACAAAGATGAAAATCAATGCTGCAGTCAAAATCTTTATTTATGCCTGTTTGTGCACATGGGAAAATATTTTTTAATTGAATTTTAGAAATTCTATTCATTTTTAATGGCTGTGTTCAAAGAGTGTAATTAAAAGAAGTGGTTGAAAGGATTACTCTTAGCTTCTATGCAGATTTTCCTTATTTACAGTTTTACAAAGTAGATTTTTTTTTAGGATGAAGGACCAACAGCAAGAGACCTGCTAGTGCAATATGCCACAGGGAAGAAAAGCTCCAAGCACAAGAAAAAGTTGGAAAAGGCTATGAAAGTGCTCAAGGTGAGATTTGTACCTGGAAAATGAGGGTTGGAATCATTAAAATGTAGAAAGGTTTTTAGCAAAAGCTTTTAAGAATTTGAAATAAAGCTCATTTCTGAAAGACTTAGAAATATGTATTAAGTTTTTAAGCACTAATTTTGGGATGAGTTTAATTTTCAGCTATAACAAAATCTGTGACTTGAATAAGTTAGATTAAATTTACTTTTCACTTGTTCTGATTGAGATAACATGTATTAGCATATTATCTCAGAAGAGTACATTTTATATTTTATAATGATTATTCTGAAAATCATTAATTTGGTACTTATGTGGTTAATTTTTGTATTGCCAAATTCCTTTAAGTTTTACCGTGAATCTTAAAAGACAAAAACCATCTATGCTCTTTTTTATGAAATATTTTGTCTTTTTAAACAGTATGGTGGATTTAATGACAGCTTTTAGCACATTAGCACATTTTTAACCCCAAGGGCCTCATTACTGTCATTCAGAAGGTAAATGCTTTTTCTTTCCCTTTGTTTCAGAAACAAAAGAAGAAGAAAAAACCAGAGGTGTTTAACTTTTCAGCTATTCACTTGATTCATGATCCTCAAGGTACTATAATTATGACTTGGCCTGATCTCTGCCTAGTTAGTTTCCTACCTTCAGAGTTACTAGGAAAAGTAAGATCCCTGGGGCTTAATAGACAATTAGTAAATACTTAGTTGTCACTAGCTGGTGGTAGCTCTTACTAGTTTATGTTTTGAAATAGTAATTCTCAATCATAGCAAAATAAGAAAAACATGGAAGAATAGTTCTCTCTGAAATTTTTATTTTAACAACACAATAATGGTAGGGCAGACATTGTGCTTGACCAAGTGAAAACTTGACAATCTTTTGTCCTTTAAAAAAACAAATAAAAAACTGACCTGTGTAAACCAAAAGTTGGAGAAACCATTCCAGAACACCAGTTCTCAAACTGGAATGCAAATTAGACTCACTTAGAGAATTTGTAAACTATACTGGTGTTTGGGTCCTGTTATCCCCAGAGACTGATTAGTTGGTATTGGGTGCAGTTGGACATTGGGGCTTTTATTTATTTTTTATTAGTATTGATTTCATAGAGGAAGGGAAAAGGAGAGACAGAAACATCAATGATGAGAGAGAATCATTGATCGGTTGCCTCCTACACACCCCACACTGGGGATTGAGCCCGAAACCTGGGCATATGCCCTGATCACAAATGAAACCGAGATCCCCTGGTTCATAGGTCGATGCTCAACCACTGAACAACACTGGTTTGGGGCGACATTGAGGCTTTTAAATGCTCTGTACAGTAGTGTTTGCTGGCCCCTCCTCTAGGTCAGTGTTTCTCAAACTTTAAGGTGCATATAGAATCACCTGGGGATCCTGTTAAGCCATACCAGGGTCGCTGATCTAACTATACTGCCTTTCTCTACATCCGTAAGATAATGTTGTACAGACCATGGACCCATAGTGTACTTTTCTGATACTTTCTTTTAGATTTTGCAGAAAAACTACTAAAGCAGCTAGAGAGCTCTAAGGAGAGGTTTGAAGTGAAGATGATGCTCATGAACCTCATTTCCAGATTGGTGGGAATTCACGAGGTTTGAATTACATTGTTTCTCTTGGTCAATATTGGAAATAGAATTATTCTTGCTAAAAAAAGTCTCTTAAGGTAGAAGAGTGGCTTAATTTATCCCCCAAAAACATTTAAATTCATATAATTTAGAATCAAATCTTTTACTCTGAAAATACTATTTTTCTAATTTTTTTTTCTTATTAGTAAGTAGGAATGTTGAATTGTATATATATTATTTATGGACAGGAAATTTGGGTTCTATTGTTCTTTTTTAATTTTGTTTCACATATACATTTTTCTGAGCCTACATAATGTACATATTTTTATTGCCTATTCCGAAATTCCAGACCCCTCTAGTGGGAGATTGTCATGTTTGCAAAGCTGAATTCTGTGCTCATTTATTTTATATTAAATTAGACTATAAGAGTTCCTTGGTGATATAATGAGTATACATATTATAAATACATATGGAAACTTCACACACATTCTTGGACCAAATGGCATTGTAGAAGAGATTCCCAAAAATTTAGGCCATGAAGAAATGACCATTGAGGTTGTTCCCCATCATTTTGCTCTTGTGATTAGTGCCACTATTCTGAAAATCATTGAATATGTTGCTTTCTTCAAAAAATTTTTTTAATTAAAAAAGTAAAATAGGTTTGGCTTATTTATTGAAAATTAAACAGCATAGACATAGATCAACTTAAAAATGAAAGCACTCATTCTCTTTCTCTGAGAAAAACAACACTTTAGTGAATAAATTGTTTTTTCTCTATGGTCTGCAGACCTAAGGCAGTATTACGAAGTCAATTCTTGATATATTTGTGTGGTAATTTTATGTCCAACCTGAATTTGAGCTTGATTATCAAAAGTAATTTGTAATTTAAGCATGGTTGATGGAAATGATACTGAGTTTTACAACTGACTACAATTGGACACCCATCTTTATATTGAACCCAAGCCTTCCCTATTATTTCTCTGGCCATGGTTTTGTTCTGTGGCTAAAATAAAATAAATGATTATTTTCACATGATGAACTTTGATAAAGACTAGTCCATCTCCAAATTTCCTCTTCTTAAAGTTAAAAATTGCAATTGCTTGCCCTGGCCGGTGTGGCTCAGTTGGTTGGAGCATTGTCCTGTACACCAAAAGGTGGAGGCACATACCCAGGTTGTTGGTTCAACCCCAGATGCAAGGCAACCAATGCATGTTTCTCACATTGATGTTTTTCTTTCTCCCTTCCTCTTTCCTCCTCTCCCTTTCTCTAAAATCAATTTTAAAAATGGCAATTGCTTTAATAACTGGACCCATGTCACCTTAACTCTCCAGAGTGGTAGTGTTCTTTTTTCTCTAAAATAGAGCTCAGAGTAATTCCTCCAAAGTGGTTGGTCTGGTATCTAATAATAAAACCAGAATTGTGGCATTTTGGTGATTGGATTATACTAGATGCTATTTAGATTTGAACTTAGTGATATAATTGGATTTGAAAAAATGAACCTATAGTTTAGCTTTAGTTACAGAGATTTTAAAGTTTGCATTTTTTCCCCACAGCTTTTTCTTTTCAACTTCTATCCCTTTGTGCAAAGGTTTCTGCAGCCCCACCAAAGAGGTAAGCTGCCCACTCACATGTTCCTTTGGTGGTCTAGGGATCAAAATAAGCTCCAGAATTTTTTCTTCTGTAATTTGTAAAGACAGAGTTAGGCGTGAAATGTGTTCTGTTTCAGAGAAGGGGAGAGAAACTCTTATATTTTCTTTCCAGAATCTTTGCATTAATTGTTCTGCTCATCAACTTTAAAAAACAATTATAGGTGGTGGAAGTGGATAGACCAATAAATTGGTTTCTCAGAGCAAGTCTTTTTTAAAGTACCATGTTTTCCGGCATATAAGATGACTTTTTAACCCAGGAAAATCTCAAGAAAGTCAGGGATCATCTTATATGCTGGGTATCATCTTATAGGGCGAGTATATCCCAAACTCTATTTTAACTGGAAAAGTTGGTGGTCATTTTATATGCCCAGTCGTCTTCTATGCCGGAAAATACGGTAGTCCTCCATCATCTGCAGTTTTGCTTTTCACAGTTTCAGTTACCCATGGTCCAAAAAAAAAAATTTTTTTTAATGGGAAATTCAAAAAATAAACAGTTCATAAGTTTATGTTGCACACCATTTTGAGTAGCTCCTTCAAAAGTGTAACATTAACACAATATAGCCAATTTCTTCCTTGAAACTTAGGGTGGTTACAGAGAATAAAGTACTCAGATCCTGTATATGTCTAGGTGAAAATAAGAGTTTTAAGGACAGAAGAAGGAAAATAAGGACAGTAGGGACTGCTGGGACAGGTTCTATTTTAGATTATCTATGTATATAAAAGCCTAAGTGACCAAATGACTGAGCAACCAAATGACTGAATGACCAGAGGACCAGACAACCATTTGCTATGATGAGCAGTGACCACCAGGGGGTAGGCGCTTAATGAATAAGTTACCTTCTGCTGGTCAGTGCGCTCCCACAGCAGGAGTACCACTCAGCTGACAGACCCATCCCAGCGACCCACCAGCCTGGCAGCAGCCATTCACTCCCTCAGTAGTTCTGCAGGTCTGATCTCCAGAGAACAGGCCAGATACTGACAGACCGGCGCTGCTGGTGCCACTGGCATGATTCAGACAGTGCCACTGGCCTCCTGGAAGTTAGCCTCAGGCACTGCAGCCATATTCCCCAAGGAAGAAATGATGTAAAAGTGGCTGCCAGGTGGCTCCCAAAAACTGGTGTGAATGTCAGCAGGATGGATTCCCGGCCCACAAGGGTGTTCCACCACCTGCCCGAAGGGCTGACTTTGTCCTGGCCCCTTCTCCACTCCCCCTCTGGATGGGTGCCAGACATAGGGCTCAAGGCTGGCAAGCACCGCTGTGGTGGGATGAGTCTTTCCTGATCAGGACTATCGGCACAAGTCCGCAGCAGGCGCAGTGGGGCCAGGATGAGTGGGAGCACCAGGCAGGAGCTGCAGGTGATGGTGGATTGCTGGTTTCAGCCCAATTCCACAGGCTAGCTGAGGGGGATTCCATCTGTACATGAATTTGTCACCGGGCCTCTGGTGTGGTTAGAAAAGACATTTTGATAAGGCAGCAGTTGAGTAGGAACTTAATGGAAGCAAGGGGGGTGGAGTGTTCCATGTGGAGTAAGCAGCAGTGTTAGGGCCAGAATGTCCTTGCCATGTTTGCTATAGTCCAGAGAACAGCAATAAACCAGCTATGACCTTTCTAACCTCTTATATTTTTAGAAGTGACAAAGATCCTTCTGTTTGCTGCACAAGCATCTCATCACCTAGTACCCCCAGAGGTGAGAAGTTTTAAATCTTATTTATGTCTGGATCTAGAGCATAGCAGTGTTACCATTAAGTATATCATGTGGCTTTTTCCCACAGGGATTACTGTTCCTCACCCTCCTTTTTTTCAAGTGAGTAGAAGTGACTTTAACTCTTAGGGAGATATATACAGAAGTCTAGTTGTAGAAACTGAAAAAAAAATTACTATAGGAAATAAACTTTGTTTTGAACAAGTGGTTCAAAATTGCCAAGTTTTTTGATGGGAGGTCAAGAATATCAGTAAGTTTGTAGTGATTATTTTTCAAAGCTGATAATTCCTTCCTTTGATTAAAACAGTATTTGGATTGAATTTTCCTGGGTCAAAGCAATTTCTTTAATCCATAACATTAAAGGAGAGCAAAATTCAATCTGAAGTTAGCCACAGAGACCAAAATTCAAAGTGGAGTATTTTTATCTGTCTTCTTCAGTCTAAATTTTATCAAACTCCCAAACTGAAGGTGGAATGCTGTTTTCCTACTGTGAATAATTTATTGTTTGTCATCCTCAAATATTTGAGTAAGTGCAGATATTTTACCAGCACTCTTCTTTTATTCCCAATTCAGATCATTCAATCCTTGCTGATGACTGTGGCCAACAATTTTGTTACCGACAAGAACTCTGGGGAAGTCATGACAGTAGGGTATGTAGAATGTGGCTGGGGGCACTGGATATGTTTTTAATGTACTCGGTTAGCTTTATATGACCAGGATGGAAGATTTCAGCTGGCAGTGTGGCCTCAAAATATACTTTAGTCTCCTCAGGAAGCTTGATACTTTTACTTTATTGGTCAGAATTTTGAGGAGGGAGTCAGAGAAAAAATATTTATCTTTCTGATCAACATTTTGTTTTTTTTTACTAGCTTTACTTTTTCAAATGAATGAATGTTTGGCAATCAGTATTTTTCTCCTTCTCTACTCTGAATTCAGATCTTCCTCTGGAACAAATGATTTATTGCTGAATCACTGTAATTCCTAGACAGTTCAGTAGCCCTTTTAATTCATTAAAATAATGCTTTCTGAGTTTGCGTACTCGTTTAACAGTTATCTAATCTATCCTGATAACTAAGCAGTATGTTAAGAGCTATTTTTTATAGACTTATTGCTAAGATGATAGCTCTAAAGATCTTTAGCTTTTCTTATTTGAACTAGTCCCCTTTCCCCTTAGAGTTATCGAGTGAATGCTGGCTTTATTTACTTTATAAAGAAGATACTATTTCCTATACCACTGGTAGGGGAAATGGTAGTAAGCTGTCTGGAACAAAGCCCTCTAAGGCTGCCCACTCTCACATTCTCTCCTATGCTGCAGTTTTAGAGACCTCAGTTCTATAAAACCCAACTTCTATCACTTTTAAGTCTTTTTAGGAAAACTTCTTAAATTGAACCATATGAAATTGCTTTTTGGGTTTTTTAATTGTTTTTTTTTCCCCCCTATTTTAGAATTAATGCTATAAAGGAGATAACAGCTCGATGTCCTCTAGCCATGACTGAAGAACTTCTCCAAGACCTGGCTCAGTATAAAACGCACAAAGATAAGAGTAAGTTGCATGTTAGTCTCTATAGACCAAAGAATATAGGATGATTCATTTTTAACTCAAAAGACACTTAGCTTCGGAGTTTCTAAATTAAAGGTATTATTTTACAGATGTAATGATGTCTGCTAGAACTTTGATTCAACTCTTCCGAACACTGAATCCTCAGATGTTACAGAAGAAATTCCGGGTAGGTGAAGCATGCATATGTTAATCTAAAGGTTATGGTCTCAGAAGGTGAGAGTGATTCTACAGATTGAGTTTTAGTGTTTGTGAGGCTTACATTATGAGTATTCGTGATAAGCCTAGTTTTATTCTTTAAGCTCAAAATACAATTGATTGAATACCATTGCCTTACATATTTGATGACAGCTGAGTCTTATAGATCAGTCAGGCTGTTTAATCATTAATCAATTGGAATCCCAAAGATCAATCAGTAGCTGATGCCAGTATTGAATGGGCAATCCCCAGACAGATACCACCTTTTTAGAGTTGAGAGGGAAGAAAGAGGGTATATGTGACAGAAAAAGAAATGGTGATCTCAGGACTTAAGAATCAGAACCTGAGCCCTGGCCAGTGTGCTAAGTGGTTAGAGCATCAGCCTGTGCACAGAAGGGTCTTGGGTCTGATTCTGGTCTAGGTTATGGACCTGGATTATAGGTTTGATCTGCTCCCGGTCAGGGTGCATGCAGGAGGCAACCAATCAATTGATGTCTCTCTTGCCCCTCTCTCAAAAAAAAAAAAAAAAAAAGGAATCTAATGGATATTCTCTAATAACTTCCAGTAGGAAAACAGTGAACAGACTTCTGGCTAGGAAATTTACATTGATCCAAGGCATATATAGACTGATCTTTGTCATTTGATTACTTCATTTTTTGTGATTCTCCCTTCTAATCATAATCCTAGGAAATCCTTTTTATGAATAATGTTTTACAATCTAAGGACCATATTAAAAATAATTTCCCTTTCCTTTAGGGTAAACCTACAGAGGCCTCCATAGAAGCAAGAGTACAAGAATATGGAGAATTAGATGCTAAAGATTACATCCCAGGAGCAGAAATTCTAGAAATTGAAAAAGGAGAAGAGAATGCAGAAAATGATGAAGGTTCATTTTTATTTTGCCATTATTTGGGACATAGTCACTCCTATATCTGTACTAACCTTGAAATCTTTACACTATTGAACATTCAGCAGTGACTATATGCCAGACACTGTTACAAGCATTGGGGATCAAATGGGCATGGTTCCTGCTCTTAGGGAACTTACATTCTAGTATAGATGTCTTTTCATATTCTTCAGGGTGGCTGCCCCTTATCAATGGTATGCTGGTCACTTGGGAAAGATAATGTTTTTTCGTTTGTTGCCTGGAAAAAAAATGATTAAATATTTATTAGTCCTTAGCAATCTTCTAAAATTCTCCTGTTGAAAAAGATGCTTATTGAATTTGTTGAAGAATGCTTGAGGATCTTCATTCTGACTTCTAGGGTTAGCCTTTCTTACATTGGTTGCTCAAAGTTCTGTCTTTTCCTCTTCATTCATTCATGATTTCAGCAAAACTATCTTAAGCATTAGCTGTGGGCTGGCCACTCTCAAATACAAAGATGAATAATACGGTTCCTGCCTTGCAGGCATGAAAAAAAGAGTTGAAAATAAAGTGTTACTAGGATTTATAATTGGAATGAGGCATAAGAGCAGGAGAGAGGTCAGGTCAACCTCCTAGGTTCATAAAAGGCCTCAAGGAGATGGTGACCCATGAGCTGTATTTTGAATTATAAGTGAACAACAGTAGAACAATGGAGACTTTCCAGGCAAACTGTGAGCTAAGTCCTGAAGGATTTGGGAAACTTGAAGTACAGAATACAAGGTAGACCGTAGACTAGAGTCTGAGTTGGGCCTTATCATGACTGGTTGTGTATATATGCCATACAAAGTGCTGGGACACTATTATATAGAACACTAGAGGCCCGGTGCACAAATTTCTGCACCAGTGCAGTGGGGTCCCTTGGCCTGGCCTGTGGGATCAGAGTGAAACTGGCTCTCTGACATCCCCCAAGAGGTCCTGGATTGGGAGAGGGCACAGGATAGGCTGAGGACCCCATTGGTGCATGATCAGGGCCGGGGAGGGATGCGGGAGGTTGGCCAGCCAGGGAGGGACAACAGGAGGACTCCAGAGCGTTCCTGGCCCATCTTAGTCCTGATTGACCAGACCCCAGCAGCAAGCTAACCTACTGGTCAGAGTGCCCCCTGATGGTCAGTGCACATCATAGCAAGCAGTTGAGTGGCCTTAGCATATCATTAGCATATTATACTCCGATTGGTTGAATGGATGACCAGACACTTAGCATATTAGGCTTTTATTATATAGGATGAGGAACCACTGAGATTGTAAGTACCTGATTTTTTTTTTAATATGTTTTATTGATTTTTTACAGAGAGGAAGAGAGAGAGATAGAGAGTTAGAAACATCAGTGAGAGAAACATTGATCAGCTGCCTCCTGTACACCTCCTATTGGGGATGTGCCTGCAACCAAGGTGCATGCCCATGACCAGAATCAAACCTGGGACCTTTCAATCCCAAACCGGTTAGGACATAAGTACCTGATTTTGAAAGTATACTGTGGTGGCTCTATTAAGAACACTAATAACCCTTTATTGTGGTGTCTGCAAGGTGTTTTTTGTTTGTTTGTATTTAATTCATTTTTTATTGATTTTCTAGAGAGAAAGGAAGGGAAAGGGAGAGAGAGAAAAAAAGAGAGAGAGAAACACATTGATAGGCTGCCTCCTGCATGTGCCCTACTGAGGATCGGTATCACAACCTGGCATGTTCCCTCTCTGAGAATAAAACCAGTGACCTTTTAGTGCACAGGATGATGCCCAACCAACTGAGCCACACTAGCCAGGGCTGCAAGGTTTTTTAACATCCAAAATCTTCTACCTCAATTCTCTGAATGACTGTTCTAACTAGTTTCTGCAAACATTTATTCATGTGCTTAGAAGAGGTGGGTACTTCCTGTGTGGTCAAGATAACTATACAAGTGAAGTTTTGATGTACATGGTTTGGTGGGAAGAATGTGGCCTCTGGAGTTAGACATGATTTCAGAATTTCAGTGTAGGCTGCATTTTCTGACTGGCCTGGAACAGGTAGGTGTCTTAACTCGATATTCTGTTCCTCTTCTGTTGTGTCTTGAGGGTTAGAGAAAGTAAAAGATTTCCGCTGCGGGTATACTTGGTCATTGCTCAATTTCCATTCCTACAATGAATTAAATTGATGTGGCTTATTTAACAATAAATATTGCTCAGTTCTTGGTTTGTAGAGCATCTGTTTGAGGTTCATAACCTTACTTTCACTGGATTTATCTCCAGTTGCCATGAGTACTCAACATAAAGCAATAGACTATCTGTCCTCTCTTTCACTCAGATGGGTGGGAAAGTGCCAGTCTCAGTGAGGAGTCAGATGGCGATGGAGAGTGGGTTGACGTGCACCACTCTTCTGATGAAGAACAGCAAGAAATCGTAAGTTTTAACATTTCCTTCTATCAGTGCATCACTCCAGTGTTCATTAAGATTTAATGTATGCTGGGCCTTGCTGGGGAACTGAGCTCTCATCTGAGCTCGTAGCTATGAAAGCCTATGTGTCCTTAAAGGCTAAGAAGCTGAGCAGCATGCCTGCAGAGGAGCGAAAAGCCAAAGCTGCCGCCGTCAGCACCAGCCGAGTTTTAACTCAGGAAGACTTCCAGAAAATCCGCCTGGCCCAGATGAGGAAGGAACTCGATGCTGCCCCGGGGAAAGCCCAGAAGAGGAAATATATCGAAATAGACAGTGATGAAGATTCCAGGTACAGCAGCTCCTGCCCTAGGTCTTTAGGCAGTTCCAGTGGTAATGAAAGTATTAGAGAGAGGGATTCCACCCTTGTTTCATGTTATAGTTTTTCCTTCATTCCAGGGGCGAGTTGCTTTCTCTTCGGGACATTGAACGCCTTCATAAAAAGCCAAAATCTGACAAGGAGACAAGACTAGCAACTGCAATGGTGAGTGAGGTATCCTGGTCCCTTGTCCTTTAAACAGAAAACAAACAAATGAAATACGATCCAAAACTTGTATAGGCACAGAATGGTAGTATTTTACTTTAATGTTTTGAGTTAAGCTGTTCTGAACATAGGATAAAATGCACAGGTAGGTGTTCAGTTAGATGAGCTTAACACCTAGGCAGCCATGTAACTACCATCCAAAACATGTTGTAGATAACAAGAAATACCATTACATGTTCATGGTATCAGAGAGTCTCAGAACACTTACCAACACTTACAAAGCAGGGGAATGTTTGCAGTCATTAATGAAAAAGCAGACAGTTGGAGTCTGCCTCTGGTAAGTATGACGTGATTGCACCCTGCCAACATTTCCATCTTTATTTTCTGTGCCTTCGCTTGTCTTAGGCATCAGGCCATCCTGGCCTCCACATCACCCTCTGCATTCTGTTTGTACTGAAATCTATTTAGATAAGTTTAAAAACCCATGTTCTTTCTCCACACCTTTCCATATGCTATTATTCCTATTTCCTGACATGCTCTACCGCTCTCTCTCCTTTCCCCTTACCATGAATGCCTTCAAACGGCAAAAAACAGCTCACAGGTCTCCCTTTCTAGGAAGTTCCTCAGACCTCACAAGGCTGAATTACGACCTTTTTTTGTCCCCCTCCACTTTTTTGTTTTCTCTCTTTTTTGATTAAGGTTTTACGTATGTGTCCTTATCCACCCATTCTCCCCTCTCTCTCTTTCCCCCACTGTGTCCTGTGTCTATTGGGTAGGCTTTTATATGCATGCATACAAGTCCTTTGGTTGATCTCTCCCCTTACCTCCACCCTCTCCTACTTTCCCTCTGAGGTTTGAGCATCTATCTGATCAATGCTTCTTTGTCTCTGGATCTTTTTTTGTTCATCAGTTTATGTTGTTCAGTTATGACCTTTTTTCCCACTGAGCTCCTTGCCCCATTACAGTTCATCACGGTCCATTTCCACTGGACTGAGTCACTGAGGAGCAAGGACTGTATTCCATTCATCTTTGTGTCCTTGGCATCTAGTAGAGCACCTGGCACAGAAGAGATATGTATATTGATTAGATAACTCCTGAAGTGTTTTTTGTGTGTGTGCTGATAGGCTGGAAAGACAGACCGGAAAGAATTTATGAGGAAGAAAACCAAAATGAATCCATTTTCCAGTTCCACAAATAAAGAGAAGAAAAAACAGAAGAACTTCATGATGATGCGGTATAGCCATAATGTCCGCTCAAAAAATAAGCGTTCCTTTCGAGAAAAGCAGGTGAGTTCAACTTGAAGCTTGGGATTGTCATTCCAAGACACCTTTACTTTTGGGATGGACTTGTGCCTCCTAAAGACCTTGTATTGTGTGTGTCTTAGGTTTAATAGGAGTGATATTGGAGAGGTGGAAGATAGGGTGTGTCAATCCTAGACCTGACTTGGTTGGGATTCATCTGTCCAAAGGGTAGTCTGTTTTTCTCCTCTAAGTAAAAGGGTGCAGTTTATTTCCTTGCTAAAATTCTCTGACATTTATGTGAGCTATCGTATTAAAAATTAATTGAGTAAGAATGTTTGAGTGTTTATTATATGGTTGATACTTTTTTAAAAGCAATAATTATATGTGGTTAGCTCAGAAACAGTTTTAATGAAGCACACAAACTAAATGGTTCTGTTGTTGGTATGTGCCCTTTTGCAAAGCCTTTATGCTTATAGGCCTTTGAGGTTTCATTTTTTCTATTTTTGATCTTTTATGGTTAGTTTTATGCTAGGTTTATTTCAGTAATTCACTGTAGTAAGACAAATTTATATTTTAATGTATGTTTTTACTGGGGGTATATCAGAGTATATCAAACTGTATACTGAAGAATTTCCAGGGTATCCAGTCAAGGGTAAACTAGTCCCATATTCTGAACGAGTCTTCCAGAATTCTCGGCCTGAATGTAATGACTAGCTAGCTCTCCAGGGCAGTGCTCTGTCTGTGTGGGACCAAGCAAGTATTAACTTAAATAAGGTACCATTTAAAGTCTACTGTCTGTTTCCTTAATCTTTCTAGTTCTAAACTGTGTTATGAAAATAGTAAAGTGACAGCATTTTTAATAGAAGTTGTTGAAATTGAGGTAAAAGGAAAGCTGCCATTTAATATTTACAATTTCCCAGTTCAATTTAAATTCATAGTTGAATTTATTCCATTAGTTTATCCTTCACCAGCCCTTGTATAGGGCTCCAGGTAATGAAGAGTTTAGGGTTGAGGAAATAGTAATAGTTTATAGGCCTTGCTTCATTACAAAGTTTTTGTGGCTTTGCTACATTTTAGCTACTTCTCTCCTTTTTAGCATATCTTTTTTGCATGATACAGAAGTTTGGTCTTGTTCCTTGTCAGCATGTTTGTTTAATCAGCATACAGCAATATGAGCAGGTACTGTGATTAAACCGATTTTGCAGATGAGAAAATAATTCATAGATGGATGAGTCTGAGAAATACCTTCTTAGCTATGGAAATTAGGTAAAAATAAACTTGATTTTTTCTGCCTTAAATGTGCTAGCTATTCTGACTATCTAACAAAGAAATACCAACACGCAGATAAGAGCTAAAGGCAAGGAGCCAATAACTTAAAAATCATAAACTTTAAAAACTTAGAACATTTAGATGTAGAGCCAGGCAGCTTCCTCTTCTCCCTCCCCCCAAATGAACATGTATCCTTTAAAATTCAAAAACTATAGATCTTTAAAAGTTTCTAGGAATCCAAGAGCAGTATTTGGGAATTAATGGAATAGTATTCATTACCCACTTAAGATGTGCACATTGACCTTGGTTGTCTTTTTTTTTTTTTTAACTTTGGGTTTATTCTTAATGCTCCATCTCTGCATTCTGTAGCTGCTCCTGTTTTGAGCTTTTGTTCCATGGGGTGGGAACAGTATTCAAAGAGCTTTGCCTATTTCCTAGCAGTAAGAAGGCCCTAGCCTAGTTACAGATCTGATCTGTTATGGAATATTTCACTATTGTTTTGGGGATGACTTATTGACTTAGTGATTCCATTTTGGTACACTTCCATATAACCACATTAGTATAATTGGGTACCCAAGACTTACCATGTTTAGTTTTCTTTTTCTTATCTTCCAGTTGGCACTACGAGATGCACTTTTGAAAAAGAGAAAAAGAATGAAGTAACCTGCACAAGCAACTTTGCCACTACAAAGAGAATGCTAAATTTGTGTCATTACTCTGAAAATTAATAAACTGAGAATGTTTACATTAAAAAGTCCAAAAACACTATACTGTGAAAACCAAAGTAAATTTGGTAGCAATTTGGTGTTTTTATATAGGATATAGATAATAGTGGGAATATTTGAAATATAAACAGTATTGATGTTGTAAAATCATTTTCATTTAGCATTCATGTAAGAATAAACTATTCAGTGCCTATTATCCCTATCGATGTAAAAATGACCATTATCCCTCAATAACGCATCCAGAGCCTTTTGGAGGATGCGGGGTACAGAGGTGTGTATATATGTATTTATGTGCAGTGTAAATGGTAGAGATAGGTCCATCTTCCTGTGGGGTCATGTAGATGAGCTCTGCAGGGGACGGAATTACATATTCTCTTCAAATAAAACAGGACAGTGTTACAAGAGTAAGAGGTTCTTACTTGTAAATAGGCTTACCTGCTGAAAACAGGTCCCTGCTGTACAGATTTTGGGTAGACTATTTAGCTCTTTTAGTCCATCCAAAAGATTTAAATATTTTTTGAACGCCAGGTTAAAACCTTGCTTTTTAAATTGCCTTAAGTATAAATAGTAATCTTAGAGTGTCTTTATCATTTGGGCTGCTCACGTTTCCATAGAGGGAAAAAAAATTAATTATTTTCCTTAGCCTTTTTTCACCTTTAATATTTTCAGCCTTGTTTCCAAAGAAAGTTTTCTAATATCAAACAGGTCTTGTATGTGTTGAGCGGCTGCATTGGTCTCCCTTCCCTAGGTGTACTTGAGTAGATTTCAGGGGGCATGGAAGCAGGTCAGTCTCTCTGTTTACAAGTTGTTGCATTTGGAAAGTGTGTTGCCTTTTACCTCAGATTTCTTAGATAATATTGTAGATAATAAAATTACTCTATATTGCTTTCAAGTAAAAAACAATTTTCTGCCCACTTTGAATCAGCAGTTTCTAAAACTACTTTTCTCCTTCCCTTTCAGTATCTTCTGTCCACTTTCTAAGTTCAACTTGAGTTTTATTTGAAGGAAACTATGTGACTTTCCCCAGAATACTTGGGATTAGTTGTGAAGACGTGGAGGTTTAATGACTCAATTGCACTGGCCTAGTGAGGGGAGCTCTTGGCACCTTCAGTATTTCATGGAATGTGTCTCATGCAAATTTGAATGGTTCAGACTGGAAACTGCTCTCTTTGCATTTTTGAACTGAGTGTCTTGTGTGTCTAGCTCCAGAGAGGGGTAATTAAAACCAAAATGGCATAGCAGCCAGGACTGCTTTGCTGCCTGAATTGTGATGGTACCTGAACACATCTTTCTTCCGCAAGATTTGCCCACCCACCTAGGTGCCAAGCCACCAGAGTCCATGTGTTCTGTCTTCTGGTCTAATGTGGCTTCACCCTGTTCTTAACTGAAATTTATATGCAAGATAGAAAACTAGCTGGCTTACAAAGGTGCAATCGTAACTTATTTCTTCAATCCCATAGTATCTTATCTCACTATGGTTCCTTTTATTATTTTAAAAATCTCGAGAATATTTTGTTGGTTTACTGTAAATTTGAAGATCAGGCCCTCACAAGGGTGGCTGCTGCCAGCAAAGGCATAGTAGCTTTTCGGGGTGACTTTTACCTTGAAGAAGCTACCAGCTTTTCAGTCTCACCTTTTTGTCAGCACTGAGAATGGATCCATTTATGGGATGAACTCATATTGTCCAAACTCATATATTTACATAAAGTGATGTATAAATCTGGAATGCTAATGTACTGTGTACGTGATCTTAGCAAATTCCATTGGAAAATAAGTTCCACAAAAGGCAGAGACTTCCCTACTCTATCCCCAAGCTCAGTAAATATTTGAAACATAACCTACCTCATTGATTGTTTTGAGGTTCTGAGAACTAATAGCTATTTATAAGAATTTAGCACAGTTTTTGCCACAAAGTGAGCATTCAGTAAATTTCTCATCAAAGGTTAGATATTAAGTTTTTATTTTATCTTTTGCTTAATTTACTCTTGAAATTACAATTGCAGTTGCTACAGTATTTGTTTAATCTCTCATCCATTTTGGGGGGAACTAGTTTGAAATACAATGATATATATTGAATGCTCACTATATGCAAAGCACCCTGCCAGATGCTATGTGGGTTGCAAACAATGTTTGTGTCATACAGGAACTTTGAAACCCATGAAGGAGATAGACTTTAAAAATGACGGTGTAATACAGAGCCACTTACAGAGCTATCAAAAAAGGCCCACAGCTTAGAGCAGGGCATCCTGACGAAAGGGCAGTTCATCTGGCAGGAGGGTTTGCTGAGAAGCATGCTTAGATTGAACAGGGCAGCAGTAGGAAAGGGATTCTTGAATCATTAAAGAAAAAAGGTTTAAAAATTGGTACAACTTTTTTAAGGGTATTGTTAATTAAATTTTGTTTTTGTTACTTCATATTCTAATTCTCTGAAAATGTATGATGTATGTAGAGTATTGTATAGCAACGCTGTATTAACCAGAATGTTTAATCAGTTGGAATGCTCTGTTCTTCAAACTATATTAAAATTGTTTTAGCCGAAACGGGTTTGGCTCAGTGGATAGAGCGTCGGCCTGCGACTGAAAGGTCCCAGGTTCGATTCCGGTCAAGGGCATGTATCTTGGTTGTGGGCACATCCCCAGTGGGGGGCATGCAGGAGGCAGCTGATCGATGTTTCTAACTCTCTATCCCTCTCCTTCCCTCTCTGTAAAAAATCAATAAAATATATATTTTTAAAAATTGTTTTAAAACTATTTTAAACACTTTAAAACCTGTTCTAAGTGACCTCCTTTCATTATATAAAAAATAAAACTAAAAATTAACTCTTGCTTACATATTTTTAGAATGTATAATGAGATCTTTAGAAGATATAGAATAGGAATAGGAAGGTAAATTGCTGACATGGATTGTTTTCTCTTAGTACAATTTTTGGTCTCTACATGTTTAAAATGGAAAAAGAATGGAAAGCACAGGTCATTCTGTACTATTTAATACAATATATATTAGAACACTCCTTATGTGATTATTTTATTTCCTCTTGCAAATTCTGCTTTCATTTATTTGTCAGTTTGATCTCAATATGGAAATGATTAAACTATAGTTTATCCACATGATGGAATATTACGTAGGAAATATTTAAAATGTTTACAGTAGGAAATGCTTATAAATGAAATGAACATAACAGTATTTATAGTATAATCCAGTTACGCATGAGAGAATAGGGACTAATAAAAGTTGGAGAAACATGCCAAATATTAAACATGGTTTTCTCTGATGTTGGTTGGAATCACGTGAGGGTTTTTTTTCTTTTCTGTTTTACTTTCTGACTCTTATATTGTACATGTTTATGTCATTGTATAAGAAACAACTTCATTTGAAGCCAGAGAATAAAGGTGCCTTAATACACCTTTATATATATATATTATTTTGGACCATATGGAGGGGAATGTACTTAAACCAAGGCAAAGATTAATGTGCAGATATACCAGGAGTTGTGGTCTTCCCTTCTTAGCCACTCTCTTCCTCTTGTTTACTGACAGGATGCTAGATGGGATCTTTTTTCTCTACCCAGCAAAAGTGCTATTCTAAATAAAATACATTAAAAAAAAAAAGCCGGAACCGGTTTAGCACAGTGGATGGAGCGGCAGCCTGTGGACTGAAAGGTCCCGGGTTCGACTCCAGTCAAGGGCATGTATCGTGGTTGCATGCACATCCCCAGTAGAAGGTGTGCAGGAGGCAGCTAATGGATGTTTCTCAGCAATGTTTCTAACTCCCTGTAAAAAATGAATAAAATACATTAAAAAAAAAAAAAGTGCTGTCCTACATAATAAAAGCCTGATATATGCAAATGGACCGAAAGGGCTGAATGACTGTTTGCTATGACGTGCTCTGACCACCGGGGGGCAGGCACTCAACGCAGGAACTGCCCACAGGCCCTAGGCCTGCCAAGGCAGGTACCAGCAGAGCCTCCCTCCCACCCTTGTTGGTCATCCCACAGAGGGAGGTGACCAATGGTGGGGGGGGGCGTGGGGGTGGCACCAGGCTGGCCAAGGAGGGGGGAGGGGAAGAGGGGAGATAGATGCCTGGTCACCCCACAGATAGGCCCTGATCACCTGCCAGGCCTAGGGAGGGACTCTACCCATGCATGAATTTCATGCAAAATGGTCCAAAATATGGCAGGAGATGTTCTGCAAGTAACTGAACACACATCTGAAAAGAGTATAACCAGGTTTTGGAGAATCACATGAGAAGTCTGGAGGTAGACAGTTGCTGGTCTGAGCTGTCATGCCCTCAGGATCTTGGGCTCTCTTTGTCATTCTTAGTGTGCTGAAGCAAGGCTCTGGATTCAAATGCTGACTGTGTGACCACATTTTAATCAACATTTCTGTGCTGCAGTGTCCTTATCTCTAACAATGGAAATAATGATAATACCTTTATCTTCATAGATATTTCTTCTGTGTTTAAGGCAACAAGAAAGGGCGTTCTTAAAATATATTCCCTTAAGTGGAATCACTGGGTCATAAGGCATTTTTAATCTTTGAATCTCCATACTATTTCCCACAGTGGCTGCACCAGTCTACAACTTAACAATTTTATAAATATAATATGCACATGAAAATAGTTGCTGGATTTGTGTGGTAGTAATATAGCTGATTAGGTTTTCTCTTTCTGTACATATTAAGCATGTATAACAGTTCTCCAGAGAAACACACAGAGAAATAGATAAAAATAGGAATTGACTCATGAGATTATGGAGGCTGAGAAAAACCCATGATCTGCTGTCACAAGCTGGGGAATCAGGAAACGTGGTGGTGCAATTCAGTCTGAGTCTAAAGGCCCGAGAACCAGGACTGCCAATGTTTCAGGCAAGAGAAGATGAATATCCCAATTCAAGCACAAAGAGCACATTTGCCCTTCTGCTGCCTTTCTGTTCTGTCGAGGCCCTCAAAGGCTTGGCTGATGCCCACTGCATTAGTGAAAGTGATCTTCTTTAGTCTGTCCTTCAAATGCTCTCTCTTTTGGAAAGTCCCTCACACACACATTGGAGGCTGAGGTAGCCGAGGATCTGCTGTGACAAGCAGATCATTTCGCTGGGCATTTCTTAGCCCCATCACTCTGACACATAAAATTAACTATCATAAAACATTTTGTAATGTTGCTGTAAAACATAATGAACACTTTAAGAAATAATCTAAAACATGACTTCTAGTTCCATTCTTAGCAAGATCCAATTTTGGAAGACCTGCTATGCCTAATATCTAAGTTAATATCAGATCCAGGAATACTTTAAAAGGAAATTTGACTAAGTGGCAAGGTAAATTGAGCACAAAATGAAAACCTAGTTCTACAAAATGTTACAAAAGAAGTTTAAAATAATTAAATGGAAACTAAACTAAGAATAAATTGTATTTCATAACTTATTGCTTTAAGGATACTTGAATCCCCTTTTGAAAAATTTTATAAACATTTTTATAAACATTTAATTGTGATTCAGAAAAATATAGAATATAAACATTAATCTCCCAGATTTATTCAATTTTAATGTTTGCCATAGTCTTTTTTAAAGAAATAGAACATTAAGAGTATTATAACTCCCCATTCAGCCATTTTCCCTCCTTTCTCAGGAATAACCACTATCTTCTCCAGGCTTATCATTCCTTTAGTTATATTTTACTATATTTATGCATGTATTTGTATATGTGTATGTATATAGCAGACAGTATCATTTAGTAGCTTTTAAAATTTAACAAATAGTTTATATTATTTTGCTGACTATATAACAGTAGATTCTTTTAAATCATTTTTTATTGTTTAAAGTATTACATATAGTAGTACATATATCTCCTTTTTTTTCCCCATTGACCTTCCCCCGGCCTCCCCTACCCCCTGTCGCATATCTTCATCTCACCCCGCAAGTGTCCTGTGTCCGTTGGTTGTGCTTATATGCATGCATAAAAGTCCTTTGGTTGATCTCTTTCCCCTCCTCCCCAACACTCCCCAGCCTTCTAGCTGTAATTTGACAGTCTGTTCGATGCTTCACTACCTCTGCATCTATCTTTTTGTTCATCAGGGTATAATGTTCTTTATTTTCCATAAATGAGTGAGATCATTTAATTGCCTGGCTTATTTCACTTAACATAATGCTCTCTAGATCCATCCATGCTGCTGTGAACGGTAAGAATTCCTTCTTTTTTATAGCAGCATAGTATTCCATTGTGTAGATGTACCACAGTTTTCTAATCCACTCATCTGATGGGCATTTAGGCTGTTTCCAAATCTTAGCTGTGGTTCATTGTGCTTCTATGAACATAGGGGTGCATATATCCTTTCTGATCAATGTTTCTAGTTTCTTGGGATATATTCCTAGAAGTGGGATTACTGGGTCAAATGGGAGTTCTGTTTTTAGTTTTTTGAGGAAACTCCATACTGTTCTCCACAGTGGCTGCCCCAGTCTGCATTCCCAGCAGCAGTGCATGAAGGTTCCTTTTTCTCCACATCCTTACCAGCACTTGTCGTTTGTTGATTTGTTGATGATAGCCATTCTGACAGGTGTGAGAATGGCTACCACATTGTCATTTTGATTTGCATCTCTTGGATAATTAGTGACTTTGAGCATGTTTTCATATGTCTATTGGCCTTCTGTCTTCTTTTGAAAAGTTTCTATTTAGTCTATTGCCCATTTTTTTTATTAGAGCATTTATCTTTCTTTTATTAAATTGCACGAGTTCCCTAGGTTCTTTCATTTTAATTGTTGTGAAGTTTTCTATCTATTCATTATCCTACTGCAGAGCAGTTAGATCGTGTCTACCTTTTCACTATTTAAAACATCTTGCCCCATAAATGTCTTTGTAAATATCTCCTTGGGCATATGTCTTGGAGTCTTCAAAAACAATTTTTTAAAAAATATATTTTATTGATTTTTTACAGAGAGGAAGGGAGAGGGATAGAAAGTCAGAAACATAGATGAGAGAGACATTGATCAGCCGCCTCCTGCACGCCCCCTACTGGAGTTGTGCCCGCAAGCAAGGTACATGCCCCCGACTGGAATCCAACCTGGGACCTTTCAGTCCGCAGGTCGACGCTCTATCCACTGAGCCAAACCAGTCTCAGCTAAAAAAAAATTTTAATCCTTACCGGAGGATATGCTCATTGATTTTAGAGAGAGGAGAAGGGAGAAAGGGAGAGAGAAACATTGATGTGAAAGAGAACATCTATTGGTTGACTCCTGTATGTGCCCCAGCCAGGGATTGAACTCACAACCTAGGTATGAGCCCAGACTAGGAATCAAACCCAAAATCTTTTGTTATACAGGATGACACTCCACAACCAACTGAGCTACACCAGCCAGGGTTAGAATCTTTTTTTAATCCAGTTTCCATAGAAACCTAGAAATGGAATTCTGGGTAGTAGGGTTCATAATTCTCCAACTTCTCAGTAATACTAAAATGCACAATGTTAGTGGTGCATGATTGTATTAGAAGACTCAGTTGCTCTCTGGCTCTTGGTTGAGGTCTCAGTTCCTCAGGTTAGGAACTTTTTCATAGGACTTCTTTAATGTGCTCAGAACATGACAGGTGGCTTCCTTCAGCGTGAGCTGTAATCAAACCATGACCTCCTGGTTCATAGGTTCACGCTCAACAACTGGGACACACCAGTCAAGGCCATATCTATAACTGTTTAATAGTAGAGGAGTAGATTATATAAAATTATATTTTGCTCAGCCTAATTGTGAATAACACCTTTTTTACTGTGCTGTAGATTTGTTCACTCAATACATTTTATCATGGGTTGTTTTCAAAATCTTGTATTTGTTTTTTTAATTTTTATCTTTTTAGTATCAGTCTGGCAGTGATTGGAAGTCACTTTTTTTTTTAAATGTAAGCACCCCTCTTTGAACTCAGATAATCTGCTCCCTTAGTGATTCTCTCAATGCATCTGAGAAACTGCTGTTATTCAGGATTTGCAATTAAATAAATGAAGACCTGGGTGTTGGCTTAGATTTTAAGCAGGCTAGGCAGAAGCAGGAACAAAGATGTGAAACTTTAGCCCAGAGACATGCAGGCCATAAAAATAGGAAGAAAATCAGTGGTGAAATTTTCTAGTTTTCTCATACATTTCCTCTATTTTACCCACAGACGATCCTGCTAATTATTAAAATTGGTGTGGCTCAGTGGTTATAGAGTCGGCCTGTACACCGAAGGATCACGGACCCGATTATGGTCAGAGAGGTCAAGGGCATGCATCTGGGTTGCAGGTTCCATAGCCCAGGCTCGTGGCGGTGTGCAGGAAGCCTGTCACATGGGTATTTCTCTCTCCCCCCTCCCCCTCTTCCCCAGCTCCTTTCCACTTTCTCTGAAAAAATTAACAGAAAAAATATCCTCGGGTGAGGATTAAAAAATAAAGTCCCAACCTTACTAAGTCAGGTGATTTCCCAAGACAAGTTTTCTGTCTCCCAGAGACTGGAGATGCCAAGAGCTGGTAAGGACGCTTCAGGCTGAAGACTATGAGGGCGAGTGTGGATTCTGACAGCCTGGCTCCTGGCGCAAAGGCTCACCAGTGGTGTGACCTTGGGCAAATGACCTAATCGCTACAAGCCTCACATTCCTCACAATAAGGGCGGGGGTGGGTGAGCAGAACCTGTACTGGGGCTTGTTTTGATGGTTAAATGAGAGAGAGTCGGCAAAAACACTTGGCACATAAATATTGGCTACTTTTTTATATATATATTTTATTGATTTTTTACAGAGAGGAAGGGAGAGGGATAGAAAGTCAGAAACATCGATGAGAAAGAGACATCGATCAGCTGCCTTCTGCACACCCCACAGTGGGGATGTGCCCGCAAGCAAGGTACATGCCCCCGACCGGAATCGAACCTGGGACCTTCCAGTCCGCAAGCCGACGCTCTATCCACTGAGCCAAACCGGTCTCGGCAATATTGGCAACTTTTAAGCTTTTTTTTTTTTTTTTAAGTTAAAGAAGGAGGGGGG
>JAAGEH010002528.1:41726614-41787859 GCA_011751065.1 Lasiurus cinereus | reverse complement strand
TTTTTTTTTTTTTTTTAAGTTAAAGAAGGAGGGGGGAGGAGGGAGCTGTTGAACAGAAAGGCTCTCCTTCCCCTTATAAAATCCAGATTAACCTTTTTAGAATTTAAATATGAGCAAAAGAGGCGGAGGGAGGAGGACTGGTCCTTTTCCACCAATTAGGGGTCTCCTGCTGCCTCTCCGCAGGCTGACCCACGAGAGTGAGATGGGGTGGGGAGTGGGGTGAGCAGCCTCCGGCCGCAAAATGAGCGCCCCCGCGGGAGGGAGAGCGCGGCGGGACTCGCGGCTGCGGCCGAGTCAGCTGTTCCGGCCCCGGTGACCCAGCGGGCAGGGTCGCGGCGGGCTCCGCCTCCAGCCCTCCCGGCTCCGCCTCGGCTCCTCCTCCTCCTCCTCCAGCGCTTCGCGGGCGCCGGGCCGTGACAGCTGCGGTCGGCGGTGGCCGTCCCAGCCCGAGCCATGCACCCTGCGCGCCCGGGTCCGCGCCCGGCGCTGGCGCTGCTGCAGCTGCTGCTGCTGGTGGCCGGAACCGGGGTGCCTGCCGCCGCCGCCGCCGCGCCCCCCGCGCCGCCGCCGCCGCTCTTCAACGTGAGCCTGGACGCGGCGCCCGAGCTGCGCTGGCTGCCGGTGCTGCAGCACTTCGACCTGGACTTCGTGCGCGCCGCGATGGCGCACATCCTCGGGTGAGCGCGCCGCCGGACCGGGGCCGCCGGGTCCGGGTGCGGGAGAGCCCACGGGCGCGTGTGGGAACCGAGACTCGGCCCCTCCCCTCCCTCTGCGAGGGCCTTGCCGTCCACCCCTCCCCCGCCCCCGGCCTCGGGCAGGTGAAGGGGTTGGCGAGGACCAGAACTGGTATTTGCAGCCGCTCCAGGCGGCGTCGAGGTTGGGGACGATCCGGCGCGGCTGGTTCGGCGTTCCGGTTCGGTGTCACCGGCGGCACGCCCGTCCTCGAGACATTCCAGGCCGGGGTGGTGCTGGCGGTGTTGCCCCGGCCACTCAGCTCCCGAGCCGGGAGGGGGGACGCAGCCCACGCCCTCCTGGCGGGCCCCCAAGCCCGCCCTTTGGGGGACCACGCTCGCTCGCCCTCTCTCCAGTGGGAGTTTCCTCTTCCTCTCCTGGAGGCTGCGGATCGGATGATGCGTAACCCGAACTGCCAGCTCTCCGAGAAGGGAGGCTCCTGCTTCACCCCTAAGGAGGAGAGCCTTAGGTACCCACCTCCCACACACACACACACACACACACACACTCGCACCCCTCCAGCCTCTGGCTCACACACCCTCGTGGCTTCTCTCTTCCAGGGATAAGGTCCCCAAGTGGGTCCACGCAGTGATGCGGACGGCGATCGGGGAGCTGGAGGGCTCCCTGCCCCAGCCCTACGCCGACGAGATCCGCGGCATGTGCGAGGTCCTGGGCTTCACCCTGGCAGACTGCATCCTCATCAACATGGCCTACGAGGGCACCGCGTGAGTGCCCGGCTGGCCCGCGAGTGGGAGGAGACCGGTTTCCGGGGGGATAAAAACGGGGGTGGGGGGGGTGTGCCTGAGCCGCCCAGAGACCCTCCCCGCCCCCCAGCGCTTCGACTTTGCTTCTCTGGTTAAATCTGAGCAGCAGGTCATGCCTGGGATTCCCGGAGGCAAGTGGCTTCTCTGACCTCAACACTGAACTTTCCCTCTGTCTGATGCACCCACCTTTCTCCCACCACCCGTCTAGGTAGCAGCATCCCACTTCCGAAACTCTGCTCCACGCGTACTTTCCAAGAGGTTTTGGGGACTAACCCCACGCTCACCTGCACCCTCTAGTTAACCCAGTGACCTTCGGGCCGCCCTAGCCCTGATTTGCCCCTGCAGTCCTCCCTCCCCCATGTCTGTCGTAGCTAGGGATCCGGATTCCTCTCCCCATCTGTTTCCTCCCCAGCCAATGTTTGGGGTGCTGAGTGGGTAATGTAAAATGCGGGGCACAGACCTGGAAGCAATATGGAGTGCCTGGTTGATCCCAGGCAAAGTGCAGGGAAGCCTGAAGTTTCCATGGACTCAGTAACAGGTCCCGGAATTCAGAGGTTTCTGCCTTCAGGACGAAATTGTTTTGCTAACAGACCAGCCTCATCTAGAAGCATCTTGCAGATACTTAAACACGTTGCGGACCAGTAATTTTATAGCTAGCTTTACCCTGTGGCCACATAAATTTCTATTGAACAGGTACAAAAATCGTTTTATCTAAATGTTAAAGGCACGCTTTAAAATTAAATGCTCATTGCATTTTGAAGCTAGTTATTATATGTCCTTATAAGCTAGTATCTTTTGAAAATATGATACTTTGTAAAACACTGTGTAATATGAAGCAAGAATTTTCGTGATCCGCAATGGGATAATGGCTTCTGGCTATCAAAAGATGATGAAAATAGTTATTGGGATCATGAAACTTTACTGCCCGCCTCCCTCCTCCCCTGGCATCTTTTAGGAAGATCTAGGCAGAGCAGGTTAACATGCATTGTGATGGCGTTTCTCCTCAGGAAAATGTTTTAAGACATAAACTTGTTCAAGTGCTTTTCAATTGAACTAAGTTAATTCTGCCATTCCTTATCTCCTATCCTCATTGTTTCTCACTGAGGAAAAAAAAAATCAGTTTTCATATTCACTTTCACCTTCTTTCTTTGGAGTCACTGATTGAAGCAAAAGCTCCAGGAAGAATCTTCTAACTTTAGGATGTGATGTTAAGGTGTAGATTGAATTACCTAACAACACAAAACACAGGCAGACTCCACTAACCTTAACAAAGGAAATGTTTTACTCTCATATCTGATGTAAGTTTAAGGCTTTTCAAATCAGGATAAGACTAGCTCCCCCATATTGAGCCTGCTGGGTGCCGGGCACGGAAGATAGTGTCACCTGCTATGATGTGGAAACCAAGCCACTGCTGCTAAAAGGGAGTATGTCTCCATTGCGATGCAGTGCCTTTCCCAAAGCAGACCCTGGCCCCTAAGCCCCGTGCTTATGGGCTACCTCATTTGGGCATGACATGGAAGTAGTGTTGCTAATTTCGAAAAAATCAAACTTTGCTTTAGCCACTTGCAGTGTTTTATCAGTCCCCTCCTTGACAAGAACTCTTTGAAGTTAAGATCGAAAACCTTGGGAAAACCTAAAACTTTACCAAGCTTCCTTCTTTAAACAAACATAAAAATTAAGTAACATTTCATTTCTCCCAACAATGAAAGTAATATGTAATCATTCTATAAAATTAATAAATGCAGAGAAGTGAAAAGAAATTAATGATGACCTATTACTCAGAAATGACCATCAGTTCTTCAAGGTGTTTTCTCTTAGTTTTGTGTGGATAAATTTATCTTCTTCCCCATTCCCCAGAATTGGACATGCTGTATGTAAATATGTTTTTCACGTAACATTTCATATCCTTAACATTTACATACCTTACCACACCCCTTTCTTCTTCCTCAAACTACTTCTCTCTGGCTCCTTCTCTATGAGCTCTGTGCCAAGAGTTCTAAAGGGGACAGGAAAAGTGCAAGCCCCCAAAGAGATGACCATTTTTCCAAGGAGATGGAATAAAACATCTGTGGAGCAGAACAGTTGGGTGCCAGCCTACTTGCTCTGATAAGTTCATGGAATAGGGAGGTGACTTTGAGCAAGCTTTGAACAATGTATTAAATAAGCTACACACTGCCACGCAGAGCAATAAGCAAAGTTCCATTCTAGCGGAGTCCACAATGGGTCAATTTCAGATTTAGATTCAGGATGAATTCTCTTTCCATGTGTTTTCAATGCTGTGTGTGCTGAGGGCAAAGATCTAGTAACACGGAATGCTGATGCTGCTGTGTCCAGCGTGTTTTCACCCTGAATTGTGAATCCATAGTTTTGTACAAGGATTCTACAACATATGTGTCCATTATAATAAATAATAGTTGTGTTTTACTTCAAGGATTTATCTTAAAAATGAAAATCTCATTTTCCTTTGTCTTATTTTTCTCATTCATTCCTGTTGAACTTTCCCCTTTTCTCAGATTCTGCACCAGTATTGTGGCTCAAGACTCCAGAGGCCACATTTACCATGGCCGGAATCTGGATTATCCATTTGGGGATTTCTTACGCAAAATGACTATGGATGTGCAGTTCTTAAAGAACGGGCAGGTATAGTCCTTACTGTATAAGATTCAGAAATCCGAGACTTGATAACCCAAGTTAGCAATCATGGCTTGCTACTTAAATGTGTTATCAGTTTAAAATATAAAAAACATCAAACTCCTGGAAAGACAAAACCAGAAGAGAGGTTTACATCAATTTTGCTTATAGAAAGAAGAGTCATCTGTTATTAGCATAAATAGGTGAACCCATATTCCTTTGGGAAATCACTATGAGGGTATGGTCTGTTGTCTACTTATGACGCCACGCGAACTCTTTCCTCTGCTTCCCATATTCAGGGGGGAGGAGGGGCTGTGTAGTGTAATGGCTGGAAACACCCAGCTTTGGGGTCTGACAGTCCTGACTTTGAATCCTGCTTTTGTCACTTATTTCCTTTATGAACCTGGGAAATCACTTAAACCATTTTGTAGACTATAGCCCAGAGAGGTTGATAATTACTTTATGGTGATAGTTATTTTCATCATAATAAGGTCCGGTAACACTGAAAAGAAAACCACTGCTGAGCTGAATTCTGTGGTGCTACTTATTTAAAAGTATAGTCTGATAGGTACTATTGTCACTTTCTGTGTAAACTTTTAGAGATGGCATTCATCAATATGCATTGATTGTACATAGCAGGCTATTATTATGAAACAGAACAGAGCATGCCAGAGCCAGATTTTGGCTTTGGGGGACATTGTTTAAGGACAAGGACTATATTTTGTTTGTTCTTTGCATTTAGAGATTGAGTCACAAATATGAAAAACTCACTTACTCATTTGGTCATCTGCTTTTACAAACAAAGTCTCTTTATAAAAGTTCGAACACTAGAGGGTTTCCCACCTACTGCCACTTCTAGGATGGAGCTTCTTAACCTTTTTTGTGTGGGAACCCCTTTGGTGAAGCCTGCTGATCCCTTCTTAGAATTATGTTTATAATACATAAACTAAGAGGCATGGGATTGCAAAGAAAACCATTAAGTTGAAATACATCCATTTCATTATTTTATTTATTCTTTTTAAAAAATTTTATTTTTTATTGATCTCAGAGAGAAAGGAAGAGGGAAAGAAAGGTAGAAACATCAATGATGAGAGAGAATCATTGATAGGCTGCCTCCTGCACACCCCCTCCTAGGGTTCCAGCTCGTAAACTGGGCATGTGCTCTGACCAAGAATTGAACCATGACCTCCTGGTTCATAAGTCAATTCTCAACCACTGAGCCACACAAGCTGTGCAATTTTATGTATTCTTAACACATTAAAATAGTAAAATTTGGCAGTGGCTTTCATAACTACCATAATTGTCAGGGTAGTGATAAGTGTGAATGATATTTCATGATATGTGTGCATAGTATAGCAAGATAGGTATGATACCATTATGTATGTGAAAATACTTGCAATTTCTGCTGGTGACAGAATCACAGGCACTGCTATGATGACATGGTTTATTGCATGTATTCATTATAGAAGAAATGAAATTTCAGTTAGAAGTTAGTGAAAATAAAGATGTACTTTTTTTTCCCCATCCAAGGTCATAGGTCCACTGAATTCTAGCCAAGGTTAAATCTTTTACAAGGCTATTTCAGAGTTTTTATTCTATTATATTGGAACCTTAGAAGAAGGAAAAAATCCATGAAGTTGTGGGGCAAAAGAAGGTGATTTCAAAGTATATTTGGTTGGAATGGTAAAATCTTATCTCTTGATTTCAGGTTGCATTCACAGGAACCACTTTTATTGGCTATGTAGGATTGTGGACTGGTCAGAGTCCTTACAAGTTTACAATTTCTGGCGACGAACGAGGTAATCAAAATGAACGCCCAAGATTTTTTAGCCACATCCTTGTTCATTTTTATCCAGGTACTTCACTCACTCATCCAACAGAACACGTAGAAAAGCTATTGCACTCGAGGGCAGGGACTTGCATTCTGGTGAGGTTAGACGGACTTTGGCACGTCCGAAAGGAAGATGACCGCAGGCAGCTAAAAGTGCAAGGAAGTAAAGCAGGATGATGTGATGGAGAATGAAGGAGGGGCAGGACGGTTACTGTCCCTAGAGGGGCAGGGAAGGCCTGATTCACGGGATTCTGCCAGGCTCCTGCCAGGCTCCTGCATCCTGATGGAGTCAGTAGTGTGGTTACAGCAGGGAGTAAGGGGGGAGGAGTAAGGAGAGGAGGGCTGAGGCCATGGGGCAGGTCATGAGGAGGAGTTTGGAATTTAAGCGCAATGGAAGCCCTTAAGGATTTTAGGCCAGGGAGTGAATAGATATTTACATTTTAGCTATCACTTTGGCAGCTCTGAAGAGACTGAATTGTGTTGGATTAAGATGGAAGCAGAGACCGTTAGGAAACTATTGTGATCTGGAGGCTGTATGATGGCCTTCCGCAGGCAACATCTGTAAAGCACTTTACAGTTTACTGTGCACTTGTTTCTCATTAGAGCCTTACAACAGCTCTTCTACATAGGCAGGGCCGATTTATTAACTCATTCACTATGCAGAGGAGGAAACTGAGGCTCAGAAGAAATGAGAGCTAGCAGGTGGGGGAGGGATTTCACGGGTCCTGGCCCAATGCTCTGCCTGTCATACAGCTGCTGCCATTCCCCCAATCCCAGCGACATCATTCAGTTCCACAGTATGTGGGAAACCCAGCAATCACCTCTGGTCTCTGTCCTCAGGCACTGACAGCTGAGTGAAGGAGACATACACAAGGAGTCTCTTAAAGTTTAGTGTAGGTCATTGATGAGAGAGAGAGAAACAGAGAGAGAAACATTGATCAGTTGCCTCCCACATGAGCACTGACCAGGGATCAAACATGCAACCTGGGTATGTGTCCTGATTGGGAATTTAGCCTTCAGCCTTTGGTGTATGGGATGATACTCCAAACAACTGAGCCACACTGGCCAGGGCTATAGTAGTCAGTTCTTTATCCTAATGTGTTTCTTCAACATTTTCTCAAATGTCAGCTATGTGTGAGCCTATTTCTCAAATGGTACTCCAACCACAGCATGTCATTTATTCAAATTTTATACAGAATGTCTGTAAACATATGTATATTTATTAAAAAGTGGGCTGTGTTTCCATCATTTTGCAACTCAGATTGTTTAACAAACTGATTAGTAGAACCTAAGGTATGAGCCCTTTACAAATAATGCAGTTACTCTGTAACATACACATTTAATTAAATACCGTCAAACTGCTTTTTAAAAGCTTTTAAAAACCTAATTTGAATGAAAACTATCTTTTAATCTGCTAAGATTGAGTTGAAATGCCTGAACAATTAAGTAATATCTCTTGGTTAATGGAGGTAAGATATTCAGGTATGCTTCTGGGCATTATGGAGAGTGCCAACAGTGCCTCTAACCACCGTGGGAAGGGGTGAGGATATGAGGACTTACTAATGGCATAGAGACGAGGAGCCTTACCTCACCACCTGGTGGTTAAGATCTCAGACTCCAGAGCCAGCCTGCCTTGGTTTATATCTTAGTGCTGTCGCTTGCTAGCTGGGTGACCAGGACCAAGGTGCTTAAACCTGTCTGTCTGTACTTCAGTGTCCTCATCTGGAAAGCAGGGTGAGAAGCAGAGAGACCAGATGAACAGGAATGGTTGCAGTCCCGGTGTGATGCAGGTAGCCTAGCACTGAAGGTAGACAGAATGGACAAGGACAGTCTCATTTTGGTGGTAGAGCTGGCTAGACTTGGGGAGTTAGGGATCAAAGAACCTCCTGGTACATCAGTTGATTAGCAGTGCCATTTCCTAAGACACACAAAACCAAGGGAGGAACAGATTTGGGTGGAGGCAGAGTGAGGGCAAGAATAGAAGGAAAGAAAAAGTCAAGAGATCTGCTTAAGCACGTGAAGTTTGAGGTACTTGGTAGACGACAAAGTGGAGTTGCTGAGACAGTGGATGGGTACTCCAATCCACTGTTGTGAGGATGAAATGAGTTTCTGTACGTGAAGTGTGCAGAGCAGTGCCTAGAACACAGGAAGGGCCGGAGGAGCATTTGTTATTCTTGCCATATCCCCACGCCTGACCTCTGAAACCCAGATTGGGTTTGGCAGCAAGCCATAACCAGTTTGGCTCAGAGGATAGAGCATTGGCCTGCAGACTCAAGGGTCCCAGGTTTGATTCTGGTCAAGGGCATGTACCTTAGTTGCTGATTGACATTTTTCTCTTATCAGTGTTTCTGACTCCCTCTCTCTCTTCCTTCCTTTCTGTGAAATATCAATAAAATATATATTTTTTAAAAAGTGGCAGCAATTGTGTATACACTTACTGTTCCTTTACCTTGGCAGATAAAGGCTGGTGGTGGGAGAATGCGATCGCTGCCTTTTTTCAGAGACACTCTCCGATCAGCTGGCTTATCCGCACTGTGAGTATATGGACTGTGGAGCCCACCTCACCCTGACTTCATCTTCTGTGATGCTCAGTGTCATTTAACAATGTTGTTCGTAACGTAAGAAGCTCCTATAAAGAATAAGCATCTGAAGGTTTGCAAAGCATATATCAATCTTTCGATAATAAGTTAAAGTGGTAAGGACAAATTTTAATCAGTAGTATTACACTGCAATGGGAGAAAGTGTCGAGCATGACTTGCACTCAATTTTGATTTGAGTATTTTAAAGGGAGAGTAGGTAATAGAGAAGGTGAGGGGGAACACAGGAGAGTCAGAGAATTGACAAATTACAAAAAGCTGAAAAGAGGAGTTGCTTGTGTAAAACCTGAGTTTGCTAACTATTAGGCTCCTCCCTCCAGCAGACTGGGAGACAAGGACCCTATCTTTAGGTGTTGGCTAAAACAGACAGTAAATTATTTTGTCAATGTCCAGGGAGGTCATTGGTTTGTCTGATAATCAAATTGACATGAGACAGATTAGCAAGAGAAAAAAAAAATTCAATAAGGTCTATACCTCCTGTATAACACCCAGGAAAACTGTGACTCTTACCAAAATGGTGGAAGCCATCACCTTAAATACATTCACTGATGACAAAAGGAGATGTTGAGGGTGGGGAGTCAGTTATGGGAAATAACCAGGAAAAAGTATAGCAAAAGTATGATTTTTGTTTGTTTGTTTTTATTGATTTCAGAGAAAGGAAGATAGAGGGCTAGAAACATCAGTGATGAGAGGATATCATCATTGATGATTTTCTGCATATTCCCTACTGGGGATCAAGCTCACAACCCAGGCACGTGCCCTGACCGGGAATTGAACTATGACCTCCTGGTTCATAGATCAGTGCTCAACCCCTGAACCACATCACCTGGGCAAGAGTAAGATTTTTAACAGATTAGTAGTTATAAAATACTTTTGGGGATATAAAGTACAGCATAGCAATATAGTCAATAATCCTATATAATAAAAGGCTATAATATGCAAATTGACCGAATGGTGGAACGACCATTTGCTGTGATGCTCACTGACCACCAGGGGGCAGATGCATAATGCAGGAGCTGCCCCCTGTTGGTCAGTGCACTCTCACAGGGGGAGCACTGCTCAGCCAGAGGCCCTGAGCCAGGCTCACAGCTGGTGAGTGCAGTGGTAGAGTGAGCCTTTCCTGTCTCCGCAGCAGTACTAAGGATGTCCAACTGCTGGCTTAGGCCTGCTTCCTAAGCTGTCAGTTGGACATCCCCCAAGGGTCCCGGACTTACAAGAGGGCACAGACTGGGCTGAGTGACCCCACTGCCAAGTGCATGAATTTCATGCACTGGACCTCTAGTATTGTAATAACTATGTATGTTGCCAGATGGGTACTGGAAATACCAGGAATACTTTGTAAAGTATATAATTGTCTAACCAGTATGCTACATGCCTGAAACCAATCCTATATAATAAAAGGATAGTATACAAATAGGCCAAATGGCAGAACAACTGGACAACCAATCAAAGCATAATATGCTAATGATAAGCTAAGGTTGCTCAACTGCTTGCTATGACATGCATTGACCACCAAGGGGAAGACAGTCAACCAGTCACTATGATATGCATTGACCATTGGGGGGCAGATGCTCCGACCTGTAGCTGCTGGGGTCTGGCCAGTTGGGACTGAGCTGGACACACCCTGGAACCCTTCCACAGTGGGGTCCCTCAGCCTGGGCTGCACCCTCTTGCAATCCGGGACCCCTCTGGAGATGTCAGAGAGCTGGTTTCAGCCTGATCCTGCAGGCCACTCCCCTTGGGAGAGCACCAGATGCAGAGTTCATGGCTGGCAAGCACTGCTGCGAATTGGGTTGTCTGTGAGCCTCTCCCAGTCAGGACTGATTGCATGTGAGCCACAGCAGGCACAATAGGGCTGGGATAAGTGGGAGTGGCAGGTAGGAGCTGCAAGTGGTGTTGGACTGTGGATTTAGGCCTGATCCCTGCAGGCCACCCAGAGGGACACCACCCGTGCATAAATTCATGCACCAGGCCTCTAGTATAAAATAATATTGAATGTAAACTGTAATTGAAAAATATTTTTTGGCTGAAACCGGTTTGGCTCAGTGGATAGAGCGTCGGCCTGCGGACTGAAGGGTCCCAGGTTCGATTCTGGTCAGGGGCATGTACCTTGGCTGTGGGCATATCCGCAGGAGACGGCTGATCGATGTTTCTCTCTCATTGATGTTTCTAATTCTCTATCCCTCTCCCTTCCTCTCTGTGAAAAATCAATAAAATATATTAAAAAATTTTTTTTTGAAAACTAAGATTTCTATGCAGATTTGAGTCTAAGCCTTCTCTATTGATAATAGTTTCTAGAGATTCAGATACCCTTATCCTAGTACAGTTAGGGAGACAACTTCACAAATGCAAATTTCTCTGATGAATGGAAATGTCTTTTATAAAGGGTAACTTCTACCTGGTTTTTAGAGCTTCTGCCATGTCTGCTGTTTCTTAAAGATTACCAGATTAAAATAATCCTTATGCCATAGAAGACATATTTGGGGAGGCAAATTCTGCTCTCCTACAACAGCTTTGAGTTTTCTCAGGCAGTCACTATAAGGGGAGGGAAGGGCTAATGTCATTGTAGGGATGTGGCCTTGAGCTGTTAGAAACTGTTAATGTTTGTTCCAGTCTTTCTAGGCCGAAGTTAAGGACTATTCAAGAGGAGGGCTCAGAGGAAGTTGGCCAGAGTTTGGTCAAGGAAAAAATCTTGGTCTTAGGCTCTACTTTTCCAAAATAGTTGACTGAAATAAGAGGTAATATTATGCTTTTCTACACATATAGACAGGCCTCCCCTTTAGAAATCCCTGTGGCAAATATTTGAATTAGCAAAACAAATACATTAGAAGATAGCTCTACACAAAACAAAAGGAGCATCTGTGTAACAGGACCTACCAGACAACAGGGTTCCAGGCTGCATGTAAGTTGTCCTTTGACCATAGAAGGCTAGTGTGGCTCAGTGGTAGAACATCAGCCCATTCACCAAAGGGTCCAGGGTTTGGTTCTTGCTCAAGGGCATGGACCTAGGTTGTAAGTTCATCCAGACCCAGTTGGGAGTGCATGTTTCTCTCACATCCATGTTTCTCTCTCCCCCTTCCCTCCCTTCCACTCTCTCTAAAAAATCAATGAGAAAAATATCCTCTGTTGAGGATTAAAAAACATTTTTAATGTAATTTACATAAAGTGAAATGCATAGATATTAAGAGTTTAGTTCAATGTGTTTTGACAGTTGTACACACTCATCTAGCCATGCCTGTAACCACAAATAAAATAAGACTCAGAACATTTTTAAGTTCCTGGAAATTTCCCTACAGTCCTTTCTAATCAGTTCCCAACCTCTCTGACACCCAGTTTCCCCCCAGGAAACCACTGTTTCACTACAGAGAACTTTTGCCTATCCTAGAATTCATATAAATGAAATCATAGTCTATGGACTCTGTTTCTTTCACTCAGCATAATGTTTTTCAGATTTATTCATGCTGTTTGTGTTACTAGCTCATCCCTTTTATTTTTGAAGAATATTAAATTCTATGAATACACCACAGTTTACCCATTTTCTTGTTGATAGGCATTGATTGGGTTGTTTCCAGTTTGAGGCTATTATGAATAACCTGCCATAGAAATTCTTGTACAAGTCCTTTTGTAAATGTCTGTGTCCATTTCAGTTGGGTCAGTGCTTAAGGATGGAATTGGTGGTTCATAAGGTAGATGCATAATTAATTGAGGTATATAAATAAGTGCCCTACAATTCATCTATTTAAAGCATGCAACTCACTTTTATATACTCACAGAGTTGTACAACTATCACTATAATCAATTTTAGAACATTTTAATTCTTCTTAAAAGAAACCCTGTACCCATTCGCAGTCACTGTCTATTTCCTCCATTTTCTGAGATAAACATAAGTGCATGTCCTTACCCACAATTTACCTGAGTGAAATAAGTCAACACTGCCTCTAGTATTTCATAGTGATGTTCTTTTACTTTTTTCTCGTACAATTCTATTAGAGGAATGCATGCTTTAATAGTAGTTGGGGGGTGGCTTAGGCAACAAATAAAAAAAATGAAAATGTTTCATCATTCCTGTTGCCTCACCTTATAATTTTGCTGAGTTCAGAACATAGTAACTCGAGTCTGAATACCTCTCCCATAACAGCAATATGTATACGGCAGGGAAACGTCCACATGTCCCTGCCCTGGGATGTGGGTTATGGTGTGAGTGTAGTGCCTTTGCAGACACGGATATTTTGAGTTGTTCTTGGGTTTGACCCTATCCTCACCCTGCCCTTGACACTGTGTCTCCGAGGTGTTCAGGGTGGGTGAGCAGAATATGTACTGCTTTTGCACAGTGGGAGAAGGTTGATTGTGAAGGTGCTGGTGGCACGGGCAGGCCATCCACTGCAGGACATTCCTGTGCGATCAGCTTGAGGAGGGTCATACTTGGAAGCTGAAGATCAGGAAAGTAATTCCCTAATAGTTCATGCCACAGGCCATGGGAAGTCTTCATGAAATCCCAGGGGTCACTGAACACCAGCTCAGCTCCCTACTCTCATGTAGCAGCTCTGAGCTTTTGCCAAACCCTTCCCTGGAGCTAGAACTCTCTTACCCAATCCCACTCCCAGCCCTGCAGCTACCACTCTCTGAGTCTCCTTGGCTCAGCTCACGTGATACCTTCCCGAGATGCCTCCGAGATGCTCTGGGTGAGGATCGGTTCCTTGCTCTGACTTCCACAGCATCTTTTCCTTGTTGACACACATTACATTGCATCACCATTTTCTTTTGATTTTCCTGTCATCCTTAGATGTTTGGGGAGAACATGGCTGGGTTGGTTGTATTCACTGCTGTCTCCATACCAGCATGGTGTCTAGCACATAATAGGTACTCAAGAAATACCTGTTGAGCCCAGCCGTTATGGTGCAGTGTTTGGGCATTGACCCACGAACCAAGAGGTTACCAGTTCGATTCCTGGTCAGGGTACATGCTCAGGTTGTGGGTTCAATCCCCAGTGTGGGATGTGCTGAGGCAGCCAATAGATGATTCATCACTGATGTTTCTATCCCTTGCTCCCTCTCACTTCCTCTCTGAAACCAATACAAGTATATTTTAAAAAGACCTGTTGAAAGAGCAAATGAATGAGGAAACATGGGGAGTGGTCTGCCTAGAAAACATGCAGCCCATGTTTTCTGAGCTGGGCTTAGAAATTGTCAGCCGTTCTTTCCTTTTTTTGAGAAAAATCCTGCTGCAGTTGGCTCCCTGCTGAGGTTTCTTCCATTTCAAGAGTCCTGATGACCAAAGGATGAAGTCAGAGCAGTTCAAGGTTGTGATCATGGGTTCATATATCAGGAGGATGTGCTTTGGACCACTCGGCCATCGATTGGTATGACTGATGATGCTAATGCAGGTTTGTCTCCGTTCAGACCCTGAGCGAATCAGAAAACTTTGAAGCAGCTGTTGACAAACTGGCCAAGACTCCGCTTATTGCTGATGTGTACTACATTGTTGGTGGCATGTCCCCCCGGGAAGGAGTGGTCATCACGAGGAATAGAAATGGCCCGGCAGACATTTGGCCTCTAGATCCTTTAAATGGAGCGTAAGTAGAATGAAAGATTCTGGTCATTTTGCATTAATAATTTATATTTAATTGATGAAACTGGAAGTATTTTTCATTTTTATATATTTCTTCTTTATGTAATGTCTCCAATGACCTTGACAAGATGCGATGATGTTCTGTCTTGTAGGTGGTTCCGAGTGGAGACAAATTATGACCACTGGAAGCCAGCGCCTGAGAAGGATGACCGAAGGTAGGTGGACCTCTCTCTGCTTCCCAGTATACTCTTGTGGTCAGGAGAACGTACTCCTCCTTTTACAGGAACTGAAGAGAACTACAGGTGCTATCCCCTCCCAGAAAATATACCTGGGCCCCCTCGCCAGTGCCGGGTGGTGGTGAGATAGAGTGTGGTGGGGAACACGGGGGAGAGCCTTTTAGCAGTCGGTTGGGTATTGGGAGAGTAAGGTTGGCTCTGGCTGGTGGTGGGGAAAAAGATTATTTCAGTTCTCTTGAGTCTCTCTGTTCAGCCATCTGTAAAAGGAAAAGGTAGAGCAAGACTCGTGGTTTCTATGTAAGACTTTTTTTTTTTGGAAGGAAAATATTTTTCATACTGAGATAAGTAAATAACTAAACCAGTTGGGGGCGTTTATTGTCCCTGCTAATTTTGCAACTTCTGTGGTTCTAAGTCAGTGCATTCCCAAAGAGCGGATATTCCCATTTGGCTTTCCTGCCCCTCGGGGTTTGGTGGCAACTGTTCAGTCTGCAGCCATACATTTTCCCCAGCCCCGCTTCCCTGAGCCCGGCTGTTGGATTCATTCCACCGAGGGGTTCTGGGACTAGGGAGGAAACATGCTTGGGGGACAAATCTGTTTTGAGGAAAGGGAGATAAGGAGGCTGGGCTTCCCACTGAGTCTCCCAAAATGAGAACTGGTGGGATGCAGGGTTTCCTGAAGTGCCAAGTGACCTTTGACCATTGTCCTTACAGAACACCTGCCATCAAAGCCCTTAATGCCACAGGCCAGGCAAATCTCAGCCTGGAGGCCCTCTTCCAGGTAACTTTATGGGGTTGCTCAGGATGTTTGGTGTCTTTGTTAATAGTGATTTAAAAATTTTTTTTCTCCTCTAAAGTCAAGCAAAGGGGGTAGAAGCAAATGCTAGAGTAAAAGTTATACCTGGTTGAAAACATTTTTTTAAAAAAGTCAGATGACATTTTCTGAATTTGCTTCTATCGGTTAAAGTATCTGTCTTCACCTACATTTTTCTGCATGTTAATTAAAGGTACAGATATAATACGTATATGGTCATTGTTTCAGAGGAGAAAGGATGCAGAAGTCTGTAACCACCACTTTGAGACAGGCAGAAGTGTTAAGGGGTTTCATTCTTCTTACATGTATTTCTTCTCCACTCTGATGGTTTTTATAATGTGATTTTCTCCTGTGCAGGTTTTGTCAGTGTTTCCGGTGTATAACAAGTAAGTGGCCTCTGTTCACGTCTGTTCTCACGTCCCCCCAGAAGGTGGACTCACGTGCTCTTTGGCCCCATAGAGCTCTGAGGGCTCCTGTGGAGCAGGCTTTCTAGGTGCTGTGGAAACGGCAGTGAACAAAACAAAGTCTGCTCTCACAGGACTAGCATTCTGGCCCAGGAGAGGTGGATAAACAAGTATGTCATAAGTCAGGTGATAAGTCCACCAAGAAAAACAAGGATAAAGAAAAACAGTCGTTTTCATCTTAATTCTGTGTGGTAGCCGGGGCTTGCCTTCACTAGTTGGAAGCCCCTTCATTTCATGGTTAGATCTAAACTCCAGACAGCTTTGGCCTCCCTTTGTCTTCCCAGGGAGGTTCTGCTACGCTGTGCTCACTCCGCAGATAACTCAGTATCTAAGTTTCCATGCCCTCGACAGTCCACAGCCTGGGGTTTTACCCACATAGTTTTCTGAAGTGAACCACGGGACTGTCACCACCCCTGCCACAGGAAGCTCTTATTTAAATTTGAGAGGCGGCCACCTCCAACTTGTAAGAGGACCTGAACTTCACTATTGCAGCAAGGCTGGACAGCGCAGCCTGCCGGTTATTGTCCCTCTCCGGGTGTTACCCATACCTGAGGCCAGCTCGTGAGGCGTGCTGACACCCCCTTTTGCTCCTGGGGTAGGACCTAACTGACTAAAACAAAGAGGAAGCATCTGCAAGTCGATACAGAGTTTTATAAATTCCAGAGCCCAGCATTGTCTTCTGATTTGGCATTCTCACTTCTGCTTCCTCCAAGACAGGAATGTCAAAACAGTATTCTTCAAGAAATAGCTAATGCAGATAAAACCTGTAAGTGGGTTTTAGTTTCAGATACCCAAAGGATTTTTTTTTCTTTGAAACAATCCTCTTTTCCACAAGCACAAAATAAGAGTTTTCCTGATGGCCTCCAGAGTAACTTGTATATGTTGGGTGCGTTAAGGTTTGCTATGTGTAATAACATTTTCAAAACTGGTGTTACTCTTCTTACTTTGTACAGTAGTACGAATATATAGCTCAAAATACCTGTTGGAAAGTTCTTTTTTAAGTGGCCTGACGAAAAGATGAATGCTAAGCAGTTTATCCCAGAAACAATAGTCTAACAACCAAATACAGAAAAACCAAATTACCTAGTCAGTCAGTATTTTACCACTCTACCCAATTGAGCTACTTGGGTAACAAGTGATATCCAGTGGTATGCTAGTAAATGAGCTACTTAGTGGGGAGCAAAAAACAAACAAAAAGACCCTCATGATTTGTAGTATTTGTTAGTTTTCCTGGTATAAGTAATCAATCCTACCTGGCCTATTTGAAGCATACAATTGACTCATAAATGTCTTGCGTATTTAACGGCTGGCTCTCACCAGCCTGTAGGAACTGACTCCAAATGCAACACTAGCTGTACCCCTTCTGGAAGGGCACAGTTTTGCCCTTTTAATATTCATTCGAAAGATAGGGGTTAAAAGCCTATTTTTGTGTTTTTATAGTTTTGAAAATAATTATATAAATTATGAGTATATTTTTTTAAAATTAGTATTATAATAAAATACTTATGTTTACTTTAATAAAGCATTTCCATGCTGTGAGTAACCTTTATAACTTTAAATAGCTGCATAGCAGTAGAATGTAGTATAATTGAGTTAAGCATTTTCCAGTTGTTAGTTTTTCCTCTATTAAAGCTCTGAAACACGTACGTTTGTGCAATTCTCTCTCCACCCTCACCCATCGCCCCTTACTTTTGAATATTTGCCTTGCCTGGATTCCCAGATGTGGGGTAACTAAGTTAAAGGCTGTGAATGTTGAAATGACTCTGAAATATTTTGTCAAAATAGAATGTCAGAAATTATAAACAGTTTATGGAGTAGAATATTCCTCTGTTGTATAATTGAAAGCCCAAGAGGAACTGTACTTAAAGAATAATCACCACTAAACTTTAGACAATAAATAATTAAAAAAAAAGAATTATCACCACTGAGTCAGAATTAATACAGATCCTTGCCTCTTGGACCTTTTACTGGAGGAGGTTAATAGAAATAAGTCTGAACAGAAGTTAGCTCTATGCTCCCCCCTTATGCTATGCTATAAAATTACACTCACCTGCAGTAGAACCCCATAATCTGCTGTGGCTAAAAGCAGAGAATTATTTTTTAAATATAATTTTATTGTTTAAAGTATTACAAATAGTAGTACATATGTCTCCTTTTTCCCTCCATTCACCTTTCCCAGGCCTCCCCTCCCCGCTGGCACATGCCCTCATTCCCTCCTCCCATGATGGAGGATAGAATTATCCCTGAACTAAATAAGCATCCAAGGTCCTTATTCAGGAAACATGCCCTTAGTGCTTTCTTTAGCTGGGTATCTGATTCAGCTGTAGGGCCCAGGACCACTAACTCTGTCTACTCCTGAGCAACCAGCTCTAAGTGCCTTGAACATGCATTCCAGCTAGTGTCAAGCACAGGTGGTAGTTGAAGGGAAGAGGCCCTTGTGTGTGCACTGTGTGTTCAGATTTCCTGCTATGCAGAATGATGCAGAATGTTGAGTAAATGACATCATACTTCCATCTTTGTATTTGAGCCAGTGGGCTTCCTATCCCGATTCCTGAGCTCTGGCCATCCTCGACCCTGTTTTGATATAAGATTCCCCTGGGCCAGGTGCATTTGCCCACCCAGTCTGGCTCGAGTACTCAGGAATCCTTAGCTCATTTCTGTGGGCAGTGGTGGTCTCCTGATGGTAATGTGCAGCCATTGTGGGCATCCTGTGGCCAAGGGATGTTTGCTGAGTCATGCCTGAAGCCTAGATACAAAGGCTGAGGTGTCCACATACATGTCCTCCCACTCCCCAGCAGGTAGGGCAGAGCAAGGGGTGAAAGGCAAGGCTGGACCTTCCTCAGTTTCCCACATGCAACTCTGAGGAGTCTGAGAATTTTAAAATTTGAATGTGGCCTTTCACAGTGCCATCAAAATAGGAGGAATGATCACCTTGAGTGTGTGGTCACTTAAATTATAAATTTTAAATATTCTGACATATGTGGGCCTCTGCTGGTATTCTTGTCCTAGGTCCCAAGTGCTAGGGAAGAACTTAGTATTTTCTCTTCTTTGGAATACTAGGGAAAATGATGTGTATATAAACATTTCTCTCATTATTTTCAGCTTCACGGTTTATACTACAGTAATGAGCGCTGCCAACCCAGACAAGTACATGACGAGGGTCAGATACCTGGGTTAAAAGGAAGTAAGCAGAAGAGTGAATTCAACTGCAAGGAAAGTTTGTTAAAGTTTATTGGGGGAGGAAGAGCTGTGTGTGTACTGGTATTTCTCACAGAAGATGGTAAAATACTTAACATTTATACATATATGATATTATCGGACAGACATGTGATTATCATTTGTGTCAGATGAATGTCACTACTAGGTATTTATTTTGAATTGTTTGTCTGAGAGCGAATGTCCTGGTGCCTGGTACCCTTTACTCCCTTATTAAAACCTACGCTCAGGGCAAATTGTTATCTCTTCACTTATATGGAGAGGAAAGTAGCTGGTAGGACTTAACATGTTCCCAGAGTAATAGTGAGGTAGGCCCATCACCTTTGCAGCATAAGACAGACACTGAGTCAGTCATAGGATGCTTACAGAATTCATTTTAGGCCTCAGTGAGCTCATGAATGAGAGGAAGGTCCTGAGGAAGGAGTGGGAACCCTTCTTGCTGAGCCTGAGACCTTCTGGGCATCCACCTACTGATAGGACACCTTTCTCTACTGCAAGGATCTTCTGGAGCTTGTGAACCTGGCTTTGGTTTTGGTCATTCACTTATCATGGGAATGTCAAAAATCAGATAGAAACAGACTCATAGATAGAAAGCAGGTAGACTGCTAGGGAGTGGGGGGAGGTGGTTAATGTAGGAGGCAGGGTGAGGGATTGAGCAAAGAGAAAACTCATGGACATGGACAACGGTGTGGTAATTGCACAGGGGAGGGAGAGGGTGGAGTGGAAAAGGGAGGTGGAAGAGGGCAGAGGGATAAATGGTGATGGGAAAAATTAAATTTTTAAAAATTTTTGAATTAAGTGCACTTCTTTCTCTTTTTCTTTCTTTGCAGGTGATTCTTTAAAAATGAAGTTCTTGAAGATTTGCACTTTAAAAAATGAAACAAAGTGAAATGACTGTATTATTTTACTAGAGTCCGTCGGTCTGGCCTGTGCCCTCTTACAATCCAGGACCCCTAAGGGGATGTCAGACTACCAGTTTCGATCTGATTACCCACAAGCCAGGCCAAGGGACCCCACAGGGGCCTTTAGTATGCATCTAAGATCTTTGGTTAGTCTCTTCCTGCCCTCTCCCCTCCCCACTTCCCTCTGAGATTCATCAGTCTGTTCCATGTTTCCATGCCTGTGTGTTGAGCATCTGCTCCCTGGTGGTCAGTGTGCATCATAGCTACTGGTTGGACGGTGAGACATTTGCTTAGGCTTTTATATATATAGATGAGCAATACAGGCTCCTGCCTCATTAAACTCTTCTACTGTGTGAAGTCGGGGGGTCGGGGATAGGGAAAGGCAGGAGGATCACTCTGGAGCTTGTTTAGGTAAAATGGGTCGCAGGCTTCTTGCATTCCCTTTCCGTCACTGTTTGCCTTGCCTCTCCCCAAGCTTCCTCTCTCCTGGCTTGAATGACTAACTCAAAGATAATTGGTCTCAGAGGTCAAATCATATCCCAGCTTCTCCCTATAACATAGCTATGTTGTCATACCTCAGCTTACAAAGAAATAAGTGCTTTTGTTCTTTATGAAATGTTTGTGGAAAAGTCTAAAAAAAAAGTTCTTCTCAAAGGAAATGGAGAGCTGTCATTTGAATAGAGCCTGTTTGGTTTGTTAGTCTAACATTTGATTACATATGTCCATGTGATGGGATTCTCATTTTGTATAATGTTTCTAATCTGATGTACCTCCTTTTTCTAAATAGCCACTTTCTTACCACTTTTTGAAAGCAGCATATAGCCAAATAATGGACATCCTCTGTTAATAAAATGCTGGAAAAGATGTTGGCAAGGAAAATAAAAATTTCCCAGATATTTAGTGCTGTGTTCTTCCTACCTTCTGAGCAGCTGTTCTGAGGAAGCAGCTCTTGTAGATGTTAAGTGTCAGGATTCAGAGAAGCACACAGCCTCTTTCACATGTGTATGAAAGAAACGTCTTTGGGATGAAGCCAGAAAGGGCTAAAAGCCTGAGCAAAGGAGTCGACGGGTCTTCTTGTTCAAGGCACCAGCTGAAGGAAGGGAAATGGCATGTCTGGAAGGAAACAAGTCACCCTGCCCAATCATGCTGCACATCTCTCTAGTTGCCTGGAATATACATGTTTCTTCTTGGACAGTGTTGGATCGACACTGTTAAGTTTCCATCATCTAATGCCCCTTTTAAAATTAAATATCAAGAGTAGTTTACTCTTGCCAGACACATCACACTGTGAGACCAGAAATTTCTACTTATTGGTCACATTTCGTTCTTTTCTTGAGTATATACTATGATTTTGGGGTGGAAATTTGGGGACTACTCTAAGTTTAACCAGGGGAAATGAAGCACATGGGAGCATTGAAGCAGGACAGTCATTGGAGCAGTCAGCCTCTGGCTGCTTTTAAGACTTTTGTCCTTTGTGCCATGTGGTTTCACTACAGTATACCTGGATGTAGATTGTTTTAGTCTTCTGGGGATTTGTTGTGCTCTCCAAATTTCAATTTTATTTCTTTTTTTTCAATTTTGGGAAATCCTTGTTATAATCTAAGAATTATTCTCCTACCTTCTCCTGCCTCCTCCTGAACTCTGAGTAGGTATGTGAGGGGCTATGACTTAGCTCTTCTGGAATTTTTGGGGGGAGGAGGAAGTGAGAGGAATGGATTTTTCTCTCAATGATGTATTTCAGGCATTTAAAGATTTTCCCCCCTTGTGGAGAAAAAGGAACCCTCGTGCACTGCTGGTGGGAATGCAAACTGGTGCAGCCACTGTGGAGAACAGTATGGAGTTTCCTCAAAAAACTAAAAATGGAACTCCCATTTGACCCAATGATCCCATTCTTAGGAATATATCCTAAGAAACTAGAAACACCAATCAGAAAGGATTTATGCACCCCTATGTTCATAGCAGCACAATTTACAATAGCTACAATTTGGAAACAGCCTAGGTGCCTGTCAGCAAATGAGTGGATCAGAAAACTATGGTATATCTACACAATGGAATTCTATGCTGCAATAAAAAATAAGGAATTCTTAACATTTGCAGCAACCTGGATGGAACTGGAGAGCCTTATGCTAAGTGAAATAAGCCAGTCAATGAAGGAGAAACACCACATGATCTCACTCATTTGTGGATAATAAAGAACACTATAAACTGATGAACAAAAAGATATATACAGAGGCAATAAAGCATCAAACAGATTGTCAAATTACAGCAGGAAGGTTAGGGAGAGGTGGGGTAAATAAGAGATCAACCAAAGGACTTGTATGCATGCATATAAGCATAACCAATGAACACAAGACACTGGGGGGGTTAGGGTATTCCTGGGGGAGGCAATGGGAAGATATATATCCATGTAACACATTAATAAAAAAAATGAAAAAAAATCCAAATGTAATTTAAATAAAAGATTTTCCCCCTTTAAGTCAGAAATATTTCTTCAATGGGTTTATTGAGTTTTTAATATTAAGGATAGTATTTTTTAATGGATTATTTGGTACTTTTTTAAACCTGCCAGGATCCTTTTTTTTTTTAAATAGCATCTTATGCCTTGTTTTGATATCTTTTGGTAAGCTTCTTCCTCCATACTTATTTATATCCTGTTTCTAAATTCCATCTTCGAGTCCTCAGGTATCCAATTTTGTTGTTGTTTTTGCTGACTCATCATTTTATCTCAGTTATGGCTGGGAGAAATCATCCTAGACCTATGGCCCATGAGACTTGGCCTTCTTGAAGTGATGCTATAATGCAACCCATTTCATGGAATGCAGGCTCTTGTCATTTTTAGTTTCAGACTTCCAAATTAACCATATAAGATTATTTGGTCACTATTCCTAATTCTTTTAAAGTACTAGCTCATAGCAGATAACAAAATTTTTTGAAATAATGGGACATAAGTTCTCAGATTTTTAATTTGATTATAAACAATTAAATAGAATTCATTTATCCAGTTAGTATTTATAGAATTTCCACTATATGCCAAGCATTGATCTGGACACTGGGAGTCAGATGGGCAAGACAATTATCCTGTCCTCACAGCGTTTAAATTCATTCTTATAGGAACAGAGACACAAACAAACAGATGTGTAGATAGTTATTAGTGTTATGAAGAGAATAAAGCTGTGTGCTAGGGTGGAGGCTATTGGGCTACTGGGTGACAGCATTGTCTCTCATCCTTATCTCATTCCCATTTCATCTTGCCTCTACTTTATTTCACTCTACAGAGTGAACTTTCTCCATCTCTCTGTCCCATACCTGGTGAAGATGGTTATTCCACAGCTCCCCAGTTCATATCTTTCTGGCGTAAGAAGCTGAAAAAGAAAACAAACATAAATTCATGAACAGAGAATTTGGCCCATGTTAGGTGTGACCCCTAGTCCAATCAACTCTAGGCAAGACAGAAACATTTAGAAAAGGAAAAAATAAAAAGTTTACTTAGAGTACAAGAGAACAGACTTTCCAAATTTAAACAAAAAGAAGTACTTTTATTTATTTTTAAAAATATATATTTATTGATTTCAGAGAGCAAGGGATAGAAACATCAGTGATGAGAGCGAATCATTGACTGGCTGCCTCCCGAATGTCCCCAACTGGGAATTGAGCCCACAACCCAGGCATGTGCCCTTCACTGGAATCAAACCTGGGACCTTTCAGTCCGCAGGCCAACACTCTATCCACTGAGCCAAACCAGTTAGGGCAGTGTTCAGCAAACTCATTAGTCAACAGAGCCAAATATCAACAGTACAATGATTGGAATTTCTTTTGAGAGCCAAATTTTTTAAACTTAAACTTCTTCTAATACCACCTCTTCAAAATAGACTCGCCCAGGCTGTGGTATTTTCTGGAAGAACCTCATTCAAGGGGCCAAAGAGCTGCATGTGGCTCAAGAGCCGCAGTTTGCCGACCATGGGGCTAGGGCATCACAAAAGTCCTTTTAAAATAGAACTTTAAAATACCAGGATTACGACAGTTACTAATGTCTGCTATGGTGCAAAGACAGTAAGTTTCCCACATGACTCAGTTTCGCAAAGGCCATGGTGGGACTGTGAATGTCAGCATAGCAAAACTCGGAGATAAAATTGTTTTGGTTAGCGTGTCCAGGTTTGCAGGAAACACTCGGCTTTATTATTTTGGAGGTCAGAACCAGTTAGGATGACATCAATCTCTTGTTTATCTCGGTGCAAAGTGCTCTGTCTTACTGGAAGCAGGGCCACGTGCCAGTTTTGCTTCTGTGATTCACAGCCTACAAAAATAGCAGCCAGGACCCACTGACATCTGAAGGAGGCATTGAAGAGGGTTACTCTGATCTGCACACACTTTTACAAGTGTTTGCTGCCGAGTAATCTGATTAATCCTAATTACATAGCCATAGAAGTCTACAGATTCCTAAGTCTTCGCACTTGACGAGTACCTTATATAAAGCACCTTTATATAGACAATCCTCAAAGCGGTGTGAGGAAAGAATACTAGTGAAACTTACTAAGCACTTCTTATGTGTGCCATCCAGTAACTGGTCATTTCCCCGGAGCCGGGCACTGTTCTAACACGTTTACCTATATTAACCATTCATTTAACTCCCACAACATTCCTATGAACACAAGGTGTGATTATTATCCTGATTTTACAGGTAATACAATTGAAGCACACAGGGGTTAAGTAACTTGCCTCAACTCACACAGCTTGAGAATGGTGTAGTTGGAATCTGATCCCAAGTAGTCCAGGTCCGGAGACCATGCCCTACATGGCCTCTCTAGAAATGAGTGCTATTCCAATTTTACAGATGAAAAAATAACCAGTATCCATAAATTAAGTGACTTGTTCAAGGTCATTAACAGAATGATAAGCTGGAGTTTTAAATCAACTTTTGACTTCAAGCCAGGCTTCTTTCAATAATAACAATAACAGCAGCCACAGCAGTAGTTAATTATATAGGGTTTACTATCTGCCATGCACTGTTCTAAACACTTTACACACATTAACTAACTTACTCCACAGCTCCGTGGCATAGATACTATTATTATTGCTATTTTACAGAGGAGGAAATCGAGGCACAGAGGCTAAATAACTTGCCCAGAGTCACTCAGCTGGAAAATGGCAGAGTTCAGATTCAAACTCAGGCAGTCCTCTTCAGAATCTAGACTGCTAACTATGGCTTTTACACTGCCTCGGCATGCTATACCACCATCTTCCTCAGCAGGATCCGTAGTGGGAAGAGGGAAGGGAAGGACACCAGCAGTTACTGGTTACACTTTTATATGCTGTGCTGGATTGTCTGATTGCTAAAATATTGATTTGGCCTGTCCCTATGGAAGGATTGTACTTTGCATTCGTTTGGCCATGACTTGCTTTGGCTCTTGAAATGTAAATGCAAGTGATGTCATTTCTAAGCAGTTCTGAGAGCCCCTGAGAGGTTCTGCCCTCTCTCTTTTTCCCTTTGCCATGAGACCTGCCTGTCCCAGACAGATGCTGCTTCTTCAGTATTGCTCTTGGAATAAAGGTTTGGAACAGAGCACAGCTGACATGCTGAGGATATGAACATGAACAATTACCCTTGGATGTTGTAAGCCATTGAACTTTGGGAGTCGTTTGTTTCCATAGCATAACTCAGCCTAAGCCCATTTATACACATACTGTACATTAAAATTTAATCCTCACAAAACCCTACTAAGTAGGTATAATGAGTTCCAGGAAGAAACTAAGATTCATAGTTTCATTAATTTGCTCAGTGATGTGGACTGAATATCTGTATTCCCCTAAATGTATATGCTAAAGCCCTCACCTACAATGTAATGGAGACCTTTGGGAAGTAATTAGGATTAGATGCAGTCATGTGGGTGGGCCTCGTGATCAAATTAGTGCTCTTATAAAAGATATCAGAGAACTTCTCTCTCTTTCCCCCTACCCCTCAAATGCAGAAGAGGTCATAATGGCCAGATGATTATATTCTCTTTATAAAAATATCCTTCAATGGCACAGAGTAAAATAAATCATAGATCCCTTTCTCTTTCTGATAGATGAAGAGTTAAGGGGTGAAATTGGACAGTTCAGCGTGGCTGTTGCATGGATTCACTCACTGAACTCCTGCTAGTGTCAAGTCTGGGCGCAGCGCTTCATTCTAGACCCCATGGGAGAATTCACTAGGAGGTACTCAGCGGACACCACACAGGGTCTAGGGCATGATGAGAACCAGGGCTGTCTGACATGCTCCATGCCATTGTCTTCACCTCTTTTGGAGTCATCATCCCTCTTTGAGAATCCATGTGGATCCTCCACCCTCACATGAACATTTTGCATAAAATTTCAATCTTCAAGGAACCGGCAGGTGGAAACTTTGCATGAGATATTCTTCATTCAGACCTGTGAGGAGGAGGGAGAACAAGAGAGGCAGCAGTGGGGATGGGGGCATCTGTTGATTTTCTTATGATGCTGGGATATCAGGGCCTTGCCAATATGTTAAATAATGATACTTTTCCCCACTCCTGTGCACATACAACATACAAAATTAATAAAATTATTTCCCTTTCTTCCTGATAATCTGTCTTTTGTCCAGTTAAAAACACAAACCATATTCACTAAATTGAAAGAGGGAGAAGTAGAGTTTTCCTTCTCCACGCATTAAGGATAGGTAACTTAGTGGATTTTCAAAGGTTACATAAGTGTTACTGTCCTGACTTGATGGCTGATGCACAACCATCACTAATATCCACTTTTTTCCCCTAGCGGACATCCCTACCTGAGCAGGATGTGGTCTTGTGATCTCAACCCAGTGTACCAAGTTGTAACACAAGGTGAAACCTACTAGCCAATTCTGGCCGAGGCAAGTCATCAAGAAGACCTTGAATAAATGAAGATCTACCCCCTAAAAAACAACCTGAACAAAAATGTCATGTGGTTATGAGAAATCATCTACTCTACTACTGGAGGAAGCAATCAGCTGCTTAAAGGCAAACTTATGGCTGCAGGAACTTCAAAACCAAAAGCTACTGCTGCACTAATTGCAAAAGAACTCATCTAATACCGAGGGTTTGGAAAAGATCCTAATGGTTATTTTATCTCCATTAAGGGCAATGGAATGAGCATGCGATTAACAGTAGGCTCAGCTTCTGTGCTTATGTCCAAGAAAACATTTCTATTTCAAGCCTTTAAAAAAATTACCATCATTGAGTTATAGTCAATAAGTAATTCGTGAGGCTAATGCAGTAATAATATAGGGGTGGGCAAAAATAGATTTATAGTTGTGAATACATGAAATACTTTATTCTTGTATTATTATTCATTAATTATTATATTACTTGTATTACAACTATAAACCTGCCATTGCCCACCCTTATATTTCAGCAGCTTGCCTTTTCACTTAAAAAACCTGAGCATCTTTTCATGACAGAAGATACTGATCTGCTTTTTTTCCCCATTTTTTCCTCGACTGAGGATATGTTTTTATTGATTTTAGAGAGAGAGGGAGGAATATAGAGAGCGAGCGCGAGAGAAACACAGATGTGAGAGAAATATCAATCAATTGCCTCCCGTAGGCGCCCTGAATGGGGATTGAACTTGCAACCTAGGTATGTGCCCAGACTGGAACTGAACCCACAACCTTGTGGTGCACGTGATAACTTCAACCAACTGAGCCATCTGGTGAGGGCACTGATCTGCTTAAAAAACACACTCTGTAGTCGTCTCCTGAATGTATATACAGGAACTTATTTAACTACTCCACAATTTTTTAACTCTTTAAAAGTTGTTCCTAATATTTCATAATCACAGACTATGTTAATGAACATTTTTATATACATTTTTGTGGGGATATATAGTTTTATCAGATATATGTCTAAGTGGGATTTCTAGACCAAAGAATTTACATATTACATATTACATATTTACATATTACAAATTTACAATTTAGTAAAATAAAAATTATAATTTTGTAAGTCACAATTAAAAGTTAATCTAGTTTAATTCCCAAAAATGTGAGATAATCCACATCCCCACTAGTAGTGAGTGGAGAGGGCCCTTTTTCTCATACTCTCAATAATAGAGCATTGTATGAGTCTTAACTTTTAGTTAATTTGGAGAAAAAATGTTAGCAGCCAACCACTCACAAGCATTAAGGCAATGTGAAAATATTAATATTAGACAAAAGAGAAATTAAGGCAAAAAGGCTTCCTAAGGGTTTCATTTTATTTTGATAGGTCACCCTCTACCAAGAAAATAAAACAACCATAAACCTTCATGTATTATAATGACATAATTGCCAACAGTGATTTTATATGGTGTAATCTAATTATTTAATTACATAGTATCAAAACACATGATGCAAAGATTCAGAACTCCCTGGATAAATTGTTAAATCTGTATGTATGGAAACTTTTAAAACATGTTTTTCAAAGATGGGAAGATCAGGAAGAATAAGGATAAAGAGGATTAGAATACCGTGATTAACAAGCTTGACCTACTAACTATATGTTGGTAAGCAGAGTACAGTATAGGTTTCTTTGCAAATTCCCAAGGAATATTTAGTACCTACCAGGACATACATAGGCATCTTAAGATTTATTTTAAAACTAGGCCGTCTGGGAATAGTTATTTACAATGGTTTTGGTTATATCTTAGGGAAAAAGTGTCCATGACAGGAGTAAATGAGGAAGGGCACGATGTTTTAATCAAGTTTTGCGAATAGAAAAAAGCCAGCTGCAAGGAAGAATGCTTTCGTCTCCAGCTTGGACCTCCTCCAGGCTCCGTCTCCCCAGCCCCCGGTCTCCCTGCCTCGTCAGCACTCTTCTATTTCTGGGTTAAGGAGCTCAGGCTTCTCAGACAGGGCTTGAGAGACATAGCTTCCTAATCCAGGAGAGTAAGAGGGTTTAAAAGTCCGGCGGGCGGGAGAAACTGTCCGGAGGTTGGCCTGAGTATGAGGGAGGTACCCCACGGTTCAGTCTCCCCTTTCAAACCCTCCTGCAGGCCCGATCTGACTGAGGTCACGGCATGCCTGCTGCCATGAGGCCAGGAGCCCTGACGCTTGGCCAGGGCAGTGGATGTCCTCTTTGCTTTTTGGGGAGGAGGTATGTCAGACAAGGCCTGTCCTTTCTTTATTGGCGTCTAGATCTGGAAGATAAACCCAGGGATCCCTCAGCCATCTGTGAAGTCAGGATGTGGCGCACATCTGGGTGTTAAAGTGGTTCCTGCTTGGTGTCTCATAGTGAAAAATACCGAAGGAGGTAAGAGCTTTCTTCCTAGCCTGAAGTACAGAAATGGATGAGACCATCAGGACAAGAAGCATATTTTCACACAGGAAATAAACAAACGGGTTTGGTTTGGGGACAGAGGACAGAGAAAGCCCCTTTGTTTTCTCATTGGCTGACCCAGAGAGGGTCTTTGCTCTGCGTGTTCAAGGTCTTTAAGTCCTGGGTGATGAATCTTCCTTCTGTTTTGGGAGTTCACTTAGTGGGAAGGTAAACAATTAACTACACTTTTTAATGATAACGGGAGATATGAGTGGTGCTAAATCAAATCCTAGAGGGGCGTGGAATCTCCACCATGCAGTATAGATGTGCTGAATACCTGGGAAGCAGGCTTAGCGGGGCCTCACTAGCAGAGAAGCAGCGAGTGGTTACCAAAGGTGCTTGAGCAATCAACCACCTGAGGCCACGTCAAGTTAATTTCTCATGATCTTATGAAGTTTTCCCTTTTTGCCTTGAGAATTATTTTATTTCTCTTTCCTCTTTGTTTTTCTTAATGACTTCTAAAACATTCTCAGCTGGTCTGCAGACAATATCACTTTCTTATCTTTTCAAAAAAAATAAATTTGTATTGATTTCAGAGAGGGAGAGGGAGAGAGAGATAGGAACATTAATGATGAGAGAGAATCGTTGATCAGCTGCCTCCTGCACACCCTGAGGCAGTCCCTGACTATGAGCTGAGCCTGCAACCCGGGCATGTGCCTTGACTGGGAATGGAACCGTGATCTCCTGGTTTCTAGGTGAACACTCAACCACTGAGCCACACCAGGTGGGTTCACTTTCTTATCTTTAGTCAGTGTCTTCCTTTTTTAAAAATATATTTTATTTTATTTTTCCATCACCATTTATACCCTCTATGCCCTCTTCAGTGTCTTTATCTAATTTATTTCTTATATGCAAAAATTTTTGAAAAATATAGTTTATGATTTTTAATTATAAAGGATATAGTAGAAGTAAATTAAAAGTGAAAACTTTCCACCCCACCACATTCTCCAGAGGTAATCATTGTTCACAGTTTGGTGTATACTCTTTGATTAGACACTTATGGACATATTTTTTTTTATGTAGCCAAGATCACATTAAGCATACTGTTCTGCAATTTGCTTTTCTTCATGTGACACTATATCTTGGAAATATTTTCACTATATTCCATATAGACTAGCTTTGTTCTTTGTCGTGGCTGATCATGGCTAAATGCTTTCCCATTGTCTTTAATTTACCATGATGTATTTTGTCAACTCTGTACTGATAACTATTTAAGGTGCTTTTTATTCGAGGGAAGACAATTTTAAAGAAATTCCTGAAAGTGTCAGTTAAAAAGCTCTTCTATGTTTTAAATGACAAAGAAAAACGTTGCAAAGTACTTCTCCTATGTAACATCATTTCACCCTCATAACAACCCTGTAGTGGAATCACATGATCCATACACGGCAGGGAAGCAGATGAGGCCTCCCCAGAGCAGGGAGCCCATGAATCTACGCTGCTGTAGTAACAGCTGGGTGCCTCACAATATATGAAAGCACATCCCTTTTGTCCTTGGGAACCCAGCGTTAGTTACAAATAGATATGCTGCCTGGTGGAGACTTTATTTCTTTCACTCCTGGAGGTTGTTTTAAATGGTTTCTTGGCCCAGGAGAGTTACTACTTTCTCACTTTATAACAGTGTCATATTTCTACCTTCAACACTGTTTTATAGGACAGATGAATTATCTTATTCTACCACTGCATTTGGATTTACAAACACATAAGAAACAAGATATCTGAAGGACAAAAGAGAAGTTATGTGATAACAACAAGCCTTGACCTAGCAATATTCAGTAACCATCACATTGGTTTATGTTTGTCTTAGCTCAGGCTGCTGTAACAAAATACCATAGATTGGGTGGCTTAGACCACACACACTTACTTCTCACAGTTCTGGAGGCTGAGTAGTCCAAGATCAAGGTGCCAGTAGATTTCATTCCTGGTGAGAGCCCTCTTCCTGTCTTGCAGATAGCCACCTTCTCCTTAAAGAGAGAGAGCGCTCTGCCCTCTCTCTTCTTATAAGGACACTGATGCCATCATGGGGGCTCTACCTTCATGACCTCATGGAAACCTAATTACTTTTCAAAAGCCCCACCTCCTAATACAATCATATTGGAGGGTAGGATACCAATATATAGGGTAGGGGGGCCCTGATACTCAGTTCATAACAATGCTGCATTGAGATAGTATGTCTTATACTGCCTCCTAAATTTGAGTCAGGACATGTTTTTATTGTTAATATTTTAAAATAAATATATCAGATTCAGTCCATATAATGAAGTTCTACTGTATATTTAAAGCACTTCAAATATGTTATTTTTCTCAGTAATATATAAATTAGAAAACACAGAAGTTAAATGGCTAAGATCTAGTAAGAAGCAGAGCTGGAATTTTCCACCCCATCTATGCACTTCCAAAATCCAAAGGCTTCAATACATAGCATGGCTCTATAGGGATTTACTAATTATCAAGGCAGTTTATGCACCAGTGGCAGTCTCAATCACTGCTGATGCCCCTTCCAGCTCTAAAGGTGTGTGGGGAATTTGGTTGATTTGTTCATGATGGCTTCTCACTTTACCTCCTGCTCAGATTCTGATTACATGACTTTTTTTTTTCTTTCTTTCTTTTTGTTAATCCTCACTTGAGGCTATTTTTTCCATTGATTTTTAGAGAGAGTGGAAGGAAGGGGGAGACAGAGACAGAGAAACATTGATGTAAGAGAGACACATCAATTGGTAGCCCCCTACATGCATCCTTATGTGGGGCTGGGGATCAAGCCTATAGCTAAGATATGTGCCCTTAACCTCTCAGTCCAGGGGCCGATGCTCTAACCACTGAGCAACAGCTTAGGACTACATGACATCTTTTATATTTGGAAACAATTTTGCTCACAAGAAAAGAAATTATAGTCTTCTTTTCTTTGAATATTAATTTTTTAAAAGTCAATCAACAAAAGTAAGGTGAGCATTTCATTTGGATTTGCAAGGGAAAAGATAATTTGTTAACAATCCCCAACATAATAACCTTCAAAAATAGAGGAAGGAGAGAGAGGTATAAGTGAGGGAGGAGGGAAAATATTGAATCCGCTGTTGACATTGTCAGTACATCTCACATTGATTTTGGAAGAAGAGCTAGAGAAAGATTTATCATTGTTGTGTAAAAATTAATATGGCATAAAGTTAATTCAATTAATATTTATTGAATCCCTATTAGTGTCAGGCACCATGCTAAGTCCTGGATATAAAAATGGTGAATTTGTACACACATGGTCTTTGCTCTGAAGGAACTCATAGTCCAATGGTAGAAAGACACAAAGTGGAAATTTTATAGTGATGAAGATGTGAATAGAATATTCAGGAGCTCAGAGGGAGGCATGTCCAAATGGCTTCCTTAAGAGGGGTGATGCCTAAGGTGAGCCTTAAGGAAAGAGTCGAGTTGGACAAGTTAGGAAGGATGTGAGAGGTACAATATTCCAGGTTAAGAGCAAAACCACAAAGGTTATGGTGGTCAAAGAGCAGAGTTTGAAGAAAGGAGAGAAAGGAGATGAGGCTGGAAACAGGCTTTTGAGAAGATGAGTTCTATTTGTGATACATGGAATCCAAGATACTCCAGTGAAAGTTTAGCAGGAAGCTGAATATAGGGGGCTGATGTTTAGGGATGGCCTTGGATGAATTTGAGAGGTGGGAATTGATAGTTCAAAAATGTGATAATTAATTAAATCATCCAGGGAGTTTGTACAGAGTGAGAACTGACATTTGAAACTAGATTACAAATAAAAATCAACATTTGAGAAATGGACAGAGAAAAAGGAGCTCAAAAAAGGAGAAAGTGTAAATAGAGAGGCAAGAGTAAATACAAGGGGGTCTCGCCCCATGGAAGGCCAAGGAGTAGAATTATAATTAAGGGGTGGCTTGTGGAGGCAGATGGCCTTGCTGTTTTGACAGCAGCAAGTGGCTGTCAAAAGTAGTCTAAAGTCTGAAGAGTAATTAAGGAGAAAATATGTAGTCTACTCCTAAAGGTGAAAAAAAAGAGAGGTTGGGTTATAGCTGGAGGAATATGGGAGGTCAAAGGATAATGATGACAATGTCGATGATGATGGTGATGATGAATTGCTTTGAAAAGAGAGGAGACTTCAGTATGTTTCTTGACTGTAAGGGAAATGCTAGTACATAGAAGAGTAGAAAGCATAAGAGAGATATGTACTGACGAATGGAGGGACTTCTCAGGGGAGGTACCACATGCACTGAGACTGGAGAGGTGGTAGTCTCAATTTTTTTAATTATGTGGGAGACAAGGTTCATAGATAATCTACTACACCTGAACTAATACTCTGCCCGAACCTCCCTATGAACATTTCCTCTTTCTTTTATCAGCAAACAATTTACTTTTCCTTGGACTTGCTATCTGAGTCCTGAAGAAACATTGTTCTTACACCATGGGAAGTGGCGCCTCAACCCACCATCATTTTGCTTTCCAGAATGCAGAAAAAGGTATGTGTTTCCCACCTCCCAAACTAGTCCTGGGTACCCCAAAGTTTATGTTTCTGAGGAGGGACCTGTCAGGATAGAAGCAAAAACCATTATATTTCTCCTCATGCAACTTTTCAGCTTCTTCTTGTGCTATGACCAGCAGAATGTTCAGCCAAGTATCTTAGGATTTGGTGAAGTGTATTAAACAGAATTAAAATTTACTCAAGGGGTCAGGCTATTCGTTGGGGTTTATCCCAAACTATGTGAGTGAGTGACATAGGTTGGGCAAAAAAGGGATGAAAGAGCACTCTAGGTAGAGGGTACAGCATGCACAAAGGTCATGAGGTAGGAAGGAGGGAAGCATATTCAAGGAACTAAATGATCTGGAGTGAGTGAGATAGAGGGTAGCATAACATGAGGCTGCTGAGGCAGACAAAGCCCAAATCACTGAGATCTTATAGAATTTAAACTTTATCCTAAAGGCATGAGGAATCATTGAGGAATTAAAAATAGGAGTTCTATAATAAGATTTTAATATTAAAAGACCCTTATTGAAAAGATTCTTCTGGCTTCCATGAAGAATGGGTTGAAGGAGGTAAGAGAAGGAGAAAAAAGAACAGTTTAGAAGCTACCAAAGTCATCTAAGCAAGAGGTGATGATGTCTTGGTCCAGAGTTGGTGGCAGTAGAGATGGAAAGAATAGGGTAAACTACAGTAATATTCAGGAAGTGGAATTGACCGAATCTAACTGATTAGATGGATGAAATGAGGGAGAAGGATCGGTCAGAACGACCACCAGGTTTCTGGCTATCAAAACTGTGTTTTCTCAAAGAGTCTGTAGCCCTTACCCTGGGCATGCCTTTCACTCTGCTGAACATGCATTTGTAGAACGCAATTGGTAGAGCTTCAACCTCATCACTTATAATTTAGTAAGGGCCTTTGAGAAATATTTACAGTATGACTTTTTTCCCCATCATGGCAATCAAATTCAGCTTTGCTTAAATTCCTCCCAAGTTCTCTTTTCTCACTCCACCATCATTTTCCTTCTTAGGGAAATCTGCAAGAATGGTATTAGCTTCCTAACACAAGCTAAATATAGTAAGTCAATCTGTCTACGGTTCACCTGGCTGACCTGCATGAACCTGCAGGCTTTCCTGTGTGTTCCCGCTTTATCTACAGATAACTTCCTCCATCACGGGCGGCACATTCAGGCCTTGAGCTTAAGAAGAGTCTAGTTATTTATAGAGACAGCTGTCCTCCTCGGTCCACAGGTTCCAAAGCCCATAGGAAGATTTAAAAGTGCTCAGGCCATCCTGTGGTGACAGTCACCTGGCACAGGTCCTGGCAAAAGGACAGCCCAAAGGCTGCCTGTGTGTTTGATCGGCAGCGCCTTGGTGGCAGTTTTGCGATGGGGACCCTTAAAGCCAGGGGTGTCAGAATATGGGGAGAGCCAGCACAGAACCCAGCACATGCTCATCACACCTGACACTACAGTGTGTCATAGTTTGCATGTTTCTTGTTGCTTGCTTTCCCCAGTCATCATCTAATTCATCACCTTTTCCAGATGAGAACCTTGAGGACCACGGAGGTGACTCACCTGAGGCCACAAAGCTGGTGTCAAAACAGTTTCAGGCCCAGAACTCAGCTCTCCTGACAGCCAGTTTATTGTTACAATATCAAAATGCTCCCCACCTCCCCACCATGCCTGCATTATCCCAAAGGATGCTGCATCCTTGCAATCTCTCCAATTTTCATATCCTTCTCAGAATCCTGACGGTCCAGGCTTTTCATCTCTACTCATGTAAATATTTTCATTAAAAAGTAGGAACCCAATCTGCCTCCAGTGATAGGAGCATCACCAAGAGGTAAGAATGGAGGTGGCCGGAGGCGTAGGTAGGGAAAAGAGCACCCCCGCCAGGGGGAAGGCAAGTCCTTCCTACCAGCACCAGCGGTCTGTGCCTTCTCCACCGTCTTGTCCCCACATTACAGTGGGAGAGGGGCCCTCACCTCCTCCCAGGCCCTGGGAACCCCAGTTCACATGCTTGCTTCCCCATCCACATCACAGCCTTCAAGGCAGTGGTCCTGATCCAGAGATGGTACCGGCGCTACATGGCACGCCTGGAGATGAGGCGGCAGTGCACCTGGAGCATCTTCCAGTCCATGGAGTATGCCGGGCAGCAAGACCAGGTCAAGGTGCGGTGGGACGTGGGACGCCTCCAGCTCTGCCTCCAGCCCCTGGGCAGCAAGGCCCAGGTGCCCAGAGGTGTAGCCAATCTGGACCATCCTGGGTCTCTTGTCACTCACCTCTAAAGCCAAGTCTTCTTGGGTTCTTCTGTAGCTCCATGATTTCTTCAGCTATCTTGTGGACCATTTCACTCCCAGCAGTCACAACGAGAGTGAGTATGAGCTGCCACACGACACGTCCTCCTGTCTCGGGGTGCTAGGTCTGGGAGTGAGGTGGGAAATGCACAGGGAGTGAAGATGTGAATCTGGTGACAGCTGGGAATGAGCAAGGAGCACAACCAATAAATGGCCAAGAGGACTTATATTCTGGGTTGTCCCAGAAGCACACCTGGAGACAAGAGTTTGGGTACAAGGAGTTTATTTGTTAAATACAGGCAAGAGGGTGGGTGGGGAAGGAGTGGGAAGGCCTGAGTCCTTATATTGGCAGCTCCCGGAAGTCATTGGTTGAAGGCTGCCTGGAGGGTCAAACTGGAAAGGTTGTTAATTGCATAACATTTCAGGCCTGCCAAGCAGGGTTTTCTGTGGATCCAGGAAAAAGCCCTCAGGCTAGAGATGCAGGGCGAGGCAGTTGGAAATTGCTTGAAGGGCACTGAGCACCATTAATGCCCGGGGAACTTGTTTCCCACATGGCTTTTCCCTTTCTCCTCTCCCCTTCCTCCCTCCCCGCCTCTCCTCCTCCTTCCTTTCCCCTCCTCCTTCTCCCACTTCTCCCTCTCCTCCTCCCCCTCTTCCTTCCTTCTCCTCCCCTTTCTTCCCCCCTCCTCCTCCTCCTCCTCCTCCTCCTGAGGCGTAAGTAGGGAAAAGAACACCCCCACCAGGGGGAAGGCAAGTCCTTCCTACCAGCACCAACAGTCTGTGCCTTCTCCACCGTCTTGTCCCCACATTACAGTGGGAGAGGGGCCCCTCACCTCCTCCCAGGCTCAGGGAATGCCTCCTCCCCCTTCCTCCCCCTCCTCCTCACATGCCTCCTCTCTCCGGTCCCTCCTCTTCCCCCTTCTTCCCCCCTCCTCTCCTCCTTCCTTCCTCCCCCTTTTTCTCCCCCTCTTCCTCCTCCTCCTCCTTCCCCTGACACCAGGACTGAGGAACCTGCGACCAAGGTATGTGCCCTTAACCAGGAATCAAACCAGTCCACACGCCAACACTCTCGCCACTGATCTAAATTGGCCAGGTTTTTCCTTTCTTCTTAACAAACTTAGGCCCCTAAGTTTCCATTCTTTCTAAGTCTCAATCTTTTAAAATAAAAGTACGTAGAAGGGAATTGACACAAGGACATACATAACCTTTGCCTCCTGCCCATCCTAACTTGTCCTCACTTTCCTCTTTCCTTTCTCCTGAACTGGAGCTGGTGCCAGAATAGCCACTTCACACTTTATAAGGTTGGCGAGATTCTGCAGGAACATAACTCTTGTTTGTATATAATAGCCTCTGGTGAAACTGGTTTTGTTATATGTTGCTTTACTTAAAGTCACTGAACCTATGACAGCATTAAATGAGGACCTACTATCTGGTCCAAAGAAAGACTCCTCTGTGTTGCCTGTGGATTGACTGCATGTCTGATTGTAAGCTGCCACCCTCTCTGTCCTGGCAGGGGACTTCCTGAACCGCATGTTCACTGTGGAGAGAGTCCCCCGGGACTCTGAGGTAGAGAAATGCGGCGACTATGAATCCATAGAGGTGCCAGACAATTACACGGGACCACGCCTTTCCTTCCCACTTCTTCCTGACCACGCAACTGCCCTGGTGGAGGCTTTCAGACTGAAACAAGTAAGCTCACCCAGGACCCCGAGTCACTGCCAACTCCTGGTCACCTGCAAGGGGAGAGCAGATCAGAGCAGAAGGCATGGCCCCAGACTTAGGGTGATTGTGTCATGGGTCAACTGGAGAGATTCCACTCACTCCTCCTTTGCTTCGCCAGTACCTGTGATCACACACCAGGTCCTATACACTCAAAACTTCTTCTAGTAATGTAACCCCCCTTTGTTCATCCATAGATAATTATTGAGCACCACTATGTACCAGCGTGTTCTGGACATGGAAACACAGCAAAGAGCAGGACAGACACAATCCCTGCCCTCAGAGGACTGACATTCTAGGGGGAAAACCGACACATAATAAATAACCATAAATGAGTAAATTATGTACCCATTCTCTCCATTCAGAACAGAATCCCTGCAAATAGCCAGGCCCTCCCTTGTCAGAATAGTTTATTTATTATTACTTGCCCAGGCCGCAAGTAAATTGTGTTTATTAGAAGGCGGTAAGAGCTTTGCAAAAGAATCAACTATGTTCTAGGTGGGAGAGGTGGCAGTTTTATCGAGTGGTCTAGGAAGGCCTCTGAAAAGGTGATTTCTGAGCAAAGGTCAAATGAAGGTGGTGAGGGAATGCACCATGTGGACACCTGGGAGAAAGTATTTCAGGCCGAGGGAACAAGTGGAAAGGGCCTGAGGCAGGGACCTTGGGAAGGCCTTTGTGGCCAAAGAGGCAGGAACCAGGGAAAGAGTATTAGGAGACGGAGGCAAAGAGGACAGGCGTGAATTTTATTCTTCTGAAAGAGATGGGGAGACATTGAGCACAGGAATGCTATCATCTGGCTTGCTTTTAAAAATGTGCTGAATAGAGTGTAAGGAGCAAGGGCTGGAGCAGGAGGCCAAGTCAAGAGGCTACTGCAGCAGTCCAGGCAAAAGACGATTGTGGCTTGAAATGCTGGTTGTAGAAGCGGAGGTAGAGAAAAGTGGCCGGATTCCAGCTCCATGCCAGATTCCAATCCTTCCCCTCTTTCATATGAATTAATTCACTGCACGAGGAGTGGGGGTGATTTTCCCAGTAATGTCAGGGTAACTCAGTACCATCAGCCTGCATGCACTTATTCGTACTTGGCTGAACAATCATATGTTTCTCCCCAGCTAAAGGCCAGGGTGGCTTTCATAGAGCAGATAGAGGAAATTAGTTCAACATTTGGGTGATGGTGAAAAGCAGAAACAAGAATAGAAGACGGATGAAAAAGAAAGGACCTGTGCATAGAGTCTTGGGGCCCATTTATTGGGCTCACTTTTGGGGAGGCCCATCTTCCCTCACAAATATCAGTGTTGTTCTGTTCCCTCCCTCCTCTTCCTCCTAGTAGCAGCTACATGCTCGCTATGTCTTGAATCTTCTGCATGAAGCGAGAAAACATCTGGTGCAGCTGCCAAACATCAACCGGGTCTCCACCTGCTACAGTGAGGAGATTACAGTGTGTGGTAAGAGCTGGTCTGAATTGGTTTTATATGCTAGAACCAAACTAGAAAACTCCGCCTGTGATGAGGGAGGAGGAAAGGTGGGGCTGGGTGGGGGGGAAGGGCAGAGAGGAGGAAGGGAGGCGGGACTTAATGGTCAGGCGGGCAGGCCAACTTCACTCCTTCACATTGAGAGCAATTGCATATTTGCTCCAGTTACTTAAGCTAGAGGTGGTTCAGCGAAGGACTAGGGAACCACAGGGCCCAGCCTCTGCTTTATTTTCCCAAACAATTCACATTTGACCCCAAACTCATGCTCTCCATTCAGAACAAAAACCCTGCAGACCCTCCCTTGTTAGATAGTTTATTTATAACCAGAGGCTGGGTGTACGAATTTGTGCATGGGTGGGGTCCGAACAGCCCACCCCAATTGTGGCTGATCGGGACAGGCTGGCCAAAGGAATGGGACGCAGGGAGTTGGCTGGCTGGCCCTATTCCCAAGCCGGGTTGGGAGGCAATAGGGAGCCGGGCCGGCCAGGGAGAAAGGCTGAGGATGTTTGGCCAACTGGCTCTGCCTCCAATTGGGATTGGGGAGGGCTTGATTGGAGCTACAAGTGGTTGTTCCTGTCATTCCAGCATTCTGGTCACTTGACTTTTATATATATACTAGAGGCCCGGTGCACAAAATTCGTGCACAGGTAGGGCCCCTAGGCCCGGCTGGCAATCAGGACCAATCAGGTTTCCTGCCTACCCACCTCCCCGCTTCCTCCTTCCCTTGCTCCCTCAGCACCCCACTGCTGCTGTTTGCTTGTCATGTTCTGCACCACCCCCTGGTGGTCAGCGCAACATCATAGCGAGTGATGGAACTCTTGGTCAAACTCCTGAGGAGACACTTTACATATTAGCCTTTTATATATATAGATAGATTGCTTGACCAGGCCCCAAAGCTTAGTGAATATCCCTGCCATCCACATATATTGTCCCAGACAGAAATCCTGTTAGTGACAATTTTTCCACCTCTTTATGTTTTCAGTGATATTTTAGATGGTGCCTCACACTTTATATTACAGATGGACACCCCACACTTCAATTTGGGGAAAGCAGACTGTGATACAGCAGGGATCATAAAATGGCACTTCTACGAACATACAGCTTACAGATAGGTCCTGAAATAGTCTTAAATTTAAAAAGTTAGTTTCCAATATTTGAAAAATAGAGGATTTCATATTAAAATCCATATTTCCAACTTCTCTAGAAAAATCTTGTAATACTTACCTACAGGTGAATTGCAGCTTCTAAACTGGATGGGATGAAATGTCTCCCATTCTCATTTGGATTTGCAGCCCCATGCTATTCTGTCCCATCTTTGCTTCTTACTATTTATGATAATCATGTAGGAGAAATATTGTGTTTCTGCTTTCAATATTAACTATCCCTGCAACAAGGGAAATTATAATTATTCCTATCTTACATATGGAAAAATGACTAATCATAAGTTTTTTAACCTTGTCAGTTTTTTTCTGGGTATTTTCCTTTTTTAGAGTGAAAAAATGAGAAGCAATGGTAAAGACCAATCAAAACTGATATTCTTTTTCTGTTTTTGTTAGGAGATTTACATGGTCAGTTGGATGACTTAATATTCATATTTTACAAGGTATGAATGTTCAATTTAAGTTTCTGTCTTTCTCTGAGGTACAATTTAAAAGTTTGAATATAGTATCTAATAAACAAATTGCTTGGATTTTTAAATATTAAATATAGATAGCATATTTATACATATAGAAAATATTAGAATACACAATAGAAAATATATAATATAAAAGCCAGCATTGCATTATATTCTACTATATAAACTGTTCAAAAAATACACAATTTGAAGTTAATAAAGAGAAGGAATCATTATTCAGCAACTGATTTTATTTTTTCAAATAAAGAGAATTATTTATTATCAAAAAAGTTGAAAGCTATTTTTATATCAATTTTTAATTATAAAATGTAGAGCATATAGCAACATATGGTATATGAATATTCTGTTTATATAATATAACTTTATAGATATACTGCATTTCCCAAAGCATGTTGCCATGTATTATCTTGTTTAATCCTAAGGAATATCTTGCAGTTGTTATTGTTAATTAAAAACAATGCTTCCAGGACTTAAAACTGGCCTTTGGATCACAAGTTTAGTGTCCTTTGCACATACCAAATTACAACACTCTGGCTTTGCGTAAAACATTTATTTTGATGAACATGTCATAACCTCTGCCTGGCTGGAAAGGGAATGTAAGACCAGTAGAAAATATTTCCATCTTACTGACGTTTTACATTTGGAGGAGAGCCAAAAACTCAGAATTGGTGTTAGATCTGATGTACATGTCAAGTACATGTTGACTTAACCTGATTTCCTACTCCCTTCTTTCTCTGCCTCTTCTGGGACCTAAATCCTGGTTGGGAAGAATGGCCTCCCATCCCCAGAGCGAGCCTATGTGTTCAACGGTGATTTTGTGGATCGAGGCCAGGATTCAGTAGAGATCCTGATGGTCCTTTTTGCCTTCATGTTGGTTTACCCCAAAGAGTTCCATCTTAACCGAGGAAACCATGAAGATCACATGGTGAACTTACGGTACAAACCAAAACATGCTTGGGATTTGATGTTTACTTGTTGCAATTGTAAAAAGTTATTTTGTCAGAGTTTCTTGTCTGTTAGATGCTTTTAAAAATAGTTTCTCAATTTTATAAGTAAAATATACATTTTAAAAGTTTTAAAAAATTTACACATTATCCTACTATTTAATAAAACCATTATTTTTTTTACATTCCCATACTCTTTATCATATAAACAATAAAGTTTAACTGCAGAAAAATTAAGGAATATAGATAAGCAAGGAAAAAAAATAAAAAATAAAATATATACCTTGTCTACCCAGAGATAATGTTTAATTATAAACATTTTGATGATTGATCTCTTTTCTATATAGTTAAGTATATGTATAAGAATATGCATTTTATAAAAATGCAATTATGTCCTAACTATTGTCACTAAATTTAATATCTATTTTTTGCTTCTAAATCTAGATATGGCTTCACCAAGGAAGTGATGCATAAATATAAGGTGTGCTGCCTCTAAAACCAAAAGTTTCTCTGAGCTCTGAATAGTTAAATGAAGTATTTGAAACTTAGTGTCTTGTTCATGTCATTTGTCAGATGCATGGCAAGAAAATACTACAAATACTGCAAGATGTTTTCTGTTGGCTTCCACTGGCCACTCTGGTGGATGAGAAAGTCCTGATTCTTCATGGTGGAGTGTCAGACATGACCGACCTGGAGCTTTTGTCTAAACTAGACAGGCACAAGGTACTGACTGAATAATGGAACTCGTGCACATTTTACCAAAATACCCCGTTTTACTATCAACATAAAATAAATGTTATCTAGCATGCTGACTCCAGTTGACTAAAAGGGGCTATAAAGATCAACCATTAGTCCTGGCCAGTGTGGTTCAGTAGTTGAGCATCAACCTATGAACTAGGAGCTCACAGTTCGATTCCTAGTCAGGGCATGTGCTGGGGTTGTGGGCTTGACCCCCAGTAGGGGGCATACAGGAGACTGCCTATCAATGATTCTCTCTCATCATTGATGTTTTTATCTCTCTCTCCCTTTCTGAAATCATTTATTTTATTTTTTAAAATTAAACCAGCAACTGTCAACCTTTATTCTTTTAACTCATAACACATAAAATTCTGTGATACACCAAAAAATATATTTTTTGCTGATCTGACACAAAAAATAGGTATAATTTTTATTCTTTCATACTGAACAGTATTGTGTTAGCTGTCATTTTTTTTTTGTTTGACAATCTAAGGGAAAAGAGGTCAGTATCACTGACTAAATGTTCAGGTATGGCATGTTTAAAAAATTTTTAAGGCATACTAGTTCGGAAATTGCTGCATTAGACCATTAAAAGGAGAAGGACTGATAATCCACAGCTGGACTCAGGGAGCAAATTGCTGTGACCAATTAGTGATGTTTACCATGGACATGAGAGTGAGGAGCTAGTATCATGTGTTTCCATCCCCGATCTACTAACAGTTGGAGCAGAGAAGCCATAAGTTACTTATAGTTATGCAACCTTGAGCAAGTTACTTAACTTGGAGTAACTACAGTTTCTAAAACTGTACAATAGGGATATGAATAACTATAATCATAGATGTTGTGAGAATTAAGTGAAAAATATATGTGCATCTGCCTTACAAAATTTATACTCAGTAAGTGGAAATAGTATTAACTCCATTTGGCTGAAGTAGCCGACAACTTCAAATAACAATGACTTAGTATTTATTTGTTTCTCGTGTAAATAAAAGCTGGAGGCCAGCAGTCCAGGACTGGTGTAGTAACACCACAAAGCCATTGGAGACCCAGGTTCCCAAGTTGCATTATGACCCAACATGGTTGCTTGAGCTCCAGGCATCATGACCCCAGTCTAGGCAGCATAAATTAGAGAGCAGAAGGAAGGCATGCTGTGTCCCTTTAAGGACATTTGTTTGTACACACAATTTCTGATCACAACTTTGTCATATGTCAACACTTAGCTGAAAGGCAGGTTGGAAGGTGTAGGCTTTATTTCAGGTAGAATCTGGGTTTCTATTACTAATGAGGATGGATAGACAGATATTGGTGTAGCAACACTGTTTAGTCTGTCCCTCTGTCTCCCAGATGCACATCTTTCTTCCCACACATAGAATCATGTTCATCCCCGCCCCAGGGAGTCTACACTCAAGTGTCATCCACTTGCATCTAGATCAAAACCTGAAGTTTCTGGATTCAGGTCCTATCTACTTGGTTTGACTATGGCTCCTTGAGGTCTGATAACTAAAAGATGTTATGTGTCCCTGCACACCAAGCTCTGTGTTTGGAAGAGAAAAAGTTAACCCCTTGGCAAAGGTGGAAGAGGGGAGGCTGGCAACATTTTCAGTAGCTCCCTGCAAAATTCCTCTTAATGTCTCCACAGTCTCAACCCTTTCATGTTCTTGACTGAGGGGGAGGGTCCCAGGTGATTTAAAACCAGCTCTTAGTATTTCCTTTGTCAGTTCTGCATGTTGTCTGCTACCTCATTGTTGTGTGTGTGTGTGTGTGTGTGTGTGTGTGTGTTTGTGTGTGTGTTTTCAGTTCAAACATTTCTATTCAGTTGCATCCAGGTAGAGACAGCAAGTTGTTATAGATCAGATTATCTCTTGGGAAGAATCACACTTAATTATGTAAATACTATAGGAGAAGTGGGAACTTTGGGAAACATTGCTAGAGATTTCTGTGGCTTAATAAAAAGCTAACTTCCCAGGAGTTGGTTTGCAAAGCTCTGGGGAGGGGTGATGTCTCCATCTGTACAGAGGCCAGGGCCACAAAAAAGAAAACACACACACACACACACACACACACACACACACACACACAGAAAATGGGCTCCGTGCCTAAACTGGTTTAGCTCAGTGTATGGAGCGTTGGCCTGCGGACTGAAGGGTCCCAGGTTCGATTCCAGTCAGGGGCATGTACCTTGGTTGCGGGTGGGTCCCCAGTTGGGGGTGTGCAGGGGGCAGCTGATCGATGTCTCTCTCTCATCGATGTTTCTAGCTCTCTATCTCTCTCCCTTCCTCTCTGTAAAAAATTAATTAAAAAAAAAAAGTAGAGAAAAATGGGCTCAGAGCCAATTAGCTGGATTCAGCCCCGGTAAAGTCTTGGTATCTCTGTGCCTCAATTTTCTTATCTCTACTATAAATAAGGATGCTACTTCATAGAGATATAATGGCCAATGAATTAATTCATGAAAAACTATAGTTGAGGATGGTATTTTATTGGAGTGGCTCAGGGTTAATCAATTAATTCATATAAAGTGTCCAGGACAGTCTCTCTTTGGAGAGAGTCTCCATATGTTAGCACTGTTATTCTCCTTAAGAATCAAAGCTAAGGATGTTTCATGTAGCAGATAATAACATCCTTAAGATAAAGGTAACTGAGGAGAACTGATAGTCTGGTCCTTGATGTGAGTTGGCAACGAGGAGAGCCAGAGGTGATTCTAGGTCCATTCACATTTTGTGGCTTTTACTCTCTGTGCCCAGGCCTGGACCTGCCTAGGAAATACTTGGCCCTTGTTCAATGTTAGAGAACAACCTCTGTTCTGTTCTCTTTCACTGGGACTCCTCCTCAAACATCTCGCTGGTTCTGCTGACCCTCTGTGAGTGGCCTTCTTTGTTCTTGCCTTCAGCTAGCCCACGCCAGGACGTGGCTTTCTGGCGTGCTTACATTTTTTGCAGAAGGCTCTTGTTCTGATGATGTATTGCACAGATATCCCATGTGAACCAGACCTTCGTCACTGATATCCCTGTGGGAGTTGTGTCTCTCAGTTTGCACCGTGGCACGCAAGCATGCCACAAATGGCTGCTCGATGCCACAGCTCTGCTCTGTGGCCTGGCCACTCTCTTTCCCATGACCATAATTCTTTCTGCTTGTGTCCTCCATGTTCTCATCCTGGTCCCAGTACCATGATGACTCTGAGTCAGTGAGAAGGACTGTACTCAACCCCTCTTCTTAGTTAGGCTGAAAAGAGGTGTCCCCTTCCCCCGTGAGCTAACAGGTCAGCTAGCACTCCTGTAAAGTGTGATCTCACAGCAAGTGTCAAGAATTTCCTGTTCCAACATTTCTCCACCATAAGCTGCCTTTCTTCTCCTCTGCTTTAGTATCTGTGAAACAACAGAAAAGTCAGTAAGGGCTCATCTTCCTGAGAGAGAGTTGCCCTTTCTCATCCTTGTCTAAAATCACTAAGCTCCCAGAGAGAAATCATGACATAGGTTAGCACTTATCCTGTTATCTGTGGTGAAGAACCAGGCTTTATAACTTTCCAATTTTTAAAAATATTTTTTAATGATTTCAGAGCAGAAGGGAGAGTGATAAAAAGATCAACTATAAGAGAGAATCATTGATTGGCTGCCCCCTGCACAACCTCCACTGGGGATCGAGCCCGCAACCTGGGCATGTGCCCTGACCTCCTGGTTCATAGGTTGATGCTCAACCACTGAGCCATGCCAACCGGGAAATTAATTTCCAATTTTTCACAGATTAATACTTTTGTAAAATCCGAATGACTAGAAGAATGAAATTCAAACAAAAAATATAAGGCCATGGGTCATGTGCTTGAATGCCATAGCACTACCAACTGTCTATAAAAGTTTCTAAAGGCTCACTCCCAGGTTCCATGCCTATCTTGTCCGGGGTCAGGACAAACCGTTCACAGACCAGCACTTACTTGTGGGCCCTAGTGTGAGGAGCATTGGCCTGATGTTCAAAAAGGACCTCTGGTTTCATTCCATCATCTGTGTGTTTTCTGGACATTTGTAGATTGTTTCCACTTTGAGGTGCAAAACCAGAAAAGAGAACAAGAAGCAAGCGGAGGAGAAGGGAAAAGCCAAGCAGACGAACCCTGCAGGGAGCCTCTCCCCGTGGTTTCTCCCCCAAAGCCGCTCTCTCCCCTCTTCGCCCCTTCATCTCAGCTCCCACAAGACCCCCAAAACTGGACGCTCCTGCAGCGTCCCCTGCAGCATCCCCCTGGACCCCAGAGGGCTCTCCCGGCAGGTGAGGCGCTCTGTGGACCTGGAGCTGGCGAGGTGCCGGCAGCAAGCAGGCTTCCCCGTGATCAAGGAGAAGGAGGAGCCCTGGCTCTTCACCCCAGAAGCTGACACTGCAGCCCCAGAGCTGCTGGAGCCCACTCAGGAGGAGTGGAGGCAGGTGGGTGTGGCCAGGAGCTGCTCCCTAGGATTTGGCTGCCATCAGGAGGGACCCAGGATTTAAAAAAAAACACACATCAAATCTCATCTTTCTATGTAAATTCAGGGTATTATTATTATTAATATTATTATTTTGCCCGTCTTTCTCTATCTATCTCCAGGAAGATATTAGTATATGCCTAATGACTAATCAGGAAGATATTAATATTTGCCTAATGACTCATAGTTTAGAGTTTTGTGAAGGATGGGAAGATGTAGGCTCTATTGCCTGAGTAAACTTGGTTTAGTGACCTAGCATCGCTGGGATGAAAGGTAAGCCACGATTTCTTGGATGCTATTGTTTTATTTTTTGTTTGTTTGTTTTAATGTGTTAGAAAGATGACTGCTTTAGCTCAAAGCCAAAGGTCTGTCAGTAGCTTCTGTCCTCCTCTGTTATCAGGCAACCAAAGACTTTTTCAAAATCTCTGGAACGGTGTCACATGGCTATGCCCAGCTGTAAGGGAGACTGAGAAAGCAAATATTTAGTTTGGCACATTGCCACCCCAAACGCCCAATCAGCGTTTTGTTAGCAAGGAAGAAGAATGGCTATTGAGGATGTATTCACAATGCTTGCCAAAATAGAGGCATACCTCATTTTATTGCACCTCACTTTATTGTGCCCTACAGATGTTGCATTTTTTCCCCAATTGAAAGCAAGACCTTCCATCAGCAAAAAGATTACAACTCACTTCATTGCTGTTCCTTCTGCTCCTCCTCCTCCTCCTCCTCTTCTTCCTCTATTCACAGAAATGAATCTGAATGAATATCTGTCTAGTTTTTAGGAAAGACTCCATCTTTGTTCTTTCCAGGTTGTAGATATACTGTGGAGTGATCCCATGGCTCAGGAGGGCTGCAAGGCCAACACTGTTCGAGGAGGAGGCTGTTATTTCGGGCCGAATGTGACAAAACAGTTGCTACAGAAATACAACCTGCAATTCCTGATCCGCTCACACGAGTGCAAACCGGAAGGCTATGAATTCTGCCACAACCGAAAGGTAGGTGGACCCTCTGCAGTGTCACAAGAGCGGTCCCTATTGCTCCTCCCAGGTCTGGGTAAGCAAAGGCTTCTCACAACCAACTGAGCCTTGTATTTGTTACCCACTTGCAAACCATAACTGGTTCCTTCACAGTAATTCATCATTGGCTTTTAGAGCCTCTTTAAAATTCAGTTTTGTTTGAGAACCCCACTCACTCTAAGAGGAGGGTAAGGAGAAGTTTGCTCCCACTTCATGGATGCGAATATGGCCTGGGGTTTTCTCAGCCACATCTTTATACTTCAAGTCACATTGCTCGCTGTCACATGTCTCAAACAGCAGCACATAATAACAGGACTTCTGCACCCTGCCCAGGCAGGGATCCTAAATTGTTTGTCTTCTCCTGCCTAACCTTTAGGCATCTCTAAATCCTGCAATGTTTGCCTAGGCTAATACCATTAGGGTGGGAGTATTCCCAGGAATACTGATTCTACAGGAGAACAACAGTTTTCCATGCAAAAAAAAACAAACGAGATTAAGTAATATGATAAATATTTGGTTAAATAGTTATGTAAGTTTCTTTATTGCAGGACTTCTAAGGAATTTTAATTTCCTATATTTATTGTAAATCTCCAAAAAAAGATGCAGTGTTTAGCATTTTCCAGTATATTGACAATGGAAACTTTTTTCACAGAGCATCTTGGGGGCTCTGCACTGTGGGAAAATGCTTTGAGGCCTCATGCCAGCAAGTTAGTAACATATTTGCGTGGTGCTTATAAAGGCCATCTCAGATCATTGGGCCCAGCTGGCCTCTAAGTTGAATCAATGAAGTTTTTTCTATGACTCCTCCTAGTTTTTCTTGGGACAACAGTGTGAAGAAAATATCTTGTGGATGTTTATCAGAATTCAAGTTTTTATTACTTGGGTCACAACTCCTGTCCTACTAGCATTAATGACTTTAAATAAAGACCCATAAGCGAGGTCAAGGAGAAAGAGCAGCCCCTGAAATTGGGTTGGACCCTCTAGGGTTGAGGGCAAAGAATTTTCCAGGGAACCTGAATGCCTGTTTCTCTTCTCTTGACTTAGGTGTTAACCATCTTTTCTGCTTCCAACTACTATGCAGTTGGCAGTAACAGAGGGGCCTATGTCAAACTGGGGCCAGCCTTGACACCACACATCGTGCAGTATCAAGCCAACAAGACGACCCACATGCTGACCATGAGGCAAAGGCAAGACTTTCCAATGAGTGGTTTCAGAAAAGCAGAATGAGGGTTTTTATAGAATCTTTGAATTGTCAAATGTTATTACATTTACCTAAATTCTAAGTGAGAATTCAGAATTTGGCTCTTTCAGAAGTAAGGCGGATCTATAATAGACATTATAGGCAAGTGCCTCTTCCTTCTCCACATACTCCAAAATCTCTACTTCCTCATCATTAATGGAAGGAACAAGTTTGTTTCCTGCAAATTTGCTTTTATTGAAATTTTTCTCAGTGGAGGCATCTTGGTAAAACCCATGGTCCATCCACCAAGTCTTTCCAGGGTCACTCTTCCATTCTCTCTCATCCTTAAAGAATATGTGCTATCCCATTAAACCCAGCCAAAGTTCTTTCACTATCTAGAGATTTGGCAGATGGATTTCAGTGTACACACCTGATAACAATGGCCCTTTCCTCCTGGGAAGGAAATCTATACTAATAAAAGAGAAACATGCAAATTGACCACCGCACCACTACACCCACCAGCCAATCAGGAGCAAGAATGCAAATTAACCCAACAAAGATGGCAGCGACCATGGAGCCAGAGTGAGCAGGAAACTTGGGTTGCTCCTAGTGATGGAAGAAGCCAAGCTTCCCGCCCGCCCTGGCTGACCTTGGCCTCCACTCAAGGCTACAAAGTTTCTATTATAGAAGACAAATAAATCCCAGATACCTGCTTCCAGCCATCCCTGTCTTCTGCTCAAGAAGGTGATGAAAAAAAAGAAAAGAAAATGAAAACAAGGAGGGCCTGGGAGCTTGGGTTGCCAGAGTGTGTGACCAGCCTGCAAATAGACATCAGCCCCTCACCCAGGCTGGCCAGGCACCCCATGGCCCAATCCCTGTAAACGGGCAGTCAAGCATCCCTCCAGGGGTCCCAGATTGGAGAGAGTGCTGGCTGAGCTGAGGGACATCCCTGCCTCATGCACAAATTTTGTACACCAGGCCTCTAGTATATAATATTACTTAAATGGCTTCTGTTGAGATGATTCTGAGTTGTAATTTTAGTTAGAACATATCACACATTGAGTGTTATTATAAAGTATATATATCTCACAATGAACTTATGAAATACATCATGTAAGAATTTCTGCTTTTATATATGAAATTATTAAGGAACAGAGATTAAATCAGCTGCCCATGGTCACATAGCTCATAAGTAGTGAAAGTTAGCCTTGACTCAGGTAGTCTTAATTAATTTTTTTTTAATTTACCTGTTTCTTTGTCTCTGCATTTTGGCTGCTTCCTTTATTTAATTTTTAAAATAAGATACATAACTTTAATGAGTATGAAACTTTCAGTTTAAAAAAAAATATATTTTATTGATTTTTTTACAGAGAAGAAGGGAGAGGGATAGAGAGTTAGAAACATTGATGAGAGAGAAACATCAATCAGCTGCCTCCTGCACACACTCCTATTGGAGATGTTTCTGAAAACAAGGTACATGCCCTTGACTGGAATCGAACCTGGGACCTTTCAGTCCACAGGCTGACGCTCTATCCACTGAGCCAAACCAGTTAGGGCGGTAATCTTATTTAAGAACTCATACACTTACTATGCAACACTGCCTCCCATCAAAAACAGGGCTCCAGAATATACAGCTACTAACAGATACAGTTTTAGTGGCACTAAACAAACTTTTAAAATTATCAGATGAACTAAATTCAAAATCAAAACAAGTTAGTATAAATCCATTGGAAAGAACACATTAATATTTAGCATTTGCCTTGTGTGAGTGCTATAAAAAATACATTATTTTAAATCATTCTTGAGTCCAAAATACTCAAAGTTATTAAACAGGTAAGTTGTTTAAAAAATTAAGGCCAGCATTACTTTAAAAAGAAATATTATGTGAAAATTTAAACTCACCAAGCAATAATAGTTAAACCTACTGTGCAGCAGAATCATCTGTGAAGCTTTATTTAAAAAAAAAATCAGTCATCTGAGCCTCCTCCCAGTTCCACCAAATTAGAGTATCCAAGGGTGGGCCCCAGGCACCTGAAATGCTATGATTTCATATGATTTCAGTGTTGTCACTACAAGAGGAGTCACTGTATGGAATCCTATAAATAATATGTTTAATAACATAGTGAAAGATCACTCAGCTCTTTAAAATCTTCATTGATTGCATCAGAGCAAGTACAACATTACCCAGAAGTCACTTGTCCAGCAGCTTCAACTATTTGGACCACAACGGAGAACTTAGAAGGAAGGGAGACGTGCTTCTGACCAGTCATAATTGATGTCTTGAAGTACAAGAATTCAGTATCATGTGTTCTACTTAGAGAAACTCCCACTCAGAGTTCACTTACTTTTGGTGTAAATCCACATCTCACAATGATAGCCTGGCGTCCACCTGTCAAGATTGATTCCTAACTCTACCCCTTATTAGCTATGTGCCCTTGGGCTTGTTATGTACTCTGTAATGGGCATAATAGTCTTACCCACCTCAGTGACTATTGTAACTGAGAAAACGAAATAAGTTTTATCTTGTTATTCAAAAATCTTGCCTTGTGACTGTTTAATGTGATAATAAATTACAAGGAAAGTATGGTTTTTGAAAACAGATATCATTTATTGAGTGCTTTTTAAGTGCCAAGTTTTCTACTAAGTGTAGTACATGAATTTACTCTTTTATTCTTCACAATAATCTTGTGAGGTAGGTAATATTTTTATCTCTATCTTGCAGATGGGCAAACTGACGTACAGCGAAGTTATATAACTTTACCATACTATTCTATCCTGGGTAGGACAGCAGCATTCCACAGACCACTTAAAATTTATCCTATTTGTGCATAGCAGGGAAAAGTGGGCAGTGAGGGGAGAGGAAGAGGAAGGAATAAGAGATGGAGCTCTTCTCTCAAAAACTGAATCCTTGGGAAGTTGAGATATTAAGGACAAGAGAGGCAAAATATAGTAAAAACCCATGACTATTTTTTCTATAGTAAAATGTTCCTTTTTTTTTTTTCCTTCTGTCCCAGGATTAGCAGAGTAGAGGAGTCAGCTCTCAGAGCTCTGAGGGAGAAGTTATTTGCTCATTCCTCAGATCTTCTTGAGGAATTTAAGAAGCATGATGATAGTAAAACTGGTAAGTTAATCAAGAAAGCTATTCATAATGGAAGGACGCTGATAAAAAACACACACTTGTTTTACAGTAGTTAGCAAATAAATATTTGCTGAATGAACAGATGGCCAAATGACTTCTTTGACTACTTCCTCCATTTAATTCAAGTCAATGTCCAGTTATATTTTCTAAATATTAAAATCCCATGCTCTTAACAGAATATGAACTTGGCTAAATATAGGTGGTGAGGGTGAAAAGAAATGGAGTCAAGGGAGGGAGGATAAGGCCAGAATTAAGCCAAAAGCAACAGGTGGGACAGGTTACAGAAGTCTGCCCAAGATTAGCAAAATTTTAATTACTTGACTTCTTGTTATTGTCAAGTGTGCATTTACCTGTTCTTCATTCTATTATAAAAATGAGCAGTTTTGTCTTTTGGAATGTGTGATGGACATTAACTACATGTACTCATATTAAAAAAAACAGCAGTAATTGTCATACAGTCATAACAATATTTTTTCCTATACAAGTGAACAACCAATGCTGTATTTGTATAATGGTTTTTGCTGTTATTTGTCTGAGTTTTGTGTGATTTCCAGTAGTATTGACAGATATAGCAAATAAAGATAGGATGCCGAGTTAAATTTGAATTGTGGACAGATAATAAAAGTCTTTAAATATAAGTCTGTCCCATGCAACATTTGGGATATACTTATACCTCGTGGTCTGTTTGAAATTTAAATCTCACTCAATATCCTGTATTTTATCTGGCAACTCTACTTTCATGACTACGACCAACAAAAACAGTGTCTAATATTTCTATTGCCTCCGATAGTAAGAAGTATGTCAGGGTAAAATGGCACCCACTGTTGGGCAGGAAACTGGTCGTATAGGTGACAAGACAACAAGTTAGCTCTTTTCTGTAGGTCTAATCACCCTGAGTGACTGGGCAGCAGCTGTGGAGTCCGTGTTGCATCTAGGACTGCCATGGCGAATGCTGAGGCCACAGCTGGTGAACAGCTCAACAGATAACATGCTGGAGTACAAGTCCTGGCTGGAGGACTTGGCCAAAGAACAACTGAGTCACGAGGTAATGATGAGGAAATGGTGGGTGAGGGCATATTGTAGACCATAAGGCCCTTATGGAGAACTTTGAATCAGATCAACCAAATATTGAAAACCCAAAAAGGAAGATGAATGGGAAAAGGGAACAACTATTTGTTGAGTTTCCATGTGTCAGACTTGACGGTAAGGGATTTACATATGTTGCTTCAGTTTATCCTTGAAATCACACCAAGATTGAGGTATTATCAGCCCCAAGGTACCCATGAGGACACTGATCACAAAGGTTGAGCTACCAACCTCTGATCATAGAGTTCCTAAGTTAAAGAACCGAGACTCAAACCTAGGTCTGACTTCCTTGATTTCATTCTGCTTCCTCCATTAAGAAAGTATTTATTCAAGAAATACTTGTTGCATACGTAATGTATTTGAAACTGTGGGCTAGCTAGGTACTTTTTAAAAATAGCTCTATTGCAATGTAATTCACATTCTATACAATTCATCCATTTGAAATGTATAATTCAATGATTTTTAGTATACTCTCAGATATGTGCAGAGAACATATTTACCATGCGCTACAAACTCTTTTTTAAAAATATATTTTATTGATTTTTTGCAGAGAGTGAGGGAGAGGGAGAGTTAGAAACATCGATGAGAGAGAGACATTGATCAGCTGCCTGCTGCACGCCCCCTACTGGGGATGTGCCCGCAACCAAGGTACATGCCCTTGACCAGAATCGAACCCGGGACCCTTCAGTCTGCAGGCTGACACTCTATCCACTGAGCCAAACCGGTTTTGGCAACACTACAAACTCTTAAGCCATTAGAGCATTTGTCAGGCTGAAGGAAGTTGAGGGTGAAAAGATGGTAAAACATCTTCAGGTTTTTTCAAGGGTGTCTTACTGTCAGGATTGATTGTGTGTTGATTATATATTAAGGAAAGCTAAACATAAGATATAGAAGGAAGGTGAGTTTTTTTCTTACAGAACATACAGTCAAGTTTGCTGGAAACACTGTATCGCAACCGATCCAACCTGGAGACCATTTTTAGGATCATAGACAGTGATCATTCAGGTAAAGGCACTCATTTTCCTGTCCCTTCTGACAGCAAATATTTTACCTCCCATCCTTTGGGCTTCTTCCTGAGTATGTAGCTCTCTACTGAGGTACTTTGAAAGCCAAGGAAGTAATGACAATGCTTAGAAATGGCAGAAACCAGAAAAGTACTTGAACAATACCAGCAGTCTATATAGAAGAGGGCTTGGGCAGAGAAGTATCAAAACCAACTGAATGAGAACTTCTTATAGGAAGAATAATTATTAGTGATTGAGAGCAGGTGTTCTTGTAAGAATGTCAGAGGAAAATGAACCTTGAAAACAGACTAACTGAATGACTTCCTCTCTCTGGTAAGGGTTCATCTCACTGGACGAGTTCAGGCAGACCTGGAAGCTGTTCAGCTCTCATATGAAGATTGACATCACAGATGACTGTATCTGTGACCTTGCCCGGAGCATTGACTTCAACAAGGATGGCCACATTGACATCAATGAGTTCCTGGAGGCTTTCCGCCTTGTGGAGCAGTCCTGCTCAGAGGGAAATGCCTCAGATTGCCCACAAGCCACCAACACGAATAACAGTGGCTCCTGGCCTGCCACTGAAGACAGCCTGGTCTCTGCTACCCAAGTTGCCTCATAAGTGATGCCAAGCGATATCACTGGAATAGTTTCCTTATTCTCCATACATTTGTGAAACTTCATGCTGAGAATTTGCCAACAACATGCATCAGAATCACCTTTGTATTTGTGGTACAGGGTGGTGTGTGTGCGTGTGTGTTGTATTTTTAAATATATAGGTGACATAGCCTATATATTTAGGATTTTCACAAGGTGGGACCCAAGTGTTAGTAATTTTTAATTCTGAAGTCAATCCTAGTTATGAATAACTGATCATTCAACTCCCTCATTGTTTCCATTTTCACCTTTTATTTATTACTAGAGGCCCAGTGTACAAAATTCATGCACTTGTATGATCTCTAGGCCTAACCTGCAATGGGGGCCATCTTCTCCGGCTGCCAGCAGCCGGCCCTGCCCCCACCCACACCCACCTCCAGTTCCCTGTTTGCTATTGGGTGATCAGAGCCTGCTGGCTAGGGGAAGGGACTGAGAGATTGGCTGGCAGGCCCCGATCGGGTGATCATGACCTGTGGGCTAGGAGAAGCTCCTGCATTGAACATCTGCCCCCCTGGTGGTCAGTGCACATCATAGCGATTGGTTGTTCTGCCATCGGGTCAATTTGCATATTACTCTTTTATTATATAGGATTTTTAAAATGTTATATTGGTAAAGGAAAGTTCTGAAAAATTATTTATGTAACCCCATGACCTAAATGTATGGATTCTTTTTCTTATTATAACTATAGTATTATATAATTTAATGTTCTGCTTTTTTTATAAATGCACACCTAATTATAAATACTTTCCTATGTTACTACATAGTCCTCATGATTACTAGTTTAATGGCTGCATAATTTTCTTTCAAATGGATGCACTATAGTCTAGTTAGCCATTCCTCAATTGTCCAACTTGTGTATTATTTCCAGTTTTTCTTTATTATAAATAACACTGTGGTTAATAATTTTATCATTTAACTTCTACAAAAATCTTTTAAATTACACATTTTCTTAGGATCAAATTCCAGGTATGGGATTCTTTATCAAAGGGTGTTAATATTTGTCTATAAAGAGATTTACTATTTAAAAATTGGTCCCATATGGCTATGAGTCAGAGAGGTCCCAAGATCTGTAGTTAGTAAGCTGGAGACCCAGAAAAGCTGATGGTGTGTTCCCAGACTGAGTCCACCTCCAAAGGCAGAAGAAGACAATGTCCCAGCTCAAAGACAGTCAGGCAGAGAGAGAATTCTTTCTTACTCAGCCTTTCTGCACTATTCAGACCTTCAAGGAGTTATATGAGGCTTTACTCACTTTATGTTAATTCCATCCAGAATACCCTCACACGTGTACCCAGAAATAATGTTTAACCTACATCTGGACACCCCATGATCAAGTTGACATCTAAAATTAAGCATCACAGGTGTGAGTATTTTTATGGCAGTTTTTTTTTTTTTCAGAACTGAGTATACCAGTTTAACCATAAATTCACAAGTTTTGGGTGTGATCATAAGCTTCCCCAATCAGTTTCCCTTAGGATTTTCCCTATCTGATTAAATGTCAATTTCATTCTGCCAGTTTCCTTATTTTTAAACAGAAAACAGAAGCTTGACTTCTCGCTTTTTCTTATTTCCCATATATAATCCATCAGCAGATTTGTTGGCTTTACTTTCAAAACACCTACAGAATTTAACATCTTCTTAATTCTCCTTTGCTAACTCTCTAGTCTAAGCCATATTACCTCCCCACTTCCTCCTTTATCTATATAACAGGATTATCAAACTTTTTGATCACAAGATGCTTTTATACTCTTAAAACTTATTAAGATCTCAAAGAGCTTTTGTTTATGTGGGTTATATCTATTGATGTTTTCTATATTAGAAATTGAAACAAAAATATATAAGATACTTATTAATCAAGTTAAAATAATGTATCTATCATATATTAACATAAATAACATTTTAAAACTTTTTTGAAATAATTATAGATTCATAAGAAGTTGAAAAATAATACAGCAAGATCTCATGCTCCTATTACCCAGCTTCTTCCAGTGGTGATATCTTAACTCTACTGCATTATCAAAACCAAGAAATTGATAATAAATAACATATTTTAAAGAAGATTAAAAAAACAAAATTAGTGAGAAAAGGAACATTGTTTTACATATTTGCAAATATCTTTCATGTCTCTCTTAATAAAAGATGTTTACATCTGCTTTTGCAATCAAGCAACTATTATATATTTTGTTGGATAACTTATGTGAAAAACATTGAGCCTCATACAGGCATGCAGTTGAAACAGGATGGAGTATTTTAATGGCTCTTTCAGATAATTGTGGATATTCTTTTTGATACTATACCAAAAGTTGACAAGTGGTAATGTAGAAATGGGAATTTGAAACCATATCAATTAAAAATTTTATGCTGTCAATATCATACAGCCAATGATAACCAGGAACACACTTGTAATTGAACAAAGTTAGGTCTGTTGAATGTTGCAGCCTAGCCAATAGCAGCCCCAGCTGGTAGTATATGGAGAACAATCATCAAGCTGAGCACAGCAACCTACAGAATTGTGCAACATAATACTACTGGAGGCCTGACACACAACATTTATGCACTGGGGCGAGGAGTCCCCCTCAGCCCGGCCTGTGCCCTCTTGCAGTTCAGGACCCTTCAGGGGATGTCCGATTGCTAACTTAGGTCCTTAGAGCTGCTTGGGAGGCAGGAGAGGCTCCCACTACCACTTCTACACTCACCAACCGTGAGCCTGGCTTCTGGCTGAGCATCTGACTCCTGCATTGAGCATCTGCCCCCTGGTGGTCAGTATGCATTATAGAGACCAGTTGTTCCACTGTTTGGTCAATTTGCATATTAACCTTTTATTATATAGGATAAATGATTATTGTTGCTTTATTTTGGGGATAATTGGTTACAGAGCATTAAATGACCCAAAACATTGATAATCCAAGAAATTAAAGTTTAGCTGTGATAATCAAAATTGAAGAATAATTTCAGGATTGGCTCATATTCCCAGAAACATTGTTTTCAGGGAATATGCTAATACACGTAGTCATGAAAGTCTTTCCATTTGGGAATGTTTTTTATATAACTGTGTGTGTGTGTGTGTGTGTGTGTGTGTGTGTGTGTGTGTTTAAATGATTACTACTGCTGCTGGATATAGAACTCACATGCAGGTATAATTAGGGTTCCACAAATCTCTAAGAATCATTGCTTTATTTATTTATTATTATTAATTTTTAATCCTCACCTAACTATATTTTTTCATTGATTTTTAGAGAAAGTGGAAGAGAGAGGAAAGACAGAAACATTGCTGTGAGAGAAACACATCAATAACTTGCTTCCTGCATGCTCGCTGACCAGGGCCCAGGCCAAGGAGGAGCCTGCAACCAAGATATGTGCCCTTGACTAGAATCAAACTTGGGACCATTGGTCAGCAGGGTGACACTCTATCCACTGAGCCAAACTGGCTAGGCAAGAATTTTTTGCTTTAAATTTGAATATTTATTTTTGTAGAACTCAAAACCTCCTTTTTATCTGTGTATTTTAATGATTAAAAGAAAAGCATGAAGTTCATAATCTCTGGGTTTATGTCTTGAAATATTTCCCAGAAACTCAAGATTCAAAAGGAACTTTCAACATTGAGAACAATCTCAAAACCACTTCGATTACAGGTGTCTGCTGGAACGTTCCAGGAAGAACATCGCTGCTCCTACAAACAGCCTGGTCCAGATTGAGGAGAGAGACACATGTTAGAAAGTTTTCATTCTTATCAAGCATCAGCCTGCTATGAGAATCTGAGTCAGAGGTTTGGATTTCAGTTCTGGCTGTGGGGTCTGTGAGGTCAGCTGAGCTAGGAAAACTATACTGAGCGCCCTGTCTGCCTGTCAGGAGGCAGGGAGAGGCCTTGACTACCAACACAGGTGTGTTGATTCTGGGGGCTAATGAACACAAACACAAAGAATTTCTTGACATATCTTAGTCTTAAACTAAATGATACAGAGTCAAATTGCTTTATTACCCACTAGTACAAACTGTTTTTCCCAGATGAACATCATTTTAGGCATGCAATTTTTTTGGTAAACAGATTAGATTCATTATTATAATTAATTTTAATTTTAAGCTGTCTCAAATGTACTCACTCAGTTTCTTAAAAAAAAACAAACAGCTACTTTTCTGGTATCTTATGGCAAATGAAATTGGTTTTTCAATTACAGTATTGAGGTAGTGTTTTCTTTAAAAATAAGTGTCCAGACTTTGAGAAACATCCTTGCAGATAAAAGTCCAAAACTCCATGCTGTAGCCTGTGCTTATTTCTACAGTTTCAAATTTGTGCTGCTTCCCAAACCCTTTCTAGCTACTTGGGTCTTCCCAGAACCCCCCTATTATACCACTCCTTTCACATCCTAGTTCCTGTGCTGAATTGCCCTCTCCTGGTTGGGTTGGCCTCATTCTTCAAGACTCAGCACAATGCCTTCTCCTCTAGAAACTTTTCTTTCTTTATTTTATTTTCTTTTAAAAAAATATATTTTATTGATTTTTTTACAGAGAGGAAGGGAGAGGGATAGAGAGCTAAAAACATTGATGAGAGAGAAACATCAATCAGCTGCCTCCTGCACACCCCCTATTGGGGGGCCCTTGACCAGAATCAAACCTTGGACCCTTCAGTCTGCAGGCCGACGCTCTATCCACTGAGCCAAACCGGTTAGGGCTAGGAAGACTTTTCTTGAGCCATCAGCTCCCCACTTCCTTTGCTTGGCCACCAGCTTGCCTGGATTCCTTCCAAGGAGCCTGGCGGTGACTGACTTGCATGCCAGTATCCTCCTCTGGTCTGTGAGCCCCCTAGTAACAGAGCGCCAGTTCCATGTCTTGCTCTCTTCACCATTCGCCATTTGTCATGGTCCACTGTCCAGGTACACAGTTTGGCACTCTATACATAACTTTGAGTATGATGAATATTCAATGAATATTAATAAGGGTAAAAAATATGTATCCTTGTTTATTTTTTATTGATTTCAGAGAGGAAGGGAGAGGGAGAGATAGATAGAAACGTTAATGATGAGAGAGAATCATTGAAAGGCTGCCTCCTGCACTCCCCGACCTGGAGATTGAGCCTGTAACCCTGGATATGTGGCCTGATGGAGAACCGTGAACTCCTGTTTCATAGGTTGATGCTCAACCATTGAGCCACACTGGCCAGGCTATCCTTGTTTCTAAGTTGGAATCTACCATCAGGTTACAAATTCAGTCTAAAATGTCTCCAGAAAGATTAATGGTCAGAAAAAAAACACTATCACACAGAACCCAACCTAATCACGGCAACAACAAAAAACAATTTTTTAACAGAAAGATAAAACAACAACAAAAAGTACGAAGATGCACAGAGATTTTTATTTAAGTAGTAATATTCTGGTAGAGTAAGCATGTGGGGAAATAGGCATTATTGGGTGAGTCGTAAACTGGTGCAAGAAATGTTCATTCTCTTTGACCCAGTAATTCTGGATGACTAGCTTCAGAAAAAAATCTCAAAAGCACAAACCCCCCACAAACAGAGATGTTCTTGGCGGCACTGTTTGTACTATAAAAAAACAAACAAACTGGAATCTACTCTAAAGAGGAGGGATGAACAGATTACCACCTCCCCCAATTCTATGACATAATTTGTAGATATTACAGAGAATAATTTACCATTAGCTGTGGTTAGTCTTAGGTGTGGGTTCATGTGGGACTCTCACTTTGTATTTACATAGTACGCCAGGAAAGTTTTGAATGAAATTTTGGAAAAACATTAAATTGTCAAGACGACCGTTATTCAGTATCTTTTGAAGTTTTTCACATGATTATGAGATGAGGCACATTTATAATTAAATATGCAATAAAATACATTTATACAAGCCAAACTACAATTTGATTTCCCTTTTTAAAAAGGCCACCACACCTCAGTAATTTTTTACGCCACCAGATGTCACTCTGAGCTAATGTGCTGTGCGGTAACAGTAACTGTCACAAAATGCTCATTTCCTTGTCGCCACTAGGCAGACTTAGAATGTTACCTGGTCTCAGGAGACCCTGACGCCCAGGGAAAGTCTGCAGGTGCAGGAAGAGAGGACAGGCAACGACACAGAGAGGTGGAGGCAGCGGGTCTGAGGGGCGGGACTAAACCCAGTTAGGAAAGGGATCCTTCAGGAAGGAAGAAACAGCACACGCTGGCCATGGTCAAGCTCCTTCATTCTGAGCCATGCATTCATGTGTGTCAGCAGCCTCACCTTGACAATTGGGTTTCAAAAATTTCTATCTTCACACAAAGAATCTTTCCAGCATCTAGGAAGAAATTCTGAAAAAAATAAATTCAAACCAAATTTGATCAAGTTTCTGGATCTACCCACTAAATGATAGGAGCTAGAGAGCAGGGG
>JAAGEH010002528.1:41616019-41721614 GCA_011751065.1 Lasiurus cinereus | reverse complement strand
GGACAAAAATCATAAAGCATCAAACAGACTGTGAAATTACAGCAGAAAGATTAAAGTTAGGTGTGGTAGATAAGTTATCAATCAAAGGACTTGTATGCATGCATATAAGCATAACCAATGATCACAGACACTGGGGGGTCGGGGTATGCCTGCGAGGGAGGGGGGGCAATGGGGAGATATGTATAAAAAATTAATAAAAATTAATTTAAAAAAAGGAATTCCTATTAATGTTTTAGGTATGATATTGAAATTACATTGTTTTGAAGTCCTTACAGAAACATACTGAAAAGTGAGTGATTCGTTTCAAAATAGGGGCCAGTGTGTGAGAGCGTGGATCCAATCACAATGGCCAGGAGGTGGTCGCTGCGAAAGCTGGGTGATGATTACATAGGGTTAATTACACTCTTCTCTTTGCTTTTTCAGTGAGGATTTTTACACAATAAGCATTATTTAAAATTAGGCATCAGTGTTAAGGTGGCAGGAATAAATGACACACTTAACACGGCAAACAATCAACTTTTCTCAGGCCATACCTAGAGCCGGACAAGAACCATTGCAGTCCTTAAACTTCTGAGTGGGCACGAGTTAAATAAACACAATTCGGTGGTGGTGGTGGTGTGTGTGTGTGTGGGGGGGGCAATAGGAAGATATGTACACATGTAATACATTAATAAAAAATAAAAAAATAAAAAAGAAACAATTCATCATTATTATTACTATTGTTATTATTGTTGGAATTTGGTAACATGGGGATGGGGGGGAAAGAAATCACCAAATTTCACTAAGCATCAGTTTTCTCATCTATAAAATGGACATCAGACAACAATATTTTCTAGGGGAGTCATGGGCCTTGAATGGGAGAAGCACATAAAAGAGTATTTTGAAACCTATAAAGTACTACCCAAGGGCTAACATTTGTTTACTTGATAACAACAGTTCACTTATTCACACATAGAATGTTTAGGTGTGGGTGGGTCCTGGAATATGGATTTTTTTTTTAAATGATGTTTTAATTGATTTTTAGAGAGAAAGGGAAAGGGACAGGAAGAAACAATGATGTGAGGTGAAGCATCTATTGGCTGCCTCCTGCATGCTCCCTACCCAGGATTGGGCCTGCAACCTGGGCATGTGCCCTGACCAGGAATCGAACTGGCAACCTTTCAGTGCAGGGTCAACACCCAACCAACTGAGCCACCCTGACCAGGGCCAGGGCCTTTTTTTTTTTAAGCTTCACAGTGATTGGTTCCACCCTACAACCCGGGTTGACAACCATTTGTCTAATTGAGCTTTGATTCGTGAGTAGTTCTGAGCAATCATTGAGAAGATTGGGTCTGGTTGATGTCGTTCTCAAGGAACTGTTAATGAGCAGAGGTGCCTTCGAGGTGTTCATCCTGAGGACAGGCCTTGTCCAGCTGTACACATCTTGTGGCATCTGGCCACATCTGACCCCCCACTTGCTGACCCAAGAAAGGTTTCAGATATTTCTCATGGAATTTTCCACTGTGTTTTTCTTCCTTACAGGAGATTAATCTTTTCCGGTTACAAAAGGTTTTGTGTTTTGTAAACTTCCCAGTTTCAGATATGAGCCAGAGAGACAGGTCAGAGTTCCTGAGTCAGATTCCAAGTCAGACCTTCCGGATTTTGTACTCCTGAGTCATGCTGAGCCCTGAAACCAGGGGGTTTGAGATAGGAGAGCAGTAAGCCTGCCACATTATTCGGCCCAGCACAGAACTCCCCAGCAGTAACTTCCTGTCTGATCTCCTTGTTTGTTCCTGAAGTTTCTGTAAAGAGAGAACTAGGATCTGTTGAAGTCCTTAAGAAAGAGGCGGTGGAGGGAGGGGAGTCTGGGATAAGAGAGTAAAGTTTCTGAAGGGACAACATAAAATAGCTCCAGATTTTCTAGTCTCTTTACTAGAAGCGTGGGCTGTGTAAAATTGCGGAAACAGCCCTAGCTGGTTTGGCTCAATGGATAGAGCATCTGCCGGCACACTGAAGGGTCCCAGGTTCAATTCTGTCCAGGGGCACTTGCCTGAGCTGTGGGCTTGATCCCCAGTAGAGGGCGTGCAGGAGGCAGCCAATCAGTGATTCTCTCTTATCATTGCCTTTTCTATCTCTCTCACTGATTATATCGTGCCTGTCTCTCTCAGGGGATAAGGAGAAAGTCTCCTCATGGTTGGGCTGTACTAACAAGCTAGTTAGGACCCCCCCTTTCTAGCCTCTGGTTTGGTCTGCTTCCACGCTCTTAAGGCCCAGAACCAGACATTTTCTCTTGTGCTCAAACCTCTCTTCCCATTTAAATATCCAAGTCTTGATGTTTCCTAATGGGCTAAGTAGACCCTGGTTGCTCAAATACCCCCTTGCAATGTTTTATTCTACTTACACATGCATCTATGCACACTGGGTCTGACCCTCAGGCTATAGCACCCTCCCTTTATCCAGGTCAAAAGGCTGTATTCCTACCGAATGAAATGGGGGAACAAAACTTCCTCTGTCAAAACATGATTCATCCATTTCCATGGATTTATTTTAAGTCTTTTAAGTTGAAATTCTCAAGATGTATCTCCTAACCAAACTATGAATTCATTATGGTACTTTCCTAGTTGTTGCAATTATCTGTCCTCATTGAAGAGAGGACAGAAGAATTAGAATTATTAATGATGCATGAATAACCACAAAAATGTATTATCATCAAAGACAAGGGTCTTAGCCCCACAAAGAATGAGGTGTTGGTAGGAAATCCCTGTCTGATTCCTATGTAAATGAGGGTCATCAGACCCATTTTTAAAAAAATGTGCTGATATTACAAATCCTTAATATCTACATATATATAAATACCATTTAATTATCCAGATCACTTGGAAACAAGATTTCAAAGAACGTCTTCATTAAGACTAGTGGATGTTTCACTCTTCCTGGCGTGCAAGGTAGTATCCTTCTAATTATAAATTATCTTATCTTGCTAAAGACAGGCAAATTAAAGAATTTAGTTTAATGTAACAACTAACATTTTAGCTCACTTTTATAATCATGCATATGTTTTTATTTGATTCTTTATTGTTTTATATGCCCACATGTATATTTATCTTAAATATGTTACTCTGATGTTTGCTCTGGGTTATATTCACACTTTAAAACACATTACGACTAAAAACAAATGATATAAAAAGAAGAGTGACAAAATTCTACATAAATAGAATTTTAAAAGGTGTCTTCAAATGTACAGTCCTTCTCGCCTCCATATTTTTAGCAGTGTAAGGAAAAATAAGGGGAACATGTGCACTTATCAGAAAGGAACATGAAGAATGTAGGCCTTCCTGAGAGGAAACAATATCTACATAAACTTGATCTTTATATCATCTCTTGAATTCTCTCTTCCCATTTCAAATATTGTTTAACCTTGAGAATGGACTTTAAATTAACGATTGGCAATTTGGTTCAGAAAATGTTCTCTTATGGCATTTCACAGATCTAGGATTGTTGGACATGTGCTGTTATTTTCTGTCTTGATTTGTTTTAATGTTACATGTATAGCCCTCTTTGTAAAAAATATTTTAAATGGCCAAGACCGGTTTGGCCCAGTGGATGGAGCGTCGGCTTGAGGACTGAGGGGTCCCAGGTTCAATTCCGGTTGTGGGCCCATCTCCACTGTGGGGCATGCAGGAGGCGGCTGATCGATGTCTCTCTATCATTGATGTTTCTGACTTTCTATCTCTCTCTCTCTTCCTCTCTGTAAAAATTCAATAAAATATATTTAAAAAATATTTTAAATGGCAGAATTAATTTTTATAATAAACATTTACCATAAATGACATGTCTTCCAAAAATGAATCAATTAATATACTCTTTATGCAAATGATAGTATTCTGCTGATAAAGAAATATATCAATTATATTTGTTTTTAGAATGTCTCATCTCCTTTTCCCTTGAAACAATAAAAAAGGCACTTTGCATATAATTTGAAAAGTATTATTATTATTATTTTTAAAATATATTTTATTGATTTTTTACAGAGAGGAAGGGAGAGGGATAGACTATCAGAAACATCGATGAGAGAGAGACATCCATCAGCTGCCTCCTGCACACCCCCACTGGGGATGTGCCTGCAACCAAGGTACATGCCCTTGACCGGAATCAAACCTGGGGCCTTTCAGTCCGCAGGCCGATGCTCTATCCACTGAGCCAAACCAGTTTCGGCGAAAAGTATATTATTAGCATTATAATTTTTCTTGGTCCCACGAAAAATGTAAATGATTGCAAAAAAAAGTCACCACGATACAGTAGGAAACAGAAATTTTTTGTACCTATGAGAATTTACTAATATACCAAATAAACAATCTATATGATATTATAGGTTTTTGACAGGAAAAAATACCCATTTCTAAGTGGCTATTATACTAATCATATCTACCTATCAAAGTCATTGTAAAAATCAAATTAAATGATAAATACTTTTAAATCTGTGTTTTTATTAACAGTTAATGGAATAGGCCAATGTTTTATTAAGAAAACATTCCTAATAAGCATGAAATGCTTTATACTGTGTGTGTGTTATGTGCCTCTTGAATCAGGGCACACAACATTCTTAAGGAATTTATATCATAATATCATAACCTATATTTCAATGTGTAGTATCTATACATCCTTTGGTTCCCAATAACACGACCTTCAGCCAAGCTCCTTAATAATAACATGCTTAAGCCAGTGTCTTGCTACGTAAGTAGGAAAGGGCTCCATATTGCCCCAGTTAAGAAATAATATTCTTGCTTTATCTGCAGAGTCAAAAGATGAAAGTGATGCTTCTGATCACGTTCCTTTTGATTACAGCTCACTCCATACCAGTAAGTAACCTCTTGGTGTTTCCTTCTGCAAACCAGCTTTGGGTCATGCATTCTGAACTTTTACTTCTATTCCAACCTCAAAAAAAAAAAAGAAGAAGTCTTTTTTTAAAAAAATATATTTTATTGATTTTTCACAGAGAGGAAAGGAGAGAGATAAAGAGTCAGAAACATCGATGAGAGAGAGACATCGATCAGCCGCCTCCTGCACAACCCCCAATGGGGATGTGCCCGCAACCAAGATACGCGCCCTTGACCGGAATCAAACCTGGGACCTTCCAGTCCGCAGGCCGATGCTCAATCCACTGAGCCAAACCGGTTTTGGCAAAGAAGTCTTTCATTGGAATCTATCACAATCTCCATTTCAAGTTTCTTTGGAGCTGAAAGCAGCTCTTTCAACCTATCTTAAAAGATCCTAGTGGAAAAGCAAGAGATTTGGATCAAGCCCAGTGGAAAGCGCTCCTAGCCTCAGAGTAGGGCAGTGGTTTTCATTCTTGACTGCATTTTGGACTTGCTTGGGAAACTTTAAAATCCTGATGTCTGGTTCACCCCTAAAAAGAAACCTGATTTAATGGGCCTGGGCTGTGTGACCCAGCCATCAGGATTTGTATAAGCCCCCCTGGGCAGTCACAGCTCAGAACCTCTGTGTGTGTAAGGGGCATCAGAGGGAGGGGTGATTGCTCTGGAGAAGCCCCTGATAACCTTTAAGACAATCGGTAGCCCAGTGGTAGTAGGTTAAGCAAGACTACAGCTCAAATTGCTATTGTGGACAAAGAATAACTGGAATAGGCTAAGAGAAGTAGCTGAGATAATACTTCTGGCATTAAAAACAATTAGTGACTGAGGGTAGCATATACAAGTCCATTCACTCATTCTACAAACCAATTTTTCTTGAATAAGTCTTAGAGATGGGCAATCATCCTAGATACCAGGATTACTTAGATGACAAAACACAGTGCCTGCCTTTAAGGAACTCAGAGTCTAAACTTCCTAAATCATTACTCTTATTATCATTCCTATCAATTTCCTCCATCTCCATTATGAATCTGTCTCTCGCTTTTCACAGGTACGACAATTTCATTTTGGAATGCGATATCATCTCTGTTCCTCGAAGGTAATTGTTCCCTTTTTCTTTAAAAAACAAAACAAAACAACAACCTAAATTAAGAATGTTTGCTGTCTCCTAGAAAGATACAATTTAGAGGGAAAATATTTGACATTTTCAAGAAGTAATATTTTCAGGAACATAAGGTATGATTATAAAATTCACTTTAAGATGGACACTAAACAGCTTAGGTAAAAAGCCTAGGAAATAGCCTGATTACATAGCTGGGAACTCTGTAGGCAGTCCCTGCCAGTAGGGGAATCATCTGCAGAGAAATAGACTCTGTCCAGTCTGTAGAAGTTACCAGCACCAGCCCCGAGTCACTTCTTGCTTGGGTGAACAACACCTTTCTCAATAGATAACTAGTTTATTTCTTCCTTTGCAAATCAGGGATAACATGAGTCATGAAATTTCTTTTACAAGTGTAGCATAATTTGACTTAAGTAGAAGCCAATGAACTAGAACCCAGAACTCACCAGGATATTTTGTGTATTCTTTGCAATATAGTATTTTGTCTTTACTTTTTAGAGTCCATTGAAAAAATAATCCCATGTTGACTATTCGTGCATCACACTGTAAATTTGTTAAACATATCCATTATAATATTCAAAACTCCTCATAAAAAGTCACCGTGTATTAATTCCTTTTAGAAAACTTTTATCTCAACTGACAAATTTCTACTTCTTTTTCCAAGCAAGCTCTGAGGTCATTTTACACTTGTGGCCAGTAATTATCCTTAGCGTAGATTTTTATCTATGGAGTGTGGCTTCTTGGACTATTGCTTGCTGCTTTGCATGTTCCTAAGGGTGACTGGGGTACCTGCAAGCTCAGGTTTCTGCTCAGAGAGACTGCCAAAACACACAGCTCTCTGCTCCCCACACTGGCTCTCCACTTCCCTTTCCTTCCTACTCTCAACGGAAAAGCAGAGATAAATCACGCTGTTTCTAGGGCCTCTGGTTGTTTTTTCACCAGTATTAACATCTGGAGAATTATTGTCCTGTTATTCGTCTCAGCTAACTCCTAACTCCCTTCTCTTCAATATGTTTGTCCAATTTACCTTGCAACAAGCTTCTTTACTAATCACAGGTCAGAAAGCAATGTCTGCAGTTTTGTCTTTGAAGTGTCTTACTTTCTTCAGAACATCTTAAAATACTGTATATTTGAACTGAAACAAAGTTTTCTAACTATTAAATATCACGTAACTGTGTTTTTTTTCTTGCAGGAATTTCAGTGTTTACATAGACTCTTGAACATTTGTGTAAGTTTTTATTCTTGATTTTTCTATCATTATCAAGACTTGAAAAAGGAGTGAACGTTCAGGAAAATAAGGGAAAAGTCATGGGAAACGGGAAATCATGTTTGAAAGTTTTGTTGTCATCATACTGGCTATTCTTACTTCTTATGTGCTTTTTTAAGCTTTAAATGATTAATATGAGTTACCAATGTTTCACAGACTAAAAAAATTGCTCATTAATGAAAGAATGAAAACTTGTGACTCTCTCTGAAAAATATTTTAATTTCCTGTTATTAACCAATAGTCCTCTTAAACTTCCATTATGTGCTTCCTACTAAAATCCTCTGAGAAGGAAATGAAAAAACAACAACCAAAAAAACCACCAAACATGTATTTTAAATTTACCTAACTTTTATTTTGAAAATATCTCTAAAACTATTTTCAATTTCTGGTTTTCAGAAGATTTACTGTAATGTGTAGTTACTTCTATTTTCTTGCTTATGAATCACAATGCTTCTTGAATTTTTCATCACTTTTGGAAAAATTTTACCAATTATCTGAATAAATATTATTTCTGTGCTACTCTTTTTTGTACTCTTCTTACACTTAAAATTCACAATCAACCTTCACATTGATTCTCATATGTCTTAGGTGCTCTTTTCTATTTTTAAAAAATATATATATTTTATTGATTTTTCACAGAGAGGAAGGGAAAGGGATAGAGTTAGAAACATTGATGAGAGAGAAACATCGATCAGCTACCTCCTGCACGGCTCCCAAGGGGGATGCGCCTGCAACCAAGGTAGATGCCCTTGACTGGAATCAAACCTGGGACCTTTCAGTCTGCAGGCCGACGCTCCATCCACTGAGCCAAACCAGTCAGGGCTAGCCTGGTTATTTTTTATTGAAGAATGAACACTGTTGTTGAAAATTGCAGAGATAAGTTGAGGTTCTGGGTAAAGGTGTCTTCCTCTAGAGTAGTGGTTCTCAACCTTTCTAATGCTGTGACCCTTTAATACAGTTCCTCATGTTGTGGTGACCTCCAACCACAAAATTATTTTTGTTGCTACTTCATAACTGTAATTTTGCTACTGTTATGAATCATAATGTAAATATCTGTGTTTTCTGATGGTCTTAGGCTCTACAGCAGTTCTCAACCTATGGGTCGCGACCCACAGGTTAAGAACCACTAGCAGGGACACCTAAGATCATCAGAAAACACAGATATTTACATTACGATTCATAACAGTAGCAAAATTACAGTTATGAAGTAGCAACAAAAATAACTTTATGGTTGGAGGTCACAACAACATGAGGAACTGTATTAAAGGGTAAACGGCATTAGAAAGGTTGAGAACCACTGCTCTAGAGGATTTATTTTTGTTTCTCATGAGCATGTAGGCCAGAAACACAACATTCACAGACCACCTACCACCTGAGTTCAATCAGACTGAAGTGATTAGAACAAGTCCCTCTGGTCACTCTGAGTGTGGTTCTTTGAATTGTAACCATAAGCCTTTGACCCTCCAGCCCTATGGATTTGTCTAAAGTTCTCCTCAGTTTCTCAACTGTTTAGCCACTACTTTTGGAATTGCCAGTGCCTCCCTGGGAGACTTGCCTCAATGCAACATTCAGTCCATAAAGTCTTATTTTCTTAGAACTATGCTACCTTCAAACAGATGCTTAAAAAAAGATGTTTTTGGTCCAATTCTTCTAGTTGTTCTCACCAGGAGGATTGGTTGGAACAATAAGGTTAGAAGAAGAATACTTGATTATCTTTTTAAAGATCAGCCTGCCCAGGTGGCTCAGTTCCCTTGATTGGGAATTGAACTAATTGATCTTGGTTCAATTCCTCATCAGGGCACATGACCAGGTTGTGGGCACGATCCTCAGAAGTGGGCATGCAGGAGGAGGCTTAGGGATGATGTTTCTCTCTCATCGATGTTTCTATCTCTCTATCCCTCTCCCACCCTCTTTCTCTCAAAAAACAAGCAAACAATAAAAAGATATTGTTAAAAAGTTTAAAGAGAGATCAAATAAAAATATTTGAAATTTTATTGATTGTCATACACATACCAGAAGTAGAGGAAGTTGATAATAAGTTAAACAATTTTAAATATGGTATCGATTGAAAATTCTTTCCTTCCTACCTATATAAACTTAAAAGTATCAATGCAAGTAATATTTATATGTTGAGGATTTACAAATGCCTTTCTGTCTTGATTTTTGTTCTATCAGAGGCACCCACCAATGAACAGAAGAACTACCATGATACCGATGACCCTGTTTCCACCAAAAATAGACAGTGCTACTCCTGTGATCTCAACCCCAGCAGTCCCTCTTACCACCAAGAGACGGGGAGATTCATGATTCTTGAAGAACTTCCTGACAAATGCAGCTTTTTCCTGCAGGCATTCATACCACAGCTGAAGATCAAAGATATTAATTATCGCCCTGCTCCTCATATCACAATGTACCCTTTTTAATATCCTGAATAAAATAACAATGCTTCAGTGAAAATTTTTGTATCACTATATTATTTTCAAGGTGAATGTCATTTTCTATCTAGTGCATTTTAAAGAGGAAGATAAGCAAAGTAATCTAGGAAATAGGTGTTTTTTTCCCTTTTCCTTTTTGGGAAGTCATATGCCTCACTAAGAATCAGAGGTTCTATAACAAAGAAGGAAGAAAAACAATATTGGGGAGAGGCACGCAGCCTGGCAGGGGAGGGGGGTGTTGGGAGACAGAGGATTGTGGCCTCAGCCTACATTCAGGTGCTGGAAAGGACGGCTGGGATGTGTCCAGAAGGAGAAGTGGGTGTTCTGACCCTTTGAGTCAGGGCAGGAATTGATGAAGCCCAGGGGAAATGCTCTAAAATTTCCTTTGTTTTATTTTGGAGGTAAAGTGACAAGTTTCTTCCTAATCTGTCAATACCAATGTACAAAGAAAACCAGAACGAGAAATATTTTTACAAGGTGTTACATCTCTATAAGTATGTGGTCCATGTTTCAGAAAAGAGAAAGGCAATGTCTGCACCTTTTAAGAACAATGATCACCATCTATTACCCAGTTCTGTTCCTCTGTGGTGGAAAAGTCGCTATAGGTCATTTATGCTGGACTTTGGCCTCATTTGGAAAGTTTCCCCAAACTCTCTTCTTATAACTGGCTGCAACAGGGCCACACCTAGAAGTCAAAAGGGATGGAGTTTGCGTACGAGTGGACGTGCATGTAATCTATTAGAGGCCAAAGTCTCAGGCTTGGAAAGGATCTTAAAGGCCATTGAATCAAATCACCTGGGAGCTTGTTGGAGAAGCAGACAAGATCAGGCTGTACTCTGGACCTGCAGCTCAACAAGATCCCCAGTGCTCCTCTACAACATGCAGACCTCTGCCTGACATACAGACATCTGCCTGTATAGCTCTGGCAACAAGAACTCACTCAGTGCAAGAGAGCCTTTTCCGCGTTGCTTCTTTGGGTACCTTTGTTCTTAAAAAAGTATTCTCTGTATGGAATTGACATTTGATCCTAGTCGAATTGTTTGGGGTCACATTGAATAAACCTCATTTGTTTTCTCAATGGTAACCTTCAAATAAAGAAACATAATGCTCCTAGTCCCAAGTTTCTCCAAGCAAAATTCTCCACTTCCCTAGTCATTCTTTGTGACATAGTCTGATTTTTCCCAGCATCTTAGGAGTCTTCTGCACATCTCTAGTTTACTTATATAATGGTTTTTAGAGCCGCACATAATACCACAGTTGTGATCTGGAAAATTACAAAAATGAGATGATTGCCTTCTACATTCCAGAGCCCATGCCTATTAATATGATCTAGGGCTGTAACTATCTTTCTGGGTAACCACCAAGAACACGTTTGATATCTTCCTGCCTGTCCCCTTGGACTGAAGAACTGGATCTTATATTTACCTCTGTTATCACTTACCTGATTAGACTCAGCTCGGCACACAGAGATATTTTTTATCTAGATGCTATCATTCAATAAATTTGAGTTCAGTAGTCTAATATATGGTCGTAGCTTTCTCTGTTCACTCATTTATCCAGTCAACAAATAATTTTCATGTATCTCTTTGGTTCCAGGCAATAGGGAAACAGACAAGCACAGAGAGCCTGGGCCTCTGTCCTCGGCTTCTCACTGCTTTCAAGTAATTTGCTACACCTAGGAGGATGCTATGAAAAGTAATAAATGTGGCTCAGAGGTTGAGTATCAACCTATGAACCAAGATGTCACAGTTCGATTCCAGTCAAGGCACATGCCTGGGTTGTGAGCTCAGTCCCCGGTGGGGGGCATGCAGGAGGCAGCTAATCAATGATTCTCTCTCATCATTGATGTTTCTATCTCTCTCTCCCTCTCCCTTCCTCTCTCTATATATATGTGTGTGTGTGTGTGTGTGTGTATCTCACACACACACACACACACACACACACACACACACACACACCGTATTTTCTGGCGTATAAGACAACCCCCAATTTTTCCAGTTAAAATATAGAGTTTGGGATATACCAGCACTATAAGATGATACCCAGCATATAAGACGACCCCCGACTTTTGAGAAGATTTTCTTGGGTTAAAAAGTTGTCTTATATGCCAGAAAATAGGGGTATATGAATGTATAGCAGATACCTTGGGGGCTAGGAATTACATTTTTATTTTTATTTTTTAAAATATATTTTATTGATTATTTTTCAGAGAGGAAGGGAGAAGGATAGAGAGTTAGAAACATCGATGAGAGAGAGACATTGATCAGCCACCTCCTGCACGCCTCTTACTGGGGATGTGCCAGCAACCAGAATTGAACCGGGAACCCTTCAGTTCGCAGGCCAACGCTCTATCCATTGAGCCAAACCGGTTTCGGCCATTTTTATTTTTTAAATATATTTTTTATTAATTTCAGAGAAGAAGGGAGAGGGAGGGATAGAAATATCAATGATGAGAGAGAATCATTGATCAGCTGCCTCCTGCACCCCACACTGGGATTAAGACCGCAACCCAGGCATGTGCCCTGATGGGGAATTAAAGGGTGATCCCCTCATTCATAGGTCAACACTCAATCACTGAGCCATGCAGGGCTGGGGGAATTACATTTTTAAGATCAAAGCACTGAGAACAAAAGGGTACCTAGTAAAACAAATATTTACATGGCTAATAAAGGACACAGTTTTATTCATCCCACAGCTGGGGGCTGGAGGGAAATGTGACCCAGAACTTCCCAGCCCTGGCTCCCCTTTAGAATCATCTGGGGACCTTTTAAATATATATCAAAGCCTCATCCAAGTCCAATTGAATTTAAATTTCTGGTTGTGGAAGGGATCAGAGCATCAGCATTTTCAAAATGCCTGGGATCATTCTAATGTGCAGAGAGGTCTGAGAATAGTGGCTCTACAGAAATCCCCAGAAGCACAGCTCTGTGCCCTTCTGACTGCTGCAGAGGCTGGCTCAGCAAGCAGACCAATGAGCACAGCTGGGTGAGAGGCTCTCCAGCTGTGGGGGTGGGACAGCCACCAGAGGAGGCCCTGACAGTCCCTTATAGCCTGGGGCAGCCGGGCAGTATGTTGGCGTGCTAGAGTGTGCAGGGAAGCAGCTAGAGCACAGCTGGGTGCGGTTTCATCAGCCTCCTCTTCTGGCAAAGTGCTTCTCTCACACGTCTGTGAAAATGGCAGCGTTGCTCTCTAGCAAGCTCTGTGGAATGAGCTTTACGTGCAGGAAGTGTACACTTTCTGTTACATTTCTATGTGCCCACCAAGCTTTGTGCGTTCCTGGCATTTGCTGGAAGGAGCACAGGAAATGAGAAGCAAGTGTTTACCTCCTGAAATGGAAGAATTTTTAGAATTAACGCCATCCAGATGTTAAACCCTGCATAATAAAATACTGCCTGAGACAAAAGCCAGCACAAAAGAAGATGTGACGCGATGTAGCTTAGGTTCATTTCATTAGAATTTGCCATCTGCCTTATATTCTTCTCTGACTGTAAATTCTTAATCAGTTGTTTGGAAAAAAACCCACAACTGACACATTTCAAAGGTTACTGGTCTATTGTGTTTGGTGCTGTTTGTCTGCGGGGCTCTTTGGTGGTTAGAACTCACGAATGGGTATGCTGAAAAGGCGCTGGCCTCGCTACCTTCTGAGGGGCCTTCCCCCTCCAGCCTCTGTATAATTATGTGCAAGAAGCGGGGGTTGTGGTTGGCTGCAAAGCCAGGAGTAAGCAATTCTCTCAAAAACAAACCCTGAAAACAGACTGTCACTCCCTATCTGACATCATGTTTTATTTCAAGTCCTCCTGTCTCAAAAACACCCAAAACCACAGAATTCTTTACCAGGGGCCTTTTGTCGGGTTAAGAGAATGCCTTGTTACTCCTTAATGGAAGTCTCCTGCTGGTCTCTGAAGACTCCAGTGGCAGCAGGTAAGTCCGGGGGGCCCCAAAAGGAAATGCCTCCCCTCTGAGTTACTGATGTATTCAGGCTTTAGAGAACCTGCAGCATCAGACACGGCTGGTGGATGTGGCGACGTGAGATGGTTACTAGAGTAGGGAGAATGGTTTGTTTGTAGCCTGGCGGTGGGCAGCCAGACCCACTGGGGTAGAAGACAATTTCAGAATTTTTATATTTTGAAATTTTATCCTTTTAAACTTGTTTTTAATGAGTTCACAATGTACATTTTACATATGTTGTAGAACATGCTAAAAACAGATAGAGTATTAAATGATAAATAATATATAAAAGGTACATGCTCACATTTTTAAAAATTGATGATATGCATGGTAAAACACACACACACACACACACACACACACACACACACACACACACACAAATGGAGCCCGTGGCTGCAGGAGTCTGAGAGGTATGCAATCCTGTTACAAGCCCTCAGGGTTTCCAGTTCTTTCTCCCCGTGATCTCCCTGAGCAGTTTTGCTGAAGGGAAACGGCAGTGACAGAATCAGCAGTTTGTGGCTGGGGAAGATTTCTCCTTCCGTTTCCTTGCTGTTTTTGAACTTGAACTGATAAGATGTATCATGATACATGTTGTTCCTTTGCTGGGCCTCTGAGGACGGTGTAGTTGAATAGAAGAGCTGCAGTAAGAATAAGACAACAACCCCATGCCTGCAAGATCTGTTTTAGAAACCAGGATCCACTGGATAAGGGGCATTTTACTCACATAGTTTACTATGTTTTTTCTAAACTCATTCAGCCAAGCTTAAAAAAAATATTAACAGTGCAGGTAATTTCAACATTTACTGGTTACTTATTTAGACTTTGACTGATTAATAAAGCCTATTTTGTAGCATGATGAAGATCAAATGAGACCGTGTACTGCCTTGCCTGTAATGAGGGCTTGGTAAAGATTAGTTTCATTTTTATGGTTTATTATTATTAAGTTTTATTATGTGACGTATCTCCCCACGTGGCCTAACTTTCTCCAGGTGGTTCTCTAGCTACTGAAGGTTATTGGGGAGCCTGGAATGTATCCTCTTTACCTTCTCTCCAGGCAGGCCTGGTCTCACTTCCCATTGTCTCCAGGGGGTGCTCAATTCTCCTCTGATACACAGGGTTCTTTCTGAGCAGGTCCCTGGCAATGCCGTCCTGGCCAGGTTGCTTGTCCTTCAGAAAAGGCCGATGTGACTATTAGGGCTGAGCAGCCTGCGTTATAAAAGATAATATCTTCCTTCTTTGTGTCCCTGCTACCGTAAGTTCACAGTGTCAATAAATACTTATTGCATTTAATTGAAGATAAAGAGAAGCAGTAATTTAAGTTAAAAAAAAAAAAGACTCCCTACAGGTAGAATATGAGCAATAAATACCACAGGCAGGGGTGGAGAGGAAATCTTTGGGGTTTACTATTCTTCTGACAATACCACAGAGTTTCAGCTCAATCTGTCCACACGAAGTCTGTCTAGCTGTCCTCCTGCCTCAATACAGAAGGCTGAGTGGTGGGTGGGGAAAGGCCCTGTATTTGGTGGGCAGTGGTGCTGGTCAGGGGTGTGATGGAGGAAGACCCTAGGCCTCATGGGAAAATGTAAGTAGGCAGTGTCTTTGTCCATGGCAGGAAGTCAGCTCCCAGGGGCAGAGGTGTCCTAAAAGCTGGAACTGTGCCATGTGCCATGTGCAGAACTAAGGGGCCTTAAGGTCAGCTCTTGGGAGCAATGGTCAGCTTGGGCTCCTATAACAAAATAGCAGGGACTGGGTGGCTGATTCTAAAAAAGCACTCTGTAAATGATAAAATACTCCCACATGACCATTATCTTTTCTAATCCCAAAGGGCCAAGTAAGAAACAGGCCTCAGGATCTGGGTCACTCAGAAAAAAATCAACTGGAGGCAGACAGACATTCAAACCCCGTCTCTAAATCTTGGCTTCCTCATCCATTAAATAGGGATGAAATGAAATAATGTGCGTAAAGCACTCTACATAGGGCCTGGACTGTAGGAAGTCCTCAATAAAGGGGTTAGAGGCTGTGGGGAGGCAGGAAATAGTGCAGGGAAGGAAAAAAGTTTCCCTTTGCCTATCATCCATTCTCAGCTGGGCCCTGTAAGTCAGCCTGGCAAGACAAGCCACCAAGAGAAGACAAACGGAAGTTCATTCACATGTGCACCAGGCTTTAATAACCAGCACACCCAATGATGAGCAACCAGAGGGGGTGGGGTCAGACCCCATTTTAAATTTGAGCTCATACAAAAAGGGGTTTGGGCTTCTAGGCCAGGGAGGTCAGTTATGGGACGGTGTCAGGGAGAGAATGGTAGCAGGTTGCTCAGTGAGGCTTAGCATGCAGACCCAAGTCAGTGCCTTCTAAGTCAGAAGGCGTTGTTGGGAGTCCTTCTCTTCCTGGCAGGGAGAGGGACATATTTTCACAAATAAAAATGTCCTTTACACAAGGACAACGCATACCCTGTCTTCAGAATTTCCCCTGCATCCGCTGGTTCTCCAGGGTCTTAGCTCAAAATAATTCCCACGCCAAGAAGGCATATTCTGGGGTGGCATATTCTGGGAGGCTTCCACAGTCAACAAATATTCACAACAAAGCTCTTAGGCGGTTCCTGCTCCCGAGGAGTGACCTGCTGGGCCTCCGCACCACCAGGAAGTAAGCCCAGCCGGGGCGTCCTCCGTGTTCTTAGCCCTCAGAAAGGAGGCTGGCTGACTCACAGGGCTCAGTGGGCCTGCCGCGGCTCCTGGAGGAGGCTGCACAGTCAGCCCCCACACTGCTGAGTCAGGATCCCTGAAAAACACCTCCAGGGCCCCTGTGGATGACAAATTAAAGGTGTTCACCGCCTTGCAGTGGGCTGGGGTCCAGCAGGTCAGGAAGCAGCCAGGATGTTGATGGTGTCAAGTTAACCAGAGCCTGATTTCCTAGGACCCATGTGGCTGTTGGTTATTTCCGCTGTAGGCATTTTTTTTTTTTTTTTTTTTTGCTTTTGAAAGTTCGAACTTTTGACCTGGACAGCTGTGCATGGAAGGCACTGTTCGTGTCAAAGTCGCCTCCAGTGTATGGGCTCTCTCAGCAGATATTTTATGAGTAACCGCCGTCAGTCAGGAAGGACTAACGCAGTAGAGGCAAAGTCTGCTCCTTTAATTTAATCTCTTAAAATAGACTGAATTGCTTGACAGCCAGGCCGTTATTCTACTTTTCTCTTCATTTATTTAGTGTTCAGCTCAGAGCATGGTAGTCACAATAAAATCACATGAGGGCTGTGTTCCACGCACTACTTTATTTATTTAAATTGATGCATTTTTAAAAAATTTATTGATGTTAGAGGGAGAGAGAAAGATCGATTTGTTGTTCCACTTATCTCTACATTCGGAATTTTAACCAACCGAGCTACCCAGCCAGGGCCCAGACCCCATTTTAAATGCTTCATATATACTACCTCATTCAATTTCATCACCAACCTTAAAATAGCTTTAATATTACCCCATTTTCTAAAAGAGGAAAATGAGGCATGAAAAGGTTAAATAATTTGCCCAGGCCACACAGCCAGCGAGTACCACGGTCGGGATCTCAAACCCAGCCTGCTCTAGTAACCTCTGTGCACTGCTGCTTCCATGGTACATAGTTAGTGTCAAGTGAATAAAGGCTGAATGATGAAGGCATCGTGTGTGTGTGTGTGTGTGTGTGTGTGTGTGTCTGTTTCTATGAATTAAAAAGTCTCCCCTGTGCTTTCAGCACCTCATCATGGCCCCGTGTGTGAGTCTGCTGGTCTTTCTCCACGGAGTTCTCACACTTGAGATGGTGAGTGAGACTGTGCTTCCCACTTCCTGCCCTGGTGGTGGGGCTCCTAGGTTGACCCAGAGGATCAGAGTTATGCGCTTCGGTCTACAGGGCATCCAGATTTCTGATAGTCCTCCCCTCATTCTTCCCCCTTTTTATTCCCATTTCCTCTGTCAAGAAGGATCTAAATTCATTTTTGGTAAAATGAGGGTGACTACAGTTACTTAGTAGTCAGCAGATTTTCAGAAATGATGTTTAACTTGCTGACTCTACGTCTTTGTAAGGCGGGGAGAGTGGGAGTCTAAATTGGGAGGCCTTTCTGCTCCAGAATATCTCCACAACGCCTCCACCTGGGAGAACATGTGCCAGGTAGCTTTAGGTTTTTGTTTCATGACGCAGAAGAAAGAGTCCAAAGGCACAAAGGGAGATGGAAGAAGAGAAGGATGGAGATCTGAATGTCTGCCTCTGAGGCTTCAACATGCTGCTGTTTTCCCTGCCTTTTCCTTCTGCCCCTGCCTCAGAGCACCCCTCCTCCTCTCCCACCAGCCCAAAAGCCGAGTCAGCCCTGAGAGCGCAATGTAAATAGCACTTCCCTGTCCCTCGCCCACCCTCACCTAAACTCAGACATGCTCATGCCTCCTCCTGCAGTTATTTTAAAAAATATATATGTGGTGGGCACTTGCCCAGGATGGGAATGGCTGCGGGGGAGGGGAGATGGCAGGGCAGGTCAATTGGGGGGAAAAAAAGACATGTAAACCTTTAGACAATAATAAAAAATATATTAATATATACATGTATGTATGTATCTATTTTTTAAATTGATTTTAGAGAGGAAAGGAGAGGAAGATCCAGAAACATCAATGATGAGAGGTCGCGATTCGATCCCTGGTGTGGGGCGTGCAGGTGGTTGACAATCCATGATTCTCTCTCATCAGTGATGTTTCTATCTCTGCCTTTCCATTCCTTTCTGAAATCACTAAAAATATACTTAAAAAAGAAAAAGAAGTAAGAGTTAAGTGTTGGCTGGTGCATGGATTCACTCACTGAACCCCCACTAGTGTCAAGTCTGGGCACAGCACTTCATTCTAGTCCCCATGGGAGGATTCAGTAGGAGGTGCTCAGCGGACACCACACAGGGTCTAGGGCATGGTGAGTCCCAGGGCTGTCTGACATGCTCCATGCCACTGTCTTCACCTTTTTTTTTTTGAGTCATCATACCCCTTTGAGAATCCATGTGGATCTTCTACCCCCACATGAACATTTAGCATAAACTTTCACAGACCTTCTATAAGTCCATGGGCCTCTAAAATTCAGGACTACTGCCCTACGGGAAGGCCAACTACTGTTCACTTCCCCACGGCGAGACATGGAGAAACTATTGCTCACACCACACCTCTCTCACTGTCCCAGCTGACAAATCAAATCAGGACCCTTTTTCCAGCTACCAGCCAGCATTCTGAGTCGCCACACAAAGATGGCTTCTTTGCTCTCTGTCAAAAGTGAGGTATCTTAGGAGTCCAGCAGGTAGAAACTCTGCATGAGATGCTCCTTATTCAGCCCTGTGAGGACGAGGGAGGGAGGGAGGGAGGAACCACAGCAGTGGGGAGTGGAGCATCCATTGATTTCTCTTTCTTATGATGCTGGGACATCAGGGCCATGCCAGAATGTTAAATATGGATACCTTTCTCCACTCCTGCAATCCCAACAATCCAGAAAATTTCTTGTTCTTTACACAAACCACCTGCAATATCTATATCCTCTTGTCATTTATATGTAATGCACATTTTATATTTATGAAGTAAAAGATAAATTATTAATATATAGGGTGTCCCCAAAATGTATACACACTTAACAGCTAATAGCTCAATTGATATTTATTTCTCTTCAGATTTAACCCATTGGAATTGATAAATATTCAAAGTTTGTATACAATTTTGGGGGGATACCCTGTATATGGTATACATGTCCTCTGCCATTTTTCTTCCCTTTTTTCTTTGCTGTGTCCTTTCCTTTTTTTAAATCGTAACTATTTAGAATAACATCTTATTCTGTTTTAATCTATGGCATTGAATAGGGAACATTTCTAGTGTCAAGTTCTATATTTCCTCTAGGAAAAAGAGCTACAGTAATTGTGTGCTTTCTACTTGCTTGTGGTTCTGCTTCATTTTCTTTTCCCCTCCCCATCCCCCGACACACACACAGACATACTCATTTCTGCTTTTAAATTCCTTCTAGCCACCACTACATTCTTAGCAAAACAGCTTTTGGGCTCTTGATTGCCTCTGGTAGCAACTGGAACCCCTCCGTGAAAATGCAATCATAGCCTCATAGAATATTAGTATTGGAAAGGGACTTGCAAGTAATATTTTCAATCTTTCTGCTCCCCAGGACTCCTTTTTCTGGCCTTTTAGCTACGACCAACTCCCTCACACAGAGATTTGATGTTTTAAGAATCTTGTCTAGCAACTGCATTTTGCATCTCATTTCATTCCTTTTTTTCACTCTTCATAATAAATGATCTCTTACCCCCGGACATGCTCAGTTAGATTACTGGCACTGGTCTTAGAGGATGCATCAGTTATGTCCCATAAATATTTGTGTCAATCCACAGCCAGAGCTTCTGATTGGTTTCCTAACATAAAACATACAGTGCAAAACCTCTCCCTCTCCTTCTCACTTCCCCTCAGCAACTGTCACAAACCAAAACATTGTTTGACTTGGAACTTCAGCTTAGGATCACTCAGAGCAAGACACATGGACTTCACTCTGGATATTCTTTTGAGGCTGTCACAGGACTGCAGTAGATAGATGGTGTTTATAGGGACCCTAAGTAAAATGCAAATTGTGTTTAGTACACTCTAGTTGAGATAACTTGGAAGTGGGCAACACTTAAGATACTTCCAAACAATTTAAAAAAATGTCTAAATATCAGTGCAGATAAGTCTGTAATCCAGATAAATCAGTTATGATTACCTTATTTCCTAAGAGTAAAGAGACATACCTTTTTATACCTTACTTTGAAATTATGAATGGAGTATTCCAATCCTTGTTTTTGGAAAAAAAGGAACAGACTGAAAGAAATTAGAGGTTTTGAGGCAACTAAATTCTTCTTTTGTAGAAAGGGGCGTTTGGTTTGTCCGACGAGAGCAGTGACAGCAGTCCTGGGCACAGAAAAGACTATTACATATTTCAGCTTCTGGTAAGTCACAGCATATTGCCTTTCCTAAAACACAACTGAGTTACCTTGGACTGGGATTCCTCAATTGGGGGCTGGATAGTTATTTGTCATTGGGTTGTCCTGTGGGTTGTAGGATCATGAGCAGCATCCTGGGGCTGTCCTCTATAGATGCCCTACTACTATGTATGACAACCAATGATGTCTCTAGATGTTGCTAAGTGTCCCTTGGAGGGCATTGCTCCTGGTTTAGAATGCTTTGTTTAGATAATTTTCAAAATAAGTCCATATTTGAATGGACTTATTAAATTTTGTGTACTGAACCTAAGTAGAAATATTTTGGATTCAGTGAAAAAGGTGTTTTTTTTTTCATATGAAATACCTCTGTCATACTAGAAAAATTCAGAACTGTGCTGAGTTTAGAAGTCATAGTGTTGAAAACAACCACTTGAATTCTAATACCATCCTAAAGAAAATCCTAAGACTAAAATGGTACTCACGACCAACAACAAACAATTAGACATGTAGGGCATATTGACAAGGATGTTTGTGGGCTCCAATTCCTGCCTATAAAGCTCAGTGTTTCCCTTAGCACAGCCAACAGAATACGGGCTCAAGAAAAGCTGTGACTTAACTCACATTTGCTTGCAGCACTTAACTATTCTAACAGGCATATGACCTATGTTGGTAACTAGGTCAACAGAGATGAGAAGGATATAAAAATATCAGGCCAAATTGATTGGCCCTGGGGTATACGCAATATGGCACAGTTGTGCCCCAACGACTTTTTGGGTGGATATGTCCTATCATTGTGTCACATTGGTAATAAAGGAGGGCAATAAAACAAAAGGACAAAAAATATCTAGTCCACCTTAACTGTTTAGCCAAAGCTCCATCATGGAAAGGACTCAGGTGGGTGGTAGTGACCAGGATGCATATAGCAGGGTCTCAGGATACTTTAGGACCTTCCCACTTGGCTACACTGATAGGGGCCCATCCTCATGGCTCATTTCCCTGTGTTCTAAGTTTGCATCTAGGGGGACAGGTGACACTCAAAATATAGGCAAATCACCCTGGCTAGCATGGCTCAATTGATTGACATTGTCCCATGCACCGAAAGGTCGCTTGTACAATTCCTGGGCAGGACATGTACTAGGTTGCAAGTTAGATCCCCATTGGGGTGCATACAGAAAGCACCTGATTGATGCTTCTCTCTTCTCTCTCTTTTCCTTCCCTTCCTCTTCCTAAAATTGTTAGAAATGTGTATTTCTTAAATATAGGCAGATCAGGAAAAAGCCAAACCAGTCTCCTGATTTAGTCCGATTTCAACCACACCTACTTGTTGCATGTCACGCAGCCTTAGGATCCCCCACCCCTTGTTTTATCTTCTGTAGGAGTTACATGTGCATGGTCTCCCACCCACACCCCTTCTCCAGGCTCTTTCGTGCCCAAACTCTGTCAATTCGAATGGTGCCACCAGTATATTCCATCCAGGAAGTGCTTTCTCTAACTTGGTCTCTGTCCTTCTACTTACAGCCAATTCAAAGATTGAAAGAGAAACCAAAGAATGCTTTTGACAGGAAGGCAGCCAACTTGCTAGCTCTGTGGACTTCCAGTGTTTTTGGAGCGCCAGATAGAATTAGAACCACTGTCAACACGGTGGCAAGCTTCCAACTTCCACCAGCGCCTGTCATTCCTAGACAAAGCCCACCCACTCTGACTTCTCCCGTGCTGGGGAGCACAGCTCTGAGAGGCCCTGAACTCACACCTACCACCCACTCCAAGATATTGGAGAGCCATGGAGAGACCTCTGTCTCTGTATCTGGGAATCAGGGGAACTACTTCGGCATGTCAGCCAGGTTGCCCCTGACACCCCAAGTTCTGACTACACCAGGCCTGCCCACAACGGGAGCACATCACAGCACCAGCTTCCCCACCTCACCTACAACTAAGGAACCCCGAGGAGACATGTAAGCTGAAATGCTAGTGCCTCCCCTGCTCCCTGCCTTGGGAGGAGACCTGGACCCACACCTGCCAAGCCCCGGTCACCCAACCCTGGCAATATATCCTGTCAACCTGACTATTTTCATTATGGGATTCACCTCAGACAGTCACCAACTCCTCTAGGAATGAAATTCACCCATAAAGAAGCTTCACTGACCCAAGAAAGAAATGTTGGCACAGGCCCCACAACCCTGAGGCAAGGTCTCATTATTACCTAAAAATAAAACAGCAAACTTTTAAATCACCTCTGCACTGTTACACACTTTTTTTCCCCCCAAAAGCCATTTCAGGCAAAATTGGGAGGCCATAGGAATGTGCCAACTGCTGCCCTCTCCTGTCTTTTTATTTTTACATTTTCTTCCTGCCCTAGGGATTTTTTCTACCAAATCTGGAGAGATTCTGCTGTTGGTCATTTACATTTTTAATTCCTACAGTTCTTCAGACTATTGCATTAATCCTGATGTCATTCATTGACTTCAGCACTTGAGTTGTGGACTCCAGGGTGACAGAGATAGCCCAGAATGAAACAAACAGGACAATTCAAAACTGCAGAAGGAAAAGGCTCAGAATAAACAACAACACTGTGCAACCAGTTCATAGATGATCCTGGAAGAGATGATCCTGGAAGAGTGAGCAGATTAGAAACTAAAACTATAGCCAACTAGGTAGACCACTGTCATTGAAAAGCTTCAGCAACTATTCAGTTTGCTATGGAACCACTGACAGAGACTCACTCAGAGGGTTTAGTGGGGTCTTGTGTGGAGCAAGTAAAACGAAGAAATTAGAGCTGACTCAAAAGGAAGAAGTTAGCTGACAACAAAAGGGATGTTACTCTACCCTTAAAATGAAACTGGTTGCACAAATATTTTTTTTAATCGAGGTATGTCTAATATTTTAATTCTTTTAAAAAAGTCTTTATTGTGGAAGGTATTACATGTGTCCTCTTTTTTCCCCATTGACATCCTCTAACCTCCGCCTCTCCCCCATAGGCCTTCCCCACTCTATTGTCTGAGTCCATGGGTTATGCATATATGCACACAAAGTCTTCGGTTGATTACCTCCCACCCACTCACTCTCCTCCACCTTCTGGTTGCACACATCCAGAAACTAGGAGAAAGAAAAATGATGTTCAACACAGAAAAAATGAGCATTTGGTTATTAAAGCTTCACATATGATCTGACAGCATCTGTGGGCCTAGAGCAGTGGTGTGCCAGCAAATGATTAACCATCAGCTCCCTGGGGAAAATCAACCCTATTTGTTGTTTTCATCATGACATCACTAACCACAGAGTTGGGAAGGATGTATAGCAGCTCACCACTATAGAGTGTTCCCTCCATACAGATTGGTATAATGGGCACAGGAGCAAAGATAATAAGAGAAAGTCAAATAACTAGAAAGCAATGCACTGAGAATACTTATTATCTTTGTTTTAATATAATTTATTAACTCTAAGTTTATATAATTTTGTTTTTTACAATGGCCATGTTTACAAACAGGCCCACAATACCTCTAAAATAGTAACCCTCAGCTCTCGCACACCACGAGGCATGAAGATGAAATCAGAAGATGAAAAGAAGAAGACACGGGAGTCTTGCAGTGTCAGAACGAGTATATTACTGTATTTTCAGACACAGCACAGAGACATTAAGAAATGTTGTAAAATGAAAGGAGAAGTAGACATTCTGGTGATTACAGTTGTAAAGTACCATAGGGACTTTCCCCGCTCTGTACTGCATGTGAAAAGCACGTGCATTTATACAGAATCCAGAAGAAAGATGGAAAAAGAAATTCTCAAACAGATGGGTCTGTCATCACCAAAGTGTGCTAGAATGGGATGGAGACAGAGGAGAAAAGGAAGGAACACGACAGCTAGGCAAACAGAGTAACCTGAGAGATTTTATGTGGCCCTTCTCTAGTTTGAAATAATTCTTTGTCCTTCATAATCTTCAACATCACAAGAGTTCTTGCAGTAAGAAAGGAAACTTAGAAATGCAAGTTAATTCATTTGCTTTATAAATTTGTTGACTTTCAAGGGCGAATTGAGAGGAGAAAAGGTTTTCAAGACCAAAGTTAAGGAGCTGAGGAAACAATTTTTACTTTTACTTTTTTCTTACATTGCAGTCTTCTACTCTGAAAAAGGAGTTAGCATTTAAAGAGGGCCAGACCCCAAAATATGCCACTGTGGTATGAGGATTACTTTGAGCTGAAAGCAATTGAGAATCAACAGCCACAGAAAGTGTTCTCTGCCTTCCCCTTATCTGCCAAAAAGGCAGGACATAAATTTCCTTTTATGCCAGAAGAGAAGAGCAGAGACTGAGAGCTGACACTGGGATGAGTATGCATAAACAGACTTTACTAAAATAATACTCATCTTTCATTAATTCTCCCACAAATTTCCTAGTCACTTCATTGTCTTTTGAACCCCAAGTACTCTTTCCGTTGTTAAGATGGTATGTAAGCCCCCAATTCTAGTCTAGTTGCTTTATTTTTATTAGTTTTTAAATATTTTTATTGATTTTTAGAAAGAAAGGAAGGGAGAGGGAGAGAAAGAGAAATATCGATGAGAGAAAGACATTGAATAGCTGCCTCCTGTATGCCCCCTACTGGGGATTGAGCCCACAATCCAGGCATATGTCCTGATCAAAATCGAATTGGGAACCTCTTGATTCATGGTTGATGGTCAACCACTATGCCAAACCAGCTGGGCTAGTCTAGACACCTTAAGTTTCACTTTTCTGTGAACTGTGCACATAAAAAATTTAATAAATTTGTATTCCTTTCTTCCTGTTAATCTGTCTTTTGTCCAGTTAAATACCAGACTCACTAAACCTAACAAGGGAGAAGTAGAGTTTTCCTTCTCCACACATTAAGAGTAGGTAACTTAGTGAATTTTCAAAGGTTACATAAGTGTTACTGTCCTGACTTGATGGCTGATGCACAGCCATCACTAATATCCACTCTTTTCCCCTAGCAGACATCCCTACCTGAGCAGGATACCTTTTTCCACTGAGCAAAATGTGGTCTCGTGATCTCAACCCAGTGTACTAAATTGTCACACAAGGTGAAACCTACTAGTCAATTCTGGCCGAAGTAAGTCATCAAGAAGACCTTGAATAAATGAAGATCTACCCCGCCCTTCCCCCTAAAAAAACAAAACAAAAAACAACTTGGACAAAAATGTCATGCAGTTATGAGAAATCATCTACTCTACTATTGGAGGAAGCAATCAGCTGCTTAAAGTGAAACTTACGGCTGCAGGGACTTCAAAACCAAAAGCTACTGCTGCATGAATTGCAAAAGAACTCATCTAATACCGAGGGTTTGGAAAAGATCCTAATGGTTATTTTATCTCCATTAAGGGCATTTGGATGAGTATGCAATTAACAGTAGGCTGAGCTTCTGTGCTTATGCCCAACAGGAAACATTTATATTTCACGCCTTAAAAAAATTACCAGAATGGGAAAAAGTATGTTTAGAGCTGTGAGCATGCAAAACACAGTTTATTCTTGTATTGTTATTCATTAATTATTATTTTACTTCCCATAGGAATGATTGTAAGCCTACTTTCCCCCCATCCCTATAAATGCAGAATAGATACATCTGTAATTCTCTAATAACAGGTACAGAATTCAGTGCGTAGATGTCTATAACATAATAGTCTTCCATTAGGGATGTCTGACTGGCTTAGGGCTTCCAGACTGCCAGAGGACACTGGCTGGGCTGAGGGACCACTACCCCACCCCAGTGCTTGAATCTCATGCACCAGGCCTCTAGTTCAGTGGTTGGCAAATTCATTAGTCAACAGAGCCAAATATCAACAGTACAACAATTGAAATTTCTTTTGAGAGCTGAAAATCAACTTCTGCACATGGGCCACAAAGTTTCAATCGCACTATATGTGCATGTCTGCACGTTGTGTTTTGTGAAAGATTCACACTCAAGGGGCCAAAGAGCTGCATATGGCTTGCTAGCCGCAGTTTGCTGACCACTGCTCTAGTTAATTATATGATGTAGGAAGGATAAAAAATAGAGACAAAAGCCCAAAACTTTTAAGGTTTTAAAAAATGTAATGAAAGATAAAGAATTAGATTAGTTGTATGAGTACTCATTTATTATGTAATAAATAGTAATAAAATTTCCAAAGACAGTGTGACTGGCAATGGGTCCATTTCCATGTAAGGAGGTCAAACAAATCACCTCTAAGAATTCTTTCAAATCAATTTGAACATAAGTAACCACCTTTTTTTTGGGGGGGGGGTTAGTCCTCACCTTAAGATATTTTTTCTATTTATTATTATTATTTTTTTAAGAAAGTGGAAGGGAGGGAAAGAGACACACAGAGAGAAACATCTATGTGAGAGAGACACATCCATTGGTTGCCTCCTGCATGCCCAGACCAGGCTGGAATGGAGCCTGCTATGGAGGTACCTGCCCTTGACCAGAATCCAATCTGGACTCTTTAGTCTGCTGGCCAATGCTGTAACCACAAGCAAAACCAGCTAGGGTGTAACCTCCTTTTAAAAAAGTAAACAACAACAACAACAAAAGAAAAAAATGTTATAGGACAGTAGGCGTTATTGCACTAACATAAAGCAAATGAAAGAAAGAATGAAGAAAAAGTATGGAGAGCTCAATTCAGCATAGAGTTCATAAAAGAAGACTTAAAGTAAAAGTCTTTGCCCAAATAAACATAAACATAGTGAAGCAGTCAACCCAAAGACCCTTGGTTTTGCAGTGAAGACAAGCTGCATTTGTCTAATCATCCTAATAAGGAGGGAATATGCTAATTGACTGCCCTGCCTTCAAAGATGGCAGAGCCCACAGCCAATAAGGAGTGAATATGTATATGAGTGAGATCATGTGATATTTATCTTTCTCTGACAGGGTTTATTTCACTTAGCATAATGCTCTCCAGTTCCATCCATGCTGTTACAAATGGTAAAAGTTCCTTCTTTTTTATAGTGGTGTAGTATTTCATTGTGTAGAGGTACCACAGTTTTCTAATCCACTCATCTGCTGATGGGCATTTAGGCTTATCCCAAGAAACCAAAAACACCAATCAGAAAGGTTATATGCACTTCTATGTTCATAGCAGAACAATTTACAATAGCTAAGATTTGGAAATAGCTGCAGACAGAAAATTCTTACCTCAGAGCTTAAATTAACTGAAATAGAGCTTAAATTTGAACATTTAGAAAAAGAACCTATGCCCTTCACATTCTAAATACAGTATTTGGCAGAAGCTATTCCACATATGAAACTTCATCTGAAACCAGAACTTTTCTCTTTCCTCCAACATTGTTGTAGGATCCATTCAGATTCTCACTTTTGCTTCCAGGGGGAGGAGGAAGAGGCTAAAGAGGCCCCAGGAATCCTCAGAATCATTAGGTTACTAATGAGAAAGGTGAACCAAGAAAGCAGACATGAGTTCCCATCTGTGTTGATTCTGCCTTCAAATGAGCCTACTACTAATGAACATCCAGAACCACAAGAAACGTGACAATATTTTGGTGTCTCTTCAAAAATAATTTTGATTTTCTCTCACTTTCAGTAATTGCAGTTACTTAAGTGATTATGCTTATGCTCAAATTGGAACTTAATGGATTTACATTCTCAGGATAGTATTTTGTAAATAAAGATGACTTAAATATGAAAAAAATTGAATAAAAAATTTAGAGGACTTAAGTTTATTAAATGGCATTTTAGCCCATAGAGAAAATTTTAACCCAGGAAAGGTAAAGTTAGTGGACAGCAAGCAAATGAACCATACTGTTCTTAGCTCAGGTGAGAAATTGCTTTTCCATATTAACAAAGGTTAAATATCTAACCAGAGAAAAATACTCATCCTATATATTAAAAGGCTAATATGCAAATTGACCAAACTGCAGAACGACTGGTTGCTATGACATGCACTGACCACCAGGGGCAGACACTCAATGCAGACACTCAATGCAGGAGCTGCCCCCTAGAGCATTTGCACAGGGGGAGCATTGCTCAGCTAGTAGCCAGGCTAAGCCTGGCCTATGGGGATTTGGCCGAAACTGGCACTCCAATATCCCTTGAGGGCTCCCAGACTGCGAGAGGGCACAGGCTAGGCTGACCCTCCTCTCCCCGCCCCCCAAGTGCATGAATTTTGTGCTCCAGGCCTCTAGTTATGATATAAGCAGATTTATCATGAAAAAAGCACTTGATGGATAATATAAGAAAAATTTTAGTCCATTACCATAATTTGAACAAAATGCCACATTAATTAGCTCTGAATAAAGGGCATTCCTTTGAACATTTTAGAAGACAACACAATTTGAAGGAAACTTCTTTTGCATAATGAATATTCTATGTAAGTCATGCATAAAACCAAGTAATTATAGGCGTCTGGATTTCACAGGGAAGACAGGAACAAGACATGGTTCCCTTTTGTCCTTTTCCTTTTCCTAAACATATTTTTATTGGTTTCAGAGAGGAAGGGAGAGGGAGAGAGAGAGATGGAAACATCAATGTTTGGGAAGCAATTAGGGTTAGAAGCAGTCATGACAGTGAGCCCCCATGATGGGATTAGTGCCCTTATAAAAGACACCAGAGAGCCCCCCGCCACCCCTCTCCATGTGCTGAAGAGGTCGTTATGAGCAGACAGCAAATGGCAGCTGTCTAAAAGTCAAGAAAAGAGGCCTCAGGGGAAACCTACCTTGGTCTTGTACTTCCCAGCTTCCAGAACTGAGAAATAAAATTCTGTTATTTTAGTCATCCAGTCTACAGTATTTTGTTATTACCTGAGCTGACTAAAACACTCAAATTTAATAGGGAAGGAACAAGGTTTGGACTTAGGTCTGCTTACTCTGTTACTTGAAGTATCCAATTTATTTGCTCATCTACATTAAATGTATACACATAGGGTATGTAGGGAAACAAGTTGGTGCTCCTCAGCTGTGGAACACAATGTTTCTAATGAGCTCAGTTCGCCAATGAATCACTCTTGCTAAGAACAAAATCAATGAGTTAAGTTGTTTAGAAGGACACTGATGTAATGTAATGAATTTTTCACTAACCTTCAGACATTGGTAATTTTACAGCACCTTATACGTGAGAGACAATCACAAAAAATAAGTTAAATGGACATTATTTGATGGAGCTTAGCATTCAAAACTTTAAAAACATAGAAATGCGAATTTTATATAAATATGAAGATTGTATTAGAAAATGGAGGGATTGAGTTTGGTGCTTGGGTTGCATACCTGGTCTGCGATATAATTCATGTCTAACATGAAATAGTCACCTTTTAAGGAGGACTTGTTGACACCAATTGTTTTGTCACCGTAAACAGCTAAAGAGACCTGAATGTTCCATTTTATCCCGTGCATTATACATGCAGAACATACATAATGCGACTGATTGCTTTGCCAGACTCTGGCCTCTGTTTTCTTCTTAACATAACCTTAATGTTGTTCAAGTACCGCCCACCCCCACGAAAGCCACCTGCTTAAGAGATGCTGCCTCATCACCCACCACACCCCAGGGGTAACTTGCAATTAGTCAAGGCAATCACTGTGGTCTTATTTCCTCTGATGGTAATTGGTTTGCCAGGAAATGAGTCTGTGAGCCAGTTCTGGCCAGGAGACAGGAAGATATCAATTGAGTTAAGGATGTGAATGCCAGTTCTGCTTCCAATGACATTCTGCCTCACATCAGAAGTAATCACAGGTTTTGACTATCAATCAAATTTGTAGGATACAATAGACTTTATTCTAATATTTAATTTATTAATCTTATGGAGGGCTACCAGACAGGAAAATTGAGTGTACAGTTTCGTCATGTCATCAGGAGGCTCAGGAGCTACCCAGGTATACTGGCTCCTTGGCCCCCCTGACCCACCCGGACAGGAAGACTGGGTGCACGGATGCACGTGACAGCAGTCTCGGCAGTTTATCGGGGGCCAGCTCACCGCTCTCCGTGCAGGTGCAGCTCCGCAGATGGGGGATTTCAAAGCAGATAAGGCAGCAATCAGCTTCCAGCACAAAGCTTTTTTCTCTTGCTGCACATGGTAGTTGCCAAGGAAACAATGCTGCGAGAAGGCAGCTCCACGCTCACCTTCACAGAATGGTGTAAATCTATTTGGAGACCCAGGCCTGATGTTACTCCCTTTTCATAGGAAAAACTTCGCTGGAGACTTCAACGAATTGTCTCCAGGCTCTTAAGAAGGAAAGAAAGAAAGAAAAAAAAAAAAAGCAAAAGAGAAAGTCTTGTTCCTCCAGACATTTTTGTCTCTGAAGTGGATGCTTAGACTACATTTTCCTGGTGCATTTAGTTTCCCAAACTCTCCACTGTAAGATATTTATTTTCACAATTACTCTATTTTCCTCAAACCTCTTCCCCAGTTCTTACTGTCAATTGATTTCTTGCTTCTTACTTAACTAAGAAAATAGGAGCAATCAGAGAATGTTTACACTTTCCCACCACCACATACCAAAAACTATTTCCTTTTTACCCATATCCTCCACTCCCCTCTTCTTACTACGGGTATATTGTCCACACTCTACTCTAAGGCCATACCCTCTATCTGTGATTTAGCTCTTATGCCCATTCATCTATTCAAGGACATCATTTTAGCATCTGTAACCCACCTCTTCCTAGTTGATCATCCATCAGCATATAGCCTTTAGTATTTTTCTTTTTATCCTCACTCAAAGATATGCTTTTTATTTAAGAGAGAGGATGAGGGGAGGGAGGGAGAGAGGGAGGGAGGGAGGGAGAGAGAGAGAGAGAGAGAGAGAGAGAGAGAGAGAGAGAGAGAAATATTGACCAGTTGCCTCTCTTATGTACCCTAACCAGGGATCAAACCTGCATTATAGTTTTATGCCCTGACCAGGAGTGAATCCACCTTTTGGGTTATGGGATGACCTTCCACCAACTGAGCCACATAGAGAGCTGTATTTACCTACTTTAAAAATTTCTGTTGACCCTATTCCAGCTATGGCCCATTTTTCTACTCATCATTATAGCAAAACATCCCAAAGGAGTTTTCTATACTGCTGTCTCTAATTATTCTAGTCTTATTTATTCTTGTTTTATTTTGAGGTAACATTTGTTAAAGCTGGTGACAGTGAAACAAGGAAGGGCTTAGCAAAGAAGCAACAGGAGAGCCTAGATCGGGCTGCTAGCTCACTGGGAAGCAGAGGAAAGGGGACCCTGAGACAGGAGTCTGGGCATTAGTCTGGAAGAGCTGCGCTACCCATTGCTCCCCTGGTTGCAAGTCTCCTGGGGTCCCTTAGAGTTTAGGAGATTCATGCCTTTGGAGGAAGAGCACGCCTGATCATAATTTTCTGAAGATATCTTAAATATTATAACTTCATAAACTCAGCAATCTTTTTTTCCATTGAATATTGGTTATTACTATGACTCAAAATTATTAAATTGGGAGCAAGAGTATTTCAATATGAGAAATCTGTCACTGAAATAGCAACATATTGGAATACCTTTCAAATATGACCAGATTAAAGAAATGTTCATATCTAAATGTGAGCAAGGATGTTAACTTCTTGAATTTAATATCTGCATATTTTTTCATAACTGAGTTACTTACTTATCTTAACCTGGGACACCATTAGAGATTATACTTCAAGACAAAAAAGAATATTATCTTTACAATCCAACTATATATTTTGTCATTCCTTTGAACACTAAATGTTTTTTAAATATTTATCAAGAAAAATACTAATTATACAAAATTAGAAAATTTAAGTTATTTAGATATAAGTGGTGTGTTAAATGAAGTATTTTATTATTTTTCTTTTTATTTATTTAAACAAATTTTTTATTGTGTTACATGTATACATATCTTCCCATTGCTCCCCAGCATACCTATTATTTTTATTATACATCTTTTTATTATATGTATTATATACCTATAGTTCATAAGCAATCTCAGCTGCATAGTGTTACACTTTCTCTTAAAAAATAAACCTGAATTTTCCCATGCATGAGCATATTGAACTGTGGCAATAGCTTGCTGAGGTCAGTAGGGCAAAACCAAGTCTTCTGTGGTTATTTTTTTAAAGGGATGGGGAATAATAAAGTGCTTATGATAAAAACTGGGTTATGGAAAAGATTCCAAAAGGCTGTAGCAATGCAAGTGAAGCTCACAATTTTAAATTTAAACAGACACAAAGGATCTTGTTTTTGGGAGTCCAAAGTATGACTGACTGCACAGGTACAGGATGGTGTAACAATGGCAGTGTAGAAAAAAGGCAAGGTAGTGAGTGGGCAATGTTACATTGTCTCATAAAAAAGATGCCAAAATCTTGGACTGAATGGAACGTGGCATTTTTGTGCTCGCCCAGCATTTCCTGAGTGAGCATTGCACCTGCCTTGCTTTGCACGGAGTAAGCAGCTGTCAGACAAGGGAAGTAAGTACTCAGTCTGTGGAGGTGGTTGTTCTTTCCACGCAATTTGGGCACCGCCTACATAAGAGTTTCTCCAGGGAACCAGGAGGGAACACTTGAAGGAGCAGGGAAGATTGCCTGGGAGCGGCCTCAGGGGATACAGTTTGCTGTTTCAGACTGCATGAAGCCGCAGACTCAAACCATGGTCAGTGAGCGGAACCACAGGAAAATAGATTGCATTACAATACCTAGGCAGACATTTGTAATGGCAAAGACTACCAAAATCGGAAGAGACGTGAGAAAGGACAAGGAGCTAAGCACTATAGTATTGTCCTGTGTGCATGAGTTATTTATTGCTGCATAATAAAATTACCCCAAAGCTCAGCGGCTCAAAACAACACACACTTACTAACATCGTCCACGGGTCAGGGATCCAGGTGCGGCTTTGCTGGGCTTTCGGCTTCAGGGTTTCTCACTATGCTGCAATCAAGGGGTCCACCGGGCCTGCAGTCATCTCGGGGTCACCTGGGGAGGAACCACTTCCAAGCTCACTTAACAGCTGGGCAGGATTCCCCTAGACTGTTGTACGAGGGGCTCAGTTCCTGGCTGGCTGTGGTTTGGAGGCAGCCTTCTCCATCAGAGCGAGTACTTGAGAAGAGCCAGGGAAAGAATACCAGCCAAACGGAAGAAATTGGGACAGACATGAGAACTTTTTAGGGATTCAATCTGAATTGAGATAGGTACTAAGGATGAGTCCATGATTTATTTGTGTGCAACTGGATAAAAGGAATTCACATGAGATCAGCATACAAGAGAACCAGGTTTAGGGAGGGGAGGAATATGAATTGTTTTTAACATTACATTAAAGTGCCTTTGTGATATCAATAAGAGAACTGGTCTGAAGATTTGAATTTATGACACTACCTAGGTTGTGATCTGTAGTTCATACTGTTATATTATTCACTTATGTGACAGTTACTCCGACCTATTTAGTTGTTCATTTGCAAGGGTCCCAGCTTAGAACTAAATAAGGTGGAGTTTAACATAAATATTTGCTGTTAAACTTACTACTCCCTTCCAATTGCACTCCCAATACACCTTATTTCAAAAACTTCTTGACAGATTAAGAAATTAGGGTTCAAGAATAGTATGTGGCACCCCACGATCTCCATCTCCTGATATTCATGCTATTGGGTTACTCCTTCCCAAGTGTAGACAGGATCTGACTTTCTTCTATCCAGTAGAATACAGCGAAATCATGCAAGTCAATTATGTGATTGTATGATTTTATAGGAGACTCAGTCTGGCAGGCTGCCCGGAGCTAGAGCTTTCCTTTGCTGGCTTGACAATGTCAGTGCTGAGGGAGCCCACCTGGCAAGAAACTAGGGGTGACCATTAGTTGCTAAGGGCAGATGTCAGCAAACTGCCAGGAAGAAACTGAAGTCATCAGTCCCACAGCTATAAGGAAAGGAATTCTCCCCCAAACTGGGTGAGCTTTGGAAGCCGGTTCTCCCCAAGTTGAGCCTGCAGATGAAATCACCTGGCTGACACCTTCACTGCCGGCTTGTGACCAAGGGCAGAGAGCCTAGCCAAGCTGTGCCCTGACTGCTGACCCACAGAAACTGTGAGGTAATAAATGTGTGTGTGTCTTAAGCCTCTAAATTTGAGGTAATTTGTAAGGCAATATAGAAACCTAAGTAATACTTAAGCTTTTATTCATCTCTATTTTTAAACATGCTAACCTTTTTGTGTTGCAAAACAATTGCCTACATTTTGTTTTGTATTATAGGCTTTCTTTATGCAAACTCATTTTGAATAAAAAACAAGCTGTTTCATGTGAGTATTAGGAGCATAAAATGTCAGAGAGGCTAAAAACTTAGCCTAAAATGGCAAACTTTATTACTACAGATATCCCACTAAATTTAGAGAATAAGTTTAGAAAAATCTAGAATTAAAAAGCTAGAGCTGGAAAAAAGACTAGCAAACCAGGTATTAGAGATTCATATATTTACATTCTCATCAGTAGAAAATATAATTACAAAGTGGCCTCATGTTTTTGTAATGAGCAAAACCAGAAGTGATGTGTAATTGTAGCAAGGTTGATGTATAAAGCTTTTTGGAACTAAAACTAGTCATGACTTCTTAGAGTAGATATGGAAAAAAAACCTATGTCTAGACAAAATGAGTTAATTTGCAGGAAGGGAAACCACACTTTAAGATAGATATGTGCCACTTAATACAGTGGTACCTTGAGATACGAGTGCCCTAACATACGAGTTTTTTTGAGATACGAGCCGTGAGCGAGCGATTTTTGCTTTGAAATACGAGCAACAGTTGAGATACGAGTAATCGCGTGTATCTGCTGGCTGCACACGATCCACCAGTTTACCGCGACTCGAGTGTCTCATAGTTTCCCATGCCTCAAGGTTATGGAACGAATTAAACTCGTATCTCGAGGTACCACTGTACTTTCCCTTTGGCTTTTCATTTTGAAAAGTTATAGGAAATTCTAAACTTTCTGAGTTGTAGATATACAAAATTGCAAGAATAACTTCTCTTTAGAGTTTCTGGCAGAGAAGCAAGTCACTAATCTACAATAGAGGCAATTTGATAAAATGGGACAATTTGGAAAAATAACTTGCATTAAAAACATTTCAAGGGAGAAACCAAGATGGCAGCATAGGTGAATACCTAAACTGCTACCCATCACAACAGTTTTAAAACTACAGCTAAAAGACAGAACGGACATCATCCAGAACCACAGAAAAGCTGGCTGAGTGGAAATTCTACAACTAGAGGGAAAGAGAGGGGCTGCAAAAAGCTGAGGTACAGAGACATGCGAGTGGAGAAGACGGGCAGCAGAGTGCCTGGCTGGCTTCCTCTAGTGGGAGGGAGACAGAAACTCCCAACTGCACTGAGCCCCAGTTCTGGGCGAGATTCATATGGGGGGAGTCTGGACTGTCGTGAAAAGGGAAGAGTGCACGGAAACTTAGGGGAGCTGTGAAAGGCAGAGATTGGAGGTGTGCATGCCAGTGCACAGAGAGAACTGACTGCTGATTATGCCACTGGTTTTCACTAGTGGGAGGAAAACAGAACCTCCCAATTGCACTGAAATCCAGTTCCAACTGCACTGAACCCCAGTTTCGGGCGAGATCCTAGAGACCCAGACTCATACGGGTCCCCAGAGTGTACAGAAACTCAGGGGAGCCAGAAAGGTAGAGGTCTGGAGGCACATGAGCGCGAGTGTGCGCAGAGAGGGCTGCAGCAATTACCAAGTGACACTGAGACCCAGATGCTGTGTAGGGCAGGGCTGATGAGAAATCAAGGTTGACTGCTCAGCCCTGAGACTCCGCCTCATCCAAGCTGAGCACAGAGGCTTTTGCAGTTGTGCAAGTCTTGTATCATAAGGCTGACTCCAGCACAGAAGTTCTTCCAGCATAGACACAGCTGATCCTCACAATCAATTGGCTTGGAGGTCAATCCCCAAGTGATAGCAACAACTATCAAGACTTAACTACAACAAGGCTGTACACACAGTCCACAAATGGGTGCACCAAGAGTGTCCACTTCAGGTAACTGGGGAAGCGGAGCTACTGGGCCATATAGGACACGTAGCACACAAAGCTATTCTATCACCTCAGGGAAGCAGTGAAAATGCAGAGACAAAGGAACAGATCACAAACGAAAGAAATGGAGGAAAACAAACAGCTAGATATAGAGTTATAAGGTTTTTGAAGAATTTCCTGGAAAGAGATGGATAAATTTAGTGAGACCCAAGAGTAGATGAAAAAGGACCAACTAGAAATATACACTGACTGAAATAAAAAATATTATACAGAGACCTAACAATAGACTATAGGAAGGCAAGAATCAAGTCAAAGATTTGAAATACAAAGAAGCAACAAACACTCAATTGGAAAGAAAAAAGAAAAAAGAATCCAAAAATGTGAAAATAGTGTAAGGACCCTCTGGAACAACTTCAAGCATACCAACAACAGAATCGTGGGGGTGCCAGAAGAAGAGAGAGAGCAAGATACTAAAAACCTATTTGAAGAAATAATGACTGAAAACTTACTCCACCTGGTGAAAGAAATAGACTTACAAGTCCAGGAAGCGCACAGAACCCCAAATAAAAGGAATCCAAAGAGGACCACACCAAGACACATCATAATTAAAATGCCAAGAGCAAAAGACAAAGAGAGTATTAAAAGCAGCAAGAGAAAAACAGTTTATTACCTACAAGGGAGCACCCATACGACTGTCAGCTGATTTCTCAACAGAAACTATGCAGGCCAGACGGACTGGCAAGAAATATTCAAAGTGATGAATAGCAAGAACTACAACCAAGATTATTCTACCCAGCAAAACTATCATTCAGAATTGAAGGGCAGATAAAGAGCTTCACAGATAAGAAAAAACTAAGGGAGTTCATCACCACCAAACTAGTATTATATAAAATGCTGAAAGGTATTCTTTAAGAAGAGGAGGGAAAAGAAAACGGTAAAGATAAAAATTATGAACAACAAATACTATCAATCAACAAGTGAATCTAAAAATCCAGTGAATTAAAAATCTGATGAACAGAATAAACTGGTGAATATAATATAATCAGGGGCATAGAAAGGGAGTGGACTGACAATTCTTGAGGGGAAAGAAGTGAGGGTGGTTCAGGGAGAGACTGGACAAAAATCGTACACCTATGGATGAGGACAATGGTGTGGGAGGTGGAGCTAAGGGCAGAGGGAGGGGTGGGAGGCGGGTGGAGGGGAGCTCTGGGGAGAAAAAAGAGAAACAATTGTAATAATCTGAACAATAAAGATTTAAGTTTTAAAAAAAACAACAACAGAGATGCTCTCAACAAAAATGCTGTTTGCTTCAAAAGTGTTTTAAGAAGGGATTGCTGGTATAGAGAGTAAAGGGCTCGCCACACATCTGTTAAACTAATCTTTTTAAAAGGAATGCCAATAGGGAAAATACCAAGGAAAAGAAGGTGCTCAACAGGAAAAGAAACTGACCTCTGAAGGTTCATGGGGATTAAATATAGGAAAACAAAAATTTTAAACCTTCAGAACATTTGAAAATCACACATTTAAGAAGTGTTTCTGTTCTTAATAAGCATAAAACTTAATTTGGGGAAAAATTAAGTACCTAGTCTTAAACACATTAGTTGTCTCATTGATAAGTCTTGTTGAGGAAACCTCAAAAGATAGGAAGCAAATCATAGTAATAAAATGATCAAAAGTCAGCCTCACCTTAATTCAGTTCTGCCCCCTGATACCAGCATTTATTATTTTTACATATTGTTATATACATGTATCCACAGAACATGTATAGAATTATTTTGTTTATATATATATAAACATCAGACTGTAGATATCATTTTTTTAATATATATTTTTTATTGATTTTTCACAGAGAGGAAGGGAGAGGGATAGAAAGTCAGAAACATCAATGAGAGAGAGACATCCATCAGCCGCCTTCTGCACACTCCACACTGGGAATGTGCCCGCAAGCAAGGTACATGCCCCCGACCGGAATCGAACCTGGGACCTTTCAGTCTGCAGGCCGACGCTCTATCGAGTGAGCCAAACCAGTCTCAGCTAGATATCATTTTTAAAAAAGAAAAATATAAACCAACATTTCAAATGATATGCAATTGTAAACGAACATTTTCTTCAAATATTTATATCTCCTATTTGGTTGGCAGGGCAGATTTATCAAAAACAGGTTTAATTAGATTAACTAGTAAATAACTAGTCTGCATCAACAGAATAAAGTTTCACTCAAGCAGTATATAAAATAATTGTTACTTTTCCAAAATTGCAGTAGCAAATCAGTTCAAAGGTCATTGCTTTCTCAGTTTTCCATTTAATTCCAAGGCTCAAATTTGCTCCAGGGTGAGATGATAATTGTTCATTTAATATAAACAAAGTGTTGTCCAAAATCTCAGTTCTTGGCTGCCTTCCCGTTACACTCCCTGTGAGAACTTATCCTGCTGGATGGATTTAAAGACCATCTAAATACTGTTTTTTCAGCCCCCGCAAACTCCAAATATCTATATACACCTGCCTACTGAACAAATCTGTGTTTATAAAGGTATCTACTGGTTTAGCAATCCTAAAACCACAACTCCAGATTATCACTACAAACCTGCTCCTCTGGCTTCTTCAACTCAGCAAAGTACACCACCTTTCCCTAGGAGTTACTTGTTTTTGTTTTTTTACTCCTCACCCAAGAATAGTTTTTCCATTGATTTCTAGAGGGAGGAAGGAGTGTGTGTGTGTAGGAGGGGAGAGAGCAAGAGAAAGAGAGGGAGACATTGGTTGGTTGCCTCCTGCACACACCCTGATGGGAGCTGGGGATTGAACCTGCAAACCAAGTCTGCCCTTGATCAGTAACCCCACAACCCTTCAGTGTTCAGGCTGACACTCTAACCACTGACCACACTGGCCTGTACCCCAGGAGTTACTCTTGACTTCTCTTGTTCCCCTACTTCCCAGACACATGCAATTCATTAAAGTCCTCTCAGTTCTACCTATAAAATACAGGGTGTGCCCCCCAAAATGCATACATACTCTAATAGCTTAGCTCGGTTTTGAAAATTAAATGTATTTTAATAAACACTGCCTTTATAATCATTCAAAGTGTGTGTACACATTTTTAGGACACCTTGTATATCCAAAATCCTACCACTTTAGACACTTGTACCCCTACAATGTATACCTGCTTTTGTTGAAATGATGGCAATAGCCTCTCCCCACACCCAGACCAGAGATTTTCAAAATTTTCCATCTCATGGCATATAAACTAATTACTAAAATTCTGTAGCACCTAAAAATATATTTTTTTGCCCATCTGAGAAAAAGCTATAATTTTGATTCACACCGGACAGTTATTATTTTGTTGGTTGCTGTCATTTTTAAAATTTTATTATGTAAGGGAAAAGAGGTCAGTACCCCTGATTAAATAGTAAAGTATTGTATGTTTTTAGAATTCTTGTGGAATACAGGTAGAAAATTGCTGTCCTAGACCAGTGATTGGCAAACCACGGCTCACAAGCCACATGTAGCTCTTTGGTCCTTTGAGTATGGCTCTTCCACAAAATACCACGGCCTGGGCAAGTCTATTGTGAAGTGGCGTTAGAAGAAATTTAAGTTTAAAAAATTTGGCTCTCAAAAGAAATTTCAATCGTTGTACTGTTGATATTTGGCTCTGTTGACTGCGTTTGCTGACCACTGCCCTATTCTCAACATAACAGCGGATTATCTATAAAAGAGAAATCAGATCTAACTGACCTCTGGCTTCCCATCAAGCTCAGGATAAGATACAAACACCTTTCCAGAAGCTACAAAGCATCCCACATTGTCTTCCATACTTGTTTACTCCTTCAGAATCTGAGTCATTTCAGGAAGGCACTTACTTGTTATTCACTACTATTATCTCCAGTGTCTATAGCAGTATCCAGTATATTATACACTCAATGTTCATGAGATGAACTAATTTTTCTGTTACAATACAGATGAGCATTATGAGGCCCTTACCTGGCTGCAACAAAACTTCAAAGAATTTTTTAATCAGCATAATTTTAGACTAGTATCCTTTAAAACATGAGTTTCACCCAGCCTGTGTGGCTCAGTGGTTGAGTGATGACCTATGAATCAGGTCATAGGTCAATTTCTGGTCAGGGCATATGCTAAGGTTGTGGGCTCTATCCCAAGTGGGGGGAGTGCAGGTGGCTGATCAATGATTCTCTCTCATCATTGATGTTTCGTTTTCTCTCTCTCTGAAATCATTAAAAAACATTAAAAAAACGAGCTATTATTTTACCTTAACTCTGGATGATGATTCTAGAGGTGTAAATTCTTGGATAAAATTTCACATCATAAAGACAAACGTATTTTACTAGAGGCCTGGTGCACAACAATCATGCACTGGGGTGGGAGGAGGGTGTTCTTCACCCTAGCCTGTGCCCTTTATCTGGGAGCCCTCAGGGGATGTCTGACATCCTTAGCACTCCTGCGGAGGCGGGAGAGGCTCCGGCCACCATCGTTATGCTCACCAGCCATCAGTCCCACCTGTGGCAGAGCAGCCACTCCCACTGTGGGAGTGCACTGACCACCAGGGAGCAGCTCCTGCATTGAGCATATGCCCTCTGGTGGTCAGTGTACATCATGGCGACCAGCTGTTCTGCCATTTGGTCAATTTGCATATTAGGCTTTTATTATATAGGACTAGAAGTCTGTTGCACAAAGATTCGTGCAATAGGCCTTCCTTCCTCTGGCTGCCAGCACTGGTTTTCCTATGGCACCTGTGACCCATGCCTTTGCTCTTGCTGCAGTGGAGAAGCCAAGTCTTTTCAGTCTTCAGTTTTTGCTCGGGCCGGAGCCCTCAGTCTTCACTCCACACCTGTGAATGCAAACTAATGCACCATATTTGTTGGGTTAATTTGCATACTTACTCTTGACTGGTTGATGGGCATCATGTAGGTATGGACAGTTTGCATATTTATCTTTTATTAGTGTAGATGCTTTATGACTGCTCCACTGTTGTAGCTCTTAATACAGGAAAAAAGAACCTTTAAGAGAGGGCTGACAAATGGGCAGAGGAAAGAACACATGCAAAAGCAAAGTGAGGGTTGAAAAAGCAGGATATTTGCTGTACCAGCAAGTATTTTGGGATGGTTCTAAAATATATTTTAAGGAAGATAAAGCTGGAGAGCACAAAGAGCCCTAACACAGGCACCACAATCTCTTCTCCCTATTTGCATTTTAGAAAGCTTCCTGTGGTGAATATGGAGGATGATGGGAAGGTGTGGTAGAGAGTCACAACCGGAGTGGAGGCAGAGAGAGACAAGTTTTGAAGACTCCAGAGCAATCCAGGCAAAGAACTATGTCTATGGTTAGGAAGATGTCCTTTTGGGCTCCAGGCTGGAATGTGCAGCTTGGAGGCCTTTTTGTGTCTTTACTTCAGGGCAGCCTGAATGACTGACCTTTGGCAAACTATCATTAATTCTGCAGATGTTTCTTTCTGTAGATCTTTGGTACCCCATTATCTATGGAAGTCTCATTCTTAATCCTGACCCATTTTATTAGCCTGAAATGAAGTCATTAACCAGTTATTTATTACATGTGTAAACTTTAGACTAAGCTGGTCCAGTAATAGTCATGTGTTCTCTGAGGACAAGATCTTCAGGATGTGGTGGTAGTTGTGGGAGGGACAGTGCTGGGGTTCACAAATGCTCTGTGACACATAGCCATTGCCTTTTTCAAAACACATAAAGTACCTAGGTGGACTGCTCAAATAATTCCTAAGGTCAGGAGCCAGATGATATATCTGCCTTGCCTTTAAATGAAACTACTTCTTTAAAGGAAAACCGTTGCCAAGAACTCCAATGTTCAATTTAGAAACATTTAAACCCTTCTCCAATCTCTTCTACTTCTGCTCCAATCAGCCCCCTCCAATCTTATGCAATCCTAATCATTAGTTCTGAATCAGACTGCTTTTAACAATCAGGTACAGTAATGTACTTATACCACTTCCACTTGACTTATCTTTTTTTTTTCACTTGCCTTATCTTTTTTGAAAAATACTTCTCTCAAAATCTAAAAAAAGGAAACCACGACCAGAGATTAAGTGTCCATAATATCTATTTTTATTACGAAAACATTAAATTTTGACACATTGCTTCATTTGCTTTTTAAAAATCTATTATCTGACTTAAATCTATTCAGCAAAAATGCCAATAAATTACATAAATCATAGTTTGGGTCTTTTTAAAACTAGGAACATAATGTTTTATGATAATCAAACAACAATACTAAATCTGAGTTGCGTGAGTGGTTACTTTATATTTTAACATTTAGCTTAAAATCAAAACCAACCACATGCTAATATTCTGTTGCAAAAGTTTCTCAGAAATGCTTTCCTTATGGCTGTGTCAGTATCTTTCACTGAGGTACAGAATGCAGCGTTATCAGGTGTCAAGGCACTCATTTAAACTGTCCTGTTCTGCTCAACTCAGGAGTAGCACTGGATAGAGGGCTGATGATATATATTAGCCCCCGCACCTCCTGCTCGCACTACTTTGCCTTTAAGTAACTTCATTTCTTTAAAAGGAAATCATTAGCTAAGAACTCCAATACTGAATTTAGAAACAGTGATTCCAATACACATTAAATCTAATGTGTTAGTAGTTAAAGCCACAAATTCTGAAAAGTGAAAATAGACAAATACAGAACTTATGTAAACAACCAATGAACTAAGGCAAATGGCATTGCCATCATATGCCTTAAAATGGTATATTTTTGGTGTCTGGAATTATTTAAAAATTATATTTTGGGACAGCTCAGATGAATATCAATAAAAGATGTGTGTTCTGCATAAAGTTAAGAGTTTTAACGGTTTTCAACATGAGTGATGTTGTTTAAAAAAATACAATGATAGTCTTATTAGTGAACGTTTCCCACTTGGTTTAAGTTTTATTGTGGAGGCAAACCAAAGCACTCTCTTAAGACTTTATGTTCAAAGTTACGATTAGATCCCTATCATTCCTAGAAAATTTAAAGCTAGTTATCACCCTGGCTCTTGTCATCATCTTCATCTTCATCATCCTCATCGTCTTGGTCTATGGATTCAAGTTCATCCTCTTCTTCCTCCTAATCAGAAAATACACATTTGACATTATGAAGATTTCTCATTTCACATTCAATACATACATAATATATTGATGAATTATTTAATTCAGTAAGTGTACCAGGTTACACACTATCTGATTTCCTTGCTTTAATGCTTAAGACTCCTGCCATTCATTCATTCATTCATTCATTCATTTAAAATTATTTATTGTTTAAAGCATTAAATAAGTATCCTTTCCCCCCAATTGTCCTCTCTCTGGTCGCTCTGCCATTTTTAATATGAGAAGAGACATATAGGTTAACTGGCCGACAGATGGCTATAACTCTCACCTGAACCAAAGTCAAAACGGAATGGCACATTTGGGTGATAAGAGTCTTGTTATGACAGGAACAATCAAATCAATTCACTCTCTAGGCTCAAAGCCCAAAAGAGAACAGTTAAAAAATGCTGAAAACTGTGCCCAATCTGCATCTTAAGTCAACTTGGTGAACACCATGTAGATGATACTGAATTCATGTACCTAACGTATCTATGCCTGTATTCTAGATATATAGGTATGATATTTCCATGGTACAGTACAATTTTTAAAAATACATTATAAATAAAGATAATATATAACATTTTGGAAAAACATTTCAATCTTACTGGATGACCGAGTTCTTTGAGTTTATCCTTTAATGACAATATTTTCTGATCTTGATCAGCCAACAGCACCAAGAGATCATCCTGTTCTTTTTTAGAATCTTTAATGTTCACCTCTAGCTGGTTTTTCTCATTTTGTAAAATGACAATGGTACTGTTAGATGAGTCCAGCTGCTCTTTAATAGAAGTTCTTTCCTCAGACAGAGCTTTAATTTCATTCTAGGAAAAGAAATGTGAAAATCATGAATCTAAAATTAGAATTAACTCTCCTAAGGTTTTTAACAAGTTGGTTCTTTCTATGATAAATCACTGTATCCAATATGAGGAGTTTAAGGCTAGAGGTTTTTTTTTTTTTAATTTTACTTATTGATTTTAGAAAAAGAGAAAAAAGGGTGGGGGGAGAGGGAGTGAAGGAGGGAGGGAGAGGAAGAGAGAGAGAGAGAGACATTGGTTTGTTGGCCACTTATTTATGCACTCATTAGTTGCTTCTTGTATGTGCCCTGACCAGGGATCAAATCCACAACCTTGGCAGAATGGGACGACGACACTCTGAGAAACCTGGCCAGAGTGATAGGATACTTAAAACATACATTCATCTAGTAACATGAGAATTTGTTAGGTTATACATCAAAGATGGTTACTGTGAAAAATATAGTTTAACATGAAAAAATATTTTTAATCAGTTATTCCTCAATAAATCCTAAGAGACAAAAATGTTTCAGATAATCAGAAGAATAAATTCACAAAAAAATTTATAGCAGAAGCATGGTTAGCATCAGAATTAGAACTAATGCTTGTTTTCTGTTTTTTTGTGTTTTTTTTTTTAAAAACTTTCATCCCAACTTTATACATACAATTAAAGGTATAAAAAAAATAGCTTAAAATAAAACCAATGGCTTACAAATAATTTGACCATAATCCAAAAAGGCATAATTACACATTATTTTTCTTTTTTTCCCTGTATGCCTTTTATTCTTAACTTACTATTATCTCATTCCTTTCCTTGTATTATTTATTCTGGTTTCTATATCACACAATAGGCTGCAGGATTTCATGTGCCTGTGTTCTTTGGCCTATGACAGTGGTTGGCAAACCATGGCTTGCAAGCCACATGTGGCTCTTTGGTCCCTTGAGTGTGGCTCTTCCATGAAATACCACAGCCTGGGTGAGTCTATTTTGAAGAAATGGCGTTAGAAGAAGTTTAAGTTTAAAAAACTTGGCTCTCAAAAAATATTTCAGTCGTTGTATTGTTGATATTTGGCTTTGTTGACTAATGAGTTTGCCGACCACTGGCCTATGAAAAGCTTACTTGTGGCTTGTGTATTAGCCAAACTTGTATTCCTGTTTCTTACTGGGATTAGAGATTGATAAGAAAACTATTTTCACTTTCAAGTTATATTCTGATGTATTCTTACTTTACATATTTGGTACAATTATTTGAAAAGACATTAAAACATCTTCATTTGTGCCATTTTGGATAACTGGATAGAAAGATTGTAAGATAACATTACACCTCATTATCTTTCTTCATATATCTAAGGATTTGAGAAATTAAGTAAAATAAACTCTCATTTTCTGGAGTTCGTTCTATATAATAATATGCAGCAAACCAAAGCCAACCTTTAATTCTTTAGTCTCTTGTAATAATGCCGACAGCCTTCCTTCTACGTCAGTAGTTTTTGCAGCTTCACTCTCTCCTGATACAGGAACTGATTGTGCCTGAAAGTAGAAATTAGGGAAAAAACAGTTTCTTTAAAGTTACAATCAATATGAAACCCCAATGATTTAAATTTCTTGTTATTTTAAAATTTTATTTCCAATAACAGAGAATATAAATCCCTCACATATTTACAGGAATAAAGTGCTTTCCCTAGAAAAATGAGTGATCTACAGTCAAGTAGAAGACAAGAGTGGTGGGGCACCAAATCTCAGCAGAGGATGAGGAAGGCTCGGTTAAGTTGCCTCAAGGTCATACCAGGAAAGCAATCAACAAGACAGCTCTCACATAGCTATAACATAGAATTTAATAGCAGAAAATATTTTTCAAAACTGTTTCCTCATAAAATTCCTGTAAGTTTAGTTGATACTATTATCTCAGAGGGATAGGTGAAAACACTGAGTTGAATGCCATTAACTGGTAAAATATAAGTATTTTCTTAAGAGCTATAGGAAGTGTTCTTAAATAAATTTTTCAGTCTTTCCCCACCTTTTTTCTATAAAATACTGGGAATTGAGGTGCTGGTGTAGTAAATATCTAAAAATGTGTAAAGGATTTTAGAATTGGTAGAATCTAGAAGAGTTTTGAGGTGCATGTTAGACAAAGCCTACAATGCCTTGAAGAGACTCTTGGCAGGAATATGGTCATTAAAGACAATTCTGGTCAGGGCTCAGAAAGAGAAAAGGAAGAGCTGTAGAGAAAACTCCCATAGTCTTCGAGAAAATGAATATCATCATGAACAGAATGCTGATAGAAATATTGATGTTAGAGTGGTTTTGGCTGAGGTCTGAGATGAAAATCAGAAGATGGAGGACAGGCAATTCTTGTTATAAGTGACAAAGAACTTGGCTAAATTATGTCTAGTGTTCTGTGGAAAGTAGAATTTTTAAGTGATGAACGTGGAGATTTCTAAGCAAAGTGTCAAAGGCGTGGTATAGTTCCTTGCTGCTTATAAAATGTGAAAAAAGAGAGAAACTGAAGCAAGAATTGTTAAACAAGGAGGAAATCCAAGATGGTGGCATAGGTAAACACCTATACTGCTGCCTCGCACAACAATTTCAAAACTACAACTAAAAGACAGAACGGACATCATCCAGAACCACAGGAAAGCTGGCTGAGTGGAAGTTCTACAACTAGAAGGAAAGAGAGGGGCTCACAGAGACCCAGAGGAGCTGCAAAAAGCTGAGGTACTGAGACGCGCGCGAGGAGAGAGCGGGTGCCGGAGTACCTGGCTGGTTTTCTCTGGCGGGAGGGAGACGGAGACTCTCAAAGGCATTGAACCCCTTGTCCTGCGACACTAAACCCCAGATCCAGCCGAAACTCATACGGGGGGAGTTTGGACTGTGAAAAGGGAGAAGTGCACGGAAATTTAGGGGAGTTGCAAAGGATCGGAGATCTGGTCGCGCACAGCACCACGAGGAGGACAGATTGCTGATTGTGCCGGTGGCTTTCACGAGTGGGCGGGAGACAGACCCTCCCAACTGTGCCACTTCTGACTCCACTAAGCCCCTGTTTTGGGCGAAACCCTGGAGACCTAGACTCGTGTGGTCCTGGTTCGCAGGGGAGCCGGAAAGGCAGCGGTTAGAGGCACTGCGGGTGCACGTGCACACAAGGACCACTCCAGCGATTACCCAGTCACGTGAGACTCAGGGGCCGTGGAGGGCGGGGCCGACTGGAAGGGAAGGCGGTCCCTTAAGCCCTGAGACTCCAATCCTCCCAAGCTCAACAGAGGCTTCTTCGGCTGAATCCAGCACAGAAGTTTCCCCGGCACAATGAAAATGCGGAGACAAGGGAAGGGATTACAAGCAAAAGAAATGGAGGAAAAAAAAAGACTGGATATAGAGTTCAAAACCACACTTATAAGGTTTTTCAAGAATATGCTACAAAAGATGGATAAATTTAGTGAGACCCAAGAGGAGATGATAAATACACTGACTGAAATAAAAACTATTATACAGAGTACTAACAGCAGACTAGAGAAAGGCAAGGATCAAGTCAAAAATTTGAAATATAAAGAAGCAGAAAACATTCAACTGGAAAAGCAAGAAGAGTAAAGAATCCAAAAATGTGAAGATAATGTAAGGAGCCTCTGGGACAGCTTCAAGCGTACCAACATCAGAATTGTGGGGGTGCCAGAAGAGAGAGAGCAAGATACTGAAAACCTGTTTAAAGAAATAATGACTGAAAACTTCCCACATCTGGTAAAAGAAATAGACTTACAAGTCCAGGAAGCACACAGAACCCCAAAGAAAAGGAATCCAAAGAGGACTACACCAAGACACATCATAATTAAAATGCCAAGAGCAAAAGAGAAAGAGAATATTAAAAGCAGCAAGAGAAAAACAGTTTATTACCTACAAGGGAGCACCCATACGACTGTCAGCTGATTTCTCAACAGAAAGGATGCAGGCCAGACGGGAGTGGCAAGAAATATTCAACGTGATGAACAACAAGAACCTACAACCAAGAATAATCTATCCAGCAAAGCTATCATTCAGAATTGAAGGGCAGATAAAGAGCTTCACAGAGAAGAAAAAGCTAAAGGAGTTCATCAACTCCAAACCAGTATTATATGAAATGCTGAAAGGTACTCTTTTAGAAGAGGAAGAAGAAAAAGGTAAAAGACAAAAAATTATGAACAAATACACATCTATCAACAAGTGAATCTAAAAATTAAGTGAATTAAAAATCTGATCAACAGAATAAACTGGTGAATATAATAGAATCAGGAGCACAGAAAGGGAGTAGACTGATAATTCTCAGGAGGACAAAAATCATAAAGCATCAAACAGACTGTGAAATTATAGCAGAAAGATTAAAGTTAGGTGAGGTAAATAAGTGATCAATCAAAGGACTTGTATGCATGCTTATAAACATAACCAATGATCACAGACACTGGGGGGTCGGGGTACGCCTGGGAGGGGGGGCAATGGGGAGATATGTATAAAAAATTAATAAAAATTAATTAAAAAAAAGAAATGGCAAATTAAAACAAACAAAAAAAAAGAATTGTTAAACAAAAGGTAATGAGAATTTAAAAACTGAGAAAATCATCAGCCTATCTCTATTGCAATAAATGACAAGGTATATTCTGGTGAAACATCAAGGGGGTGGCTGGACAACCATTTGTAAAGAGGTTGCATGTATGACTCAGATCGAATCAACCATTCAGCAGAAGCTAGAATAGAGAGGTGGTTATCCAGGAAGGATCCAGGAGGGTCTTCTTGTCTGATGGTGTGGACCCCTGTGAATTAATTGCATGGGTTCTCAAGAAGGTTTCTCAAAATTTTATACCAGCAGTAAACTTGCTAATAACTTGGACTCAAGGAACAGAGATAGGATGAAATACAATAAATATCAGCAAAATGCACCAATAAGAATCTGATTAAATTGACTGGGTAAGTCTGACTATAATATTTAGGCTACCACCATGGATAAGAAGCTGATGTGACTAGAACTCTGGCTAAAGGGAAGGTACTTTTTTCTTTTTTTTCTTTTTTTCAAATATATTTTATTGACTTTTTACAGAGAGGAAGGGAGAAGGATAGAGAGTTAGAAACATCGATGAGGGAGAGACATAGATCAGCTGCCTCTCGCATGCCCCCTACTGGAGGTGTGCCCGCAACCAAGGTACATGCCCTTGACTGGAATCAAACCTGGGACCTTTCAGTCCCCAGGCCGATGCTCTATCCACTGAGCCAAACCGGTTTCGGCGGAAGGTACTTTTTGACAAATTTGCTTTTATTCCACAGTGGTTGAAAAACAACATCTTAACTTTATGTTTACTATTTTTCAGGAGAAAAAAAAATTAACTTACAAATGCTTCTGTTTTATGTAACAGCTCTTGCTTTTCTGTCTGTAGTTTGGTGATCTCCACAGATTTTGAGTTTAACTGAGACTTTAATGTTGCCAGTTCCTAAGAGAGAAAAAACAGTTGAGGTGTAAACTTAAATAGCATTAATTTCATCAAGGAAATGTCTATTTTCAGGACATATATACAAGTTTACCTCCTGTTTTTTTTTCTTTTTAATTCTAAAAACCAATATATATATTCTTTTTTCTGGACAGAAAGGTTTAAATAGCCAAGACACTTAACAAAGCAATTATCGTGGTCAATATTGTATGGCTTAGGCATACGATTTTATATCTTCATATTTACAGCTTATAAACATAATTATATTCTCCTTAATTGCTAGTTCACTAATAATATACAAATAATCTGGTGAGATGCTGAGATCTGCTAAAAAGAACACCTTTAAAAAATTAAAAAACCACAATTAACAAGCAAATACCATTACCATATAATTATAACAACTTCTGGATTTGCACATGGCTTTCATCACTATCAGCTTTTGCTTGCACCACACAAAGTAGTTCTAGATTAATAGAACTGAAAGGTGGCTTACTCTAATACAAGACAAAACAGAACTTTGTCTCTTAAAACAAGACAGAAGAGAACTTGGATTAAACTGGACAATTACCTGTTTTAATTCTGCAATTTGTTCAGAATCTCTAGCTGAAGCTGTTGCTTCATTTGTGTCCGGGGATGTTTGGGAAGATTTCTACAAATAGCATAGAAATAAACTATGAAATAAATTCAGTCTAAAGAGATAGGAAAAATACAAAACCAAACTGTACATATAGATGTTTACCAAAAAATTTCATACCAACATTTTAATTTTTTTTCTTTTTTTTTTAATCCTCACCTGAGAGAGGCTAAGGGAGAAACATTGATGTGAAAGAGAAACATCGATTGGTTGCCTCAACCAGAGATCGAACCCACAACCTAGATGTATGTACCCTGATAAGGAATCGAATCCTAAACTCTTTGGCATGAGACGATGCCCAACCAACTGAGCAACCCAGTCAGGGTCCAACATTTTATTCTGATAAAATTTAAAAGATACCACATACTGCTGACAACTTTTTCATAGCTAAATTGCTTACAGTCAATAAGCGAGGAAGCAGTGAAACTTCAAACAGTCGGACACAGCTCACATTCTAAAATCTTATTATGATACTTTGTCTTAAGGGATCCAGAAAAAAAATAAGCAGGATAATGAGGATTACTCTTGACCCCTTATTTAAAAATTTTTAACATTTACTTACCAATTTTTCTATCAAAGAGTCCTTTTCAGCCAGTTGGCTTCGTAAAAGTTCCTGATTACTTTTTAATTCTTCTATCTCTTCTCGCAATCTACCAATTTCTTCTGGTTGAATGCCATTCATTTGAGCCCCATCACTGTGAGAACCTTGATGCTGATTGTCTTTTCCTATTAGACAAGCATAAAATGTGAAAAGCCAGCACAACACTTAAGTTTTTCATTTTTAAATTAGAAGATTCAAATATAAATATAAAATCTGCTTAGTTTGCCAGCACTTTTGTAAGCACATTTCAATTTTGCAAAATAGTGTGTTGATGAAAATAATGAATTAATGATATTTTCAAGGTTTTTGGGAGAAAAGTAAAATAGTCTTATTAAGACTACTGCATAGTTTGGTGATTTAAGATAAAAAATTATATTAGTTTCAATTCCTATTCTGCCAATATAAGAGAAAATAAAGTCCCTTAAAAAAAAGTCCCAAAAAAGAATAGCTTTCTATATGGACTAAAATAACTGTCAAATTGTCATAAATAAAAGAAATAAAAGAGATAATTTTTCTGAAAATTTTAATCACTTTGATATAAATAAACTACATTTCTAAGTAGCTAACATTCCTATCATAAGCACTATGATAGGAATGTCACTATGATAGGGTGATACTATTTACAAGAATTTGAGCTCTTACCATGTGCCAGGCACTGAACTAGAATTTTACTAATATTATATCATTTGATTCCCAAATGACCCAGATGCTATTACTAGTTCAACTTTATAGACAAGGAAATAAAAAAATTAGACCAGTCATCTTTTTAAAAAAATATATTTTTATTGATTTCAGAGAGAAAGGGAGAGGAAGAGAGAAACATTAATGAAGAGAGAGAATCATTGACTGGCACATCCCCTACTGGGGATGAAGACCACAACTGTAGGCATGTGCCCTGAATGGGAATCGAACCTCGACCTTCTGGTTCATAGGTCAACGCCCAACCACTGAGCCACGGTGGCTGGGCTAGACGAGTCATTTTAAACTGGTTATACATTAGAATCACCTAGCGATGAGCCTGTAATAATTACTGATGCATGGACTCAAACCTGACAAATTAAATCAGAAACATAGTGAGGTCTCAGTATTGGTGCTGTTTATTTTTTATTTAAAATATTTTTTATTTTTCAGCCCTAGCTGGTTTGGCTCAGAGGATAGAGTGTCAGCCTGTGGACTGAAGGGTCCCGGGTTTAATTCTGGTCAAGAGCACATGCCCAGGTTGCAGGCTCGATTTCTAGTAGGGGGTGTGTAGGAGGCAGCTGATCAATGATTCTCTCATCATTGATGTTTCTATCTTTCTCTCCCTCTCTGAAATCAATGAAAATATATTTTAAAACTAAGAAAAATAAAATGTTTTCTTTTCAATTACAGTTGACATAGAATATGTTTTAGTGTATAATATAGTGAATTAGACATTTATGTAACTTGCAAAGTGATCGCCCCAATAAATATAGTACTTATCTAACAAGTATTGGTGCTATATAAAAAATCAACAAAAACACCCCAAAAAACTCAGGAGAATCTAATGTACACACAAAGGTTGCAAATCAATGCACTAGAAAATCAAACAGGTAGCAAGGAGGATGAACTTCAAAATCTGATTTACATGTTTATCACAGTGATTGATTTAATATTATAGAAAGACTAGTCTACAAAAATAATCTGTTTGACAACTCTTGGGGACATTGCAACAGAGATGGCTAACTACACATACCTAGCTGTACTTTAAGAAGATTATACTGATCTTTGTGTTGCTGAATCTGAGATACTTGCTGTGTGACTGCTGTTTGGAGCTGTTCATTTTGACATTTTAATGTAGAAATCTGTTGCTTTAATTCCTCAAGTTGCAGATCCTGTGAAATAAAACATAATTCAAATGTTGTAAATTCATACCAATTAGCATTAAGAAGGTGAACAAATTAAAATGAGAGATTACTTTGGGTCAGGATGTTCAAGTACTCAAAACTTTCAAAACCATTCAATAATTAGGCAGTATATGTACAAGGTCAGTTAACATAAAACCCTACTACATACTGCAACCTATCTGCAATTATTGGGAGTGGGGAAGGTCAATTTGAAAAATTCTATTTTATGGTCCATTAAATCATTTAAGAAATTTAAACCAAACTACTTAAAAAAGTAGTATATGTATTGTACATATGCACCTATATTACTTTTCACATTAAATACAATAATGTAAAAGAACATTTATAATCTTTAATTTATTGACTATTCATTCATAATTTTATCATGTTGCTAATACAGTTTCATAATCATAATTTTCTTTTATTAATCCTCACCTGAGGATATTTTTTCCATTATATATTTGTACTAAGATTTAGATGAAAAATCCTAATAACCATGGGTAATTTAATAATCCAAATGTGGATCATTCAAGGCTGACTCTAATTTACTGATTTGCTTATAAACTGAAAAGGCTCAGGCTGAACCATAAATATAACCATAAATATTAGAGGCCCAGTGTAAGAATTTGTGCATGGTTGGAGTCCCTAGCCTGGCTGGTAATGGGGGCTGGCTGGCCGGGGAGGGACCAAAGGAGGGCTCCAGAGTGTGTCCAACCCATCTTGCCCAGTCCGGATTGGCTGGACCCCAGCAGCAAGCTAACCTAGCAGTCAGAGCGTCTGCTCCCTGGTGGTCAGTGCATGTTATAATGACCGGTTGAGCAGTCAACAGAAAGGCTGACTGCTGGGTCGGACACTTAGCATATTAGGCTTATATATATATATAGATTTCTATTCTTTCTTACAATTTCAATCTCAACAATATAGACTATGGGGAAGAAAAGCACACACAGTTGTCATTTAGAGGGCTCCACCCAAGCTCTTACTTGTCACACCTGCCTCAGGCTGTGCACAGTGGCAGGAGTGGAGGGCTGTCCCACATGAACTGCCACCAGTGTACTGGAATTTATGACACTGAGATTTTAACATCATCAATAATCCCATTTTCCAGATAATATTAAAGCACTTTATAGGATTCCAATCAAGGTACCAGGATGAGGGATTAAATGAAAGAAAAAACTAAGAAACATTTTTAAGGAAAGCAATGGAAGATTGAAAGTGCTCAATACAATGCAAATGGAAGCTTCTCTGGTATCTTGAAAATATGTCAATTGATGACTTTGAAAATGTAATTTCAACTAAATTCATAATTATCCACTCTAATACATCAGCTCCCTTTCTTTTCTCTTGTTCTACCTAACTTAATATCAGCTATTCATTTGTGTAAGACAGCGATCTAAGATCATATTTGACCCTTTATGCTTCCTCACACCTGCATCCAATCATTACCAAGTCCTGCCAGTTTTATCTTCCTTAGTTTCCACATTTTTTCAGGTCAACTCTATACCACAAAGTATGAGCTTTAGAGTCCCAGTAACACATGCATCTCTTCCACCACTCACAGAGTTACCCTGGACAGGTTAAATTCTCTGTTGCAGATTCCTCATTTATTCTAAACTGAAGATATTAACTACTTTGTAGGGATGATGTGAAAATTAAATGAGATTGTGTTTAAAATGTGCTTAGTGATCACCTAGCACCCAGCAAACAAAAACTGGCAGCCATTATCATTATCATCATCAGTGCTCCAATTTCCTCCCCTAGCCCACCACAACCACCACCTCCTTGGGCTCCTTCCTTCAAGCCTTGCCTCCTTTATTAGCTACCAAATGTTCTATGTATGTGCCAGTTACATCTCTTGCCTCTTTCTTCTCTTTTTGCCTAGCTTACTCCTGGCCATCCTTTTAGGGCTTGGCTTCTCTGTTTTCTTAAAGCCTATGCTCCTACTTACCTAAATTAGGTGCCTCTCAGTGCTGCCATACAGCTTTGATTATCTCTTATCACTGGAGTTAATCCTATATAATAAAACTCTAATAACCAAACTGACAGAATGGCAGAATGACCAGTCACTATGAAGTGCACTGAGTAGGAGGCAGATGCTCAATGCAGGAGCTGACCCCTGTTGGTCAGCATGCTCCCAGAGGGGGAATGCTGCTCAGCCAAAAGCTGGGCTCATGGTTGGCAAGCGCAGCAGTGGTGGCGGGAACTTCTCCCACCTCCAAGGCAGTGCTAAGGAACAGCAAGAGGGCACAGGCCAGGCTGAAGGACCCACCAGTGCACAAATGTCATGCACAGGACCTCTAGTCTACACTAATAAAAGAGAAATATGCAAATTGACCATCACTTCATGAATAAGTATGCCATCATACTTATTCCACCAACCCATCAGGAATAAGTATGCAAATTAACCTGGCAAAGATGGTGGCGGCCCCGCCCCCCAGCCACTCTGAGCCTCTGGGCAGCATGCATGCAGGCATGGAGTAGCCGGGCAGGGTGGGATGCCTGCTATGAAGGGGAAGGTGGGGGGCAGAGGGAGCTACAGGAGTGGCACTCCAGCTGGAGCGAAGACTGAAGGCTCTGGCCAGAGCAAAGGCCTGGGTCCTGAGTATCAGAGGGAAAGCGGTGCAGGCAGGCAGGGGAAGGAAGCCTATTGCACAAATCTTGTGCAATGGGCCTCTGGTATATTATAATACATATGTCATAATCATTTTATAGGTTTGTCTCCCCATGAGACTGTGATAGGGAAACATATCTGATTCATGTTTATTCACAACATCCTGCATAATGCTTAAAACATACGAATACTCAGTTTATTGAATACTCAGATCCTTTTGAATTATTTAGGAAAACAATGTGTTTTACTTTCTGTATCCTCTTACATTTGAAATGCCAGGAAAAACTCTTTTCTAAAGTAGAAAAGTATCATTATGTCAGAGAGTGTATTTATCAGTACGCACTTGCTCTCGAATCACATTTTTGTAGTGAGTCACAATACTGTCATGCTGTTCTAATGTTTTCTTCTCCTCTTCTTCTTTTTTATCTTCTTCACTGGACTTATAAATAGCCTTAGTTATCACACCTATGAAAGAAAGCTTATTTAAAATTTATTTTAAATATTTAAAATATTATGTTATTCAGAATTAATCAGTAAAAATATATGGCCTAACTATATGAGAGAGAAATAATCTTTCCAATTTTATTGAAGGCTAAAAATCCTTCAATGGGCTGCACATCAAGAAGTGCCCCCTGGTGGTCAGCACGCTCCCACAGGGGGAGCACTGCTCAGCCTTTTAAGCTTATCATAAAATGTGTTTAGTGATCATCTAGTTCCCACATTTTTAAGCTTATCATAAAATCTGCACATGACAAGAATACACATATACAATGTAATCACAGGTACTTTGTAATGAAAGTAACAATATGAAAGTCCTTATCTTACCTTCAAGTTCTTTTACTAGCTTTGTAAACTCATGATCAAATATCATGTATTCTGGACTGGGAAAGTTGGGCTGGGGTTTCTGAGATGCTCTGGAATACAACTCATGTTTGCTAATAAATCCTAGTTTCTCTATGAAATTCTCTTTGCCAATCCTCTTCTCTATTAGTTGTTTTAGTTTCTCTCTAAAGAGATAAGTATATTGAGATGCTTAAAAAAAGTCATGACAAAACATAAAAACTTGTTTTACATTATACTTTGGCACAAAAATATTTATCATTTTCTCTTGATAACATTAGTAAGTCATTTATCCCAGCATTTCCCCCTTACTTACTTCATGTAGTTCTCAAGTGAGTTATCATTGAAATAAATAGAAATGCCCAATAGAAGGGCACATAAGCCTTGGACCAACTGTTCTTCCTCTCCAAGATTTTCTGCAATTTGTGCAGTAAGCTGAAATCTTTGTTAAGGAGACTAATGGTATATAATATCTAGAGCATTTAATTTATAATTTGAATATGACATGTATTTCATGTAAGAGTTTCTATCACACACACACACACACACACACACACACAGCTTACTTAAGCAAGCACTATTACCACTTTAACAATTTTATAAAGTTCAAATATAGAAAATTCTAATATTTGAAGTAGCATAGCTACTTCAAATTGAGAAGAAGAGATAAAAATGACAATGATAACCGCTTATATGTATTTTACACCAATATAAAGGATACAAAGGGAACATTGGCTGAATTGTGAAGAAAATGCGTTACCGCAATGGGACAGTTGCTTAGCCAGGTACAAAGCAACATCAGTAATCCAACTCTTGTCTGTATTTTGCTTCCCTGAAATAGATAAGTCAGCAGAAATTACATTTCACTTGTTTTTAAATTTAAAGTTGCCTTCAGATCTTTCCCTATTTGCATAAGATTCTTTGCGACCCACAGGTAGAGAACTGCTAGCAGGGTCGCTTAAAACCATTGGAAAACACAGATATTTACATTACGATTCATAACAGTAGCAAAATTACAGTATGAAGTAGCAATGAAAATAATTTTATGGTTAGGGGTCATCACAACATGAGGAACTGTATTAAAGGGTTGTAACATCAGAAAGGTTGAGAACCACTGCATAAGAACATATTTAACATCTTATAAAAGATGTGTCAGGAATCCAGATTTTAAAAATTGAACAAGCGAATGCATTCTTGTGTCCTCTACGAGCTCTACAGTAAGAAATGAACAGTAAGGAATCAGAACTGATTTATGTTCGTAAGCATATACTGGGTTACCTTAAATACTATTAGTGGAAAAACCTGGTCTGCTAAGGAAGAAGTGTATGATATAGATGCTTTATAAAACCTATCAATCCTGTCACTTTATAAAAAAATTAATTTGCCAAATGTTTTGATGTTTCAATTAAAAGTTTAAAAACAAGTTTTGAATAAAAGGACAAATTCTACCTCCTTCAAAAAACATTGAGAAAAATACAAAGAAATAATCTTCTGAATTAAGTTCCATCAAAGAATATATTCTCTGACAGAAAAATAAACAAACAATGTTACAAACTCACTGACAGCATGACAGATAAAATCAAATCACAAACATAATGAAGGAGAAAAAATTTATGTAAGTTAGCTAAGTGCCCCAAATCACTAACTACATTGCTGCAAAGTATAATTACATAATACTGAATACTAACCTATCCATTCAAATTACAGTTTTCTAAATTTTGATACAACAGATTTATATCTGCTTTGTGGGAAATTCTGTTTGCTGATAATATCATCACAGCCAATATTATATTATCCAATATTATATTATGTAATCTATATTTTTTTCATTAAGAAAAACAAAACTTTTTGAAATAAAATAATGGATATTAGCACAGTAATGTGTTACTTTTGTTAACTTCAGAAAAGAACCAAAATAAAATTATTTAAAGATCTAGAGAACTATGAATTTAAAGTACCAACCATCACGTTTTGAAACATTTCTAGCATTAAATTTCTAATTTAATGAGTCGTGATGTCAATATCTTGGCCTTTCTATAATCTATTTTCCAATATATTTAATATTTAAACAAATTCAAATTAGACCTCTTCAAATAATCTGCCAAGTAAGCATTAATTAGCATGAATTTAATTTTCATATTATTTTTTCTTGCCTCTATGACTTTACTGTGCCCACAATATATTTTCATGTTACCCAAGTAAATTGAAAAGTTAAAATATATACACTTATTCTCAATTGACTCTGTGCTTAAGAGAACTTAAAACTAATTACTCAAGTCATACATGCAAATGTTTTATTGATTTTCTCTGGTTATATATAAAAAGTTTATTATTACTTGGAACACCATTTGTAGGTGCCAAATATACCTATTTCATATATACAAAGGCATTCTATCAAATCACCGGCTAATGTCTGAGTAAACAAATGTGCAATTAGATTCAAATTTGAATCTTCTACAAGTATGCCATTAGGGGTCTAATTGAAGAATAAGAGAAGAGCAGAGTCAAACATACTGAGAATAGAATATCCCCTTTATTATAGTTATAAAATAATATAAAGTACACAAGAATGAACATAATTAAAACTGTATAAAATCTAACCTAGGAAAATTTAAAACCATCCCTAAAGAGCACAAAAGTAGACATAAATCAACAGACAGAAACCATGTTTAGATAGAAAAACTCAAGACTATTAAGATATTAATTCTATATTAATTTACAAAATTAATAAAATTTAGAAAATTAATGTGACCCTAATAAAAATACCAACAGATTTTTTTCCTCTGGAACTAAACAAGTTGGTTCTCAAGTTCATATAGAAAAGTAAATAAGCAAAAATAACTAGGGAAACTGTAAAAAATAAAAAAGAGAAATGAATATAGCCAGCCCAAAACCATTACTGGGTTGCAGATGGACTTAAAAAATGTTGGAACAACTATATAGCTATCTAAAAAAGATCAGAGGATCCATATCTTATATCTTATTGAGGAAAGTGGGACAAAGACTTAAATGCAAAAAATTATACCAGAAAGTATGAGATAAAAATATGGGCAAATTCCTTAAAATCTTTAAGTGGTAAAGTCCTTTTAAACCAGTAAAGTAGAAGCAATAAAAGGAAAGTGATACAAAAATAAAATAAAATAAATTCAAAACAAAACACTTAGGTCAAAAGACAAATGACATCTCAGGAGAAATATATTTGTAAATTATCACAGACAAGGGTTGAATTCTTTAATATAAAATAAAGTTCTTATAAACATAACCAATGAATAGAAGACACTGGGGGTGAAGGTAGGCCTGGCGGGGGACAATGGGAAGATATGTATACATGTAATACATTAATAAAAAAAAGTTCTTATAAGCAAATTGGATTAATGATTCAATAGCAAAGTGGGCAGATAAACATAAAAGAGTTCACAGAAAAACTTAAACTGGTGTGCTAACATATAGAAAGTGATTCAACATTTTAGTAAGGGAAATGCAGATTAAAACTCAGTGAGATAACATTTTTTTATCACCCATCAGATTAGCAAGGATATAAGTCTGACACCATGCTATTGACTGTGGGGAAATAGATAATCTAGTACACTGCAATTTTATTTCACTTAGCTAGTGGAAGTGTAACATGGCACCAAATGAAAGAAAAAACCTAGGTGCAGAACAGTGGGTATGCATAAAAAGCAATGAGAGTATAAAAGAATTGCCCTTTACCTGGCAAATCAAAGGAGGCAGGCAACTAGGATGGGGGTCAAGGGTCCTTATTGTATATCTTTCTATATCATTTTGATTTCTAAACCATGTATTACCCACTTCAAAAGAACATAAATATATTTTTAAAGAACTGAAGTTTTAATTCTAAGAGTGGCAGTACAGTATCAGTAAAAAGGACATTTGGTTGGAAATTGGAAGAACCAAATGTTATGTGGGCCCAAATTTCCTCATTTTGTAACAGAGGGAGTTGGATTACATGATCTCATTAAGAGGATACTAGGATTTCTATCCTGGTTCTAAAACTCAATAGCCATAAAATCTTATTACTTCTCTTCTACATCTTTAAATAAGGGTAACAGTTAATACCCATCTGACAGAGTTGTGGAAAGGATTAAATACATGTAAAGAACTTAGAACAGTGTATGGTAAATGCTCTACAAATGTTATAAACTATTATCCTAGTTTCTAGCTCTGCAATTCTATGACTCTCTAACTACTAGCATATTAAAAGCAGAACTAATGCTCCAAATTTAAAATAGATGGCAGAATAAAGCTGATCTGAAAAAAAGAAAACAATAATATTAATTGCTGGGATAATTTTTATTTTTTATTACTTCAGTGAAATATAGGCAGCCCTTGTGTTGCTGCATTAACAGAAACCCATGCATACTGGAAGCATGCAAAGTGAGGATTAAGTAATAATGCTCTTTAATGCAAACTGTATTATGCTGATCAGTTCACCAAACCATGACACACAATAGAGAAAAATGGTAGATAATTAAATATCCAAAATAAGGAGATGGTTAACTAACCTATGGTTGGTTAACTAACCAATAGTATATCAATCTGGTGAAATATTACACAATACTAGAAAGTGATGTTGATTTAATGTTTAATAACATAATAAATAACTGTTAAGAAAAAATAGAGACTATAAAATGGAATATATGAACACTGCTCTATAAATAAAACAGTATAGAAAAAATTGACTGAAATTTTACCAGTAGTTATCCTTAGGTAGTAGAATGAGGAACATTATTCTCTTTTCACTTTCCATTTTTCTAAATGTTTTAAAATGGAAAGAAAAATAAACTACTACTGAGTGCAAAAATGCTACAATATTTGTCTACTGAACTATCATGTTGAAAATAAGATCAATACAATACAATCCTGTTCAAGCTTCTGTATTCCTTCAAAATAAAATCAGATATTGAGCATTAAAAGCTATCAAAATATTCTGTCACTGCTCTCTGATCATCTGATGGATTCTTCACAAGATAAACACCTGGAATAGCTAAAAGAAATTCAGATCCCACTTTCTGACTAAAACTATTCATTTTGTTCATGTTTACATATTTATGTGTTTGTTTATAGGTTGGAGTCAAGAAAAAATACATATCCTAGGCCCACAGAGTATATGAACCATTGAAGATATTTTGAAAAAACAAATAGACACTGAAATTATAATTTCAGACCACCCTGATGGTTTAGTTACTAGAAATGATATACCAGGGTATTTTATAAGACGAATGAGAGTCACAAACAAAATAATTAAGGCTGAATCATCTTATCTTTAACATAAGCTATATTTTCTAAATAAAAATATATCTTATTCCTACTTTGTGGATTTCAAGTTTGGTATTTTTCCATTCTTTGTAAAAAATATGAAAAGCCAGTATTTTAAGCTTTTAGTGTTAAAGTTTTAAAGTGAGATTCTAGAGTATTACTTTCTGTAGACTCATTTCCTAGTGATGGCCTCTGGGCATAAAGAATTAATAGGAAAGGGACATGATGGAGCTTTCTAGGACTATAAATATGTTATAAATGTTGTTTTGGGTGGTAATTTCAGAGATATATATTTAACCACCAAAAATCATCAGATTGAACACTTAACTGCATTTTACTGTGTGTAAATTATATCTACAAAAAATTTCCTGTTAAATTACTGGCATGTATACTTATAAAATATTTTACCTAGTATCAAAAATTCTTCAGGCCAAATATGTCTGTATGTGAGTTAACATGTGTTAAATCATGCTCATAAACAAAGATCCAATTCCTAACAGAATCTCAGTTATTATTACACACACCACAACTGAACATATGCCCAAACATGAACATTACACACCTTTTATTTTGCCAAACACTCCACAAAACCAAAAAATCACATCCCCTCTCCCCCGAACCTACCATACACACACATAAAAAATTAATCCCTCTTGCAGAAACCGATTTGGTTCAGTGGATAGAGCGTCGGCCTGCAGACTGAAAGGTCCCAAGTTCAATTTGGGTCAAGGGCATGTATCTTGGTTGCAGGCACATCCTCAGTAGGGGGTGTGCAGGAGGCAGCTGATTGATGTCTCTCTCTCATCGATATTTCTAACTTTCTATCCCTCTTAACTCCTCTCTGTGAAAAATCAATAAAAAACCAAAAAAAAACAACAAAAAAACCCCCCACGAATCCCCAATAGTAGTTGTAGTATATGGATTATTTCTAGAAATAATCCATAATATTTAATTTAAAACCTTTCAAATTAAAAAATTATACTTAACCATCACTTTTTTCATATAATGACTAACTTAATGGCAAAATTATTAATCCTAAATTTTACTACTGTTGAAATGTTTTTAGGGGAAATAAAGAAGCAAGCTTGGGTGAAAAACAAACAAAAAAAACACCAAAAGCCCAAACCAAGGAATTTCTGAAAGTGTAAGCATTCCAGGAGGAAGCACAGTATAGCTTTAGATGGTCATTCCCACAGTTCTTAGGAAAACCACTACAATATCCCAAAGAGAAAAACTGTAGAGCCACTTATGATAGAGGATCAACTTGCTGGCACATGAAAGTGTGAGTAGAATATAACTTCAAACAAGCAGTTAAAAAAACCAATCAGCAAACCCAAGACAGAAAAGCCTTGCTGTAAGAGGAAAATGCCTAAGTTTACAGAAGTGATACATACCCGTCTGTCGATCTTATCACCCTGTAAATTATACATTAAAAATTATTCATAAATATTACTGCTTTAAAAAAATTTAAATCTAGAAAAAATCCCTCAAATACAGTTTCTACAAACCCAAACTAATACCTTGGAACAGAACAATTCTAATCTTTCATTATATAACAATGCACATATATTTTAAAGCAGAAAGAATAATTTTATAGCACTGTGATTACTAAGAGTGGGAAGACACCATTATCTTGAGGATTTCTCTTTATGCATGAATTATAATTACAATGTTAGGCAAAGTCTATAGTGATGGTGGTTAGACAGTTAATTACTGTTTGGCTTAAGAAAAGCTATTTTCAACTGACAGCAACATGAAAATACCAAATATTAAATAAGTAAAAATATGAATATTTTGGCATAGAGTTTTAAACAATAAGAGATTAATGACAAATCAAAGCTATAAAGCTTTCAATCAAAGTAAACCAATGTTAAACAACGAAGGGAGTTTTTAACTCCCCTTTCACTTACAGTTAAGTTTTTAAATCCTCATTCAAGGATATGTTTTTATTTCTTTTCAGAGAGAGACAGACATCGATGTAAGAATCAATTGGTTGCATTTGGCATGAATCCCAACTGGGGATCGAACCTGCAATCGTTGGTTGTGGTTGTACAGAACAACGCCTCAGCCAACTGAGCCACCCGGCCAGGGCTACAGTTAATTTTTAAGCTTTCATTTATCACCTCTATGGATGACACTGATGTTTCTTTAAAGCTAACAATAAAATAATTACATAAATGTAGCAAAATTAAAAATTAAGGATGATATGGCACATTATCATGGGAAGGGGTATCAGATATTCCAGTGGATATAGCAAATGAGACTTCAGATACCCACATTTTTACTCTCCCCCATCCCCCAGTGACTCTGAATGTTGATGCCTTTACCCTGTTGCTAAAGCATGAACTTGAATTGTTCAACAGCAAGTTTGGCACATGTGGGCAAATCATCTAATAGTAAGTGATATTCCTAAATGAATTAGAATTTATACTTCGAGACTACTGTTCTTATCAATAGTCTAAAGGAATGCAAACAATTTTTAGTTATGCTTTCCTCTATCATACTAGGTAAATTATATGCCTTGGCGTTTTGAAAACTCATAAACATCAAGGGATATACAGTTTAACTATACAAGCCATGGACTGGTATTCTAGTTTTGTTTTCTAGAAAGTTCAATTGCTCTGTGTCTTGGAAGAGAAAGAGGGAGGTATATGGCTACAAACTACTCCCTCTCTTAAAGTGAGCTGAATTAAAATGACAGACAAAATGACATGCAAGAACACTGTGGATGATTGAAAAAGAAAAACCAATAAACACCTCTGCCTAGAATATGTATTTCCATCATGATGCAGACCTTATAAAACTATTTGGCAAAACCATTCTTGTAAGAATGTTTATGCTTTTTTCTCTATAAAACTTTTTCAGGTTACAATAAGCTAATAAGCAGTTAAGTAAGTCCTTGACCATTCCCTTTTTCATCTGCACAGTCTACTAAAAACAGCCTTAAATTCTTGTATCATTGGCATCAAAACATGTAAGCCAAACCTCCCTCGTGCCCTTAGAGAATTTTCACTGGTTATATTACCTGTGAAAGGATGTTGGTGCACTGTTGCAATAAAGAAACCGGAGGATTGCCGATACTTGTAGCAAGTTGAACCCTGAGCAACTGTTCTTTCTGGGTGGCATTTTCTTGCAAAGCATGGGCAAGGGCCACAGCAGCACACCAGTTTGAAAGTGAATCAGTAGAAAACAAACCTCCGCATAATAACTGACCAGCCGAGACTGAATTACCAGATGCTACAAAGATGAAAGGCAGATGATAATAACATAAACATTTATTATGTTGTTTTTCACACACAAAAAAAGACAAAATACTATCTAAAACTGTACTAATAAGTAGTCTATCTATATAATAGAGGAATATGCAAATTAGCCAGGATGCTGTAACGTCACGAATGAACAGCAGGGACCTGAGGTTGCATGGTGTCTGGCCAGGGTGAGGGCCTTCAGGCTGTGCCCCTGCCCCAGTGGGGCTTAATGGAGACCTCAGACTTTGCTCCCTGCCCGGCGGGAATTGTCAGGGGACCTCAGGCTGTGCCTCCCATCCCGGAGGACCTGAGGCTGCGCACCCCGCATGGCAGGGCTTGACAGGGAACCTGAGACTGCGCCCTTAGCCTGGAGGGGCTTAATGGAGGTGGGGCCAGCCAAGTCTGGGTCTCCTGCATTTACAAAGCCTATGTGGGTGGTGGGCAGGGAATTGACTCTGGGTCCTGCAGTGCACCCCAGACTCTGACAGGAGGGAGATTTTCATATACATTTCACTAACTTTCTTTTATCTCTGACATTTCTATTATAGAGAAAGGGCAAATAGCAATATTAAAATATTTCCTCTAATTAATGTGCACAAATTTCATGCACCAGGCTACTAGGTTCAGTAATATTTTTGAAAGTCTGTCTTTCAAAACAAATGAAAAACGATCATCCCCCAAACCCCCCAAAAAAAGACCTTGGGAAAAAAATAGCAGAATAAAGAAATAGAATACTTTAGGCATCAAATTGAAAACAGTAATAGTCCAGAAATTTTTTTTACCTTAATTGAACACTGCATTTCTAAAGAAAATTCAAGGAAATGCCATAGTTTAAATATTCTACTACACCCAGGGTCTTTTATGATTTGTGATCTATTTTACCATTAAAATCTAGAAAGACAATTATCTACTTTTTAAAGCAGGAATTAAAACGAAATTATTTACCATCAATGGTGGAAGGTAGAAGTGTTGACACAATTTCTCCTTGTCCTTTTTGGTTTTTATATAAGAAACACTGGAAACAATAGAGAACAGCACAGCGCAATACAAATGGCTGTCTTTCATTAACCATAGACATGAGAAGTACTACAATTGCCGGTCTGTTGCATTTAAAAAAAGAACAAAAAGAAATATTGAAAATCAATAACTAGTCTTTTTTCTCGACTGAAAAACCATAACCAGAACACAAGCAAGTTAAGTCTTTCCATCTCCATTTCACAGAAAGGATAACTGCAGCCTAGAGAGGCGAAATTATTTATTTGTTTAGGCACTCAGCTATAAAGTGGAAGAGGTGATACCTGAGTTTAAATGCATAGGTATCAAAGACTACTAATTCTTAAAATACCAACATATTTATCTTGTCAGATAATTTCTAGTTTCAAAACACCACTAAACTTCTTAAAAGAATAAGGTGTGCAAATGAGACATACTAAAAACCAAAAGTAAGCTTTCACTTCAGAGTAGAATCTCAAATTTCCCTTTTCCTACCTTGGTGGGTTTGAAGGTGCATTTACAGAAGCAAAGTAGTCCTGGTTTACTTGACAGCCTCGAATAACTTCTGATACAGTATTAATGGTCTATTAAAGGGGGAAAATAATTTAGAGAAAGTAAGTTAAGGAAGGAAACCTGTTTTCAAGTGAAGAAAACTGTTATATCTCTACATTATGTTTTTCAAAGCCAAAATTCAGACACCAAATTAATTAGTGATGGCATATAATCTTGTAACACTTCCTTGATATAACATTTAAAAATTTAAGCGTAGGCCTCTAATTAAAAATAACACTTGACCACACACATTTAAAATCTCAAAAACCTAAAATTAATAATATCCTTTAAGAGTTGGAATCTATTTCTATAAAAACAAGAAAAGGATGCTTTCATATAATATTAGAGAACAAATTTAAAATGTAACAAATTAAAGATTCGATTTGAGAATGAAGCTGAGCCATGGCCAGTGTGAGTAAATAGTTAGAATGTTGGCACATACACCAAAGGGTCTCGGATTCGATTCTGGTCAAGAGCACATACCTGGGTTGCAGGTTTAATACCCAGTCCCAGTAGGGTGTGTGCAGGAGGCAACCAACTGATGTGTCGCTCTCAAGTGTATGTTTTTTTCTCTCTCCCCACTCTCCTCCTTCCTTCCCTCCCTTCCACTCTCTCTACAAATCAATGGAAAAAATATCCTTGGGTGGGGATCAACGCGCGCACACACACACACACACACACACACACACACACACACACAGAATGAATTTGAAAAAAACCTCCAATAAAATAGAATTAAAAAAACAAAATAGGTACAGAAAGTCCAACAATTTATTAATAGAGTTGGAAAAACAGAAGAGAAAAGGGAACATTATCATGGAATACAAAAAACATCCTCAGAACTGAAGGACATTTGTCTCTGGCTTGAAAGGGCTCAGTGAGTGCTCTTTCAAATAAGTGGAGGAAAAACAGTTCTACAGTACAGCATATCATCAGTAAATTTCAGAAAACCAGAAATAAAGATTCCAAAAGATTTAGAGACAAAAAAGCAAATTCTATAAAAAGGATTAAGATTCAAGATGGCTTCAGTAACACTGGAATTATGTTCTGAAAGCTGAGTGCAAGTAGTTTCCAACTCTGAATTCTATCCCTAGCCAAACTTCAAATTAACTCTGAAGGAATAACATAAAACTAAAAATATATTCTCTTGCCATTTATCCCTTTTCAAGAAGTCAATTAAAATAAGATAATGAAATGGTGGGTCGGTGGAAGATATGGAGTCTGTAACTAAGGAATCCAAGTCAAGAGAGAGGTGAAAGGAACTCCTAGGAGGAAGGGTGAATGAAAGTCCAGGACAAGAGTCGCGTGGCAGAAGTAGAGAATAACCAGTCCATATTGAAACAGGATGATGGAAAGTTTCCAGAAAATAAAATGCAAAAAAGAACACTATTATAATACAAACAAGAGTGAGAGGTATTTTATTTGTTTGTTTATTTTTAAAAACATATTTTATTGATTTTTCACAGAGAGGAAGTGAGAGACAGAGAGTCAGAAACATCAATGAGAGAGAAAGATCGATCAGTTGCCTCCTGCATACGCCCACTGGGGATGTGCTCGCAACCAAGGTACATACCCTTGACCGGAATCGAACCCAGGACCCCTCAGTCCGCAGGCCAATGCTCTATACACTGAGCCAAACTGGTTTCGGCAAGAGTAAGGGGTATTTAAAAAAAAACACATAGGGTTCTCTTTGGCTTAGCAGGGGGCAGTATAAATATAGTTTTAAGACTATAAGCTCTGATTATTAATTTAAAAACAAGTTATGGGGGTGACAAGGGAAGTAAGTAGGAGCCTTATCCAGGGGAATAGTGGGACAGATCTTAGGGAGGAGGGAGGTTGAAGACAGCTTTTTTTTTTTCCCCTATAAAACCTTTATTATTATCTGTGCTTTTAATGTGCATGTGTTGAGAAAAATAAAAAGATAATTTAAATAAACTAAACCATTATTTTCTTCAAATTAACATTTCTCTTAAAAGATAGGAAACAGAAAATGCCATATGTCAGGAATTTACTATTTTATAAATAAGCAAGACTACTTAAGACACAAGTCCTACTTGACTAAGATTAAAGTCATATTGTTCTCAAAATTACAAACATAAATCATACTGTTCATGCCTATTGAACACAATAAAATTAATGAGAACTCTTCTGTGCTATATATTATTAAACTTGAGGAATGAGTCAACCTTTTGGAATTGATACTGTTATCATTACGCTAATTATATTTTAGTATAGAATCAATAAGGACTTTTAACACATAAAAATAGTTAACTATTGCTGTTTTTTCTTTAGCTGATATTTAATTCTTTCTGATAATTCTGAAGATTTCAACTTTAACAGTGCAGTCTCTGCCTTCATTCAGTTTACCTCAGTCAGGATATCAGCAGGAATTCCAGTAGCCATTAGGATAGTGCAAAGCTGCTGCAATAAGCCACACTGGAACATGGCTTTCTGACAGCTACTGGTAGCACCAGGAGGGTTGGTGGGAGATACCAGGACACGAATAAGCTGCGAAAGAAAGAAAGAAAGGAATGTCTTTTAAAGATCAAAGACTATAAAAAAGACTTGAAGCAAATTTAATCCATAGCAACAACAAAAAAAAGATCTATGTGAAGAATGCCCTGACCTGCTCAGCCAGACCTGGGTGCACTTTCCTTTATGGTATCATGACAATAGTTCTGTTATACTACATATTAATCCTAAGTTTGTCTCCTTCAGTGATTGTGAACTCCCAGAGTAGAAACTACCTCAGTCATTTTTGTATCCCAAATAAGCACAGTATTTACTCAATAAATGAATGAATGAATAAGTAACAGAATGGTATTTTATCAAATTAAGATTTCTTATTGAAGTAGGATGAACACCTAATTATAGAGCAGGTCTGAAAACAGAATGGGTGGCGGTGTTTAAATTCCTCCTACACCAAAAATATTTAAAGAGGGGATAAACTAACAACTGGAGACATGGTAGAAAATTCATGAATTAGGCAAGGGGTTGACCCCACTGCCTGTTAATGCTCAGTAAGTCCCTAATTTGGATCCTATGATTAGGTTAGTCTTAACTTAAACATGAAATTTAAGAAACATGAAAAAGTCATCCCAAGCAAGTGTTCAGCACAGTTACATTTTCAAAATAATTTTATATATAGCTTGCATTGTAAAACTAGAGTTCTATGTATATGTATTTATAAAATATTATATATCAAAATCAAATGGGACATTTATGATAATACTCTATTAAGAGGGTTAACTAATAGATTGATGATGATACTAGGTAGAGGCTTTAGGACTTCACATCGGTTCTTCTCCTTGAACCTTTCTAATTAGATTTCCATTAAAATTTTTTTTTAATTTATTATCCTCCTATCCCTACTTAAAATTTTTTATAAGCAAATATCAAGCTATTTGTCATTTCTCCAACAAATATTTCTATAAGTACTTCCTCTGACATGAATTTTAGAAAACAAAGTCATCAAGCCATTATTACATCAAAATAACAATTTCTTAATATGATCTAATAGCAGTTAGATATTTTTATTGATGAAGGAAATGCAGAAAAAATGATTATCAATTTCTAGATGAAAGAAAAGTAGAAAGAATGGTTGAAAAAAGAGGGAGTCCTTATTATGTGGATAAAAAAGCAGATTTTAATTTATTATATAGATTAATTTTTAATAATTTAAACTTCAGGACATTGAAAAAGATTCTCTCATAAGACAATGAGCTTTCTGGGAGGCAGAACTAGACATTAAACTATCATTCAAAAAAATTAAAATGTTTTATGACTAGCAAAACTTTTCAAAAAGATTCTTCCCCTCTAATTCAATCTGCAAATCTTGGAATGAAATATTCTCAAACAGATCAATTTCAACTTTTAGTGGCTTGGAATTTAATCATGATTATAACTGTAATGATGAATAATTCCAGTTAGGGTATATCTATCCAAAAAAGGATTGTTTATTATGCCTTTTTATGTGCTTGAAATACAAACAACACTGAATATAACTTATAAAGAAAGAGCATTCAACAGACTGAAGAGCAGAACATAACTTGTGGTCTATGAAGTCATGAATGCTCCAACTACTCAATCTTTAAGATGGAGAATAAATTAAATGATTAAATATCCGTTTTACTTCGACGTTTATGTTCTTCAAGATTAGTATCTAGTTAGTTCAGTTACTTTTTAAAAGGAAAGGCTGCTTAACCAACTTATTATGTAACTAGAATAATAACAGTATTTTTCTATTTTTTTAAAAATCCTCATCTGAAGATGTTTCATTGATTTTTTTTTCAGAGAGAAAGGAAGGGGAAGAGAGGGAGGAAGGGAGAAAGAAAGATTGAAACACTGATGACAGAGAGAGAAACATCGATCAGTTGTCTCTTGCATGCACCCCACCCAGGGATCGAACCTGCAACCTAGGTATGTGCCCGGACTGGAAACTGAACTTGAAACCTTTTGGTATGAGACAACATTCCCACCAACTGAGCCACACAGTCTAGATTCTGTTCTTCTGTTTACATGTTAACACTCTATCCTAAAATTTTTGGGGGTTAAATGAGTACTTTACTTTTTAAATAGTAACACTGTCTTCAAAAGGAGTTCTTTATATAGTATCCTACACTATAAAACATGAGTAGGCTCCTCAAGCAATTTAAATTTTCACTGATAGGAAATATGAAGTTTTTGTACATCATCAGATCCTTTTACTCTCTCTAATCACATTTTATAAATTACTTTTCTAGAGGAATTTCCTCTATCAAGAAAGCAGTGTTGAGCAAAGATATCAAACTTACCACTTGAAACCCTCTTCTAAAAAACATAAACTAACAAAGTCTTGAAATGTGCAATACTGACATGTGAAAATAGAAATAATGAAGTTGGGAGTATAAATAGAAAGATTCTGCCCATGTTCTTCTGTAAAATATTTTCCTAACAATAGTTAGGCATATTCTAAATAGGGTAACTATATAATTTATTACCCAAATAGGGACACTTGAAGCAAAAGATGACACTGAATAATTATAAAACAAATACTGTTCTGGAAAACTGGGGTAGATGGTGACCCTAATTATCAATTAAACCTATGTAAGCAACTCCAGGGCATGCAACAGTATTAAGACTAATTACTAGAGAAATTAACAATCTAGTTTTGCAGAACACAACTTTAGAGATGCAGGCACAATTCAGAGACATCCAAAGATACGTAAAATTCACCAGAGTAAGTTAGGAGGCGGTCTAAACTTAAGTGTTTGAAATAGGGAATTCAATAAAGGAGTAAATAATGCTTCAAAGAACTTTATAATTGTCTCTGATACAGAAGTAATTTGGGATACTACTGTCCTCACTTTCACTATCTATTACAATAAAGCTTAAATAAAATTAGAGGTGATTTGTCAATTTAATTTGTATTGGACTTAAAACAAAGATTATCAATCTTTGGGGATAGAGACATTATAATTCATTTACAAGCATTCAGTGCCTGGCCCTCAGTAAATGATTTCTGAATGAATTTATTTGTTGAACTTACTATTCTAAATATTAAAATTTATATCAAAGTCTCCATTAAAAAAAAGCACATTTAAAAAATTCTAAGTCAACCCCGTAATTGATTATCTTTTGTTGTAAAACTCATCGGGAAACTATGTTTGGATTTGCTTTAAAATAATCCTGCAGGGTAAGAAAGGGGAATAAAAAAAAAAAAGAAACAAAATTGCCAGATGTAATAATTATTAAAGCTGACTGATAGGGGTATGTATGGAGGGGTGAAGGAGATCAATTTCCGTATTAAAAAGAAATTTTTAAAAAAGCCAACCTGAAATCTACTGAACATCCTGGTTTTATTAAACATGAGTTTACTTTTCTTTAAAAGGATTACAGACAAAATTCTTAATCACATTTATGTCTAAGTTCAATATACCTGTAGCATTAGGTGCAGATTTGTTACTTTCTGTGCAGACCAGCCAGAATTTTCATCTCCAACTTCAAACCAAGGTTTCATACGTTGAATATATGAGCCTTCCTTAAAAAAATTTTGATTGGAATTGTTGTTTTTTAACAAGTTTTGGAGCAAAATCAGACAATCTTCCACTACTATACCTGTGAAAGAATGTAAAATGGAAGTGTTAAGCCTGATAAAACCTGAAGGAAAATTCAATCTCTAAGCATTTAAAAAAAGAGAGAGAGAAATCTCCACACCCAGTATCTCTTCAGTATGGCAAGGCAGAGAGCTATTCCTGTGTGTTCTTTCTCAGGTCCGCTAACAAGCTCTTTGACTTCTATGTTCAACTATGTACATATGTGTTACCTCAGTAATTCAGATATTTTCTTCAAATCCCAGGTTACATATTATTTCTTCAGGAATAATCACCAAGACCCAATAACTAATTTAGCTAGCATCACTAGCTACACGCTTTCATAGTAGCCTGCTCCTTTTATTTTGATGTCTTCTCTAATAGATTGTAATTTATGAAGACAGGAATTTGTGAATGCCGTACTAGGATACAGTGACCTAACTCTGTATCCACTGTAGAGACAGAGACAAGATATCAGATGTATACATAATAGGTCACTATTAAGTATTTGTTGAATGAATTAATCATACCTTAATTTTTAAGAATCACTAGACATTGTTGTCTCTGTCTCTTCCTTGAAACTTCCTCTTCCTTTGGTTCCCCAAAACCTTGCTCTTTCCTGGTTTTCCTTAGGGATCACTGGCCACTCCTCTGGCTTCCTTCCTATCATTCATGGTTCTGCTCTCCGTTTTTTCTTCTTTGCTTACAAAACACACTCTCCAGAGTAGTTTCATCCACATAACAGGTTACACTTTTATCACAGTTGAAGCTCTCCAACTACTGATCTCCACTTTATCAAGTACTAGTTTAACCAATGAACTCTATTTCTCTCAGTGAAGCATATGGGTACTGGATGCTCACAGCTAGCAAGTTCTTTTGTGCAGTAACCTACACTTCTGCTCTTAGTAGTTAAGCTTTATATCTACAACATTCAATTTTAAAAATTAATGTACTTTATTTCTCCCCCTTCGTTTCTCCTACTATTATCATTTAGCACATTTGTATGGCACATTTATTGCGATTCATGAACTAATATTGATACACTATTCAAGTCTATAGTTTACATTAGGGTTCAGTCTTTGTGTTGTACAGTTCTATGGGTTGACACATGTACAATGTCATATATGTCATTACAGTATCATACAGAATAGTTTCATGCTTTAAAATCCTGTGTTATACTTATTCATTCCTCTTTCTGCCAACTGTCTCTATATAGTTTTGTCTTTTACAGATATCAGTTGGTTAGGTCACAGACAATGTAAACTTTCAGATGGGCTTAACTTAGCAATATGCATTTAAGGTTCCTCCATACCTTTTCATTGTTTGCTAACTTTTTTTTTTAATGATTCTTTTTTAAAAAAATATATTTTATTGAATTTTTACAGAGAGGAAGAGAGAGAGATAGAAAGTCAGAAACATCGATGAGAGAGAAACAACGATCAGCTGCCTCCTGCATGCCCCACAGTGGAGATGTGCCTGCAAGCAAGGTACATGCCCCGGACTGGAATTGAATCTGGGACCTTTCAGTCCGCAGGCTGATGCTCTATCCACTGAGCCAAACCAGTCTCGGCTGTTTGCTAACTTTTTATTGTGAAGGATATTTTGGTTGCTTCCAAGTTTTGGCAATTGGGAATAAAGTTGCTATAAATATTCATGTGGAGGATTTTGTGTGCATATAAGTTTTCCACTCATTTGGGTAAATATCAATTAGAGTGACTATAGGATTGAGTGACAAAAGTGTGTTTAGCTTGGTATGAAACTGCCAAAATGTATTCCAAAGTGGTTGTATCAATTTGCATTCCCACTAGCAATGAATGAGAGTTTCTGTAGTATTATATCCTTGCTTTTTGCCATTTTAATAGTGTGTAGTGATATCTCATTATTTTAATTTGCATTTTCCTAATGACATATAATTTCGAACATCTCTTCATGTGCTATTTGCCATCTATATCTCTTCTTTGGTACTGTGTTTGCTCACTTTTGTCCATTTTATAATTGGAATTTTGTTTGTTGAATTTTAAGAGTCCACTGTATAATTTGGATACAAGTCCTTTTTCAGATATGTATTATTTTCTTTCTGTCTGTGACCTATCTTTCAATTTTCTATTTTAAAATTTATATCATTTTTTTAATTTTTCAATTATTGTTGACATACAATATTACATTAGTTTCAGGTATATATCCCAGTGCTTAGACATTACATAATTTACTAAGTGATCATCCCAAAAAATCTATGACACCATACATAGTTATTAGAATATTACTGTATCCCCTATGCTATACTTTACATCCCCATCACTATTCTGTAACAACCAATTTGTACTTGTAAATTCCTTCACCTTCTTCACCCAGCCCCCCAGCCCAGCCCCTTTCCAATTTAGCAACCATCAAAATCTTTGAGTCTGTTTCTGTTCTGCTTGTTTAGTTTTTTAGATTTAATTATTGATAGATATATATTTATTGCCATCTTACTATTCATATTTATTTCCCCCCCCTTTATTGTTCCTAAAGAAAACCTTTTAACATTCCATGTAATTCTTGTTTGGTGGTAATAAATTTCTTTAGCTTTTTCTTGGGAATTCTTTATATGTCTTCTGAATCTAAATGATAGCTTTGCTGGGTAATCCTGGTTATAGGTGCTTGCTTTTTATTACTTTGAATATTTCTTGCCAATTCCTACTGGCCTGCAAAGTTTCTGTTGAGAAATCAGCTGACACTGGGAGCTTCCTTGCTGGTAGCTAATTGCTTTTCTCATGCTGTTTTTAAGATTCTCTGTCTTTAACTTTTTGCATTTTAAATATGATGTGCCTTGGTGTGGGCCTCCCTGGACTCAACATGTTTGAAACCCTCTGTGCTTCCTGAATTTATATGTCTTATTTCCTTCACGAGGTTAGGGAAGTTTTCTGTCATTATTTTGTCAAATAGGCTTTCAATTTCTTGCTCTTTTTCTGGTACCCCCATGATGTGAATGTTGGTACACTTGAAGTTGTCCTAGAGGCTCCTTACAGTACCTTCATTTTTTAAAATTCATTTTTCTTTTTGTTGTTCTGATTGGGTGGTTTTGTACTTCCTTATATTCCAAATCACTGATTTGATTCTCAGCTTCATCTACTCTCCTACTGATTCCCTGTAAATTATTCTTTATTTCAGTCAGTGACTGGTCCTTTTTTATGGTATTAAAGTCCTCACTAAGTTCACTAAGAATCCTTGTAAGCAATGTTTTGAATTCTGCATTTAGATTGTCTCCATTTTGTTTAGAATTTTGTTCTTTTCTTTCATTTGAAACATGTTTCTTTGCCCTCTAATTTAGCAGCCTTCCTGTGTTTGTGTCTATGTATTAGGTAGAGCTGCTGCATCTCCCAGGCTTGGTAGAGTGGTCTAATGTAATATGTATCTTATAGAGTCCAGTGGCACAGCTTCCCCGTTCACCTGAGCTGGGCACTCCATGTATGCCCCCATGTGGGCTATGTATGCCCTCCTGTTGTAGTTGAACCTTAACTGCTGTTGGCACATTAGTGGACTGGATTTACCCCCAGGTTGATAGGCTGCAAGGATTGGCTATGACCACCGATTACCACAGAGGATCAACTGTGCAGGAGCTCGCCTCACAGAGCAGAACTTACTTCAGTGGGGCTCTGGTGCTCACTTGAATTACCCCTTATATCACTTGTGGAAGTGATTGGGTGATGCTTTGATGTAGTTTGAAGCTGGTTGTGCTGGCTCTGGGGCCTCCTGGGAGGTGCAGGCTAAGATGTGCCATCATGTGTGTTCTGCCTGGGGCCACCCAGCATGAACTACAAAACAACTTGCAGATGGCTGTTACTTGTGGTGGGCTTAGAGGTGCCTAGGTAAGGCTAACTGCGAATCAAGGCTGAATGCTGTTAGTGCAAAAGGTACAGGGCACACCAAGGCCAGATGTGGCTTGTGTGAGAGATTTTAGAAAAGTCTTAAGTGTCAGCAAAGATAGGCCATTATATAGAAAAGCCACATGGGTGGGGTGGGGATCTCAGGGAATCAACAAGGCAGGGCAAACAATATAAGCCAGGTTGACAGACTCAGATATGGTGCTCTTCTGCCAGCTTTATTGGTGAAGGGCTCAAAAAAAGGAAAATGGTCTCTGCCAACACTTTTCTCTGGGAAAAAAACTGATCCCCCAGCTCTTGCCCTGATGCCAAATACTTCAGTTCCTCCTTGCATATTCCTGGTGCCTTTTGAACTACTATCCCAGTGTTGGAACTCTGAAAGAGTGAGTCAGAGTAAGTCTGGGTGCAGGCCCTTTAAGAGGAATTGCCTGGGACTCCAGAAGTTCTCCATCTCACTCAGCCACAATTCCCTTTAATTTTTACAGCCAAAGATTGTGGGGACTTCTCTTCCTAGCACTGGAACCCTGGGTTGGGTGGCCTGATGTGGGGCTGGTAACCTTATTCCTCAGGGGAGACCTCCACAGCAGAGATATTCCTCCCGATTTTTATCCACCACATGTGAGTGTGGTACCATCCTGTTCCTTAATTCCACCCCTCCTACCAATTTCAATGTGGCTTTTTATTTAAATCCTTAGTTGTAGGACTTCCACTCAGCTAGGTTTCAGGTGGTTCTGAATAATGGTTGTTTTGTAGTTTAGTTGTAGTTTTTCTTTGTTTTGTTTTTTGTTGTTTTTTTGGTATTTTAAAAAAATGTCTTTATTGATTACAGTGTTACATATTTGTCCTTATGCATTATGCTAAGTGAAATAAGCCAGGCAGAGAAAGATAAATATCACATGATCTCACTCATTTATGGAATATAATGAACAACATAAACTGATGAACAAAAATAGATACAGAGACAGAAAAACATCGATCAGACTATTAAACCTCAGAGGAAAAGTAGGGGGGAGTGGAGGTAAGGGGGAGAGTTCAGCCAAAGGACTTGTATGAATGCATTTAAGCCTAACCAATGGACATAGTTGTAGTTTTGATGTGGTTGTTGGAGGACGCGAGTACTGCATTTACCTACACCACCATCTTGACCAGAAGTTTCTTTTCATTTTTCTTAAACAGAATGTTCTGCTGAGAAATTTTCCATTTTAATGAAGTCCCCCACTGATCATTTTTCTCTTTCATGGATTATGCTTTTGGTATTGTATCTAAAAAATTTCTTTTGTTCACAAATGTATCATGCTATTTGCAGTGATTATTAATTAACTATTATGTAATCTGCCAAAATATGACAACAGAGTTATTTTTATGAAAACTATGCATGCATTTGGCAAAACTCAATAAAAACAAATCATTAAAAATGACTGTTGTGGGAGGGAGGGGGGCAATGGGAAGATATGTATAAAAAATTAAAAAAAAAAAAAAAGACTTTTGTTATGCAGGGGTAATACAAGTCTAGAAAAAGAAAAGTAATTGTAAAAACCCATACAGATTCTGTACTTCATTTTAATGAAACCAAAATGCAAATCCTACATAATGTATTACAGTGTGACGTATGCAAGAAAGATGGTGAAAACTCCAATCAGCAGATCCATATTCAAAGAAAAAGTTCTGGCTCTAACTCAAAAGGTTAGTATAGAAATTACATTTAAAAATTTATTATATTTAACTGCAAATAAAATGTTGAAGTTGCACATTTCAAATACTTTTAAAGAATCTCAAATTTAATCAGTCCTGATCTCTCCAGAATGAAGGCTTCCTTACCTCATGTTGCTGAACCATGTGACTGATCCTCAAACCTCATGAGGAGGAACCACTATATCTGTCTCTTATGTAGGACCATAAATCTCCATTAAATAAGATCTGCCATTAGGACCATCTGAAGTCTCTGGAGGAAACAGAATATCAAAGCCCTCACTATAACTGGCAGGCCTTCCTTCCAGTGTGCAAAATGAATTCTAGATCTGAGGGCCAGTACTAGTTACAAGGAGCTATTGGAACTTGTCTTAGCAACCCTTAAGACTGGGTAATTCCACCTTGCCTTAAAATCCCCCTTTCCTCAGAAAATATGAACCTCTGGTCATGTATGCTCTTCTATTTTCTCATCTTAGAATGCTTTGGGCTTCATCTCCCCATTTAATCTCTTTTCAAACTCTTTCATGATGCTATCTCAAACTCCAAAATATTGGTTAATAAACCTATTACACCCTCAATTACTTCATGAAATGCTTCTTTTCTTTAACAAAACTGCATTATCCTGGAATGTTCTCAAGTGAAGGCAATTCATGTTCATTCCCATGTTCCTTAGAGTCAGGATATGGAATCTATGATCCTGTTAGCCCAGTATACTTTCCAGAGATCAAAGTTCCTTTAACCTGTCAAAAAAATCTGTTCTCTTGAGGCTCAGACCATCAGGCTATATCATCTCTTAAAATTATGTAACAAATTCATGGTCACTACTCTTTATTCACCAAAAACATCACGGGCCTCTCACTCAAAGTCTTCTTTCTCCAAGTTTGCTGTCACTCTTGACTTCAAGTTCAATGACAACTGATCTAATACCTAGACCTCAGTTCCTTGGTGTCATCTTAAGAGACAATTAAAACCTCCTATCTTTCTACCTCAAGAATTCTCAATATATCTGTCCTATGGCTTCCCTGAGATGTTCAACCCATTAACAAGTCTTTCTCCCTTTTCAGAAACCTCCTCTGTCTTTACTTCCTTCCCTATATAAATGAGATTATATAGATCTTCATTTCTTTATAGATAATATGTTAAACTCTCTTGTCTTTTCATAGCACCTTCTTAGAAAAGGCACAATACTATGAAAAATAACCTGCCTGCTTTTTTTCCTACATCTTCACCTAGGTCAGTGGTCGCCAAACTGCGGCTCATGAGCCACATGCAGCTCTTTGGCCGCTTGAGTGTGACTCTTGCACAAAATAACACGGCCTGGGAGAGTCTATTTTGAAGAAGTTGCATTAGAAGAAGTTTAAGTTTAAAAAATTTGGCTCTCAAAAGAGATTTCAATCGTTGTACTATTGATATTTTGCTCTACTGACTAATGAGTTTGCTGATTACTGACCTGGGTAGCTGATGAAGAGGGGGCAATCTATTCTTCTGTGAAATCAACAATATTAATGAGGCCTTTATCCCTGTCTTGAAATTTCTTAATTAATATATTCAACTAACTCTCCTATTCTCCAAAAGATAATATTTTAATTTCCTTAATTATTAACTATGTCCTCTTCTTTCACTCTTTGAATATGACTCTTCCTTCAATTCAACTCTCCTTCTTCTCCTATCTTAAGTCAATTCCTTCCTCTACCCTGGATGCCATTTCTTTCTCCTTTTTCAGGTATTATGTACCACTGATTTATCATCCTCTCTCTCCTGTAACTCCCCCATCTCCCCTTGCTTATGTGATTGGAGTCTCTCCCATTTTAAAAGAAAAAGCCCTCATAGATTAAAGGAGAATACTCTGATAATTTCCATATATGTAGAAAAAATCATTTACTAAAATTCAAGATTCATTGATAAAAACACTTAGTAAATATCAAACTTAATGGTAAAGGCATCAACATTTTCATTAAGGTCAGCAACATTTAACACTGTAAAGATTCTAATTAAATAAGATGAAAAGAAAAGTGGTATAAGAATTGAAAAGGGAAAAAAAAGATTTCTCTTATTTGTAGAAAATGTGATTATCTACACAAAAAGCCCATTAGAACTAACTGAATATAAGATCAATATATAAAAAATCAAGTAGTAACCACCAATTTGAGGATATAATAGAAAGATTCTGTTCATATGGTAACAAAAACTATAAGATCCCTAAGAATGAATCTACTAAAAAAGATGTAGACTCTTTTGCTCAAAATAGTAAAACATGACTGAAAGACATAAAACCTGAATAAATTAAGAGATATGCCAGGGTTTATGGGTGGAAAAGTCAATACAGTAAACATGGCTATTCTCCTTAATCTGTAAAATCAATATATTTCTAAGCAAAATTCTAACAGGTATTTTCATAGAACTTGATGAGCATTCAAATGAAAGGACAAAAAAAGAAAAGACATGTTAATACAATTTTGAAAAGAAGTTTAAGTTTAAAAAATTAAAGACAGGAGATTTTCCCTCTATTCTAAAAGGTAGGAAAGCTTTAGTAATTAAGAGTGTTGTTTTGGTATAGAGTTAGACAAACAGACTATTGGAACAGAATACAGAACTCACAGACTTTCATACATATGAAAATTTAATTTACAAACTTCATACCATTGTTTAAATGTTAAACCCATATTAATTAAATTAAAACACAAAAATTTAAAGTCTTTAGTAGAAGAAAATGATGGAAAAATCTCTTTACGACCTTGATTTAGAGATAGATGTCATATACAAGACACAAAAATCATAAACTATAAAATAGTGATTATATTAAAATTTTAAATTTTAATACAAAAACTATAAAAAGATTAGAAGATGTATAATGAACAAAGGATTAGTATCCAGAATATATAAAGAATTTCCAGTAACTAACCAGAAAGAAAAAATGAAAACAGCCTATCTTCCTACCTCAATGGTCTTACACTAAAATGGGCAAACAGGTAATTCAGAGGGGTAAAAGACAAACAATGAAAAATAGGTGGTAAATATATCCATAAAATTATGCTTAATCTCACAAGTTTAAAGAAACAAAATAAAACCTCAAGGGGTACCATCTCACACCCATCAAATATGCAAACAAGAATTTGAAAAAACAGAAACTTGGAAGCACTGCTAATGGATAAATAGATAAAACTACTTAAAAAAAAAAACCCATTTGGCAAAATCTGATTAAAGATGATGCTCTAGCTAGTGTTCTCAGTGGTAGGAGCAGTAGCTCCACACCGAAGAATAATGGGTTCAATTCCAGGTCAAGGGCAAATACCTGGGTTGCAGGTTTGATTCCCAGTTCCAGTTGAGGCACATGCAGGAAGAAAACAATTGATGTGTCTCTAACACCAATGTTTCTCTCTCTCTTTTTCTCCTTCCTTCCTTCCCTTTCTCCCTCTATTTCTAAAAATCAATGGAAAAAATATTTTTGAGGATTAAAAAAGACGAAAAAAAGAATAATTCTATTTGTAGGTATATAATGTAGAGGAACTTCATACACAAATAGATACATGATGACAATTTATATTAGCAAAAACCAGATACAACCTGTCAGTTCAATTAAAAAAAAATAGATCATAGTACATATTACAGAATGACATATAACATGTAAAACTAGTAAATTAGAGTAACATGTATCAATATAAATCTCAAAAATATAAATCGCAAAAAAAATGTTGAATAGTAAGATGTAAAATTATATTCAGAATATTTATCTATATTCTATATATTACAAAATAATACTATATATTGTTTATGACTACACTAGAGGCCCAGTGCATGGATTCGTGCACTAGTGGGGTCCCTCGACCTGGCCTTCAGGGATTGGGCCAAAACCAGCTCTCTGACATCCCCAGGGGGTCCTGAATTGTGAGAGGGCACAAGCCAGGCCAAGGGACCACTGGTGCATGATTGGGGTTGGGGAGGACCATGGGAGAGCTCCAAGGCATGTCCGGCTCATCTTGCCCAGTCCCGATCAGCCGGACCCAAGCAGCAAGCTAATCTACTGGTCGAAGCGTCTGCCCCCTGGTGGTCAGTGCATGTCATAGCAATTGGTCAAATGAACGGCTGGACACTTAGCATATTAGGCGTGCACGCGTGTGTGTATAAATGTGTATAATGTATATATATAGACTCACACAAAAAGTATGAAAGCACACATAGGAAGGAAAAACAACAAAATCAGAATATTGTGATCTTAGAGAAGAAAGTTTGGGGAAAATATTAGAATGGTTATATAAAGGACTTAACTATCTGTTGTGTTTTATTTATTTTAAAAAATATGATATATGAATGGTGAAATGTAAGTATTTAATAGAATTAAATGGTAGGTGCTCAAGTGTTTGTTATGCTATTTTCTATTGTTTTCTGTATGTTTAAAATATTTCATGTCAATAAAAAATTTAATAACATAAAAACCATCCATTGTTTCCCTTGCAGGTGAGCTTGCCAGTTCAATTTCTGGCCAGGGCACATGCCTGGGTTGCGGGCTTGATACCCAGTAGGGGGCATTCAGGAGGCAGCAGATCAATATTTCTATCTCATATCCATATTTCTTCCTCTCCCTCTCCTTACCTCTCTCTCTAAAATCAAGAAAACAAATAAAAACAAAAAACATATCTGTGTCAAATCTCCAGTTCATGTTTACCTCTCTCCCGTGCTTCTTCCAAATTCCAAGTTTATTTACTATTCCACTTTCCCACTTATAACTCACTCCTTGAGACTGCAATCTGGATCCTGAGGCAAATACTATTACACAACTGCTCTCACAAAGGTCACTAATGATGTCCATGTTTTAAATCCCACAGACACATCTCTGCTATCCATTCCCCTGAGCCTTCTAAAAATGCAGTTTTCCTCTTGTCTCTCAGCCTTTTCCTTCTCAGTCTCTTTTACCAACTACTCTTTTACTATCCCAAAACTACTGGTATACCTTAGGTTCTGTTCTAGTGTTTCCTTCCTCATTCTGTACTCATCCTATGTGACTCATCTAAACTTTCTTGTTTATCTAACATTGTTTTACTTATTTTCTATAGTCTGAAGACTCTCAAATCTTTATCTTCAGGCTGGCTTTCCCCTCTGGATCCATATAGTTGACTGCCCACTATACTACTCTACTGGCTAATCCAAGTTAAGTAAATAAAAATAAACTCATTCTCAAGTGGAAAAACAAAATTCATTTTTTTCTTAGGAGCAACGAAGAGTTGACAGTTTAACGGGCTAAAGTGAAGAGAAAATAGGTATCTGGAAAGGTAAATAAGTATAAAGTACTTTTGGGCTGGAAATATATTTCTCAGTCTTAAAAAATCTAAAACTTTCATTTAGGTGGTCTCATGGAAGAGGAAAACTAAATCAACAAAAGGAGCATACACAAGGTGGGAAGGAAAACTAACAGAAAACTCTCCACCAGTAAGCTGAGAATTCAAACGACTTTATCTTCAGAGTGAGCGTGACCAGAAGTTAACTAGTTCTCACAAATCTTGCAGCCTCAGTTTGCATTGCCTGAGTGCTCTAGGAAATCTCAAGTGTTGAATTTGGATTAATGTGATCCCCCCAAGGCTTGGCAGAAACTAACATATGCTTTCTCTGAAAGAAATTTCCTTCATCTTAGGCTTTAAATTCCTATATATAATTCTGTTAAGTAAAACAACCCATAGTGAAAGATAGCCATGTACTCAGAAAACATTGTACCATGAGCAAGAATTAGAAGAACAAAAGTATCAAACCCAAAAAGACTGAAAATATGGGGATTATCAGATAGAGACTATGAAATAATTGTTTATGTTCAAAGAAATAAAAGATAGTTGAAAATAACTGCAGAGAAAAAAAAATTATATTAAAAAAAATCATACACATTTACCAAAGAACCAAACAGAACTTCCAGAAAAGAAACATTAACACATTAAGCACCCTGTCAGTTACTGGTGACTGACACTATACTTTCCGTCTGGAAGACAAAACAGGTTGGGCACTCAACGTGCTAAAAACTCAATGGACTGTCCTGGCCTGGTGGCTCAGTTGGTTGGAGCATCATCCTGTACACCAAAAAGTTGTGGGTTCAATTCCCTGTCAGGGCATATACTTAAGTTGCAATTTGATCCCCAGTCGGTGTGCAAACATGAAGCAACCAATGGTCTCTCACACTGATGTCTTTCTCTCTTTCTCTCTCTCAAACCAATTTGAAAATAAATAAAACATATCCTTGGGTTAGGATAAAAATAAAAAACCTCATAAAAACTTTATGGATGATGTTAACTAAACTTACTGTGGTAATCACTTCACAATATATATAAATAAAATCATTATGCTGTACATGTTAAACTTATACAGTACTGTATGTCAACTATATCTCAATATAACTGGAAAACCCCCTCAATGAACACATTTATTAGCAAATTAAATATAGATGAAGAGAGAATTGTTGAAACAGAAAACAAATCAGGAGAAAAAAATCCAGAATAAAGGCTGGAAAGACATAAAGTTGAATAACATAGAAGAAAAAGTAAGACAATAGGTGAGAGTTAAATGACAGATGACAGAGAATTGAATCTGAGTTTAAAAAGAGGAGAGAATATGGCAGAGTGGTATTTAAAGAGATATAGCAGAGATTTTTTCCAGAAATTATGATAGACACCAACCTAGATTCCAGATGCCTAACAAATATCAAACAGAATAAAAAGAAGTCTATACAAAATACACCTTAGTGAAAAAAAGAATATAAAGTGAGAGTCCTCATTTCTCCACTCGATTGTATTCTACAGAAGTTAATAATTTAGTGAGCAAAAAGGAATCACTTCAAATAAATCTTTTCATACTGTACCTCCATCACTGTTGCCCTCCTCTGTAATAATGTCCAGTAGTCTCTCAAAAGCATTTTCGAAAGCAACAATTTTCTGAATTGCACCATTACTTCTTGTTAGTGCTTGTAGTAGTAAGACACCCTTATGGAGAAGAAAAATAATATTTAGTGGAGTCTAAGTTTTATACGACATTTTAAAATTACTCTCAAAACACATAGAATTTTAGAACTAATAGGAATTTCACAAGTCCAATCCCTTTAATTCATAGATAAGGAAAAAAAGGAAAGAGCCTAGACTTAAATCCATGTCTACCAATTCCTAATTCAGTTCTCTTTTCACTGTAAATATAAACATACAATAATGCTTGCATATTTATCAATCACTACACAACTTTCACTGTGGTATTAAAAGTTTAGCATAATATCTATTTCAGGAATGCCTCTGCACATGCTTCACAATAGTAATTACATTAAATTATGAATTCAATAATACACTGAGTGTCTAGATTATTGATCTCTGAACACATAATCATCTGGCCACTAAGTGTATATCCTATATAATAAAAGGCTAATATGCAAATTGTCCCCTCGACCAGGAGTTCGACCAGCAGGCCAGCCCCCACCCATGCACGAATTCATGCACCAGGCATCTAATATATATGTGTATATAACATATGTATATATATATGTTTTCTATTTCAGCAATTCTCTATTTTCTATTTTAACTATATATCTATATCTATATCTATATCTATATATCTATATCTATACACACACACACACATACATACTGAGTGGCCAGATTATTATGTGTTCAGAGATCATAATAATCTGGCCACTCAGTATATAAATCAACAAATATCACATTCTAGCAGAGAAAATTCAGGTATTGTTACAATTCCCCCAAATTTTCAAAACGCAATTCTGGCATATGCAGATTGAGACAATTCACAGTAGTTTTGCTTCTGACTTTTAGCTTTTTTCAGCTCCTATTATGGATTTTATTTACATACTAGAGGCCTGATGTACGAAATCTGTGCAAGGAGTTTGGCCTTAGCAGCCCTGGTTGCCCTGGCCCTGCCCTGGCTTTGTTCAGAAGGTCGTCCAGAGGGTCATTCTGCTGTTTGGTCTAATTAGCATATTAGCTTTTTATTATATAGGATTCTGCAACCTCTTATCATTCAAGAAAAACTCACTGTTACCCATTTCTGCTTCATTCACTATAAAACAAAGGAAGAGCAAATAGGTAGTTCCAAAGTACCAAAAAGGCAAAATTTGCTCTTCGCTATTAGTACTAGGCAGATAAGTATTCACATAAGACAAAAAAAAAAAAAGCCCATGGCCTTATTGAAATTGTTCTTTGAGTTTTCCTATTAAGTCTCAACATTAAGATGAGAAAGGCAAAAAGTGATTATTTTTAGATGTGAAATTTTCCTACTTAATGCTGCCAATTCGAGTTTAACTGCTAACAAACGGAGGAAGGAATACAGCAGAAAACATACTAAAGTTCTGAGTTTGATAAAAGTGGGTTTTAAAAACTTGTTGTCCTGGTTTCTGGTTGTGCAACTTTAAGCAAATTACATAAATTATGATTATTAATAAATTTATGTGTAAAACTAGGGTAATATCTTTATTACTTTTACATGTGACTTTTAATTTCTCAATACATGTGTTTCTTTTCCCTGTTAAGAAATATAGCTCTAATCAAACATATCCACTAAAATGCTATTAAGAATGAAAGTATACACACTGGTCTGGTCATTTGAAAATAAGTGGGTACCAATTCCTTACTTTAAAAAATGACACCTAAAAGGTTGATTTTATTTATTTGGTTTTTCATTTATAAAATGTATTTCAGAATAAATAAAGTAGGCTAGTTGATGAAGTAAAGTTCTTTGTGTAAGGTCACAGCTTAATAAATGTAAAATAATAAAATTATAAATATCATTCATTTTAAAATCCTCAACAAAATAAACTAAGCAATAATCATTAATGGATAATCAGTTGTAATGGATGAATTTAAGGTAAGATTGATAGCTGTATAACAGAGTGATCTGGCTGTAACCACCAGAATCAAACCCACTGATCACTAAAAGTGAGACAGTCAGATATTACACATTTCTCGATGTATTGTAAAATTAAGAACACTGATCAGCTAGGAAATATCCTAGCAAAAAGTGGAACTGGAACCTAATCAAATATTTAATTTGCAAAGCAAGAAAAAATAAAGCTACATATTCTTAGGCTTGTTTTTCAAATTTAACTTACATCATTACGTATAACTTCTCTGGAATCCGCTAATAAGTCCATCAATCTTGAAACACCTAGAACACACAACCATGTGAAAAATACTGGCAGATCAAAAATACAAATAGTGATTCAAATTGTAAACAATTTATTAACACATCATTTCAGCGCCCCTCTTTAGGAACAATCCTGACTTTTAAATCAAAATGATATAAGAAAGATGAGTCACTTACCCATGGGACTAACTAAAATAATTTGCTGCACCTGAGGCCCTAAGTGTTTCAAAAGAGAAGTAAGAAGCTTCACACCAGGCCACCGGACATGGAAATCAAAGTCCTGGAGAATAAGAATGTAAAATGTTTACTTTCAAAACACATACACTTTTTTTTTTCTCAACTTAAATTTAAGAAATAAAAAAAATAAATAAAAACAATAAAAAATAGAGTTGATATAAATTGCTCAAACTTATTCACTATTACTGACTAGGTAAAACAGTGTTTTTAAAACTGGAAATAAGCTGAGCATTTTAACAGATTATATAATTCTTAAAATATGCATGTGAATCTCTTGCAATGATACAGCAAATCTTACTACTTTAAAGAGGTGTGTGCATATATGTGTGTGTGTGTGTGTGTGTGTATTTATACTGCTTTACCCAAAAGGGTAAAAAAGAAGCTTATTAAGATGACAAAAATGACAAGTTTTTTTATTTACCTCCAACAAAGATAATAGGAGAGTAACGTTTTCTTGCTGCTTAATAAAAATTTCTGTAAACTGGCTTCCCAAATCTTCACTCTGTCTTGTGGAATTTTCTTCTGTAATATTAAAAGATAAAGCACTTCAATATGATGAAGTGTTATATTAAAGTATTTTTTTTAAGGAGCTAAGCAAAAATGATAATTTCCTTGGTATAATTACGCTGAAAAACATATCCTTAAATTAATTTTCAATGTCATTTAAATAAATATTTTTCTTTATTATTAGTAAATTTATTGGGGTAATATGGTTAATAAAATTATATAAACTTCAGGTGTACAACTTTATAATACATCTGTACACTCTATTGTGTGCTTACCACCTGAAGTCAATCTCCTTTCATCACCAGGTATTTTACCCCCTTTACTCTATTTGTCCTCCCTCTGCTTCCCTTCTGGTAACCACCATTCAGTTGTCTCTATCTATGAATACGTTTTTTAATTTTTTTGTTTATTTATTGCTTTTTGCTTTCTATACCATTTCTGAATGAAATCATATGGTTCCTGCCTTTTCTCATCTGACTTACTGAACATAATACGTACTCTTAAGATAATTTGCTGCACCCGAGGCTCTAAGTATTTCAAAAGAGATCCATCCACATTGCTGCAAATGGTACTATTTCAAATTTTTATTCTTTAAATATTTAAATACGATACACAAAAGATATTTCTCAAGGACATTTTTAGGTTAAACTTCTAATTAGGGTACAAGGAAACTTAATGGGATGATGGAAACATTTTATCTCTAATGTGATTCTGGTTACACTACTGTTGTAAACATTTGCCCAAACACACAGAACTATAAAACCCTAAAAAGTAAATTATACTATATGTAAATTATGCCTCAAAACCTCCTGCCTTGAAAATATTATTGAATATATAGTCCTTACTGACTCTGAGTGTTACTGTGTTAAATAATTTAATTATAAAATTAACCAGTTACTTGCAGATTCCTCTGTATCTTTTTAAAAAAAGTTAGCAAAGTTTCATAGTATTTTCTTTAAAACTTTAGTCTTTAGATTAAACTATTTGTGGTTTCAATGTACTTTGTCAAAAATATAAAGGATCACTAATAATTAGTGAAGCATCAACTGCCAAAGCAAACTATTATTTAAAATTTGCCTATACTATTAACACAGTTTAGAGATGGCAAATGTACTGTTCCCCATTCTCTAACCCACACCAGACACAGCCAATTGATCACAGCATCTGCTGCACATTAGAATCCTTGTACACATACTGCTCCAGTCAGTGACTATAAACCAATGAAGCTGGCAATCAAGATCAAACCTATTTATTATCCCTCAAACAGTTCTTTTTCAAATGTGTGATTTTAATAATAAAATATTTCGGAAATAGAAAAATATCCAGCACATAAGAAAAACAAAGCAATCCAATAGTGAGAGTGATAATCACATCTAATTTTTGTAGAAAGAGAAACAATAAGAAACCACAAATAGAAAGAAAATGTTTTTCCAATATTGACTATGTATCCAAATATGTTGGGTTTATCCTTCAAAAACTGAGAAATATCACTCTTATCTCTTGTATCTGTAAAAGAATTCAGTTTCTGAAGTTAAAACTATATTATTTAAAACAAAATATACTTTAGTTTTAAAAGAATTACTGGCAGCTGTGCTAAGCATAGAACATCAGGGAACAAGGGGAAAAGGGAGACAGAATAGGAGGCCAAAATGAAGATTAAAAGGGCTTAAACTTAGTGGTCATAATTTTATGAAAATGGAACAGCATTTGCTGACATATTGCATAGAGGAGTATAAGAAGCAAAAAGAAAAAGAGAAAAAAAAAAAGGGAAAGGGTGATTCCAAGGTTTTGGTTTGAGGAGTTGGAAGGATGGAGCTGCCAGTTACTAAGATGGTAAACCAGTGGGAAAAGCAATTTGAGAGTATAGAAAGAATATGAAGTTTAATTCTGGCATTAAGTTTGAAATACCTTTTAAAAATCTGAGAGGAGATATTAAGTGAGCAGTTGGATAAATAGAAGCATAAATGTGGAGAAGTTTGGGATATATATATATATATATATATATATATATATATATGGTAAATATAAATGATAAAGTTACAGGACTGGATGATAATGGGCATCTATGAAAAACTTACAACTAACAACATAACTCTTAATGGTGAAAGACTGAGTGTTTTCCACTTAAGATCAGGAAAGAGCAAGAATATCCAGTTTCACTACTTCTAGTCAACAATGTATTGGAATCTCAGTGTCATAGGCAAGAAAAAGAAATAAAAGGCATAAAGATTGAAAAGGAAGAAGTAAAACTCTATAGGTGATATGTTTGCCTATGTATAAAATCTTATGGGACCTATAAAAAAAGCTATTCAAACTGGCAAAGTTGTGGGAAATGAAAGGTCAATACAAAAATTAATTGCATTTCTATATTCTGGCAATGAACAATTAGAGACTGAAATTTAAAAAACAATACCACTTGACACAGCACCAAAGAGTATTAAGACTTAGGGATATATTTGATAAAAGATGTATAAGACCTATAATTTGAAAACTCCAAAATGCTGAGAAATACTAAAGACCCAAATAAACATGAAACTAGTATACTGTGCTTTTGTATTAGAAGGTGCAATTTTGTTAAGATATTAGTTTTCCCTAATTCAACCTACAGATTCGTCAGAATCCCAGTCAGTTTTTAAAATAGAAATTGATGTGGGACTGCGAAGAACCTAAAAGGGCTAACGTGACTTTGAAAAAACTCACAGAGGATTGAAAACGCTGGAGCACTTTACATGATTTCAAGATTTATTATAAAGCTACAATAATCAAGAAAGTGTCACATAGACACAAGGATAAAAATACAAACTAATAAAACAGAAATTCCAATAGAAGGGTAAGTCCAGAAATAGATCCATTAGCTCAAAAGGGATCATAGACCTAAGTGTAAAAGTAGAAATGGCCTACAGATCTAACCATAAGAATTAAAACTGTAAAAAAAAAAAAATCATAGGAGAAAATCTTAGTGATTTTAGGTTTGGCAAAGATTTCAAAAATAGGAAACAAAAAGCCTAAATTAGAAAAGAAAAAAATTTAATAAGATGGACTTAATCAAAGTTAAAACCTGCTTTTCAAAATATAATATGAGGAAAATGAAAAGGCAAGTCACAGACAATTTGTGAAATATGTATCACAAAGGACTTGTACCTAGAATATATAAAGAATTCTTAAAACTGAAATATAAGAAAAACAATATAGTAAAAAAAGCAAAAGATTTGAATAAACACTTTGCCAAAAAGTGTTCCATATATAGATGGAAAATAAGCACACGAAAAGTTGTTTAATAGCATTATTTATTATGAAAATACAAATTAAAACAACCACGAGATACTATTTGATACCTAAAATAATTTAAAAAGATTGACCATTACACCAAGTATTGGAGAGAATGTGGAAGAACCAGAACTCATAGATTACCAGTGAGAATGTAAAAGGGTACAAATATGTTGAAAAATGGCCTGGCATTTTCTTATACAAACATACACTTACTATTATCACTTAGCCATTCTATTGCTAAGTATTTAGTCAAGATAAATACTTAGTCAAGAAAATATATGTCCATATAAAGACGTGTACACGAATATTTATAGCAGCTTTATTTGGAACTGCTAAAAACTGAAAACAATCCAAATACCTACCAAAAGCAGAGTGGATTAACAAATCACTATATTTGCACTTACTATATTTATATAAATTTCTGATGCTTTAGAGGATAATATAGTATGTTTTGTTTATTTAACTATGGACCCCTTTTAGTACAAAGTATTATGAGACATATCTAAATTTTAAGGAATGTAAGTTTAACCAAGGAAAAAGTTTAATTCATGTTTGCATTGAGCATAAGCTAATGACAGCAAGAAGTAGAGTTAACATATTTATTTGTAGCTTTAATGTATAAAATACTATAGCTTAACAAATATAATTAAGAACTGTTTGGAAATGAACTAGTAAAATATGACCCTGTTCCAAGGATCTATGCTTCCTTCTGGCTTAATATTGTTAATTTTAAAAAGCTGTTAGTGAGATGAACTTTATTTCCTTTAAGTATAAGACAGCATTCCTGGCCCAGCTGGTGTAGCTCAGTGATTGAGCATCAATCTATGAACCAGGAGGTCACGGTTCAATTCCTGGTCAGAGCACATGCCTGATCAATGATTCTCATCACTGATGTTTCTATCTCTCTCTCCCTATCCCTTCCTCTCTGAAATCAATAAAAACATATTAAAAACAAAACAAAACACGTTGAGTCCCACAAAAACTAGCTAAGCAATTAAAGTAACATACAAAACTATTTTGGTGTAGCAGTAAATTAAGCTAAAATGAATATATTAATTATACCTAAAAATTGTAAACCAAAATTAGACTTATGAAAAATTATACCTATTTTACATGTAACCCATGATATGAGACAAGTAAACCATCCTCTCTCATTAAATATACTTATTTTAAAACTCCTAGAGCTGTCTATTTTTATATCCTATATTTTATAATGCTATACTTATTATAAACTGTAAAAGTAAATACTCTTTATTATAAAGTAAATGAAAAAATAAAATAAGAATTAAATGGCCCTTTGTTACTATAGTGAAAAAGAAATCTAATACAGGTATGTAGGATTAAAGACTGTTTTTTAAAAAGTCTTTATATACCCTTGAAAACATTTTAGGCCTATTTATATGATTGGTTTTTAACTAAATACATTTATTCTTCAAATGTATTTACCGTTATCTTTTTTCCAGAGGTATAAATACTCAAAAACATTTGTGGACCTTCTCTTTGAAATTCCATTCCATATTAGCAGGACAAAACTATTTTATAAGAAGATATTTTAACAAAAGTAGTTCCAACTCAGAGTGAGGGCCTATCAAGTATCTTCTTTTATACCACAGTCAATTGGTTAAACAAGCACACCTATATACTTTTAACGTTTGTATGCATCCTCTATAAACTAGTTATGAAAATTACAAGTTTAATAAAGAATCTAGTTAGAAAAATGGCCACAATTTATTAAAACAGACATCTTTGGAATACTAGGGAAAAAAGTAAAGAATGTATCCAAAAATATAGTGATCCACTGTTATCCTACTTACTAGATGATACTTTGTAAGTTACATGGTTTCTGAGCTGCCAATTTTAGAAAACAGAAAAATAGCACCTACCTGAAGGCTGCTGTGAAAATCAAATAAGATAATGGACATAAAAGCACTGTAAATTTTAATGTTCTAAATAAGTATGCTGAAATAATAACAGAAACAACTACTGATCTGTGCTACCCAACAGGGAAGAGCTTACTGTCACAAGAGTCAAGGCATAATGCTCCTGTATTTTCTGCTTTCAAACAAGGGATTCAGGTGACACAAAAGGTAAAGCTATATACCTTAATAAGTTAGTTTTTTGTTATCTTTTTGTTAGGTCTGGGCAACTTTCTTTTGTACCATTTTAAACCTCCTTTAGATAAGGATATTCCCTTCCTTATTTTAAAATGTTTAGGGTCTAAGAAAAAAATGGTAAAAGAATAGAAAATAAAACTTAGTAACTTTAATTATGAATTAAAGAAATAGCAATGCTAAAAGTAAATGGAACTTGAAACAGATCACCAGAAATACAGACAGACAATATTGGTGAGTTATATAAATTAATATAAAAAAAGCCAGTAACCAGATATTATTATACATGCATTACTTTAAAGGGACAATATCAACATTTAAGTATTTTTTGAACTGGAATACTTTCCAGTTCTTATTGAATAAGGATAAAATTTATGTGTATACATCTGTATATATACATATTCAAATATTATTTTTAAATAAATTGCCTCAAATTTTTCCAGGAAGTACAAAAAAAGTAATTCAAATAGATTGTACTACCAGAGAAATAGCTTTAATTTTGTTAAAAAATGCGCTAGAATTGTTTTCTGTGTTCTAGCCAATAAATAGATTTAGCAGTCATAAAAATAATAAATAGTAATATAAGATGATCAGATACTGCTCTTTAACTAAGGAATTCTTTTATAGTGAAACAAATCTCAATTTACCAGTCAGAATTAAACATCACTTGACAGTGTCCTTTTATATTACTAGAAATTATGCCTAAAAGCATCATGCATATGTAAATGCAATCTTTTACCTTCAACATCATCTGAAAAGGTAGACAAAAATAAATAAATAAATAAATATACATACATAAAAAGTGGATGATAAAATAGTTTATGTAGTAGAATTCACAATACAATAAGAGTTTAAAAATGTCAAATAAGCAATATAATTTCTAAATAGAAGAGACTCATATTTATTTTACTCAAATAGCAAGAGATATAGCATATGTTTATTCAGGATGATGAGACAGATTTTTCAATAAATTAAAGGGTTATAAAATATCTCCAAGATAACTCTAAAATAAAGTTCATTATGTCAACTTCATGTATTGATTTTTTTATTTTAAGAGAGAGGAAGGTAGGGATGGAAAGAGGTGGGAGGGAAGGAAAGGGGGAGGGGAGGGAGGGAAGATAAGTAATAGGCAGGGAGACATGAATCCATCTTTCTACCCATTCATACATTCACTGATGGATTCTTGCATATGCCCTGACTGGAGATCAATCCCTACAACTTTAGCATAGGGGACAAAACTCTAACGAACTGAGCAATCTGTGCAGGGCCGGTAAGAATGACTTTTTGGTAAAAGTTTAAGTTCCCGTTTTAATCTTTCTTAGAAAAAGTGATTCTAGTACAAAATAGTTTATCTTTTCTTAGCCAAAGGATAATTTTTGGATGTTGAATTAAAAATAAAGAGCCCAAATATATAAAGTGAAAAATAAAATTGGGACTCTGAACATGATTATATTATAAATTTACAATAAAGGAAAACCACCTAACTAAAATTTATTGCTGCTATATATTTTTTAAAACAGAAAAATCATCCATTATAAAACAGCAAAAAAAGTCTTTTAACATGTTATAACAAGTATGTTGTACCTAATTTTCTTAGAGAAATAATTAGGCAAAATAGGCATCTTCTTCAAAATATGTTCTTATTTATACTGTATTTCAATACTGTTATGAGATTGACAGCTTCTTTTACTAGGGGTACCCAAATATATTTACTAAAGATTTTTCACCTTTGAAAAAGTAATAAAGTTAGTTATAAGCTAGATATTACAGAGAAATAAAAATATAAGAAAAATTTTCAAGTCTAACATTTTTATTATTCAATAAACCCAGTTTAAAATGTTCCTATTACTGATACTCTGTGATATTAATATCTACATATATTTCTGCTCTACTTTTATTAAAAAAAACACACATTGTAAACCCAATATCATTTATATTTCTTTATGACTTGTTTATTCAAGATTTTTTAAAGATTCTATTATTTCAATGTAAATTAGACTTACAAAATGCATGCATGCATATGTCCATCTTTCTGACTATATAGAACTGTGGTTGGCAAACTGCGGCTTGCGAGCCACCTGAGGCTCTTTGGCCCCTTGAGTGTGGCTCTTCCACAAAATCACAGCCTGGGTAAGTCTATTTTGAAGAAGTGGCGTTAGAATAAGTTTTAAGTTTAAAAAATTTGGCTCTCAAAGAAATTTCAATCGTTGTACTGTTGATATTAGGCTCTGTTGACTAATGAGTTTGCCGACCAATGGTCTAGAATAATGAAAAACCATTATGTCCTACTGTAACAGCCCATCTGATAAGAATGTACTCTTCAATAGCATTGTGAAATGTTAATCAATGCATGTTTTTATAATATGCAAACAGAATGTGTTCAGACTTGTAGTAAAGTGTTTCACATACTGACAATAAAATAAATTAATGACAGACTACCTTAAGTAAGCAAGCAATTTGAAACAACAAAGAAAGGATGTACAAAAGAAATGTGTGGATCTCAAACTTATTCATATCATGTCACACCAAAAAGATTCAATGTAAAAAAGACTTTCTTTTTCTTCTTCTTCTTTTTTTTTTTTTTTTAATCCTCACCCAAGGAGATTTTTTCCCCATGGATTTTTAGAGAGAGTAGAAGAGAGAGAGAAAGACAGAGAGGAACATTAATGTGAAAGAAACACAATGATTGGTTGCCTCCTGCCCGAGCCCTGACCAGGACCCAGGCCAGGGAGGAGCCTGCAACCAAGGTATGTGCCCTTGATTGGAATCAGATCTGGGACCCTTCAGCCCACTGGGTGATGCTCTTAAAAAATTCTTTCTTAATTTAACAAGTTGTTGCTCTTTATAAATTATCATGAGTCCTATGTTAAAAGTTTAAGTATTTATTAGGAACAAACTCATATTGCTCACCAAATAACATAAGTAAAATAGCTTGATTTTAACCAATAGCCAAAAATGATTATTTAATCCAGAGATTACTAATATTCATATTGCTTAACTAAAACCAAATACAAACAGAAGAATAAATATTTTTTTTAAAAGAGAAGACTAATTTTTCATCTCCAAATTACATATAAGGCAATCATTTTAAAGACATTTTTTCCCTGGAACTAAGCATATGTCTTTCCTTTATTCAAAAATGAAAAAGAGAAAAACACACATAAAATTGGTAAAATCCAGTTAACTTTATGTACAAAATACACAGTAAAAGAAACTTACCTACTTCTTCTTCTTCATCATTAGATATTATATTAAATAGTGTATCCAAAGCATAACCTATTATTTCAGAATCCGAACTGGAAAAAAGAAATAATTGTATTTATACACTGCTAGTTAGAATACGAACTGTTATGACCATTTTTAGACAGTTATTTATCAAGATTATATAAAATATTAAAAGCAGCAAGAGAAAAGCAATTGTTACCTATAAAGGAGATCCCATAAGGCTGTCAGCTGATTTCTCATCAGAAACTCTACAGGCCAGAAGTGAATGGCATGAAGTATTCAAGGAAATGAAAAACAAGAATCTGAAGCCAAGACTATTCTATCCAGCAGGGCTATCTCATTCAAAATAGATGGTAAAATAAAGAGCTGCCCAAACACAAAAAGGCTAAAGGAGTTTATCACCACTAAATCAGCACTGCAAGAAATGTTAAAGGGACTACTGTAATAATAAGAAGAAATAGAAAAACATAGAAATAAAAATTAAAATAGCAATAAGTAAATACCTATCAATAATAACCTTAATTGTAAATGGTTTAAATGCTCCAATCAAAAGACTTAGAGTAGCTAGTGAATAAGAAAACATGACCCATATATATGCTGACTACCAGAGATCCACTTCAGAACTAAAGACTCAAACAGGATGAGAGTGAATGGATGGAAAAACAATTTGCATGCAAATGTTAACGAAGAAAAAAAAAAAAAAAGCTGGGATACCTGACAAAATAGACTTCAAAAAAGCTGGGATACCTGACAAAATAGACTTCAAAATGAAGGCCATAACAAAAGACAATAAAGGGCACTAATAATACTAAAAGGATCAATGCAACAAGAGTATATAACCATGAGAAACATATATGCATTCAATATAGTAGCACCTAAATACAGTAGATCCTCTGGTTATGTCAGAGATCCATTCCTACAGCGCAATGTAATGTGATTTGTGCTGTAAGTTGGAACCCACCTACGTAAGCACCTCTATCACTCACATGGAGTACATACACAGCAGTAATGAAGTGAAACAGTAAAAAAAAAATTAAAAGAAAGATAACAATTCCTGACCTTTACTTGTAGTAAATAAATAATAAAAAACATAAAGCACATATGTACATACGTCAAAATGATGGAACTTTTCTTTTTTATAAATAAATGGGAGGTGGCAATGTAATCATGACATACATCGATTCTGACATAACCCGAGGACTGCTTGTATATAAAAAAACTTCTATGTTTATATACTTTCAGAAAACAACTCCAAGACCAAGTGGACTCCTGCAACAGAGAGGAACTGACAGGTCTGCGCCAACCACGAAGACAAGAGGAGAAACAGTCCAGAGATGGAAGATGCTGACGACACCTTGCCATGTGAGCAGTTAGCAGATGAGCATCGCTACAGGATGCCCAGGACTAAACCAGAGAGGGTCGGACTGGCATCGCAACCATTTGTCCACTATCCAGATACCATTGATGACATGTACACAAAAGGAACTGTTTGACATTGAAACTGGGACTGAAAGCTATTGGACATCGAAATTGGGACTCAATCACTTTTCTTTTGCTCTGGTGAGTTTATTCCTAGCCTACAGGGGCAAGATGTTTTTAAAGACAAGAAACGGGGGGCGGGGCGGAAGCAGACGCAGAGACAAAGAAGCAATGAACAGACTATCGTGCTACAGTGGGAAGGCAGGGGAAGTTGGGGAGGAGGGGCCTATAGGAGATCAACTGAAGGACTTGTATGCATGTGTGTGTAGGCATAGCCAGTGGATACAGGGCAATGGGGGAGGGAGGGAAGGGGGAGACGGATGAGGGCATGTACTGGGGGTGGGGAGGGCAATAGGGGAAAAACAAACAAACAAACAAACAAACAAACAAAACTTCAAGAGAGAGATCGATAGCAATGCAGTCACCGTACAGGACATTTAACACTCCAGATCTTCCAGACAAAAAAATCAACAGTGACTGTAAATGACACACTGGATCAGATAGATTTAATTGACATATACAGAACATTTCATTACAAAGTTGCAAAATATACATTCTTCTCAAATGTACATGGGTCATTCTCAAAAACAGAGCATGTGTTAGGACACAAAACAAGTCTCTACAAGTTCAAGAAGATTGAAATCGTATCAAGCATCTTCTCAGATCACAATGGCATGAAATCAGAAATCAACTACAATAAAAACACTCAAAAACATTCAAACACATGGAAGCTAGTATGTTATTAAACAATGAATAAGTTACCAATGAGATCAAGAAAGAAATCAGAAACTTCCTTGAAACAAAAATGAACACATAACAATCCAAAAACTTATGGGACACAGAGAAAGCAGTCCTCAGAAGGAAGTTCATAGCACTATACGCCTATTTCAAAAAACAAGAATATTTTTAAATTAACTACCTAACCCTAAATCTTAAATAATTAGAATGAGAACAAGAAAAGCCCAGAGTAAGTAGAAGGAAGGAAACAATAAAGATCAGAGAGAAAATAAATGACACAAGACAAAAAAACCCCACGAAAACAAAAGATCAATGAAACCAAGAACCAATTCTTTGAAAAGATAAATGAGATTGATGAACCTTTAGCTAGACTCATAAAAAACAGAGAGAGGATCCAAATAAAATCTGGCACAAAAGAGGTGAAGTAACCATTAACACCACAGAAATACAAAGGATTGTAAGAAAATACTATGAACAACTATATGCCAACAAGTTGGATAATGTGGATGAAATGGACACATTTCTAGAAAGATACCATCTTCCAGTGTTGAATCAGGAGGATTCAGAAAACCTAAATAAACTAGTAACAACTGAAGCAACTGAAGCAGCAATCAAAAAATCCCAGCAAAACAAAACCCTGGCCCAAATACCTTCACAGGGGAGTTTTACCAAACATTTAAAGAAGAACTAACAAACTATTCCAAGAGGAAGGTACACTTCCAAGCTCTTTTTACGAGGTCTGCATTATACTAATTCCAAAACCAGATAAAGAGACTGCAAAGAAAGAGAATTACAGGCTAATATCCCTGATGAACACTGATGCTAAAATCTTCAACAAAATATTAGCATATAGAATCCAGCAATATATTAAAAAGATCATACACCATGACCAAGTGAGATTTATTTAAGGGATGCAAGGCTGGTACAATATCTGTAAATCAATAAACGAGATACATGACATAAGTAAATTGAAAAAAAAAATCACATGATCATATCAATAGACACAAAAAAAGTATTCAATGAAATCCAGCACCCATTTATTATAAGAACTGTCAGAAAAGTGGAAATCATGGGATCATATCTTAACTTAATAAAGGCCATATATGACAAATCTACAGTGAACACTCTATTTAATTAGCAAAAACTAAAACCATTTCACCTAAGAATAGGAACAAGACAGGGCTATACTTTTATCACTCTTAACATAAAGTTGGAAGTGCTAGCCATAGCAATCAGACAAGAAGAAAAATAAAAGGCATCCAAATTGAAGAGGAGGAAGTAAAACTCTCATTATTTGCAGATGACATGACATTGTACATAGAAAACCCTAAAGACTCCACCAAAAAACTAAATTCAGTAAGTGAATTCAGCAATGTAGCAGGATACAAAATTAACAATCAGAAATCAATAGCATTCTTATATACTAATAATGAACTCTCAGGAAGGGAAACTAAAAAAATAATCCCATTTACTAATGCAACAAAAAATTTGAGAAACTTAGGAATAAACTTAACCAAGGAGGTAAAAGACCTGTACTCAGAAAATTATAGGACACTGAAAAAAGAGAGAAAGATATAAACAAGTGGAAGAATACTGTATTCACGGATTGGAAGAATTAGCATAACTAAAATGTCCATACTACCCAAAGCAATCTATAGATTCAATGCGATCCCTATTAAAATACCAAAAACATATTTCACAGATCTGGAATACTCCAAAAATTTATATGGAACATAAAGAGACCACAAATAGCTGTAGCAATCTTGAGGAAGAAGAAATAAGTTGGAGGGATCAAGATACCAAGTTATACTACAAAGCCACTATAATCAAAACAGCCTGGTAATGGCCAAGAATAGGCATATAGATCAATGGAACAGAACAGAGAACCCAGAAATTGATCCAAGCCATTTTGCTCAATTAATATTTGACAAAGGAGGCAAGGGCATACAATGGAGACAAGAGAGTCTCTTCAAAAAATGGTGTTGGAAAAACTGGACAAATAGATGCAAAAAAAATGAAACTAGACCACCAACTTATACAATATACAAGAATGAATTAAAAATGGATAAAAGACTTAAGTGTAAGTGGTGAAACCATAAAAATCCTAGAGGAAACCATAGGCAGCAATATCTCAGACATCTCTCGTAGCAATATGTTTGCTGATACTGTACATCTCCTAGACTAAGCAAGAGAAACAAATGAGAAAATAAACAAATAGGATTACATCAAACTGAAAAGCTTTTGCACAGCAAAAGAAACCATCAACAAAACGAAAAGGGAGCCCACTATATGGTAGAACATATTTGCCAATGATATATCAGATAAGGGGTTAATTTCCAAAATATGTAAGGAACTATACAACTTAAGAAAAGGAAGACAGTCCATTTTAAAATTGGGCAAAGGAACTAAATAGACACTTCTCTACAGTGGACATAAAGATATCCAATAGACATGAAAAAATGCTCAGTCACTAATCATCAGAGAGATGCAAGTTAAAACACAATGAAATATTACCTCACACCTATAAGAAGGCTACCATCAACAAATCAACAAATGACAAGTGCTGGCAAGGATGTAGAGAAAATGAAACCCTGGTACACTACTGGTAGGAATGCAGACGGTGGATCCACTATGGAAAACAGTACAGAGTTCCATCAAAAAAATTAAAAATGGAACTGCCATTTGACCCGGTGATTCCACTTCTAGGAACATTCTGAGAAACCCAAAACATTAATCAGAAAGAATATATACACCCCAATGTTCATAGCAGTATAATTTATAATAGCTAAGATCTGAAAACACCCCAAGCACTCATCAGATGAGTGGATAAAAAAGCTGTGGTATATTTACACCATGGAAGACTACACAGAAGTAAAAACGAAGGACCTCTTACCCTTTGAGACAGCACAGAAGGACCTGAAAAGTACTATGCTAAGCAAATAGAGCCAGTCAGAAAAAGACAAATATTACATGATCTCACTCATATGTAGAATCCAATAAACAATATAAACTGATGAATAAAATAGATGCCAAAAACATAGAAGCATGGAATAGACTGATGAATCTCAGAAGGAAGGTGGGAGTGGGGGAGTGGGTGGGGAGAGATTAACCAAAGAACTTATATGATTATAGTGTATACATAATCCATGGACACAGACAGTAGTGTAGTGAAGGCCTGAGGTGGTGGGGAAGGAGATTGGGGTGATAAGAGGGGCCAATAGGGAAAGAAAAAGGGGACATCTCTATTACTTTCAGCAATAAAGGTGAATTTTAAAAATTTATAGTAAGAAAAACAAAAGAACTGTAATAGTTTTAATAGGTTTATCTTTCATTCCTTCAACAGAGATTGTAAAACAAATTAATTATAATTTCAAGAAGACTTAAAGAAGCTTACCGATCTGTTTGTAAAACATGGATAAGATGTTCCATAGCTTGAATACCCACTTCCAAGCGATATTTCTGCACAAAATAAAAATGTTAAAGAAACTAATATCCAATTTAATAAACTTGATAACTAACAAAGTGTTACAGACCTTAGATAATGATTTGAGAGCACGCACAGCATTTCTTCGATCATCTAGTAAAGTAGATGAAGCTACTCGGTCACAAAGCTTTTGAATCTGTTGTAGAAAAATGAAACAGCATTAACAGAAGAGTAAGCACAAAAAAGAAACATGAAGTTTTCCCCAAATTTATACCACCTAATTCTGAAAAAATTAAAAATAAATAAAAATAAATCAACAAATGGCATATAATAGAAATGGTCTTTCACAAATGTAAGTAACTAAGTAATATTCTAAATATTCTAATATCATTAAATAACTAGGTAATAATGTAGTCTCATTACAGAGATCAGAGATACTTGAAAAATAAAAGTGGTGGAAGAAACGTCAAATAAAATAACTCACATAAACTGAGAAATTAAAAGAAATCATTAGTAGAAGCAGATTTTTCTAAACATGCTTATTATGACTGTTTGAACCAAGAAGGAAGCATAATCCATTAGGGTTATGGTAGAATATGGGAGTTTTTTAAAAAAACTTTAAACAATAATTGTTTATATTATAATTTCACCATATATTTAAATAAGGTCAGAACTGTATATAAAATTTTTGAAGTCTGCATGTACCTTATAATATACAAAGATGAAACATTTCTATTATAAAAACTTCTAATAAATTTACAAAAATTAAAATTCAAACTGAATTTTAATATTGAGCATTATTTACAATAGGAAAAAATTGTCCAAAAAGAAAAGAAAAACAATGTATTGTGATAAATTCTTTGGTATTTACTTTGCAGCTACTCAAAAGAATTAACTGTATTAACATGAAAGTACTATTATTTAACTAGGGGCCCAATGCACAAAATTTGTGAAAGAGTAAGCCTTCCTTCCCCCAGCTGCTGGCACCAACTTCCCTCTTACACCCAGGACCCAGGCTTCCCTTGCAGCCCTGGCTTCATCTGGAAGGTCATCTGGTCTAATTAGCATATTATGCTTTTATTATTAGAGATAAATAGTGGGTGGCGAGGGGGGGAGGGAGGAGTAGCAAGTTGTAAAACTATATGTAAATTGTGAGCCTAGTAAAGCAAAAGTACCAAACTGTGTATGTAAACTTTCATTAAAAAAAGAATTCAGAAACTTAAAACTATATTTTCTAGAAGAAAAATCTTTGTGAACTTTAATTAGGCAAGATTTCTCAGGTATATATTAAGAGCACAATCCATAAAAGAAAAACATAACAAATTGGAGTTTATTACTGCTCCTCTTCAAAAAATACTGTTAAAGGAATGAAAAGATAAGCCACAAATTAGATGAAAATATTTGGAAAACATCTGATAAAGGATAGTTTTAAAAACCACTATAATTCAGGTACTTTATGGAGCTAACAGTTATTATTTTATTATTCATTCTTTAATGACAGTTCTTACAAAGATTCTAAAAATATTATTTTGGCATATCACTCAAACTTTTGCACCCTATGTATCCAAGAAAATAGTATTTAAATACATAACTGTTTTCCAAATTATATTCTGTAGGCTTCTAGTGTCCCAGAAGATATTAATAGATTTCTTCTCATCACAAAACTTGTGGAAACAAGGTTACACAAAATTAAATAGGTTTCTGCACTGCGGGATTTCTAAGTCTTTACTAGGCTGACTTGCATTTTTCATCCTACAGAAACAGTATTACCACAGCAAGCTTTACTTTTTTATTTTATTCATTCTAACTGCTCAGATTGAGGAATTATTCCTACTTTCATATTTATTAAACTGATTTTCCAAAATGGAAAGACCATAACTTACTTTTTATTAAATAACTGATACCTTTCCTACTATAATTTGTTTTACTATTAAAATAACTACATAATTATCTTTTGAAAATATGAACCTCATTACCCAACTTAAAAAAATGCCTTAGGCCAAAAATAGTTTTCCTAATAAGCATGATTGTAATTTCCTCTACTTGGGTCTTCTACATCTTTAAATTTTTTTCTAGGTAGTTTATATTATGACTGGGAAATCTTTTATAGGCATTTCCTGCTTTTTTTAAATCCTAGACTTCAAGCACATATTGGCTCTAGATCTAGGAACTCTACCTGGGGTTTCCATCTCCATTTGCAGTAGTTTGTCCTAGTGCAATGCAGCTTGAACTCCAGTTTCAATCCCATCTTTGGTGGATGTATAGAGACTTATGTCAAAATATGAATTTCCATGTCTGGAAGTTTCTCAATCATTATTTACTGAATGTGAAAGCTATCTGATGGCGGTGGAGATACTTAGCTTTAGGAATACTGGAGGAAGAAAATCATAACCCTAAGCCCTTTTTTAAAAATTTTCATTAATTTACTTTGTGTTCTAACATGCTAACATTTCAGCACTGTTGGCTGTTTTTTTAAAGCTTTGAGATATACAGAAAGATAATCTTATTATTATGACGATAAAATAGCAATGAAGTTATTTTTATCTAACAGATTCACAAAATTAAAATGATAGTAGCACATACCAAATTATTCCATTTTTATGAAATAAAAATCAAAACTAATCTATGCTATTAGAAGTCAGGACAGTGATTACTCATGGTGCAGGCATGACTGAATGAAGCACGAGATGCTAGTAATGTTCTTCTCTGTTCCTTGATCTGGTTGTTGGTTATCTAGGTATATTCAGGTTAAGATTTACATATATAACGTGTACTTCTCTATATACTTCTATAAAATATTTAAAATACAACTATCCAGGATAGACAAAATATAAATTAGTGAACTTGCTGCCCTACCCAATTTGGCTCAATGGCTGCAGTGTCAGCCTGTGACTGAAGGATCCCAGGTTCAATATTGGTCAAGGGCACATACCTCCGATGCAGCCTTAATACCCTGGCCCTGGTTGGGCTTGTGTGGGAGGCAAACAATCCATGTGTCTCTCTCACATTGATGTTTCTCTCTGTTTTTCCTCCTCCCTTCCACTATGTCTAAAAGTCAAATATCCTCCAGTGAGGATTAACAACAACAAAGTGAACTTGCTTATATTCTCTCAGAAGGAAAGTAATCAAAAAAAGTGGCAATTTGATAAAAACTATTAAACTTAAAATGTTTATACCCTTTCAGCCAGGCATTCCTACTTCTAGGAATTTATCCTTTAAAAATATGCTCATAGCACCTGGCTGAGTGGCTCAGTTAGGTGGCGTGTTGTCTGTAAAACAAAAAAGGTTGTAGGTTCGATCCCAAGTTGGGTGGGTATGGGAGGCAACTAATAAATGTCTCTCTGTCTCTCTCTCTCTCTCTCTCTCTCTCTCTCTCTCTCTCTCTCTCTCT